>CM053399.1:60020498-60039070 GCA_028644305.1 Xerus rutilus | reverse complement strand
TTTGACTTGTTTTCTCTCTTGAATGGTCTTTCCTTTAGTGTAGTTCCTCTCTTTGTAAATTTTCATTGTTGGTTATCATTTCCTCCTCATGAAATATTTTGCCAAGAATGCTGTGTAGTGCAGGCTTTCTTGCTTTAAATTCTTTTAACTTTTGTTTATCATTGAAGGTTTTTATTTCATCATCAAATCTGAAGCTCAATTTTGCTGGATATAGGATTCTTGGTTGGCATCCATTTTCTTTCAGAGCTTGGAATATGTTGTTCCACAATCTCCTGGCTTTTAGGTTCTGGATTGAAAAATCTGCTGAGATACAAATTGGTCTCCCCTTATATATAATCTGGTTCCTCTCTCTTGCGGCCTTTAAAATTCTATCCTTATTCTGTATGTTGGGCATTTTCATTATAATGTGCCTTGGTGTAGATCTGTTGAAATTTTGTACATTTGGTGTTCTGTAAGCCTCTTGTATTTGATTTTCCACTTCATTTTTCATGTTTGGGAAATTTTCTGATATTATTTCATTGAAGAGATTGTGCCTTCCTTTGGTTTGAAATTCTGCGCCTTCTTCTATCCCAATAAATCTCAGATTTGGTCTTTTGATGCTGTCCCATATTTCTTGTATATTCTGTTCATGATATTTTACCATCTTCACTGTATGGTCAAGTTTATTTTCAGTCATGTATATCTTATCTTCATTATCGAAGGTTCTGTTTTCCAGGTGATCTAGTCTGCTGGTGATGCTTTCTATTGAGTTTTTTATTTGGTTTATTGTTTCCTTCATTTCAAGAATTTCTAGTTGTTTTTTTATTTTTCACGATCTCTAGCTCTTTCTTAAAGTAATTGCTCTCTTATCTCTTTGTTAGAATCATCAGTGGTTGCCTTTATTTGCTTTCCTATTTCTTTGTTGGATGTATCAATTTTTGCTTGTAATTGCTTACTTATGTCATTCTTTAATTTGCTGATCTTTTTAATTATGTACATTCTGATTCTTTCTCTGACATTTCATTGACTGTGCTGTCAATGGATTCTGTTACAGTGGTATCAAGGTTTATTTGGGGCACTTTCCTCCCTTGTTTTCTCATGTTGATTGTTTATCTTCCTTTCTTGCAACACTGATCTGAGGTATTGCAGTTTCTATCCTATAATCTTGGATTGACACTCCAGATTACCTGTGTCTCACCATGGAGCTACTTCTGTTCCCCCAGTGTCCCCAGATGGGCACTACTGCCACTAAAGTTGGTGGCGGAGGTAATGGAAGTACCTCTAGAGGGCATAGGGAGTGGCCTCCGCTGCGCTCATGTGGTGGTCCCTGAGGGCTGTTTTGCCCCTCTCTTTTTCTCCTGGTGAGCAGGGACTCTGGAGCAGAACTAGGGGTGGGCCCAGGTCTCACTTAGACAGGGTTGCAAGCAGGAGAGTCTGTGTGCAACCCTTACTGTGGGTGTGAGCTTCCCTGGGGCTGGAGGCTAGCAGGCCCTGGTCTGCCATCAGCTGGGCACCCCTGGCATTCCCTGAGGGCTGTTTTGGGCCTTCTCTCTCACCTGTCCCTAGGAACTCTGGAACGGAACTGGGGCGGGCCCAGGCCACACTTGGGTGGAGCCACTTCGCACTGGGGTCTCTGCGGCGACTCTTACCCTGAGTTTGGGCTCCCCTGTGGCTAGTTGCTAGTCTGATCTCTGGTCTCCCTTTGTCTGGACACCCGTGGAGTTTCCTGAGGGCAGTTTTGGGCCCTCTGTGGCTCCTGCCGGTATGCAGAAAATCTAAAAAGATATTTTGAAAACAATGTCCTTATCCTAAAATTTATAACTTTGCAGGAAATGGCAGTAAATCCAAATTTTTATTTTAAACAATCTCTGTGCCTTAATTAGTAGTGCTCTCTGTCATGAAGCCAAATTGTTCAGCTTGTTCCATATGTGTGTGAGAGGTTTTAATTCTTTGAAATCCTGGGTCTGATACTATGGCTCACGCATTCTGTTTTACCATGATCTCTTCACATGACCCTGAGTGTACCACCTTGTATGTTCAAGTAGTCTTTCAGGTTATGCTTTTTAAAGGTTACAAAATATTCCATAATAAGTAAGTAGCAAGTGCCAGCAAACTCTGTGGCTCTTTTTAATTAAGTTCTATGGATTTAATATTTTAAGGTCATTTAAAAATCTTCCATCTTGTTCCCCAACATTTCCTTTGGGGCCTTCCTTTTAGTTTACTATTTTACAAAGAGAAGGGTACAGGAGGGGAACAAGCATACACATGCACCCAAAGCCTTTGAAATGTCTACCATCTCCTGAGCACTCTGAGTGGTGCAATAATGAATTGCTTTGAGGTTAAGTTATCTGACTGTCTTGTTATGAGAGATCAAACCTGAAGGTGTGTGTTTGCTTCCAATTAACACCAACTGTTGGGATTTGAAAATCAGGTATTTCATTCATTAACCTTCAGAATGGCATTCAGAAGGGAGAATGTTTGAATTTCTAACCTACAAATTATAAATTTATAAAGCAATAACATTATTGGAATGCCCATGTTCAGGACCATTAGTATTTTTAGTCTCTCGTACACATGATGCACGAGGGAGACCATATCTTCCCTGAGGATGTGCCTAATAATAAGAATCTTTTATCCTCTGCAGCAGAGAGAGATTTCCACATGCCTTTTCTCTTGTCATTCTTACCATAACCCTGGAAGGAAATAGGCCAGAGGTTATTATTCTCATTTGATGGCTGAAAAAACTGAGTCTCAGAGAGATCAAGGGACTTGCCCAAAGTACCACTCTTGCAAAATGGTAAAATCAGAACTGGAAAGCATAATTGTTACCTCCAAATCCTCTGCTTTTTCTGCCTCCCTGTTGCTTTCCTTGGTGGTGAGATGCACAGAATAAGGAGGGGCATTATCAGGCCAAAGGTTGACTTGGGCAATTTTATTTGGTGACCCACTACCAGCTGGGCTTTGTTCTTCCTTCCCCAGAAGATATCCAGGGGCACATATGTCTGTCTTTTCTTTGTCCTCCAGCTCCCCTACCGCCCAGGCTGATGGCTGTAGGAATGAGTAGGTGGGGATGCAGGCATCACTGTGGCATGTTATAAGAGGCCAAAGTTTTCCAAGATACACTACAGTTCAAATCCCCAATCTGTAACTTTCTCCAGTTGTAACCTGGGACCACTTAACTTCATTTCTCCTCAGTTTTGTCAACTGAGAAAAGGAGATGGTAGTACATATCTGTGAAGATGTATCATCTAGGATGATTTCAAGAGCAAGTAATAGAATATGTGACTAAAAGTGACTTTGATAATTAGAACTTTTAATTACATCACTTAACAAGAAGTTCATAGTGGGCTTTTCCAGGTAGATTAGGAGAAGCTCAAGGACATGAGGGCTCTGGATCAGCTGCCCTCTTTCGATTGACCACTTTGATGTCTCTTTGTGGTTGAAATGGTTGTCAGGGCTGCAAGCTTCAGACCCTCTTACAGCAACACCCAAATCAGAAAAGGTGATGCTGAGTGTTTCTTTTGTCCTCTTCCACTCTTTATCAGGGTTAGGCTGGAATCTTTTCCAAAAGCCTCTTTGTAACTTCTCTTTCAACTCCTTGGCCAGCCTGGATCATATGCCCATCTTTATACCAGTCATTGGTAGAGAAAAGTGTGGTTCTCATAATCAGTTTAGACTCCACATAGATTAGCATCTAACACTAAATGGGAGCCCACTTTTCATAGACACATCCCAGATTTTATGCAGAAAACAACTGTGGGTTCCATGAGCAAGGCAGGAAGATAGAACAATGACAGAGGTCCCCAACTCATGTGCCACATTAGGTGCTGTGTTTTATCATGATTAAAGAAGTTGAAGGTAAAGAGCTCAGAATAACCCCTGGCAGATGAAAGTGTTCAGAGAATGCCCCACATTATCACCACTTTGCAATTTAGACCAGCATCCACTAATTTTGTGACTTTGGACATGCTGTTTACTACACAAAGTCTGTTTCCTCATCTTGAAATTCAAGATAGAAATTGCAACTTTTTCAGGGTTGTTGGGAAGGTCAAAAATGAAATAATATCTATCTGGGAGAGCATTGTGTAAGTTATTGATGCTATGCCAATGTAAAGTATCAAATTTAACATTCAGAGTCAAAGCTGCAAAGATGCTTAAAGCAGAATCAGACTGCAACATTACAATAGACATATGTGAAAAGCAGATAATTGATAGTAAGATGCTCATGTGTTTGGCAATGTGATGCTGATATATAGAAACTAGTCAGCTCATTGCTCTGCATATTCAAAAATAAATTCTAGCTTTTGTTCTGGACCATGCTATACCTAAATGTAGTGTGATGTTATGCAAAAGGAAAATATAATACTATGTATTAAAACTGACATACAAAAAAGAGTGTTTGACTGCTTTGTTTCTCCAAAGCAGTCACAACTCAGCACCTGATGACTTTGCCAGTCTGCTCCCCAAGTCCTTATCCTCTAAGTCCGAGTAATAAAGGCAATGTTTCTGTCCTGCCATTGCATGCTACCTCCTCTGTCCTAGATGTCTTACATACATGCATATCATCTAATGTTCTCAACAATTCTTAAAGCTGCTTAATTTTATTTCCATTTATAGAGTAGAAAACCAAAGCTCATTGTATTTAGACAACCTGTTTAAGTTCCGTAGCTGGCAAATGTGGGAGCCCATATTTTGACTGTTTGTCAGCTCTAAAGCTTATAATATTTCTACTATTCTTCTACTTTGCCAGCTTTTCTTTTCCAACTGAACATCATAGAGGTGAGGCTTCACCTCCTGGATTCTTTCCCTTACCCATTTCAAAGGCCAATTCCATGAACACTTGCTTTGCTCTAGAATTTCATTTGAGAGACTCTTCAATCATCACCCCCAAAGTTTGGAATGCACTGTTAGGCAGCTCATGTGCAACCACATCCACAATTCTTGGGGTGCAGAGATATTATTTGGAACATGATCTCTAAGGCAGAAACACAGATGACTGCTTATAATGAGATCTTCAAATTCATCTATTCAGTCTGTTATGTTTCCAAGAAATAAAGTCTTACGTGCTAAGTCATTTTATTTAATACTCAAAATACTCTCCTATGGTATATCTTGTTATTAATATTTTATGGATCAAAAACATGCAAAACTATAGCTGTGTGCTGTGGAATACATCTGTAATACCAGCAATTCAGGAGGCTGAAGCAGGACAATCACAAATTTGAGGACAACCTGGCCAATTTGGCAAATCCTGTCTCAAAAAAATTTTAAAAAGGACTGGGAATGTAGCCCAGTGGTACAGTGCTTACCTAGCATGTGCAAGACCCTTGGTCCAATCCCCAGCACTGGAAAAAGAGACAAAGAAAGATAAAACTGAGACTCATAACATGTGATGTCCCCAATATCACTCACTTTAAAAAATTTACTAGTTGTTGATTGCCCTGTGGTGCTGCATAAAAATACTGTCTGGATTCCAGTGGCATGTAATAGTGTCTGTCCTGTTTCAAGGTCAAATGGGGTACACTCAATAACTTTACTGTCTCAGGGTTGGTGTACTACTGGCTGATCCAGAGGGAAGGCCTTGCAGTTACATGGGCAAAGAGAAAGAGTGTGCTTACAAGGAGGTATAAAATGTCAGGGCCACCATCGTAACCCACCATTAGAAATTCTGAAAATGTCATTTATACTTTCTTACTGTTTTTGTAATAGCAGTTCCTGGGGAACAGAAAGCAAGGTTACCTCTAGAGCAGTACTTCAAATGATAAAGACTCTAGCACAGTGACTTCCAGACCACGTTCTAGCCTGCAAAGTGTCCCCCCTCCTGCCCATTGATTTTTGGGAGCTCTTACACCTCAGATAAATTGGTGCTCATAGCCGCTCTCTTGCCACAGTGAAACCAGTAGCATTCATCCTATTCTTCCTCCATTTGAAGACAAAAGTGCTGTGGCTGAGGATACTCCTTGTCATATCAGCTGCATCTTGTCAAGAGTACTTTCTTTTAAAGATGCTACTCCCAGTTATGACAGACAAGTGCTAGGGTCCACATGTAGACCCCTTCTCTAGCTCTGTGCTACTCTTCCTTTGTGTGTGTGTATGTGTGTGTAGGGGGGGGGTGTGAGGGGGTGTGGTGTTAGAGATTGAACCCAGGGCCTTGTGCATATGAGGAGGCAAGCACTCTACCAACTGAGCTATATTCCCAGCCCTCTGTGCTACCCTTTGACACCAAGACCAACTCAAGGCTCTCTCAGTCTGCCCCATCCTTGCATTTCTCTACTCCTCATTTCCTGCAAAAACTCTGTAAGAGAAAAGATAAAAAGAAAATAAGTCAGTAGCTTCTAAACACAGCTCCAGCTAAAGGCAACAGTTTATGTTCCCAAATGTAACAGCTGCCTTCAGGTTAATTGTAACTCCATGCAGTCCTGAAACAAAAGATGGACATCTGCTTCCCACCTGCATTACTGAAGGGCCTGGTTTTTATTTAGTCCATGTTTTTATAGAATATCTACCTTAGGGAGTCCATTAGTAGGCCTAGTCCATTCTGACAGCTTATCCTAAAGGGAAAAAGAAAAACAAAACTTTGTTCTAGAAGTAAGTGCAATTCTACATTTATATAGACTCAAAACTTCAAATTTTACATAGTAATTCTCCATTCGATATACATATTTTTGTTCATCAGTCCGTACTGAATTTTCAAAACTCTCGTGGTTCTGTCTAGCTAAGGTACCTACTTAGAAGTGATAAGAATATAGATTCTATTTTGAAGATGTGATGCCAAGGTCATTTTATGGTATTGCTTTGCTTAGAAGACTTTACCATTGCATCGATTCCATTCATTGCTTCAGCAAGAGGCTTGTGAGGAATTAATTCACCATATGGCTAATTTTCTGTAGCTTACAGATTACAGGTTGATTGTTCTCAGGTAAGAAATTAAAGATAGATGCTGCTGACCTAGGCTTATTGGTCCACTAATGTCACCTAAGCCTTTGGCATGCCAGGACAGCTGCTCTAGCTATCATATCCCATCTGAACCAGGAAAGGTGCAGGAAGGAAGGAAGGAAGTGCCAGCTAAATATATTTTAAGAAATAAACCAAAAGATTTCCTCCAGTAACCCAGCAAGATTACGCCAACATGTTTGTGAACAAAACCAAATCCCCTGGCTACGTATGGCTGAAAGATAGCAAAAGAAGCTGCAGTTGGTGCACCTGGCCACTAAAACCAAGACAGCAAAGAAGGCAGCAGAGACTGGGTGCTCATAGAGTGGTACCAGTGTCTTCCTCAAGGACTGACACTGCCAGGAACAAAGGGACTGCATAGCTCAACTCAGAATTTTCAAAGTTGGATTGTTTTAAATCCAGAATGAGATGATAATCTTGACTTTCTGGTTTGTTCAGAGAACCAAAACAAAAGGAGCTATTCTCTAAATTATCCAAGTTTTTCTTTGCATAGCAACATCAAAGCTTGGCCAAATAAGGAAGGATACTTTCTAGCAACTGGGAAAGGAAATAAATACTCAAAGATCAACAGGAAGATCATTTTGCGAGTGTCCTCCTTGCTCACTTTTTCCATCCTGGCAGAGGGGACATAGGTGTAAAGAGCATAGGAAACTGCCACCTTGACCTTGCACATTCTTGTGAGTATCATTCAATAAAACCACCTCCCCAGAGTCCCTCAAGCTGAGTGTGCACTGCTCAACAACCACAAGGGACGTCCTCCCTTGTCCTTCACTCTCCCTCTCTATACATCTGACCACCAGTGAATCACAGACCCCTTGTTTCCACCTCCTTGTCTGTTTCTTCTGGCCCCTTTTCCACTCTGCCCTATGCTATTGCTCCATTTCAAATGTTTACATTTTTTTCATCCCAAGTGGATCTCCCCACTTCTTGTCACTCTTCCTAAATTGTCCTTTCACACTATGGCCATAATCATTTTTTATAACACAAGTTTTACCATTCATTTTCCCTATGCAAAACCCTTCAGTTCAAAGCCAAACCCCTTACTGAATCTGTGTCAGTTCAGCTCCTCCAAGAAGTAGACACCAAGACCAAATGAGAAGTATGAAAGATTTATCAAGGGACATGCCTGTGAGGGGTAAGGGAAGAGAAAGAAGGCATTGGGTGGAAAAAGCATCACACTGTTATGCAGGCCTAACACCATGAAGTAAAAAGGAAAAGAAGAAGTAAATAGTGCCAAAGACTGAAGATCAGCTTGAGAAAGTCAGGATCAGGTCAGTTGGGGCCCCAGTGAAAAGACTGCCCTTTGGCAGAGTCCTGTGTTGAGTAGGAATGGCCCAGCTCCAATACCAAGCATGGTGGGGGCCATGCTCAGACGTTAGATGGGAGCTTCCCTGGGAGAATGTGACTGTAGAGTGAACCCCAATGTGTGGCAGCTGGAAGCTCTCACATAGCAAATAATACTTGCAGCAGATTCTCTCTTAGGGGGAGACTTAGACAACACACTCATAGGACTGCCACAAAATAAAACAAGATCTGTCATCTGATCCTTGCTAATATGTCCCAATATATCCCCTGCAATTCCATAATATAGACCCTGGGTCCAACTATGTAGAGGCTATCATATGCTGTGTTCTTTGCTTCTGATGTCACTTGCATACACTACGATTCTGCAGAAATATTCTCCCTCCTGCCACAACAAAGTTACATGGCCACCTCTTCTTTCTGTTTGTCTAATTTTGTTTCTATCTATTCCCCACCATTAGACCATGAATTTCTTTTAAGGGCAAGGAATTTTTGTTGTTCAATAAATGATGAGTGGACAAATAGATACATATACCCTTCAGAATATCATATAGTCCTAATATCAGCAGAGATGGTCAGAAGTAGTATAGTACAGCCTTTGGCAGGAAAGTCATTGATCTATCTCAGACAGATGAGAATTTCTGAAATATTTTAACACTGACAGAGTTTTCACCAATCCTGCCAATGAGCATATTTCTTAAGGTCTAACTTCATTCTCCTCTAATGTTATTAATCCTAAGACCCAAATTAAGAATAATGTCAGCAATTCTCCAGCAAAAACCTATCACACTCATTCTAAAGAAAGAAATAGATCCATTATTCTTGAAATACAAGTAAATAGCTGACCAGCATAATTGTATCTGTCTACACAAGTGACAAAATTAAAACTAATATATGTACCATAGCAGGACAATTAGCTTAGTATGAGTAATCTGGGTTACTTTTATATTTCCATTATCAGGGCTAATCATCCTTTGTCTCTACAAAGGTATTTTGCCTTCACTGAAGTCATCAGAGCTGTCAGTAATGAATAATGTGCTCAAAGCAGAACAAGTGAGCTTGGTTACTATACAATCAGCTGTGTTCCTACACTGGCACCAACAGCCAAGATAGAAGCTAACAGAGGGTGATCATCCTCAATGAACATGAGCACAGGATCATAATGATTCATTTTGTTCTTCTCTCTGTAGATGTTAGACTGTTTATCTTGGCTATCCTTTGTGTAGCCAGAATCTAGCCACAGCCATATGTGTAGATTAGTGGGATCCAGAAGAGGAAGATAAATGAAGAGGACCCAGCACTGTGATTTGCATCTGGTTGTGGACACGTGGGAGACATTATTTAAGAACTCCCAGTAGTCATGAGGACAAATGGGGAAAAGACTATAAAACCAGTGAGATCATTTAAAACTTTGAGATGAAACAAATAGCAACAGCAGCAACAACACACAATCGACATAAAGAAGCATATTCTTCCTTTAGTTTTAGATGGCCAAGATTTGAGTTATCCTTTCTCAACATGTGACTTTTCTAATGGCTACAAAATGATAGAGCATGCCTTCTCAGATCTTCTTCTTGCAGATGCCACTCAGAAGAACAGGCTAACTCACAGATGACATCATCACCAGGCTTTCTCAACACCTATGAAGTGTTGAATAAATGAAAATGGGTAGGGTAGCATATGAGTGGAGCCAGGGCACTAGACCTAGATTAGGGTGCATCTTCTCAGAGGGCTTGCTTTGTGATCAAATAAAGAGTATATCACTCCCTCTTCATAAGGAGATCTTGGCAGCTTTAGAAGTAGTAAAGTCATCTCTGTTTTCAGAAGAACTCCTTGTTCTTGATTATCCTTCTCTTTCCTTTGCTGTTCTTTCTTTCCTTTGTTTCTTCCTCCTTGTCTCCTTCCATTTCTTTTCTTTATTCCATTCCTCCTTAAAATTTCCAAACTATGTTATTCTGGAAGTATCAGAAAACATGCTCTTTAGGTGGTAAATATTTAGCAATGTATAATTCTGCAAATGAATTATAAATGAAGCTACAGACTCCAAGAAGAGGTCTACTTAGCATCCAGAAGAGCCATCAGCCAGTTCAAACACTGCGGAGTAGCTGCTGTGCTCCCAGACTACATGCTGGGTACAGAGATGAGTATGAGCAGGTCCAGGCTGTAGATTCACTGTAAGGGTAGGGGACAAAGACTGCATTTGAAATATGCACAGCCATACTGTATATAGTGGAAGGACATAATAGAAGACCTCTAAGAATACCTTCTTATAAATGAAATGTACGTGTCCTAAATTTAAATGATAGTGATTAGCAAGCAAAAGGAAGGGAAGGAGAGCCCTAGTCCTTCATGAGCAAAGATACAGAGATGGGAAATAAATAGCTCATTATAATAGCTTAGTAAATAAATAAGGAATGAAACAAATAGCAACAGCTATTTGTTGCTATAAAAAATTTATTTTTTAGTAAATAAGGAATTGGTAAATAGAGTAGAAAAGGAGAAAGATTCTAGGTCATAAAGAGCCTGTGTTTCCATTTAATAGTTTAAATGATCCAATAATTTGAATAGTCCCATAGGCCATGAGGAATCCCTGGGCCTTTTTAAATTTAAGAGTGATGCGGCCTTGTTTTCACTGTAAACAGAGATGTCTGGAAATAGTTAGAAGAATGGATCGAAGCAGAAAGAGTGCAGAGTCTCCAGACAATGTATCATAGCCCAGGGAGAGGTGATCTGGCTGAATTAAGAAGTGAAGGTGAGCATGGGAACCAGCTAAGAACTGTCCAGCTATTGCTGACCAGTGAAATTTGGACTGAGAAAAAAGAGCGTTCTGGTGAGGGGACTATTTGCTGTGATAGGGAATGTAGGAGCCGGAGAAAAACTGAAATGAGATGAGGAGGAGCAGGTAGTTGAATTAATTCTGGCCATGCCAGTATGAGGTGGTAAGGAGAAGACTAAGCGGAGAAGCCCAGCCCACAGCCATTATTGATCAGCAACCGAAAAAAGAAGATGAATCAGAAAACAGATTGGGGAATCGTCAGCACATGCAGGGCCTTGAGGCCCTAAGAATGCCAGAGTGGTTTTGTGTGGAAACCATTACCTTCTCCCGGCCTAGGTTAAGCACAATTCATTCCCTTTTCCTTTTACAATTGTCACTAACAAGGACAGAGTCCTTAACAGCCCACAAAACACTTTCTTTTTTGCTGTCATTGTACTAGGGATTGAATCCAGGGGTGCTTTTACCACTGAGTTACATTCTTAGTCCTTCCTTTTAGTTTTGCTGTTGTTGTTTGTTTCGAGACAGGGTCTCACTAAGTTGCAGAGCCTGGCGTCAAACTTGCCATCCTCCTGCCTCAGCCTGGTATTACAGATGTGCACCACCCCTCCCAGCCCCACAGTGCACTTCCACAAAACTTACTGTATTTTAAACTTGTTCCTTATACAATGCTCACCTGTACCTATTATTCTCCTATTTATATACCAGAGAAATGAGGGAGAAAGACCAGGAGATTTTTCTCTAGGTCATGCAGTTAATACATGAAAGCACTAGAGCAACGAGTGTTGCTTTCTGGTTCTAAGTCTTGACAAATTTGGGTTTCATTTCTTGTTGGTTTCCATCCTAATGCCATATGTTGAAAGATGTATTTTATACACCATTGGGTTATGCCAGGCACACTGTCTAGCACATAGCAAACACTCCCTAAACAGTCAAATCATAAATTAAACTCATAAACTCTTGCCATCTTTTAAAAACTATATTTCTATAGATATTCTCCTCCAGGTTTACTACAAATCAAACACTTCCAGCTGAAGGTGCAAAGGGCAAACCCATGCCAACGGGTTACATCTCCTGTGTGTACAGAACACTCTTCACTCTTATATTATAGACTTGATGTACTGAATTATGATCATTTGTGTGTGTGTCCATTTCCCACATCAGATTATGAGTTTCTGGAGGACAGGGCCACCAGGAATTAAAAATTAAATAAACCTTTTATTTGCTTAGTTAAATGACTGTCAATGGCCATGCCCCTCCCTAACCAGAGCCACTTGGGTAGTCTCTTCTCAAACTTGTACAAGCCTCCATTGTAGTAATTAGATTATTAGAGTGTAGTCATCTGTTTGCACCTACCCTAAAAGACTGTAAGTGCCTCAAGACAGAGATCATACTATTCTATATCTGTGTCCCCAGTGCTGAGATGTAAACAAACAATTACACAGCAGCAAGTTAATTACTTCAATGAAGACCTATGCATGGGATTAAATCAATAATTATTCACTGAATAAATGAATGAGAAAATGCATGACAAATTTAATTATAAAATGTCAGAATGGAGACCTTAGAAAATATTCAGGTCCTTCTCTCCATTTGCCAATGATGGAAATACAACCTTGGGAAAATAATACTAAAAGGTCCCACAGGTCCAGTTAATGGCTTTAAGACCCTTGCCCCTGCAGTATTCAGAGAATGAACCAAGACATAGTTAACCGGGAGAGAAAAAGAGCATATTAAAATATTATAAGTGTGTAGCAACTAGCAGACATCAGAAAGGGATGAGGAGCAAATATAAAGTGTGACTATTATGTCAACTAAACCAAAGTGAATGAAAAAAAAGGAATGTATCATTTCAAGTTGAGGCAGCCTTTGACTGAAAGAGAGGCTTGGGGGTTTAAAACCTCCTCAAAGATGAATATCCTTTTAGCGAGACAACAAAACCCAAACAGCTTTCAGTGTTTACATTTCAACACAGCATTAGAGGCAATGTTCAAATATTACAAGTACAAGCAAAGCCAGCTACAATTATGAGGTGTTTCCCTGGCTTGTTCCAGAGGCTCTTGAGAGGTGTAGCTCTCCAAAGACAGAATAACTGATAACAACAGCCTGTGCATTGAATGTTCAGCACATGCTGGGCATTATCTTACTAATTTAACCTTCCAACAACCCCATGAAATAATATTATTATCCCTCTTTTGTATCTGAGGCAATTGAGGCCCAGGTTACCCTTGGTAGCAAAGTTGCTAAATGAAGGGTACCAGACTTACTCCTAGATATTTCTGGTTCAAAGCTTGTATTGTAAACCACCCTAATGAGGCTAATAGTGGATCTATCCATTGCTGCCTGCCAGAATCCCTCCTGTATCATTCCAGCCTCTTCTGTTTCACAAAAGGAGCATGAAACACATTTCAAGTTTCTAGGAAAGATATTAGGCATGTGGGACATAGAAACATTCAGAAAACATTAGGAAAGGCAAGAAGAAAGAATGCAAAAAGATCCACGGTCATATATGTCTTTGGTAGCTAAAAATGTCCTACTAATTTTCATGGAGCACTTAGCAATCTCCAAAGGAAAGCCTATCCGAACCAGAAGCCCATTTCATTCTCACCAAAAGGGAAGAAAGCAGCACATGTCTTCTTTCCCCATTCCATAAAGAGGAACCTGGCACTAATGAATGTAAAGTGTTCCCTGGGATCAACTAATAAAGGTGAGACTTGACCCCAAAGTTTCTGGACCACAGCCTGTGCTCATCCATTTCTATTACCTGAGCCCTTTGCCTTTCTTGCCTGTGTGAAAGAAAGGAAAAAGAAACTTAGCACTGCTTGAGCACTCTTTGTCTGCCAAGGACTTGACTGACCCACATTCCACAGGGTATCTTGTTAAGTCTGTCATTGTCCCTGTTTTACAGATGAGGAAACAGAGGCTTAGAGAACTGTTCTAGTTACCTGGCTAGTAAGAGACCGATCTGCTCTAAAATGGGACTCATAGCACTGTGCTCTGCTGCCTCCAGCAGTCAGCTCTCCTCCCTACCTTGCACATGCACCATGGCTGGCTGTTTGCTTCCCCCAGAAAACACTCAGGACTCTAGGGCTGGCCCAGTAAATGGGCCCTGGAGATTCAAGTTCTGGCTGTATTTAAGAGTCTCCATTGTGTATACTTTTACATCCTCTTTCTCTTCCTATTTCTCTTTTCCCTATGGTTAGTATTTTTATTATACCAAAATTATGAAAGAGAGAATTGAGGTCCCAAGGGAGGAAGTAATGAACTGAAATCACTCAGCAGCTCTGCAGCAAAGTTGGGGTTCATAACCCAAAGCCTATAGCTTTCCTACTGTTCTACAAGTGCCAAAGAATTATAAGCAGAATGCATACTAACTGCAGCATTGGAGCAAAGAGTTGAATGCCATTGAAGAACATTTGCTTCAAACTTGTAAAATAGTAGAATAATCCTATTTGTTCCCAATATCTATCTTTTTCTGAGTTCAAGGGACTTGATTTTCCTCCTAGCTCAGGAAGTGATCCATCATAATGGGTTTCTGACTTTTCAAAACTCCTTCACACTTAAAAAAAATCATAAATAAATATATTAATTGTTAACTGCTGTAAGAGAAACCCCCATAGTTTCTTAACATAGTAGTTGATTCCTCACCCAGGTAAAGTGCAAAGGATATACCTGACATGTAAAGCAGCTTTCCTCCAAGAGGGAATTCCAGGATGTTAGTTTCTTTCATTTGGTGACTCCACCATGTTTAGCAGACAAGATCATCATGCTCAGCTGCCTGAAGCCAGAAGAGGACCAAAGAACATGAATGAGAGAATTTTTATGCTATTAGTCTAGAAGTGGTAGCCATGCTTACAGACACATTCCTTTGGCTGGTACATAGTCACCTGGACACACCCAACTCCAAATACCCCTGGAAAATATAGGTCAGCTGTGTGCTCAGGAATGTGAGTGACTATGATCTACCTCAGGCATGTTGAACTTCAGTGAATCTGTTAAAATTACCTTTACTCAGCCAAAAGTCAGCCATGTGCTTAAGGTATGGTCAGTTCTTCATGAGCCAAATCTTAATACCTCACTTTCTTTTCTGCAAGTGCCTAAACCCATTAATAAGATGTTTCCTTCCCAGTACCAAAGATTATCCTCTTAAAACCCCTGTCCAGAGAATGTATAGCAAGAGAATTTACGAGCACAAGAACAATTACAAAAGATTGCAAGAATAATTTATTAATAGAATTAATATAAATTGGCAAAAAATGGAAGAGGAAGATATATTCCCAAATTTCCATTTGACAGAAAAGTCACATTATTTTTCTAATATTATATTAAATGTGACTTTGATGTCATCCCACCAAACTGGCAAGAAGGTCAACCCAATCTTTCTGAAAACTTCTCCTCTCACCTCCTCTCAACCATCTCTTCTTTGGAGATGCCCTCTAACACTTGCCAGAGTGTTGCCATATTTACATTTTTGTCCTGAACTGCAGCCAGAGGAATATTCTTTTCTCAAGACATCTCATCACCCATCTCCTTCTGCTTCAGACTTTCTGTTTTAGGAGTACATGTTTGTACCTTCCACCATCCACACACCCTTGATCACACTGTTCCCTCTGCTAGGCAGGACCTTCCCATGTGTCTTCATTTGACTAAAATAAAGGCAGTGCATTTGGGTAGTGATAAAATCTGGTATCTTGAATTCACATTTACCTCCCAGAGGTAAAAGCAATATTTAGTGTTCCAAAGGTTCTCAATAAATGTTGATCAAATTTATTGTATAAGCTTAAAGGCTCTCTTCCAAATTTATAGCAATATGTGATAATTCATGATGAAGCTGGGCACAGTGGCGCATGCCTGTAATCACAGCACTTTGGGAGGCTGAGACAAGAGAATTGCGAGTTCAAAGCCAGCCATAGCAAAGGCAAGGTGCTAAGCAACTCAGTGAGACCCTGTCTCTACATAAAACACAAAATAGGGCTGGGGATGTGGCCCAGTGGTCAATTACCCCTGAGTTCAATCCCCGTTACTAAAAAAAAAAAAAAAAATCATGAGGAGATATTCAGAACTTCCTACATGTGTCTCAAAGCTTAGCATCAACCAAATGATCCTCTCAAGATACAGTAAGTACTGATTGGTATATTGATAGAGGAACTCAGTCATATTACCACACTTGATGGAAAATAGGAGATATATAGATTTAGATATGTATTTTGTACTTAACAGTTTTATTAAGTAGCAAACTGCCTTACACTAATGATATATATCACTGTTCTGCATAAAGATGAATTTATGATGAGTTTTGAGTAAGAAAATTCTTGGTAGTTGTTACTCTATACTTTGTACAAAGTAGATTTTCTCATGCAAAATAGTTTCAAATTTATGTAACATTTCTTACATATATATTATTTGTGTTAGCCTTCACAGTCAGAAATAGATTATCTCAGAAACTCAGGTACAGGTTCATATTGATATTCATTGTGGTCTGTTTCAAAGAGTGAACTAGAGAGACATAGTTCTATAACTAACTCTATTTTCTCTTGTGTCCTTATTCAATATTACTCCTGAGCAGAAAAATGGAGTCAATGGTTATAACCTGCAGGAAAGTCAATTTGAGTTGAACGTCACAAAGAACGTTGTCATAATTAAAGTTATTCAGCCAATAACAGGTTCCTTGTCAGGTAGTAAATGGCCGTCTCTGGGAGGATTCAAGAAAAGGCAAGAATGACTCTGTAAAGAACAATAGAGAAAGTAATTCTAGATAAGAAGTTTAAGCCAGTTATATGTCAAAGTCTCTACCAACACTGAGAATGGGAAATCTATTAGTGCCTGAGGTCATTTGTTAAGAATCATCAGAAAGGGGGGTACAATCATGCCTAAGAGAGAGTGTCAACAGTGGGGACCTGAGTAAACAAACTGCCTGTGACTCAGAGCATGTGTGTAAGACCAAGACCCTGGGTCTTGATCACATTTGAGTGACCAAGAGTTGTATAAATACTGAGTTGGAGAAGGAGGCAGCAAGGGTCAAATGAAAAAATAAAATCAGTGAGACCAGGACATTTTTTTTCAGTAGAAATAATAATAGTTAATATTTATTGAGCACGTACAATGTGCCAAAAATTATGCTAATGCATTCTATATTATTTTCATCAAATCCTTGAAATAACCCAATAAATTAGTTATTATTATTAATCACTTGGGTCCAAATAGGAAACTGGGGCTTGCCCAATCTTATACAATTCTAATAAGTAACGATGTCAGGGCTCACTTTCAGATCTATCTGTCTTTAAAGCCAGCAAGCACAAAGCTTCTCCTAAAGGGAGCTAGGTTCATTTTACCTCCCTCTGATGGGGATGGTGCTGGCTGCCCAGGGTATGGAGACTGGTTGGGCTTAAAATCATTAAGACATAGGGAAAACCTTCATATTTGGGAATGGTATCTGCAGATGGGAACTGCTTACATCTATATAAATCACACATCACTTAGTGATGGCCAGATTTGCCTCAAAGGTAAGTTTTGTTTGACTCATGCAATTTTTAGAAGATTTATTCAGTAAATATTAAATAATTAGGCAGTATCACACAAGGTTTTAGATTTCTACTGTCTTCTGAAAATCCAAGACTTCTGGGAAGACTAAGCCCTGCATTGGCTGGAGCTGAGGAACAACTGCTCCCTTTTCTACCAGGGTGTGTTTCAGTTCGCTGCGGTCCCCATCATTCCCTCTGCCTCCCTAAGTCCTGCTGGAGCCACTCAGGCTTCCTTCCTGGACCCATTAGGCATTGGGGTTGAGATCTACACAACAGACCAAAGATATGTAGTGATACTAAAAGTCTCTAGGTGTTCCTGGTTTCTAATAACAGGTCCACTTAAGCTAGTTTTATTATTATGCTTCAAGAATTTCGATATATGAATACAAAATAAAGTGCTAGGTTTTCCTCAGGGGGGTTAAAATGTGATATATCTTTAACCCAGCACTTTAAAAAATGTCATCAGTTATTTCAAGGTTCACGGCAACCTCCCCCATGCAAGTTTCTCCTTTTACCATCCGTCCTTCCTGCTCCTCTGACCTCATTTGCTGAAACAGTAGTATAATCTGTCTTACAACCCGACATAAATTTACTACATAAATAATTTCCCCCAAGGCTCTTTTCCCATGAACCATGTGCAAGTAAATTGCTTATTTTTTTTTCTTTTTCCAATGTAGAGCAGAGGTCACCATGCCTTGCACAATTTGACTTCCTTAAAGGCAAACACAATTGCTTTTTCCTCTCTGCTTTAATGTCATCTTTGCCTGCCATTTGCACCCAGTTTACTGGGGCCAGCCATTTATCTAAGCCCATGAGGGGATCCCATGGTGCTGATGCACCCATGTTCTCAGGTGACACCACAGTAGGATGAGAGCTTCATGCAGAGGCAAGAAGTCAGGGAACAAGCTACACAGATGAAAGATGGAGATAGATTCAGGAAGCTTTGGGGCTGAGTCATCTCCCAGCAAAATTGTAGATCTGTGTATTCTTAGTTCATTCCTCAATATTTTTGTTGAACATTTACTCAAATGCAAAAAAAAAAA
>CM053399.1:60001768-60019998 GCA_028644305.1 Xerus rutilus | reverse complement strand
TTTGGGGATCACTTACATCATTCCACCTTTGGAGTACATAATATGAATATGCTCTCACATTTGGACAGATTTTAAACTACTTTAATCTCCATTCGTCCACTTGTCCTGACAACTACCTCTGAAGTAGGCAGGAGGGGTATTATCATCTCCACTCTACACTGGAGAGAAATAATTAACAGGAGTACAACATCAATTGCCAACATTAATTGGCTGCTCACCTATGGGTTATATGTTGAGTATGGTGCTAAATGCTTTAGTGTCTCTAATGAGCTATTGAAGCTCAGAGAGGTGAAGTGACTTACCTGTAGACATTCAGTAAGTTGGTTACATATCTTCCAATTCCTATCCCAGTGCTCGGCAATATACCTCTTTGCTACAGCAGAAGTTGAATTCCAGTTCTTTGTTATTGAAGAGACAAAGTTCTTCTAGCCATAAAGTTGTCAGGATAGGATGTTCAATAGCAGCTCAGCAATCAGGGGCACAGCTAGTTGATCATCCTTTCCATGGACTTCCAAATGTCTGACCCCGTCTCCTGCTGAGACAATGCAGCACATGAAAATGAACTTCAATTCGCATTCAACCCCAGTGTTCTTGTCCACAGCTGCAGAAACAGCTGTTCCCCTCTTGCTGCGACCCTCTCCCCCTTTTCCCCAGCTAATTGCTAGCAACTAGTAGAGCAGCTCTGAATACTGCAGGCCTTGTCGCCTTCCACAGCCTCTATCCAGCTGTTATTGTTCCAGCCCATCTTGTTCAAAGATTCAGATCTGTTCTGTTTGGATGATTATTTCTAGAATTTAATTGTTGGCTATTTCAAAACCCCATCCAACACACTGTGTGGTTTATAATTTGAAGCACTGCTAAGTGGGAATAAACCTTAAAAACAGTCATCAATAATCTGAGATGTGGTCATCGAGGGCCTGTTACACAGCAGGCACCAAGCTTCCTCTGGAATCTGCGGGTCTAAGAGATAAATTGGAGGGCCATGTGTCCTATCGCTAAATTCTTCAAGATTACAAAACTTAACTACTAAATAAAATATATCTTATTCTACCATCTATCCCTGAAAAATTTAATTCCACTAAAACCCAGATGGCATAGCTCTGCTTTTGAATTCTTGGACTCCAAACTACAACATGGCAGTGTAGGAGAAAGAGCCAACAGCCTACCTTCTGTCTCTTCCTATCATGCTGCAAGAGGCCTCACTTCATATGCACTTGGATACTTCCATTCACACACCCAAGCTTCAGCCACAATCCATACCGCAACCTCAGGGAGCATACACCAGCAGGTGCACACCTTCCGCCCTTGGAAAGCTGGATGTGGGGAAGAGGCCTGATTAGGACTTGCACTTATTTGAGCAAGAAATATGGATATATGTAATGCCTAGCAAAACGTCAGGTATATAGTAAGACATCAATAAATGTAGCTATTATCACTACCATCATAGATGAAATGAACTGCATGTAGTTTATTTAAAAGATACACAAACAAAGCACAATAATATAGACTATGGCTCTGGTGTAACTTTAATTTTCTTCCCACTAAAGACCTTGAAAAAATCTTTATCCAGGAAGGACCAAGGCATTAATCCTTTTTCTCCTTTTCATTAGCTTTATATTATCCTAATCCTTTAATATGTGTCATTTCTCTTTTCTGGTCCTTGCCTAGGAATATCTTCCTACCTCTGGGGACTGGTCACATTCTGGCATTAAGGTTTGACACTAGTTTTGGCTAATTCTCTTGTTTTAAATTGTTCCAATTTTCACTTAAAATACAGAGTCTATCAATTGCACTAACCTAGCAGTAGCTAATTCTGTTTTCCATAGCATGGGTACGATGCTGCAGTAGCGTCAGTCTCTCTGCTCCATCCCAACTTCCACCCTAGGCGTTTCTTCTTTCTTGTAACATATCACAAAAGTATACTGTATCTGTCATCTATTTACCTATTTATTTATGTGAAGTGTGTGTGTGTTTTGAACTGGAAAAATTCAGTCTCAATATTTTTCCATTGTCTAATATTCCTTTCTTCAAGAACTTTGATTATAAAGAATAGAAACACATTCATATTTTTAAGAATTCTTTTTTTTACATTTTCCCATTCTTTGATTATAAAGAATGGAAACGTATTTATATTTTTAAGAATTATTTCATTTTTTTAAAAATTACTTTTTAATTTGTCAACAGAGTCCTTCAGCCAAACCAAGGACAGAATGCACCTGTTCATAGGCTACTTAGTAGAAAAGGGTAAGAATGCCATATATGAGTACTTGAAAATATTTCAGTCAAGATTAGCTTTTAAAAATTTTTTATTTGGAGAAATTAATGAAACACAGTATATGAAATCCTTTCTTAGCTCTCCTTCCTCCCTCCTATTCTGGTCCCCGGAATATTGGTTCTTAGGAGGTTTTGTACTGATGAAGTTTCTACTTGATTCATCTTTACTCAACAATACTGTTTCGGGGCCCTAAAGCTTCCAAGTTCTTAAAAGGGAGAATCTGATTGGCCCTGTACATAGGGTCAGGTGTTCAACCTTGGTCCAATCAGCTTGGTCCTACCAATATGACTGTGCGCTTTTAGGCAAGGAACCTCAGCTACCATATCTGTGAAACAAAAATAGTATTTCTTTACTTCTACTGAGTTAATAGGATGCTTAATCACTAATTTCTTTTTCTTTCTTTCTTTTATTTTTATTGGTACTGGATATTGAATTCAGGGGCACTTAACCACTGAACCACATCCTCAGCCCTATTTTGTATTTTATTTAGAGACAGGGTCTCACTGAGTTACTTAGGGCCTTGCTTTTACTGAGGCTAGCTTTGAACTCACCATCCTCCTGCCTCAGCCTCCCAAGCTGCTGGGATTACAGGCATGAGGCACTGCACCCAGTTTAAATCACTAATTTCATCAGAGAATTTTCTTTGATTATTTGTATTATTGTCCCCTAAAGTTGTATACTATTAGAAAAATAAATGTATCATTAACATCTAGTAATTCTGGAAAAGTATATTCATAGATGATTTTATAATTGTAATTATAAAAGGAACTAAAAAATAATTTAGTACTTTGATTTAGTTGTAGATCTCTTACTTTTCTTGTTGGAAAGCTTATTTTAACAATTTCAATATTGTGTGGTATAACACACAGAAACTACAAAATCATAAACTTTGTATCAGTGTCTTTTGTGGGTACCTCAAGACCTTGAATCCTGATGGGGCAAGAAGTTCAATATTTCCCTAAAACCCAGTATGTCCTGGGTCCCAGCCTATGAGTGCTATATACATTGCCTTCTTTAATCCTCAGCAGCCTGAGGAAGGAAGCTGGGGAGAGTCACTGTCCCTCTGAAGGTGATAAAACAGAGGCTTCTGAGATTACCAGACCTGTCCAAGGTCACCTGCCTGGTAAGTGTCCAGGCAGGGGTTGGGATCTTGGTCTGTGAGCCTGGGAACATCTTGCTGAGATGTCTTCCTGTCTCACTGCTTAGAGGTTCTTTGGGGAACTCTCATCTTCCTTTGCAAAAGGGTTATCTTGTAAATTATTGGGGACTAGCAATGGTAGATATTCTATAAAGAGAAAAATTATAATTTTTGTTTCAGAAATACTATATTTTTCCTTTTTCATGTCCTATTTTAAAGTTAATTTGTTCTAAAATGACAAAGAAGAGTGAATCCCCTGGAATATGAGGAAGTTAGTTAAAAAATATGACTTAATACAGGATGAAATTATCACTACCTCTATGCCTAGAAATTAGATATTCAATCCTGGTTCTCCCTTTACTCTTCTTTGATCAAACTAAATATTCAACATTGTATTTAATAAATTTACCCAATGTTTTCTCTGTGCCATGGGCTGTGCCCAGTACAGAGTAGACCCTGAACTCAATGGTCTATATCCCAAGTGTTTATGCAGATAATGATCCTTTTCCCTTTTGTTGATGAGAACTTGCAATCTATAGAATTTGTTAACATTCTTTGAAAGTCTGGAAGGAAAAGAAAGTAGACTTTGATGTAGAATAAATAGCCTAACTCTGCAATATTAAAAAATTATTTCCAGATTTAAAGTGGTGGTAAAGGGGCGGTAACTGTTATTTATTAGCACTCTCATGTTTAAATGCTTCTCACACTTTACAGAGTCATGCCTGCACAGGCAGCAGCATGTGAGAGTATTAGTCACTAGCTTGAATTCTCCAGGTGGGGATTCTAGGATAGGGAAAGAAAGAATTGGGGGTGGGAGGGTCATCAACAGATATAGACAATATGGTCATATGACTCACTCAAACCCTGAGACAAGTTCCCAGGCTAGGCCTAAAACTCATTCTCTTCCTTTCAAATAATTAGAAAAAAAATCTACAAATCATGTTGGTATCTATACTACAGATATCCTAGTTCATTTTGCATATAAGGAAGATAAAGCAGAGCCATTGTATCTCCCCTCCTTTCATGCTGCTTTAAAGGGAAGAAGATGAATACTTAAAAGACACACTTGACTTCAGAGCATATACAAGGCACCATTCTTCAAAAATAGGCACTGCCTACAGAGGCAGCAGCAGAGTGGCTGGGATGACTGCCATTTATTCCCTGTGTGGCCTTTGTCAAGTGTTGTCCACTCTCTGAGCATCTGCTTTTTCAACTGCAAAATGATGGATCCTATATCTGTCTCACTGGAGTCATGTGAGCAGAAGTGACACTCAAAAGATTTCACAATTCAAGTGTCATGGATACTGAGCAATCAGTAGGAAGTAAGGCCTGAGCACTACAGCAGTGCCCCGAACCTTCTGCTGTGTCGTATGTAGATTCCTTGGGTGTTGAGCTAAGGGAGGTCAAGGGGATCCTACCAAAGAAGCAGAGTAATAAGGGGGCAGGGAGAGGAGAGAGGAGGGCAATTAACTATCTTGTAGAAACAGCTATTGATCAATCTCTGTAGAATTATTGGAATATTTTAGTAGCCAGGAGTGTTATTTCTAGCATCTCAGCTTAACAGCCTGAGATTAGGAACTAAATAAGCTCATCTCTAAAGTGTTAACATCACCCCCAAACTACAGGAAATGTAGTTTGCTCTGTCCTTCTCCCTTCCTCTAACTGTCCAGCTCCCTGCCCACAGCAGGCCTTCCACACCCTGCAGCAGGACAGGTTCTTTCTCCCAGTGCCTGAGGAATGCTCAGGCACTGGGAGAAAGAACCTGTCATTTTTCAAAATGAAACACCTCAGTCAAAACTCCTTTCATGCTCCTGTAAATGCAATTCCCTACTGGTTTTAGAGTTGACTGTGGTAGCCACTAGCATCCCCAGAACATGATGTGGCTCAGGCATGGTAGAGAGAAAAGACTGCAGGAATCAACAGACCTGAGCTTGATGGTGAGTTTGACACTTCAAGCAGTCACTTCCCTGGTCGATCCTCAGTCTCTCAGCAGAATAAAGAAAGGAATCTTTGAGATTAGTGGTTCTCAGCCTTAGCTGCACATAGAGTTGCCCGGGAACATTAAAACACACTAATGCCTACATGCCACCACAGACAGTCTGACATAAGTGTCTTGGATGAAGACAGCACTGAGTTTTTAAAGCCCTCTGGGTGATTCTAATGTAGATCAAAAGCTGAGAACCTCTGGACTAGGTGATCTGCAAGCTTCAATCCAGCTCACTTGGTCTCTGATTTTATATGTCCTTAAAGCTGATCAGAAAACTATTCATGACTTTTACTCCTAATGAGAAGTCGTAAATAAGAGAGCTGTTGTATCATTCCATATTTGTACCTTCTGTTGTGCTATCAACAGAACTTATTGGTGTGTATGAGCTTGAGATTTTCTTCTTATAATTTCTGTTTGTTGATATTTTGTTAATGCAAATGATTCCTCAGACCAAAGCTACCCTGGTGATTTATATTAACGCTAACATCTCTCAGGAATGATCCAGTAAGAGAAAAACTAAGTTACTATGATTAGTTGGCATGACAAAATTGCCTTCTCTTCACTTCACTTGCTAATTCTCGCTATTGCTGATAAAGCTTTGCAAAGCATTTGAATGGAATGAAATAAACATACATGTGCCTGTGGATAATTTTAGGTGAAATGATGAGAAAATAAGACTATAAGGCAGGCTAGTCTGTAATGGAATTAAGTATAATAGGTGTTGGTTTCTCAAGTGACTTTAACAGACTGATGACCAGCAGGGTGGTGGAAGACAAGGGCAGGATTGGTCAGTTTCAGAGGCAGCTCTGCCATTTGCTGTCAACACACAGAGACCTTGAATGCAGCAAGTGTTACTTCTGTCTGTCCTTTCATGTAGCAATTAACACATCAGAGAATATGGAATGGCAGCCTGAGAAACCTGAAGAATCCCAGAAGAATGGACTTTCAAAGACCTAGAAAGAGAGCCTATTTAGTTCTCTCCTTTCAAAGATGAGGATATTGAACCCAAATCATAGACACAACTTTCTCAATGTTATACAGTTAGTTACGTGACAGACCTTGAACTTGAACCAAGCTCATCTGGAACCCAGCCTAGAGCATAACCCTGTGTATCACAACACACCCAGTAGAAGCCAGGACTGCAATCAGTTGTAAGAAAGCCCCTGCCACAGTGGCTTAAACAAGTCGGACATTTGAGTTTTGAGTGTAAAAGAATTAGGGTCTGTATAACGGGCTCAGTTTCTCCTCTGCTATCCTTCACACAGCCCTGGACCCCACATGCTAGGCTTCAAATCCTGCCTTTATCACCTTGGATGAGTAACTTCACCTTTCTATGCCTCAGTTTTCAGATGTTTGAATAATCATTTCTGTGAGATTTAAATGAGTTTATCTACAGAAAGTGCTTAGAAACATCTAGCTCAATGTAAAGGCCTACTTTACATTAGGTCTTACTGTTGTGGTTGTGTTTTCTATGGTTCTGGCTGCTAGATCATCAAGCATCATACCTACTTTCCAGATAAAAAGGACAAGAGTCCTGTGGTTGCCAGACTTTGGTCTGTTTGCTCAGGAAGGAACATCCTCCCACTAGGAACTCCAACTTTCTTCTCATTTGTCAGAGCTGAGCCTCATGCCCACACCTACCATGAAATCCCGTGTTTCAGAGTAGACACAAGGTCATGTTGTATAAAGCAGTGGGCTAATAATGAATATTCAGTAGGCAGCTCTGCAGTGATTCCAGGAGTAGTCAATTTTGCCACCTAAAAACTGTGGGATTGGGGCTTATTGCTAATCGCACTGACCCTGGGTCTTCCTAACTGTAATTTGAGGAAAGGATCTCTGCCCTACCTGACTCAGGAATGGTTGTGTACTGGTTGTCATTCAGTTCCAGGGTGGTTTCTAAATATTTCATTATTTAGCCATTTTAGCTAGTAAGGGTGCAGCCTGTGACCTCAGACATGCACACTTGATGCTGATTTGAAATGATAGTGTTCCAGAAATAGGGATAAGCATGGATTTAAGTCATTGCATGGAGGGAGAAAAAGCAGGTTGTTGCAAGAAGCCACATTCTATCTGAACTTCCCCTCAGACCAGCTGAGGCCTATCTAGAGGAAACCTTATACTCTAAAGGTATGGGGACCAGTCAGCACTATAATCAATGCTGCCATGAAAAACTATTTTTATCTCTTCTTACAAGATTCATTAGATAAAAACTTACTCTGCAACTCTTAAAACCATAGGAAATGACCTTATCCTTATTATAAACAGGGAACAAAATATTTTCATATCCTGTTTTAGTCAGAATGATTAGCAAGGGATGTTGTAGGATAAATGTATCAGTGAATCTGAATAGGTTCCATGTACACAGGCTCTACAGCACATATGAGTGTATGCCGTACAGTGTTTGCACATCTCTTCATGCAGCTATGCTGTCTACTATGCTAATGTGTGTGTGCATAAGAACATGTAGGCCTGTTGTCAAATTATTTTCTGGCATTATTAAATCCACTTTTTTTTTTTGGTACCGGGGATTGAATTTAGGGGTACTCGACCACTGAGCCACATCCCCAGCCCTATTTTGTGTTTTATGTAGAGACAGGGTCTCACTGAGTGGCTTAACACCTCGCCATTGCTGAGGCTGGCTTTGAACTCACGATTCTCCTGTCTCAGCCTCCCAAAATGCTAGGATTACAGGTGTGCGCCACCGCGCCTGGTTTAAATCCACTTCTTAATATTCAAGAGTGGAAACCCAGCTGCTCAGAGGTAATCTGTTGCTTTCCTGGCAAGTAATGACTTCCCTGTCACTAGAGGAATTCAAGCAGCAGACAAATGTCCACTGAGTGGAGCTGTGGTAGAAGGAATTCAATTTTTAGAGGCTAGAAGGGGAAGAGGGGGTATGGGATGAACAAGCTTAAATGACCCTTATGAAGAATTCTGAATTTTGTGAGTGTAAGTGAATGAAATATCGCCTTTCTTTGTCATATAGGCATAAATCTAATCTTTAATCTCCTCATTTCAACTCGATATGGATATTGACATGGATTTATATATATTATATTATATTTAACAGAGTACTTATTTTACACTTTTTAATATCCTGTTTTATATTCTTTTTTTTTCCCTGAGCTAATAGGTGAAAATCAAATTTCACCTTCCTGAACTCAAAGGGAAGTGGAGATCTATTTAATGCGATTATTTCACAGATCAAGGCCGAGTTTCAGGAAAGGAGACATAATCAAGATGATTCAGCTAGACAGTGTCAGAGAGTTTTCCATTTCCTCTTTCAAAAACACTTCCCATTTCCTCTTTCCAAATTAGAAATTTTTTATGAAGATTGCATTCAGTATCTACAGGACTAGCTCTGAAAGCAATCCCAGATAAATAAATAAGTCTAATGAGTAAGTTCATTGGGAGAAAATCAGGAAGAGTGTTTTTAAGTGCTAATCTTTCAAAAGAAGGATTTAGTTATTATGGACTGTTGGACAGTCTCTTCCCTGTAGGTTCTCAGTCTGAAATCCATAGCAGAAGTTGCTGTGAAGAAGTCTCCTAGAATGGTTGAGGATGGCATTTAAGGTGATGCTGCTACAGTGACAGAAAAGCTAAAATCTCAGTTCTTAATAAAATAGCAGTTTATTTCTCATTTATGGGAAAACCGTTCAGAGATGGGTTGGGAGGCTCTGCTCCCTACAGTCCTGTAGCACCCCAAAGTGATGGAAGCTTCCCGGGTCACCTGAGCATCAACATTCCAGACAGGAAATAGGAGTGTGACATGAGATGTTTGTATGGACCACACCTGTTGGCCTGTATTCTCTTCCTCCTATATTCTATTGGCCAGAACTCAATCATATGGCCACAGCCAATTTCAAGGGAGGCTGGGAAATGTGGTCCAGCTCTTTGTGACCAGGATAAAAATGAAAGAGTTTTAGTAAGCACTGACCCATCTCTACTATCAAAGTGTTTTTGATGGCCTTTAAGGTTCCTTCCACTCTCTTTTGTATTTTCCAGGCCTCATATCTCCGTACCATTTTGTATATGTTTTTTTCTGTCTGAACTTCCAACTTACTATCTTCAGTCATTCTAATTTGCTACTAAATACACCCATATTTTTCTTAATTTTAGTTTCCACATTTTAAGCCTCAAAAAATTTCATTTGGTTATTTTTATGGAGTTTTTGATTTTCCGCTGAAATTCAGAGTATTATCTTTTATTTCTTTGAATTCATTAAGTGTAGCTATTTTAAGTGTTTCTCTCTTTCAACTCCATTATTTAGATCCCCAGTAGGCCTGTTACTATTGTGTATTGATTCTCCTGATTGACGGTCTTGCCTCTCATCTCCTCTTAGGCCTGGTTATTATTTTTTAAATGCTAATGGTCATTGTATATAAAAATTGTGGGTTTAATTTAAACCTAGGAGAAAGTACTTTCCTCCTGAAAATATGTACATTGGCTTCTGGCAGATTTGCTAGTGTCAGTAGCTATCTAGGATTGACCCAATTTGAGATTAAGATATCTAGAAACTAGACTTTATTCTCTTGGAGGACAGGTGGGTTTCTGACCTCCCCTGTACTCCTAGAGGATCTGCTTTTCACTTTTCAGTTGGAACAAAAGTGGTTTCTCACAATGAAACCCGTGATGTGCAGAGCCTGGACACCATTCTGTGCCCTCAGCTCTTTCAATATGTTGAAATATCTGCTTTCAATTTCTCAGCTTCTTAGATCACAATTGCAGAATCCATGTACATGTAGAGTGAAAAAAACTAACTCACCAAATGGAGGGCTTATTTCTCTAGATTTAATTTTTCTATGTTAGACCTGATTTTTTTCCAGTGGCTCAGGAGCTCTCCATTTCATTCAAACTGCATTGTTTGGGTTAAATGTTCTCAATGATGCTTAGTGGGATGACCACCAGTTACTGTAGTATGCAGCTACTAACTGTCTCTCTGTCTATCCACTCACCTTTCTACCTACCACCTGAATTTAACTCAATGTTTCCCTTAACACAAGTGTAACACCTTGGCCATTTATTTCTATGAATATGTATCTGCCTTCTTCTTTTTATTACAGGTCATTAGATTGCATAAATGCATGCTGCTTTATTTAGCCAGTTTTATATTGACAAAAACTGAGATTGATCACAGTTGTTCATGACAAACATTTTTATATACACGTGTGAATGTATCTTATAAATTATAGAGATGAAATTATTACATATTAAATTTTCATTTTCCATAAAATGACCAATTGCATATCCATCAACAGTCTATGAGAATACCTTTTTCCCAATAAAGTTAACCAAAAGTAAGTTTTTCAAACATTCATTTGATAATCAACTCTTAATTGTGCTCCAGATTTAATTTTCTTTCCCCTCTATTCTAATCTTCACGTGATAAACACATGTATTTATAAATCATAAAATTGGATCGTTATGTTTCTTTTTTTAAGTTGCCTCCTCACAAAGGATGGTTGCATTCCAGCATCTCACACTTCTTGTATTCTCTTCTCTCAGCCCATCTCCTGTACAGCTCCACCTGTACCCTTTGTCCTGTCCATACTCACATTTTCCTAAGTATATCACACTTTTGCACACATTGACTGCTTCATGCATGTTCCTCCTTCTCTCTGGAATGCCATTTACCAATGTAAGAAAAGTTACACTTCAACATCCAGCTCACAAATTATATGTTAATTCTTTTGAGAAATCTCCTACCAGCCTCGCCTCCTCCACCATTCCCCCCAACACAGAATGCAAAGTCAATTAATTGTTCCTCCATCTCCATCACTATTATTCCTTGAAAACACTCTGTTGCAACAGAACATTGCATTCTATTCTTGTAAGCCTGTCTCCCCACCACTGCAATATGAGCTGTTTGAGGGAGGGAGCCATTACTTATTCATACTCCCCACTGCTATGCCCTGCAGAATCCCTGACACAGAGACAGTACTCAAAAAATAAATTTTCAAAGAATAAATGCAGCGCATAGTACCTTTGCCAAATGTTCCCAATACAAGTGTTTTCAAAGCTACCTCCAAGTCCTCAGGACTGGGAATTCTTTGAGCAGAGTTCTGTTTGACCTAGATTTAGCATTCAAATCTCAGCCTAGGCATACTGAAACCCAAGAGGGAAACAATGGAGGTTTGAGTTATTAGATGCAACTTATACTTTGGGCAACAGTTTTCCCTTCGATACCTAAAGCCATTTGTGTTCTTGACTGTATGACTTCAGTGAAAATCAGAAGTTGCAGGGAATTTAGGCTCAAGCTCTTCACAAAAAGTGTTCATTCTAGTAGTGCTGATTCTACAAGTAGCATGAAAACATGCAAATTTCTTAACCTGGTTTGACCTTTGGTCTAGGATCTTCCATGCTTACTCTCTGTGCAGCAATTCCTGACATATACATTTATTTTTTAGATAGATTTTCAACAGGCAGCATTCTTATCCAGTTGGTAGAAAATACAGGAGAGGAAAAGCACAAGTGATTTATTTGCTTTTGTAAAATAAATGTATGTATCAAGAAATATTTTATCACACCAAGGAGATAAGATTTTCAGCCTGTTTCAATGCTGTGTAGCGCAAGACCCAGGAGACTGTAGGGACGCCACCTATGATTGTGATGTTCAACTCATCTTCTCCCCTAAGGGACCCTGATTTGCTATACCCCAGCAGCTCATCCATTTGGGGCTGAGTGTGATTGTGTTCTGTTCTTCACTAGATGTTCCTATCCACATTGCAAAGACAACATCCATCTCCTCAGATGTCTAGGGACATGAAAATGATGGTGGTAAGGATGGTCTTAGTATTCTTCTTTTGGATTCATTGCCCATCTCAGAACCAAAGAAGGCTGAGAAGGCAGGGATTTGAAAGGCCTTATGGATTCTTAAATTTTCTCTGTGATATCCCCAAGTGGTCACACCACCTTTCTTGGAGTATCAGCTGCAATAGGCAGTTCACTGCCTTTCTCCCTGATACTAGTTCTTCACTTGTATCAATGGACAAGAAACTTGGTTCTTGGTTATTTTTACATATGGCCCTTGGAAGAAGTCTATTCTTCCTTGGGTATTTTTGCCCTTGGATTTGCTTCTCCCATATGATCACCTTCTAAATTCTTGAAGAATCCTCTTGTTTGTGTGCTAAATCATTGGTTCTGCCTAAATCTTCCATGCTGTGTCAGATCTCCCTCAGAGTGTGGTTTTGAGCCTTCACCATATTGGACATTCACAATCCTAATGCTGTCCAAGTCTTCAGCATTTATTCCAGCTGTTATTAGAGGACCTGTCGGATGGATTCCTTAATGAACATTTGAGAACAGGAAATGGGAAAGAAGAGGAGCATATTCTTCCATCTGTGATCCCTAAAATAGCCTTTAATTGATACACAGAGATTTCTAAGTTCCTTTGTTCACCTCTTTAATGGGATGAGTTTTTTCCTGCATCTTATACTTTTCCTGCAGAATATGATTAAATATCCATTCTCCTCAAGAGGATTTCTGTGTGGTCCACTGCAAGCTCTTGCCTATTACAACAAAATTGAGAAAAGGCAAAGAAAAAACACTTCAATAGCATAGCTGATAGAAAAATTGGTGCTTGGGTGTCAGATGGATCCAGAGTCAAATCCTGATTCTGTTTCTTATTTGTTCTGTGTTCTTAGAAAAATTACTTTATCTCTTTGAGCCACAGATTTCTTTTATTTAAAGTAGAATTAATCCCAATTATCATAGCTAATTACAAATTGGTGATAATACATGTGTGTGTGTGTGTGTGTGTGTGTGTGTGTAAAGGTTATCACAATTGTGGTAAAATAGCAGATACTTAATAAATAGTAGATTAGAATATTTTAAGAATGCTCTAAGCCCTGTAACTCAGTAACTCAGTTCCAATTCTGGGGCTCTCACAGGGAATGAAATCTTGGGGAAGAAAACATTTGACTCTGTTATTCTCACTTCGAAACTAGATAACAATTGATTCTATTGCTTCCGAGTTTTTTGTTGTTGTTGTTAATTGAGATATCATGCTAAAATATCTCTTACAAATTCACTAAATATGATAGAGATCCTTACACAAGCGAAAATTTAGGAAAGACTGGCTCTATTCAATTCAGCTTCATATTCTCACTACATTGTCTGTCACACAGAATCTATCCTCTTCTTTAATATGCTCCTCATTGCCCCACTTAAAATATTGAGTGGCTCTCTCTCTTTCCCTGTCAGCTCATATCCATGAGCAGGACACACGATGCTATTCCAGTGGGACAGTGTCCTGTAGAGGGTAGTATTGGCAGAATTGTGATAGTATACTCTCCAACACCAAGTCCTTACCTAAAGGAGCTGCCAGCCTAGGAAAGAGACAAGATGGCAATAGCTGATTGCATTACAGTGTTAGCATGGAGGTGTGTTGGGGACAGTAGCATTAGACCAGCTCGTAGTCAATTCATGGAGGAAGGAAGCATGGGAAAGAAGGGAGTCATCCAAGAACAGGGTTTTAAAAAAATGAAAAGTAATTGGCTGTGCAGATTCATGGGAAAGGGAATTTTTTAAAGAATAGAACATTTGCAAAGGCATGGAGTTGCAAGAGGCAAAATTCTTCATTCTGAGAAAAGCAAATCATCTCCTAAGACTAAAATGTGGACTAATATCAAGCAACAGAAGCTTATGTGGCTAGATATGAAGGAGCTTGTATGTCCCTTAGAAAATTTATATGTTATAAATTTATATGTTATAACTCATAAACTTATATGTTATACTCTAAGCTGAAGGGCATTGATCAGGAATGAACTCACCTAATTAGAGTTTCAGACCTATCTGTGGAGTATGATTTGAAGCATGGGAAGAAGTGACCACCAAAGAACCTCAGTTAGGACTATGTCATTTTATCTCCTTCCACTTCTAATGCCTACTATTTCTGAGTCCTTGTGCAGTAGTTCAGGATGTCAGTCACTTAGCAAAAACACTCCAGAAGGAATCAGAATTTCTAGAGAGATCACTCTCTGTTGCATTTTCTTTCTTTTTCTTGCTCCTGTTTTGGCAGTTGCCAAAGACAAATAGAATCTAGACCCCAGTAATCAGTAAGTATCATTTTTGCCCATTTCCTCCTTCCCTCCCTAAAATGCTTGCTCTTTTCCCTCTGCAGTCTGCTGGATGCATTGGGACCTTTCTCTTGTCAGGAACTTGGTACATAGTTTACAAAAACTTGTTCCTAATGGTCTTTCTAGAACAGAAAGCTTTATGGTAGTTGTAAGGCCTCTAACAGAGAGATTTGATTCTAAATTTAATGTCACAAATTAGGAAGCCAAGATTTAGAGAAGTTAAATGCTTGACAAAATTCACACGGCTACTAATTGTCAGAGCTGGGAACCTACCCAGGTCCATCTGACTCAGACATCAGTGTTGCGTTTGTTGGATTTCCTACCTTCCTGCTGACAGGGAAGGTGAAGCAGGAGATATGTAAATAGAAGAAGTCCAATTCTCAGTGATAAATGATGATACCAAAATGCCAAAGCAACCTAGAGGAAGGGGTCTGGGACACGAGAGGAAGTTTCTGTAAGGGGAAGGACGTTTCAACAGAATTCTGTCTGATAAATATGAGGACAGGAAAAGTAGTGAGCATTTTGAGAAAGGGGATGCAAAGGACAGAAGTAGTGAGACAGCTGGGCAATCTTCCTGTGGATGTTCCCTGGGATGGCATTACAAGGACCTGTGAGAAGTTCAGGCTGGCAGGAATGGGTGCTGTTTGGAGCAGCGTGACAATGGAGATTGGAAAGGGAGTTTAGTGATGGCTTTTGGAAGGATTCTGTACAAGATGATGATGTGTTTAGATTTTATCCTGTATCCAAAATTTGTTCCATGGGATGGTTGCAGAACCATCTATTAGGCCTCAAAAAACACAAACATCAGGTCCTGGCCCAGGAGATTCAAGATTATTTGGAGAGGGATTCTCAAAGTTGATTGTTTATCAGAATCACCTGGAGCATTAATAAAAACCAAACTCCTATGTCTGTATGTTTACCAAGATTCCTAGATGATCCTAATATACTCTAATACTTGAGAACTAACTTGCCTAAGACAAGAAATAAGAATCTCAAGTTTTAGACACTTTCTAGGTGATTTCTGTCTGCTAACATACTGGGATATTATAGATATAGGCAAAAGAAAACCAACAGAAATCTTGCTATTATTGCTTAGTTGAGTATGAAAATTTAAAACTCTTCATGTCTTTTTAAAATAGCAATATCATAACAAGATTAAAAGCAACATTAAAATCTGATATCAGAGAATTTAGTAATCAGGGTACTGTAGCAGACTTCACCTCTTTATCTGTTAAATGGAAACAAATATAGTACCATGCAGTTCTTTTAGGGTTAAAAATAAAGCCACACCCCAGATAGCTGCAGATAATGCTTTGAATCACTATAGAAGAGTTTGTACTTTTAAAAATTTTATATAGATGGAAATATACAGTGTGTTTGTTCATTCCTTCTCTCCCCCTTCCTCCTTGTTCTTTGCTTTTTACTTTTCTTCCTTTCTTTTTTTGAGGCTATTTTCTTCTCTCAGTATAGTTGATTTGATATTTATTCTTGTTCTCAGGTGTATCAGCCATTCATTCCATATCTTTTGGAGATTTTTGCATTTTATACATTGTGGCAGGGTTTGTTCATTGATGTGTTCATGGACACTTGAATTGTTTCCAATTTGGGGCTATTTGAAATAAAGTTAACTGTGAACTTCCATGTAGAAAGAAAGGTATGCCTGTGTGATGGTGGAGGGGTGTTTGTAAAAGGAGAATGCTTCTCCTTTTAAAATTGTATGTCTAGTGCAAGTACCAGACTCATCAACTTCATAGTTCCCCGCCCCCCAATTCTACCATGGAAATGTTTTTAACACTATTTCATCATATATATCTAAACATATTTAGGTGTAAGAAAGAGAATGAAGGAGCCATCATCCTATCTCTAAACTTAGGAAGCCCAAATTCAAATCTCTGAAGCTCATGACTTTCCCTCTGGTCTTCAAGACCATCCTTACTCAGTTTATCACTTTTCAAGGTCAAATCCTCAACTCTTACCTATTCAAGGTCTTCTATGAGTTGGGTGAGTTGGCTTAGCCTGCATCATCATCTCTCCCCCAAATATGCGGCCATCTAGCCCCTAAAAATGCTTGCTGTTTCCTAAGCAAGTTGTACTCTCTCATCACTGGGTTTTGCATGGCAATCGCTTCCCATCTGGTCTGTTGGGTGAATGCTTTGCTTGACTTCCCAACAGCACTTCTATGTAGATCTTTCCTGAGCTCCTCCACAGCCAGACACTTGCTGCTCCTCTCTACTTCTTCTCCCTGTATACTCCTTTGCTATAGTGTTTATTGCATTGCACTGGGATTTAAGGATTAGGGATATACATCCCTGTCTTTCTCTCTCTTTATTTGCAGAGCCTTGTACAGGATCCAGGATATAGTAAGTACCCAGAGACTAACCTTGCTGTCAATTAAACTGCAAAGTACTCTATGGAACACCAATTCCATCATAAACATTTTGCAATCATGCTTCAATTTCTGAATGAATTGAGGATTTGGTAAAACCAGTCATTGACAACTTAAGCTGGTCTCACATCCTGATCCAGAATTGGTCCTCACATGTTTCCCTTCTCTAGATGATGTCTCAGTCTCACTGGATGAACACTGAGATTTCAAGGGGGCCTTTCAGCTTGGAAAAAGATCAATGTATATTTTGGATTCAGTCATTGCATTTCTTTTCCTCTTGCAAGTCTGCCTTAATTGGAATTTGGTTGCTCAAGTCAGCTTTGAAAAAGCATGTACATTGGCATGACAAGAACCATTTCAAGTCTTTGGTATACACTCAGAAGTCACTGAAATTTGTCCAAACAATTTCAACAAAGAGACTCTAGATAGTCAGTCAACAGATGACTACCATGTCTACCTCATCTACCATGAACGAGGTACTTTTATAAGCTCTAAGGCAACAAAGCAACAAAGGGAGTTCCTACCTTCAAGAACTTCCATTTTGGGAAGAGATGCAATAAATATATAGATAAACAAAAATGATATTGTCTCAGATTCTAGGAAATGCTATGATGGAAAGAATATTGAATAGTGATGGTAGAGAAACTGTTTAGGTAGGGGAGAGGAGGAAAGGCTGTTCTGATGATATGACATCTGAGACATTTATAGTGAGGTGTCAGCTATGCAAACATCAGCAGGAAAGCACTCAAGTGGAAGATAGAAGAATAAAAGCCCAGAAATAGGAACAAAGTTGGCATGCTTTTGGAGCAGAAAAGTACAAACATAGCAAACAGAGGAAAGAATGAACAGAGATGAAATTAGAGACTTAGACAGGTCCAGACATAGGTCCATGAAGACCTCCATAGCAAAGAGGGTGGATTTCATTCTACTTGAAGCAGGAAGATATTAGGGATTTTGTGAAAGTGGTGTTATCTACTTTATGATGTTAAATGTTCTCTCTAACTGCTGTTAAGGAGAATAGGTGATATGAGGGGCCACAAGTGTGTGAGTAGAGCAACCAGTTATTAGGCTCATGGCAGATGCCAGTGGAGGCCTGGTGCTGGCTCTTGGACTAGGATTGTAGCAATGGAGATAGGAAAAAAAGATCACGTTTTGGGTACTGATTTTGGAATTTGAGCTGATAGAAGTTATTGATGGTTAAGAATTAGGTCTTAGAAAAAAGAGCAATTAGGGATGACTTCTAAATATTTTTGTCTGAGGAACTAAATGGATGTTGGAACAATTTACTCAGATGGGCAAGTCTTGGAGAATCTGTTTTCTGTACTTGGGAGTGTGAAAAATCTGTTTCAGTCATGTCGTCTGAGATGGCT
>CM053399.1:59973870-60001268 GCA_028644305.1 Xerus rutilus | reverse complement strand
AGTATAATTTAAATTTATTGATATTTGTATTATGGTTCAGAATATGGCCTATATCATAAAATGTTCTGTACATCTTGAAAATATGTGTTTTCTATTATTGTGAGGTAGTGTGTAAATGTCGATTAGGTCAATTGGCTGATAGTTGCTTGGTCCTCTAGATCCTTGTTTATTTCCTTTCTATTTGTTCTCTCAATTATGGAGAGAAGAGTGTAGACTATAATTATAGATTTGTTTATTTTTCCTTGTAGTTTTATTAGATTTTTCTTCTTCATGCATTTTGAAGCATAATGATTAGGTATATAAATATTTTGGATTCTCTTTTTTTTTTCATGAAATTACTTTTTCTTTTCCATTTATTTATTTATTTATTTGATGCTGGGCATTGATCCCAGGGCCTTGCAAATGCTAGGCAAACACTCTACCTTCCACTGATCCATGTCTCTAGTCCTGATATTACTTCTTTATCATCACGCATACACAAAAAATCTCTTTATTTCTGGCAATCTTCTTTACTCATAAATATACTCTTTCTTACATTATTATATACTACACTTTCACTATCTTTCTTTTGCTATTATTAGCATGACAATTTTTCTAACCTCAGCTTGTAACCTATTTGTGGTTTAAAATTTAAAGTGGATTTCTATAGTTGAATCTTCCTTCTTTGTTCAGTTTGATAATCTCTGCCATTTATTTGGCATTTAATTGTTTAATGTGATTATTGATGTGGTTAGACTTAAACCTACTAACTTGCTGTTTTCTATCTGTCTAATCTGTTCTTAATACTCTTTTCTTTTTTTGCTGGCTTCCCTTGGATTAATTGAATGTTTTGTAATTCCATTTTATTTATTCTATTGATTTAACTATAATTGTTTGTTTTGTAATTTTAGCAAGTGCTTTGGAATTTATAGTAATGTCTTCAAATTATCAGAATCTTACTTCAAGTGATACATCATTTTACTTAGCATGACATGTATTTTCTATATTATTAATTTAATATGCTTCAAGTTGTTTTGTAAAGGATTTTTCAATTAAATTGGAAAAAAAAAGAGCACTTTTTCCCTTAGTGCTCTCATTGTTTTGTGTAGATGCAGATTTCTTTCTGGTATAGTTTTTCTTGTCTGCAAGACTTGGGTTAATATTTCTTACCCGTCAAGTCTACCCATAACAAATTTTCTCACCTTTTTTTTTTTGCTGGAAAAATATTATTTATTTTGCCTTTATTTGGGAAAGATGTTTCCCTGGGCATAGATTTCCAGGTTTGCTGGTGTCCACTGTCACTTGAGCTCACTCAATGCCTGGTTCATCTATACACAATGTTTCCCAACCTTCTCCTTCAAAGACGATCTCTTATCTCTGGCTCTCAACAATTTGATTACAATATGTCTTATTGCAGTTTTCTTCATGTTATTTGGTTTGGGGTCCACTGAGCTTCTTGGGTCTATGGCCTGTATTTTTCATCAAAGTTGGAAAAAACGTGGCCATTATTTCTTCAAATATCTGTTCTGCTCTGCCCCCTTTCACAAATCAGGCTTCACAGGGGTTCAGCCACTTGACATTGATTGCTCCACAGCTCTTGATGCTCTGCTCTTGCTACTTTTAGTATTTATTTCTCACTACCTTTTTTGTCTGTACTACCTATTTTTCTGTTATTTCTACCTAGTGGTTTTTTTTTTTTTTAATCTTAAACATTGCTTTATTATCTAAATTTTTATTTGAGTTTTTTTTTTTTTTATCTGCACCATCTCCCCTGGACATTCGCATGCTTTCATCTACTTTCTTGAACATATGCAATATAATTACAATAACTATATGACATCTTTTCTGTGAATTCTATCCTGTGTGCTACTTCTGGGTTGGTGTCAATTGACTGCTCCCTTGTTATCAGTCCTACTTCTTTACATTCCTGTTTTTCATTCTTGTGGTTTGTCTGGTTTTTTGGTTCAGAGCTGCTACTAATTATTGTGAATTTTATTTGTTTGGGAGCTACACATTTGGTATTCTTTCAAATATTCTAGATCCTTATTGTGAAATACAGTTAAATTCCTTGGAAGCAATTTAATCCTTTCTAAATTTGCTTGAAAGCCTTGTCAGGCAGGACCCTAGGAGCTTTTAGTCAACAGCTAATTTAATCTTGCCAATAAGTCAAAATTATTCTGGATGTTCCACCTAATCCTCTACCTGTCATGAGAAAATGTTACTCCAGCTGGTAGGAGCAAGAACTGCTTCCAGCCCAAAGCTGGAGAGATTGTGTTTTCTTTTCTTTTTGTGGGGGAGGGTGGGTATCAGGGATTGAACTCAGGGGTACTCAACCACTGAGCCACATCCCCAGCCCTATTTTGTGTTTTATTTAGAGACAAGATCTCACTGAGTTGCTTAATGCCTTGCATTTGCTGAGGCTGGCTTTGAACTCACAATCCTCCTCCTGCCTCAGCCTCCCAAGCCTCTGGGATTACAGTCGTGCACCACCATTCCCAGCTGAGATTGTGTTTTCTATATTCCATTTGGTTAGTGCTTCTCAGTCTTCAGCTAGCTTTTCATACACTGATGTGCTCAGGTGAAGACTCAAGGGCCCTCTGTAGGTCTCTGGAGCTCTCTCTAAGCAGCAGTCTTCTTTGCTGATATTCTGCCTGTGAAGTCTCCATCTTCCCAGCTCTGGGTATCCCTCCCTGAGCTATGGCTGAAACTCACTCCACACATTAAGCTGGGGCAAATGTAGAGTGTGCCTCATCTGTTCTCCCTCTATCAGGGATCAGTGTTTCACACTGCCTGGTGTCCAATGTCTGAAAGCTGCACATATTTGCCCCAGTTCTTTAGTTATTTTAGACAGTAGGATATATTTGGTCCCAGTAACTCCACTTTGGCTAACATCCACAGATTTGAGTTTGATGGTCTTGAACACTAGATAAGGCATTCACACTTTATCTTTAAGACAGACTCTGGGGAGCTGTTGAAGGCTTTTCAGCTGGAGAGTATAAAATATATATTTAAAAAAAATAAACCCTGATAACCACGGGAAAGATAGTTTGAGGGGAGAGAGGCTGAGGTCAGAGTAGTTACATATGGTAGACTCTAAGTAATTATTTGCTGCATAGTTGATAGAGGAATAAAATGAAATTTCACACATTAATAGTCACTAGATCATCCTGAAAAGTTGGTGAGAAACTCAGATACCAGGAGCTTTCTGTGCAAATGCAGGGATAAGACCTCACACATATAAGTTTTCACGTAAGCAAGAAAGGACTAACTGTGTTAAATGCTTGTATTGATTACCTTGTCTTTGCTTGAAAGAGTAGAGAGGAAAAAATAAACAAATGAAAGCAAATTAATAGAAACAGGCCTGAGGCTAAGATTTGTTAAACTCACAGCAGGATAAATGTTCCTTTTTAATAGAGACTTTTGATCATTATTTTGAAAAAATAAATGCTACCTTTACAAGGACTGTCATCTCTTCCCACTCTGAAAAAACAAACGGAAAAGGAGCCAAAATTCTGATATTTGCAAATTCTGCCCATTTGTATCCCTGCCTTTATGTTTGTAGACACATGGTATTTAAGATCATTGATAGGAAGTAGAATCTGCCCTTAGCTTTTCCTTATTCCGGTCTAAACACTGTTCCCATAGACCTTAAATTAGACTAGAGAGACACTAAGAGAAACTACATTTGTGAACAGGCCTACCAGGACTCCCAGGGAATAAGAGGTTTATCTATTATTTAAACTTTCTACTTACATTATTTGGATTTTCAAGATGAACCCAAATACAATGGCCTCTGGGCACTCAAACACAGGAAAAGGCAATGATTTATTGATAAATAATGTTAACAACACAAAGACAGTCTGGAACAAATATGGTGATGGGGAGTAATAGCCAAACTACAGACCACTTGGGACCATGTACTGGGGAAACAGGAACCAGTTCAAGTTGTTTTTATTACACAGACACAGAGCCCATACCATCTTAAAAACAGGGAGCTAAGAATGTACAATGAAGTGGAGGTTAAGTGTAGAAACACGGGTGGTCACAAAAGGGTAGATTTGCAAGGGGGAGATAAGTCTGAATATCACATGTAGAATATACATGCTCTCTTTCAAATCTAGTTCCTCTCTGGAATCTTAACAAAGAAGTGTTATTAGTTGCATAGAATAGAAAACTGATTTTTCGAGGTCAATGACTTGTTCAAAGATTCATCTCATCTCTCTTAACTTTTGTGCACAATTCCTTTCCTGTGTTGGCGAGACACCACATGCATCCAAAAGTCTCTGTGACTCAGCTACTAAGGCCACACGGGTGCCCCTCTGGCGATATCCAGTGATCCACAGGAAACTCTTAAGTTCTACTCCAGAGACTTCAGCTTGTGCCCAATGACCTCCTACCTAGATTGACCTATCAGCATGGCTATTTGGCCCAAATTTACCCGGGGCTTAGATGGTCTTTTTGACCTGTCTAGGCTTCTATCCCACCCTGTCCCTCAGCTCAGACTTCTAGGAATCCAGCCTGGGTTCTGCATGCCTAGAAAAGGAGTTCAGATTCTCGGAGGGTTCAGATTTAGTAGTGGAAAAATCATGGACTCTCAAGACAAAACTAGCCTATGTCCGGATCCTCACTGACCACCTACTAGCTATGCACCTGCAGCAGGTCACTAACCCTTTTTGAGCCTTACAACCATCCTATATAAAATGCAACTCATATCTGCCTCACAGAATTATTGCAGTCTCAGCACCTACTCTGTAGACATTTGGAGACAGAAGATTCTTTGTGATGGCAGCTGTCCTCCTTATTATAGAATGTTCAGGAGCATCCCTGGCCCCCACCTAAATTACAATAATCAAAAACATCTGCAACATTGCCACAAATCCCCCAAGTGGCCAATGTGTCCCTGTTTGTAAACTACTGGGTTATTGTAAGTGTTAAAAATAACATACATAAAGTTCCCTGCACATAGTAAGTGCTCAAGAAAAGGGAATCATTATTATCAGAATCAGCTTCTCCTACCTCCCAATCCAGGTTTTCTAAACATGACATAAAGTCCATAAACATCACCACAGTCCCCAATGTCAGGAATGAAGTGGTGCTTTTCAGAGACTGATGAATAGAAACTCAGGACCATGAAGCCAAGCAAAGTTTTAACATTATCATCTAGGCAATGGTACACAAATTAAGGGATTAGAGCAGCAGGAGTGGGCATGAAGATGGGTTGATCCAGGAGAAGATTCTTTTATTAAACAGTGTGAATTTGGGTAACTTAATCTGGGAGGAAGAGTGCTGAGAGGAAAAGTGATGACCCACATTGTAAAGAATCAGGTCTCAGAAAGTACAGGAACCTGAGAGACTCTAAGAGCTACACATCTGAAAGCATTGGGTGGTCCCTTCAGGATTCCACAGCTGGTGTTGAAGGAACACCCAGTGTTTTCCAGCTTTTGAATCACTCTGCTCCCACTGAGATTCTCAGCAGAGTGTCTGACTGGGGTGAAATCTATCTCTGCCCAGGAGGCAACTGGATTCCTGGACCAATGGACCAACTACAACTCTAACAGGAAAGGGAATTTCCCAATAGAGAACAGGAGACTTTTAGCAAAGGAAAAAGATGAAATACCGAATAGACAAAAGCAAAAACCACCTATGGATGTAGAAAACAGTTTTTCTCCTCAATATTTCAGAACAACACAGAGCATTTTCAGGTTTCCAGCCTCATTATTAGTAGACAAGACACTCATAACTCTGAAGATGGTCAGAGATTTCCTATAAGTCAGGAAATGAGGACAAAGACCAAATGTACATCTCACAAGATCATACTGTCCCTCCCCCGCAGTGTCTGAAGAATGGGGCTTTACTACTAGAAGATTAGCCAATGCAACTTTTTAGAAAGTCTCTATATCTCAGAATTTATGAGCAAGAAGCAATGGAATTTCATGATCTTGATAGAATCAAAGACTACATGGGTAAGCTTCAGTCAGAAAATATGTTGGAAACACATCTCTGGACTTTGGTCAAGGCTAAATCTAAAAACGTCATGTCAAGATCCTTTACTTTTCTAGGCTTTGGTTCATCTTAGAAAATGAGATAATAATATTAATTTCCCAAGACAATTGTGAAGGGAACAGACACAATGCCAAGCATATGAGATGCTGGTACATTTTAGTCAATTAACAAGGAAAACATTCTAGGCAGAGTATGTGAGGACCTGACTGGAAGGAAAGAGATTTTCATTTGGAAACCAGACTCCAATCTGTAAATACTTTAGTAGGATCATAACAGTGATCCCAAATTTTTGGTTTCATCATCCTTTTACACACTTAAAATTTATTATGAATTGTTTATGTGAGTTTTATTCGGTGATATTTAAATCATATAAATCACTATATGATATTTAAATCATATAAATCACCATATAAATCACTAAGACTGAAAAACTTTGAAAATGTTTTATTCGTTTAAAATAGTAATGAGTCCATTACATGTTCATATCAATAACACAGTTTATGAAAAGAAACTCTATTTTCTAAAACATCATTAGTTGTTTTATATTTAATCTCTTTAATGTGGTTTAATAAAACACACCTGAATTATCCTATCTGCTACTGCATTAAGTCTATTGCAAAAATTCCATATCACATAGAGTCTCTGAAGCTCTATGAGGCAAAGAGAGTGAAAATGACAAGTTTCATCCTAAGACTATTAGGAAAATAATCACTTTGAACTGTGGACCCCTTGAAGGGGTCTTGGTGGTCTATAGGGATCCCAGAACCACATATTAAGATCCACTAGACTAAAGCAAGAGCTGAGAGTCCACATGAAGATATAATGCCAAAAGAGAGACTGAACTGGTATTAAGAGGGTTCAGAGAGAGGCTGGTACTTATTTCTGGAGGCCAGTGTTTCCCAGTCTGGTGTTCACTGAAACATTGTTCAGAGCAATATTAGTAGAAACAGGCTGGAAGATATGGTTCATGGCCAAAATGTTTGGGAAATAGTATACACTTGGTCCCTTCCCTAGATTTGCAATTCTCAGAGCTGAGTCAAGGCTCTGGAAGTCCCAAAACTAAAATTTAAATCTGTTTAATAGGGTGTTTCCCCAACAAGGAAAACTCACTGCCTTCACCTATCTTCTCTCCCCCAAATGATGTTTGCTAGACAATCTTCTGGGAAGTCCGTGGTCTATGCTGGGGTGGCAGCAAAATCTCTCTCTCCTTTTGTTGTGGAGATTAGGTTTAAAGGTAGAAGAACTCAAGGCAGAAACAACTAGAAGTCCTTGCCTGTAAGGAAAAAATGATTGAATCTAAGGTTTGAGAAGAGTACAGGAGGGAGGTTGGACTTAAAACATAATGAATGGATAATGAATTAACCTAAATCAGTGATCTCCAAAATAGGATGACCCAAACTTTGCAAAAGAAAATATAAGATCTTATCTTTATTGCTTGCCTATAATCCTTTTTAAACTGCTATATTTGTTCATTTGTAATATACCTTGCTCATTAGAACAATGGCAACATTGATAATAACAGCAATTCAGATGATATAAACACTAACCAGAACAGACACTCTTTGGGGGCTAGAGCAGGGTCACCTAGATGGCCCAGGCACTGATGCTACATTGTGGGGAGTTGGGGCCCCAGAGGGGAGGAGCTGGGCAGCCACATTGGTAGGGAGAAGGACACAGGGCACCCTGAACAACTGAAGGAGCAGTACTTGATCATGCAACTGATGTGTGTTTTTGTTTTTGTTAATGCAAATAAATATAAAATATGTTCCCTGGAATGCATGATTTTTTGAAAATGAAGATTATGTGTGTTGTGCATAAAGTTAAGGAAGCCTTTCTGCAGGATTCCTGGACTGGTCTGGTCAGTGGAGCACACAGTAGGCTTATGCATCTCTCATCCAGGTGCCTACACAGATGCCTCTGAGACCACTGAAACACGGAGCCAGCACTCAGGAGCCTGAAATGTCTGGCCCAGCATCAGGGATAGCTTTACCTCCACTCAGGAAGACCTAGGTGAAAGTAGGAGAGAGGGCTCTGAGTGTATGCTCTCATCTCTGCATAAAAACATGAAATATGTCCTGGGATAGAGGACGCTCCAGTGGTGACTTTACAGGGCACAAAGGCATATCCCCTGAGTGTGATATGCTAGTTATAAAATCTGCTTTGGACTCACCCGAGCTTTTTTGTACCTCTGCAGTTTGGTAGGGAAAGCATGTGTCTGGTCCTGTGGGGACAATTATGAAGGTGATTGATCCACTAGGTGAGTGGAGCAAGACAGATGACCCCAAAGGTGCTCAGCACTGTCATTGCTGGGGCCTGGATGATACAGTCCCCTCAGTCACACCACTATGTCCCTCCCCCCATTCCAATAGTTCATCACCTGCGACTCCAGGACTGAGCAAGGATCTGTGACCTGCTGCTCATTAAGGAGGCAGAGAGCCACTGGGAACACTCCAGAGGCAGGTTGTCAATGAGACACCGGCTTAGTACTTTTAGGAAAGAGACAACTACAAGGGGATGTGGCTTGTTTAAAAATGAGGAGGAGGAAAAGTCAAAGGCAGAGAAAAGGGAGCACCAATAAGCAAAAAGAAAGAGATAAACAAAATATGAGTATTGATGTTGAACAACATGTAGATAAAAGTATGTTTTGAACTCTGTAGAATCCTGTTTTTTTCCACCTAAAAACTCCAGTCATCTATCTCAAACTGTCCATTCCAGAAATGAAGAAACTAAGAGCTAAAGAGGGGCTTGACTGAGGTCATGGAGAACATGGTAGCAGAGCCAACATCCCGCCTTGGAATTCCTGAGTGCCTGTTTGGGACTCCTATGTCCCTAGAAAATGCTAGAGGAGGAACCTGAGGCAGTTGAACTCATCTTGCCTTGGTTAGACTTGGAAGTTTTAACTGCTTTGACTCAAGAAAGACTATGGTACTTGAAGCTAGGAAGCTTTTGTCCAGAAGCACAAAAACAGTAAATAGGAAGGTTTCCGGAAGGCCTTCTAGTCAGTGTTTAAAATGGAGAGAATCCTTGTTTTATGTCCCTCAGGGAATGTGGCAAAAACTTGATGGAGATTGTCAACTCCTCTCGAACCCTTTCTCTTGAGCCAGTGACATAAACCCAAAGGAAAGCCCAAAAACTTGTGTTGCCAATCAGATCGGCATCCCTGTAGGCTCTGAAAAATTCTCCTTAAAACAAATCTTCCCCCTAAATTGCTCTAATCATGTGCACACGCACATGCACACACACAGATTGCCTCTGACCTAAGACATAATTTCTCATTTAATGAAATTTTCCCCCAATTTTATTAGTGTCCACCTACCTGTTTACAAGCTCTGACCTCTCCCCCACCTAAAAACTCGTGCAGTAATAACAAATGACTATGTGCAAAGCCCACATCTCACAAAGTGATTTTGAGATGCTGTACAACCTTAGCAGACAGTTTTAGACTGCTCATCTGTTAAAGCACAGAAAAAATATAATAGTAATATTGACCTCAGGAAATGATTGTTAGGGTTAAATGAGAAAATTAAAATAATGACTAATATTTATTGAGAATTTCTTCTGTGCTGGAAACTAGGCTGAGAATTAAAGGATGCAGAGTTATCTCTTTAATTTAAATGAGATAATCTATGTGAAAGATTCAGCCAAGCCCTCAGCACAGTACCTGGCATGTAGCGTGCAATGGAATGATTCCTGATGCTCTTACAGTAACCAGGGTACCACTGTACTTCATGAGAAGAGTAATAGGAAGGGAATAATTTTCAAAGTAAGAAAATCGTTTTCAGAAAAATCAAGTCACTTGCCAAGACACATCTCTTACAAAAGAACTGAAGGGCAGGCCATATGTGTAGGAGAAAGGAATAGGAGAAAGAAAACAGAGAAATAAATCATGCTCCCAAAGAAAAAGTCACAAGACACCAGCTGGTCAGCAAAGAACACACGTTACGATTCTGCCCAGCTGAGCTTAGCTGAGGTGCTTCCCAGGACCATCTCAAGAGCATCCTCTATAACCAAGAAGACAGACTTTTTGAGCATCTGCTTGCCAGCTCTGTTAGTAAATGTGACAAGAGAAGTTAATTTCATTTATATCCTTGAGTGACATCACTAAGCAGTCGGCTGTGCTAAGTTTAACACTGTTTCCTAGTTGGGACATTTTCCTTACAACTAAATGTCTTGCTAAACAGCTTTCAAGTCCATATTTTTCAAATACACAAAACAATATTTTTCTTCACCACATTCATGTGACCCTGACATATTCTTTACACAAACACTAAACACGAACTGTTCCAAATGCTCTGCCGGATGTCGGACATTGAGAGATCCAGAACGAGCCTGTGAAGGCCTCAGAGTCTTGCAGAAGAACAGATCTGGAGGCTATTTGATACAATGGAGGGTTTCACTGCTGCCCAAGAATTCTGGATATTAGTTGGGGGGAGCATTAGGGTGCATAGCATGGTTTTAAGTGGAAAGAGGGTCCAAGAGCAAGAATGCCTTTGGAGCCATTAGAAAGTTCGTGCCATGATGCAGACAAGAGAGGACCAGAGCTAACGACTATGTTCTCCATTTTCCTTCTTTGAATTCTGCCATGTTTCCCTCATAACCACCTTTTTAAAAAAGTAGCACTTTCCAAGAAATTTGCACACTCTACACAGATACTCTCCCAGCAGAAAGAAGGAACTATAATGAGATGAGAAGTTTTTGTGTCTGCTATCAAAAAAAGAATTCCAGCCATTAATGGGATAACTTGATTTTCTTCTTAAGGTTACCCTTTCACCTTTAATTCATATTTCTATTTCTTGAGGATTATTTCTATTTTGAGAAGAGAGCTTTAAGTGACCTCACTTATCTTGCCAGCATTATGCAGACCTCTTGTCCCATTTAAGTAGTCCACAGTCTTGCCTTTCTTTATTGTTTTTCTTTGACTTCCTTTGGAATCCATACAAATATAGGCAGAGTCATGCTCTTTCCAGATGCAGTAATAGGAAAGAAATACTTTTATCTCAGTGTCTTCAAGTGTTAAAAGAAGTATAGTTATAACAGAAGAAGGTTTGAATTGAAGCACTGAAAAGGCAAGTAGAGAAAAGGGCCCAAACATAGTCATCATTCCTATTTGTGACTTGGATATGAACATTGGCTTTAGGTTGAAACTTGGCAGCAGAGGAGCATTTTAACAAAAGTAATTTGAAGCAATAAAAAAGGCAGTTTGCCACTTTTATATAAGTAATAGAAGTTTTTCTTTTTTTAAAGGCAAGTGAGAAAAAAATTAACGCATTATTAGTTTGGGGATTTTATTGTACTCTTAAATAAAAAGTAAAAAGTTCCATTTTTCAAGGGCAAAATCTGTAAGACAGTTCTGAGCATGGATGCACACAAGAAAAGCCAAGAGAAAAAGATGAATATTCTGATTCTCATGTCTGGTGCAGGGAAGTTAAATAGTTAATTAAAACCAAGCATGTTCACCTGTGTTTTAAAAGAAGTGTGTATTAAGCATTCATATTGTGTTAGGCACTAGAGGATAAGATAAAAAAAAAAAACAGAATAAAAAACAGCATTCCTTATACTTTGAAACAATGCTAAAAGACGTGCACCAATAAAAAAGAAAAAGTAAAACTCAATAGGCTAAGCATGGGGCTGAAGGAGAGAGAGGAAGGGCGACTTGTTTTTTATTTTGTTTTGCTTTTTTTGCTGCTAGGAATTGAACCTGGAGCTTTGAGTATGCTAGACAAGTGCTCTTCTCTGAGTTATAACTCCAGCCTACAGGAGTGGCTTTGAAGTCAGACAGACTAGGTTTTAATTTCCAGATTCAAATCTATGTGACCTAAACAAATCTATGTGACCTATCTCTGAGTGTCAGGTTATATGTCTATAAAATGGGAACATGTTTCCTTGAAGAATTGTAAAAATAATTAATAATATGCAATATACGTACAGCATCTATTCCTTTGCCTGGCTTATTATAAGTATTCTATAACTCATTTCTCAGCCCTCCAATACCTTCTGATCTGAGTAAGGAATTTGCCCCTTAAGTATATACATACCATTTTCCTCCTTAAATGATAGAACAGAGAAAAAACAAAACAAAAGTAATTTGCCAAAGTTGCATTACTGTGTAGCCAAGAAATAATAACACAAAAGGCAAATAAAAAATCAATAAGGATCTGGGTTTTTTATTTGCGCCTGTGTTTATCTTTCCAGTGTGTCAAAAGGCCTCCTATGTAACTAGACAAGACCCTACTGCCCAACATTCTAAGAAACTGAAATGTCACATTTAATTGAGAAAATGAAATATTTGTATTCTTTCTTAGTGACTTAACATGGTTTTCTAAGCTCTTATAAAACAATACAAATCCTTTTGTAAGTATTTTTACTATTGGTTAAAGTAAATACTTTTACTACAACATCAAATTTTATTTTGCTTACAGAAGGTATACTTTAGATTTTTCTAGGGAATTAAGTAGGAAGGGACTTGTAAGGGGTCATAAAGAAACACAGGGAGCTTCTCAGAGAGGGAGTGAGTCTGGATTCAGGAGTGAGTGTTTACCCCAGAGAGGAGAATGAACAGAGCTGGGAAGGCCAGCTGAGGCTCAGAGACAGGCACCTCTATACCACTGTACTCTAGCAATCAGCAGGAATGGGCAATGTCATTTGTGGATTTCCTTCTGAAATGATTATAAATTAATGAAGACATGAAGGTGGTCAAAAAAGGGTACGGAGTATGACTTGCCATGAGGCTCATGGTTGAGTTGCCCCCAGGGGATGCCTGCAATTGTAGCCATGCCGAGGTGAAGTGTTAGATCTAAGTGCTTCATGTAGTTGATGGTGTATATGTCAAGAACATGCAGGGAATCCTGTGAGGTAGGCATTCTAGCACCTACTGTTCAGATGAGAAAACTCTGTGTAGGACTGGAAGAGCCAGGAATGAAATTCCAGTTGGACAGACCTGCAATGTGAATCCCTGTCCCACCACTTTTCATATTGTCAACTTACTGAGCCTCAGTTTCCCCATTTATAAAAGGAAGATAGAGATAATCACATTGCAGTATTGATAGAAATAAATATCAGAGATGAGGAAAGTAGCATCTAACACAATTGTTAGCATGGAATTGCATAGATTTTCTGTAAAGATACATAAGAGATATGAAACTAAAGAGACGATGAGTAAATGGGGAGATGGATGAAGATTGAACAGATGACCAGCTAGATGGAAAGGCACTGTAAACTAGCTAAAATGCAAAAGATGGTAGCTGGACATTCAACTAGGAATCTTTTATTTTTTATTTTATTTTTTACTTATAACTTCAAAATCACTCTGAATTTAGTATAAGATGGATATGGTCAATCCTATTTGAAATGGGAATAAATCCAAATCTTGACCTTAAGTAATTTCCCCCAAGTTCACTTAGCTAATTCAATTAGTCAACAAACAATTGAGCACCTGTTCCATTCCAAGCACTGAGTATACAATAATGAAACAGATAAAATTCCTTCCATATGAAGCTTACATTCTATTAGGAGTAAAGGGAGCTAATACAATTTTATGATCATAATAAATGCATATAATAATAATAAATGCATATTCTTTTTGGACCTGGGACAAAGACTAGAGTCTGAAACCCTGGGATTGCAAGATTACATAAATTGGACTGGAACATAAGACTATGTATACCTACCATGATCCTTCAGCCCAACCACAGGTTCCCAAGTGACATGATCACATACCTGCAGCCTCAGCAACACTTTCTGAATTCAATTTTGTTCCTCTTAAAATTGCACATTTAACTGTGGCATGCATGTGGCCGAGGATGCACCAAAGTGTAGAGGTCTCTCACTCTGTTATAGCTTGATCCCTGAGAGTCGTATGAAGAGCTGACCTCAGGGCCTTTAGGCCAATGGGAAAATTGGGGTCACTCTTTGCTCTATTGTGTTACATTAGCTGTGCTGTGGTTTTATAGCTTTATGGAAGTGAAGCAGATGGAGTCCCTGACCTTGGGTGCTGACAAGCTAAAAAATTTTAAAAATGTCCCCCAAGCTACATGTGGTATCTTGCTAATAGTATGCCATAACTAAAGACCAGACTCTGACCAACATTCAAAAGTGAGGACAGTGTGTGAGCACAAATGTAATGATTGACTCTTTTGTTAGGTACTTAGCCCCTATAGGGTGAGACTTAACTCACAGAGAAAATAGGACTGGAACCTCATGTTCTGCCCTTGCAAAAGAGACGGACTTGAAATTCCTAGCTCCTGTTATCTCTTTTTCTGTTTACTCCTCTCTGCTGCCCACAGCCCTTACTACAGATAAGATCACCCTCATCTCTCTCCTGCTTCAGCAGCTAGCTGCCTACTGGTCTCCCAGTTGCTTCAATAGTTTCATGGAAAAATCACCATGTTTGCAGAACATTATGGCCTAGCCCCTCGTCTACCAGTCTTGCCTCTTGCCTTGCCTTTCTTTGCCCATGTCACAGACATACTGAATTTCTTGTATCTCCCCCAAACATACCTTATTCACTCTAAAAGCCAATATATGCAAATATATTTTACATATATTTACATGTATTATGCTATTTGAAATTTGAAATTTCTTTTCTCCTATTTTTTAGTTCACCAACTCATACTTAACCATTCTCTCATTGTAACTTTTATATTTTTTGAGGCAGGATTGATGATTTAAAGTCTCTAAGATTGGGTTAGTTGTTCTTTCCGTGTATTCTCATATAAAGTGGACTTCCCAATCAGCAAACATCAGTTGAATACGTAGCTGAGCATTTGTGAATAAATGATTCAAACTGTTTCAAGGAATTGGTAGCAAAGGTGCATCCTAGAATCCAGACCACTGATCTCTCTTCCCCATTCACCAAAAAATGAAGGGCACAGTGGCACATGCCTGTAGTCCCAGCACTTAGGGAGGCTGAGACAGGAGAATCATGAGTTCAAAGTCAGCCTCAGCAACAGCGAGGCGCTAAGCAACTCAGTGAGACCCTGTCTCTACATAAAACACAAAATAGGGCCAGGGATGTGGCTCAATGGTTGAGTACCCCTGAGTTCAATCCTCGGTACAAAAAAGAGAAAAAAAAAATAAACCTAGCCAGACAAGGAAAGTGTGTTTGGCCATACCTGTAGGTAGTTGTGGGAGAGGATGGATTGTGCCTTTACTCTAAGCACTTTGCTCTCCCTAAGTTTTTCTCTACTGGAGAAAATATTCTCCAGCAGGGACTATATTCTCCCCCTGTTGTTTTGTTTGTATGCTTAGGGTGGTAGACCTGAACCTCTACACTTGATTCTTCATCTTTTCTGCTTCAACTCAATACCAGGGCTTCTAGGTGAACTTAGCTTCCTTGGGCAAATATTTTGTCTCCTAGATGGTAGGTTGGAAAAAGCTCTGGGATATCTGTGTAATAGTGTGTTCACCAAAATACAAATTTATGAAGTCCTCTGCCACTGCATGTCTTCTAGAAACAGACTCACAGACTCTTAGTGTGTTCATAATAGAAATACCTTGAAGATTATCTATTCTGCATTCCTATTTTAATAAGATTCTTTTCTACCTGCCTGCCTTTCTTTTCTTCCTCCCTTTCCTCCATTATTCCCTCCTCTTTTCCCCTCTTTCCTATAGCACCTATCATGTGTCAGGCAGTATGTTCAGAATTTGGAGTTGAATCAGGCAGGAACAAATGAGACACAAAGTTCCTTTTCTCTTAAAACTTCCAGTCCATCTAGGCCCTCAGACAAGTGGTTGGCGGTCACAGCACTGTGAATTAGAGAGGGCTTGTTTGTTTATTCATTTTCTTAGCCATTTCAGGACACGTGGCATAGGAATAAGAATGCATTGGCCTGTGTTTATACAGAATAGGTGTGTCCTACTTAATATCATGTTCTCATGTGTTTCAATTAATTTTAAGGAATAAGATTCAACTCAGCAGCAGGTGCAAAGTCACTCTGAGTGGAACTTTAACTCACAGACTTGAGTCCACATCCCCAAGGAAGTCTGTGCCTTTGTCATCTTCAGTATCCCAGAGTCTAAGAATCTTCTGGATTGAGACCTTGGCACCTACTCCAGGATCAAGACCTGCATTGTGCTTGAGAATATTAGTACTTGGTAGTTTGGCACCAGACCTAAACAAACAGTAAATGCTAAATAAATATTGGAAAACTTACCTGTTTTAAATGCTTTGTCATCTTGGCCATATTAACTCATTTAGTTTTCCCTACAAATGCCCTTTAGCTAGACCAAAACCATAAGTGCATCATTAACACCCCAAAAGATAAAGGAATGACACGGACTGATTTTGTACCAGTCCCTATGCTACTTACAATATCTCATTTATTACCACTGCAGTCCTCTAATTTGTACATACACCACCCCATCTTTCAGATGAAACAGCTTAAGGCCTCTGGAGGCGTGGTGACTTTCCTAATGACACAGCTGGGATCCATCTGCCTGATGCACTCTTTAGTTGTACACCAAGGGATCTAAACAGCTAGCAATCTGGAATTGGTTTGCACATCTCTGCACAGCTCTAGGTGACCATTTTAATGAGACAGAGCTGATTTTGACGTTCAAATTCTGTTCTTCCTGTTAAAACCAATCTCATTACTTCAAATTCAAAGCCAGTATTCAATTCTCTATCATATAAAGTTTACTACTATTTTTTTTCTGTAATCTGTATCTCTCAGGCTTCTTATCTTTCTGATTAGGAAGGCTTTTTGTGCCAACTTTTAAGTCCTTACAGCCCTGAGTTTTGATTTTCCTTCATTTTCATGTTTCCTTTTAACTTCCATGGAGCCTGGCTCATAACTCCCCCTCCATCCTATAGCTCTGCAGTGCTCCCCACAGCTCCCAGTCACCCTCACTGTGAGGCCACTGTACCTGGAATTATTGAGATGGAACCCTTCCCCTCCTTTCCCTCCTTCCCACTCCTGGCATATTAATTAAACCTTTTGATTTTAAGTTACAGAAAGCAGCCTGAGGTAACTGAAGCAAAAACAAAAAGGTGGGGGTGGGCTTATTTTAAAATAAATAAATGCCTTGTGAAAAAATCAGGCATACAGATGGTGCTGAGAAAGCTGTCTGGGCTCTCCTTTCTCTGCCATCCTATACATGGTTACTTCATTTTTCTCACCATGAGGATTTGCTTTTTTTGATCTCTCGTCCACATGGAAAAACACATGATTATTTCCAAGACTCAAGAGTACCTATTACAGTGTAGCTACCAACAAATAATGATTTCCGTGATTCAACTTTCAAATTTCTGAAAACACTCAGCATCTGACCCAGGAAGGTAATATTCTTGTCCAAAGTGATGACCAGTGGTCTATTTTATGGAGAGAGAGGTGGCTTTAAGAGAGATAATTCTAAATCAATTAGACTGAAACAAGTCTGGGACTTTCTCCTTATTAAATTATCCATTTCCTGAGAAATTGGCTGACAGTGAGAGGGTGAAGCTAGAAGCAGAAACATGAAGACCACAGTGGTAGTTCACAATGATCAGCATGGGATTTGGCAGGGGAGAACTGTGAGGACAGGGATCGCATCCATCTATCCACAGCTATGTCCTCAGTGCCCAACATGGTTTCTGATGTTCGGTGGCAATGAGAAAACTACTTATTAAATCATGCCTAGATCTCAAAGTGAAAATAAAGAAAAGGATGAGAGAGAAGCATTTCTGAGGTTAACATATCAGAAATGGCGCTGGATGGTGTTCTCTGCCAGATTGGCACAGAGCTCTTTTCTTGGTGCGTGAGTGTTAAACATTTTTAATGTCTAGAATTTTTAAAGTGGTATTTGTTCTTAGAGAAGTCTCTTTAAGTTGGTTTAGGAAAATCTTGCATAGACTCCAAGAAGCTAGTGTACTAAAAAATATAAGTTTTCTGTGGCAGAGCCTATCTCTCATAGGCATGCTGGGGAAAGGTGAGCAATTTTATGAGCTACAAGTAATGAAAGACTATTCTCCACATAGAAATCTTCATATTCAGAAAATTCATATCCTGTAGTGATCTAGATCATGGAAATGAAAATATTTTCAAAATATATATACTTGGATGGATATTTTATTGTTAGAGGTTCTTGATTTGTCTTTTATTATTTTTAATCACTGTGACTATTTGTAAGGCATATACTTTACTCACCTGGACTTTATATGCATTGTTAAAGAGATGTAGATAAGTAGTTCTCTAGAGAGGGATAGAACAGCAAAGCAATAAAAATACCCTGCAGTTTGAAATCTGGTGGGTGAGTTCTCCTGTTGTTATTTGTTCTCAGTCAAGTGACTTTACTTAAAATGGGAGATTGGATTCAGTGATCTCTAAAATTTGCTTATACTCTATTATCTTCCAATTTCTCAACCAAAAAGTATTTATCAGAGAGGAATAGTTTTCTAGGAAGCAAAATCTAAGAAGTAGTACTAAATGTGAGAAAAACTTAAGGGAAGAAAACCACAATCATATTGTGAAATTGTTAGAAGAATTATGGAAACAGCCCAAATACTCTGCATCAAAAAGCTGGCTACATGAATTCATGTTTTTTTTTTCCAGAGGGACTATAGAAAGCTGATCTAAATTGTAGTTTTGAGAACTCCATGAGGACCCGGAACTTACACACTAGCATGCTCGCTTCATACTCCTGTGTACTTACATATGAATAAGGCCAAAAGAAATATATCAAAATGTTAACACTGACTGCATTAAGGCTAGCAGAGCAGGGATGATGCGGTTTCCCTGCTTTATTCTAGTTTTCATACCTTTGAATAAGGGATTCAAATTCTATACTGAAAACATTAGACCCATAATGCCCACAGAAGTTTAAATGAAAGAACAGATAAGAAGCTAGTGCCCCAGTGTGAAGTACTTCATTGGCTTCTAAAGTTAATAAGATTTAAGTATATACAGCAAAGAGAAAACTGAGATAATATGTAGTCACAGATCGGAGCTGTAACTTGTGGTCAGAATGAGGATATGTTAGAGAGCTACGAGTACATATATGATAATCAAGTCATATTGAGTTCATGTGCTTCAGTAGTAGCACACAGTTGACCCTCCATAACTATGGAGTCTGTATCTGTGGAGTCAACCAACCACAGATCTGGAATGTTTTTTAAAAGTTATGTTGTTGATATATACTACATAGTTAAGCCTATGCTGGTGGCATCTGTCCTGAACATACACAACTTTTTTTTAATCTTGCAAATATTCCATAAGACAAACATTTAAATTCCATTAGTTATAAGTAATCTTTAAATATGATATTTAAAGTGTATGAGAGGATCTTCATTTGTTATATGCAAATGCTATGCTATTTTATGTAAGAGACTGGAGCAACTCTGGATCTGGGTATCTTCAGGGCTTGGTGTGGGAAGAGCTAGAACTAATCCCCCATGGATGCTGAATATTTAAAATACTAGAATAGTTAAAAGTAGGAAAATAAAGGTGTCTCTCTGCTTTGGGGCAAATCTCATTTTAAACAAATTAACTGGATTTCATTCAAAGAAAACTCAAGGATCTACATCCATCTAGAGTTGCCATCAAGGAAAGGTTTGTAGACTCACATGGGAAAGAATTAACGCCAATGAATGGAAGCTCTTAGAAGATCACTTTCAACATAAGAGATGTGCTACCTCTGGAGAAAGTAAGCGTCCCCTCTTTAGAGAGGTGAAGGACTGAACAGGGGAGAAGGAAGACCTTTAAAGTCTCCCTAAGCACTGAGGTTCAGTGGTCTCAAAAACTACTGGAGAAGCAGATTAAAGGTAGGAGTCCACAAAGACTGCATCACATGACCCTTTCCATGGGGTAACTCTTGGTGCCTTGTTTAACACCACCATCTTTTTAATATGGACCCTCTGAAGCCATCAATGCATCTCAGAAATCATGCATTTCCCTAACCTTCCTATTTGGACTACCACAGTTTCTATTCACCCTTGTGTTGAGTTTACACTTTCCTTTTACAGAGAAACTCATGGGAAATGTTCTATAACCTCCATAATGAGCACAAATGAATAGACAGATCTAAGACAAATGGATAATAGTATTTCCATTTTATTTTTTCCATAGAAGCAGTGTCCATTCACTAAAATAATGTAATACATACCCACAAACACATATGGAGAGAGAGAGTGAAAGGAAGTAAAACAGAAAAAATCTATAATTCAAATATAGCAGTGACCTAAGAAAGTCAACATTTTGATGTCTTTCCTTCTCTTCTTTTAAGCCTTTAGAACACATAGATTTGATTTTAACTAAGGGAAATCTTTCTGCGTTCAGTCTTCCAATAGGCAAAAGAATTTCTTCAAGAGTTAAAAATTTCTTCTCAGTGGAAAAACTAAATAACCACCTACAAGGAAGGTGGTATAGGGAGGTGCCATCTTTAGGACAGTAGGTGATCTAGACCAGGGGTTGTGGGACTTTTCTATAAAGGACCAGGTTATTTATACATATTTTAGGCCCTGTAGGTCATCCCATTTATGTTTTCCAATTATCAATCTCTGCTGCTGTAGCAGAAAAGCTACCAAAGACAACAAGTTAATAAGTATGTGTGATTGTATTCTATTACAACTTTTTGAAAGCACATGGTAGGCCAGATTTATCTCATGGGTTTTAGTTTGCCAACCTCTTAAACCAAATAAATAGCTTAACTAAACCAAATAACCCATTGAACTTTTATAGCTTCAAAGTTCTTATGAAGAAAGAGACGAAGGCCTCACTCAAAATGAAGAATTCTGGTAGACTTTTAATGGTCACATGGGAGTTGAATTCAAGAAAGTCAACTCAGGCTTTGTTAGACAAACTCCAATTTTTATCATTAAATACCAGGAAACCAAGCTGGAATACTGAAGGATGAATGTCTTAAGAACAGAATGTGTTTAAAGAATCAAGACAAGTCATTAGTCCATAGGAAGACAGATTCTGGGCAAAAAGACTAGAGAGCAAATATTTGTAATGAGTTTCACTCTGTGCCTGGCATGTACATGCTTGATAAATACTGACTAAATTATTCACTTGTACTGTGGTGCTAACTCATTCAGTGTAGTTATGCATCAGACACTTATTGAGACCCTCTTGTGTGTCAGGAACTCTACTAGGTGCTGACAATTCAACACTAAATAAGACATATAACAACACCAAACAATAAGGACAAGATCATTTAGTAAATTGTCACAACCTAAGCTGATAAGTCTAAGGCAAAATGAGAAATTGGGAGTGCAGGATCCTGGTGGATGATCAGGGTAGCTTTGTAGGAATGGTGATAACTGAAAGAGCCCTGGGCATGAATGGAGTTTTGTGGGACATAGGAGGCATAATTTTCTAAGTTGAGGAGTCTCATACTGTGGATGAGATAGAACCACATAAGTATCTGATCCTAGACAGAGGTACAAAAAGCACACATCAGAAAAAATATAGTCTTTTTGAAAACTTGTGCTGGGAAAACTGGATATTCATATGTAGAAGAATGAAATTACATCCCTAGCTCTCATCCCGAACAAAAGTCATCTAAAAGTAGATCAAAGAGCTAAGAATTAGATCAGCAACATTGCAACTGCTAAAAGAAAACATAAGGTCAACACTCCAACATATTGATGCTGGCACTGACTTCCTTAATAAACTTCCTAAAGCAAGAAATAAAACCGAGAATCAATAAGTGAGATGGCATCAAATTAAAAAGTTTCTGCACAGAAATGGAAATAAGAACATGAAGAGAGAGACTACAGAATGGGAGAAAATCTTTGCCATCTCCTCTTGCAATAGGGGATTAATATCCAGAATATATAAAGAACTCGGGAGGCTGAGACAGGAGAATCTCAAGTTCAAAGCCAGCCTCAGCAACGGTGAGGTGTTAAGCAACTCAGTGAGACCCTGTCTCTACCTAAAACACAAAATAGGGCTGGGGATGTGGCTCAGTGGTCGAGTACCCCTGAGTTCAATCCCTAGTACTAAAAGAAAAAAAAAAGAACTCAAAAAACTGAACACACACACACACAAACCCTAAATAGTGAAATCTATGAGATTTTATCTCAAGGCAGTCAGCATGGCAATCACCAAGAATACAAATAATAATAAATGCTGGCCAGGATATGGGGGGAAGGTACACTCATACATTGCTGGGACCACAAATTAGTACAACTACTTTGAAAAGCAGTATGGAGATTCTTTAAAAGACTAGGAATAGAACCATCATGTGACTCAGTTATCCCACATTCTTTGGTATTTATCCAAAGAACTGAAATCAGCATACTTTAGTGATTCAGGAATACCAATGCTTATAACAGCACAATTCACAATAGACAAGTTATGGAACCAGCCCAGATGAACATCAACAAATGAATGTATAAAGAAAACGTGGGGTATATATACATAAATGACTTTTACTCAGTTATAAAGAAGAATGAAATTATGTCACTTGCTGGCAAATTGATAGAACTGGGGAACATCATGCTAAGTGAAATAAACTACACTTAGAAAGTCAAAGGTTGCATGTTTTCCATATGAAGAAGAGAGAAAGACAACCCAGTCAATAAATGGGCTAAGGAGCTGAACAGACACTTCTCAGAAGAAGATATATAATTGATCAACAAATATATGAAAAACTGTTCAACATCTCTAGTAATTAGAGAAATGAAAATCAAAAATACTCTAAGAGTTCATCTTATGCCAGTCAGAATGGCAGTTATCAAGAATACAAACAACAATAAGTGTTGGTGAGGATGTGGGTAAAAGGCACACTCATACATTGCTGGTGGGACTGCAAATTGGTGCAACCAATCTGGAAAGCAGTATGGAGATTTCTTTGAAAACTTGGAATGTAGCCACCATTTGACCCAGCTATCCCACTCCTTGGTCTATATCCAAAGGACTTAAAAACAGCATATTACAGTAATGCAGCCATTTCAATGTTTATAGCAGCTCAATTCACAATAGCTTAACTGTGAAACCAACCTAAGTACCCTTCAATAGATGAATGGATAAAGAAACTGTGGTATATATACACAATAGAATATTACTCATCATTAAAAGAGAATAAAATTATGGCATTTGCAGGTAAATGGATGGAATTGGAGAACATCATGTTTAGTGAAGTAAGCCAATCCCTAAAAAACAAAGGCTGAATGTTTTTCCTTATAAGTGGATGCTGATCCATAATAGGGGAGAGGGTATGGGAAGAATGCAGGAACTTTGATCAAAGGGGAGGGAAGGAAGGGAAAGATCATGGGGGCATTAAAAATAATGGAATGAGATGGATATCAATGCCCTAGGTACATCTGTGACTGCACATATGGCATGAGCCTACATCAAAATGAACCAGAGAGGGGCTGGGGCAGTGGCTCAGTGGTAGAGCGCTTGCCTTGCATGCGTAAGTCACTGAGTTTGATCCTCAGCACCACATAAAAATAAATAATAAAGATATTTCATCCATCTACAACTAAAAAAAAAAAAAATGAACCAGAGAAATGAAAATTTTTGCTCCATTTGTGTACAACAAATCAAAATGCATTCTGCTGTCATGTATACCTAATTAGAATATATAAATATTAAAAAGTTACAACCTCAAAAACATTATAATCATAGATAAAATAGATTATAATTCAATATATATTTGTGGAAATTGACATATTTGAAATTTGAAATGTTAATGTTTGGAAAATCCTTTGGTACAGGTTGAACCACGGGGAAAGTAAAATAAATGTGACTACAAAAGTTAAAAAAAAAAGCGAGAAAGGAAAAATTATAAAAATGTGATCTCATGAAAATAACAGGGAGACCAACAAAATAAAGGAAAGAGATCAAGAGGCAGGGAGGAGGATTGGGCATAGGGAATTACTGGGGGGGAAAATCTACCAAATTATCCTATTCCTTGTATGACTATACTGCAGTGAATCTCACTTGTGTATTTAATTGAAATGTACTAATTGAATAATAATAATACTATAATAATAGAAGGGAGATGAGCAGAGTAGAATAAACAGATTGGGAGAGGCAAGTGGGAAGGGAAAGGAAGTTACTGGAGAATGCAATTGATCACATTATGTTATGTGCATGTACTAATAATATGGATAATGAATCCCTTGTTATGTATAATTATAATGCAACAATTTTTTTTAAATAAAAAGGCCTGTGGTTAAGGGCAATTGTGTGATTTTCCGGAGATGCAGATGAGTTAGCATGGCTGGGAAGTTAGCAAGCTAGGAAGGCAAGGAGGCTGGAATCAGATCCTAAACCTTTGTGGTATTCTGCCTTGACCCTCCAAGTGGAAACCCATTTTAAGCAGAGAGGCAATTTGACAAGATTTGCATTTTAGAAAAACCAACAGAAAATGAATGCATTTAATGGTCTGTTAGAGGGTTTTAATCAAAGCCCCGTCAGTTATGTTTTGCTGAGGGCAGGTCTAAAGGCCCCAGAAAGGATCACTGGAAGATAGGTGCTTGGATTTGTGGCTGAAGTAGATGCGAGGCAGCCCTGACGCGTACTCTCCTTTTCCCTGCCTGTCCCACACCCAAGCCTGCCTTCTAGTACAGTCCTGTCAGCTCGTGGTAAACTGTATTCCTTGCTCACAATTATTTCCACTTACCTAGAAAAGATAATACTTTTTTTTTCTTTCTCTTTACAGAGTGCTCTTTGATGTTGGGTTTGCCTCAGATCCATCTACACAGATCTCAGGTTATATAGGTAAGTGAAGTGGTTCTTTACCTCCTACTTAGCATCTTTGGTCATGAGCCAAGTTAGGGTGAAAGTTTGACTTGGTTAGTTTTTTCTTCTTTCCCCTTTGGGTTATTTTTTATTTATGATTCTCAAACCTACCCACAAAGTCTTTAAAGTTCCATCCATACCTGTACCTAGTACACAGTCTAGGTATACAGGCATACTATATACACTGTCATGAGAAATTGAGTTTAAGATCTTAGTGGGCTTTCATTTATGATTCTAGAATCAAAACAGGTTCTATGAACTCCAGCCAGCAATGCAGTCAGGCAATTTTTATATGTAGAAAAGAGACAAAGTAGAGCACTTAATTGATTTTAACTCTTGTGTTTGACTTACTCGAATCAGTTGCCTGGGTCTGACTGAAGTTAAGCTGCCAAAATTGGCTGAAACTTAGCTATGTGTTTAAAAACATGTACTCCTAAATTACCTCTTTAGTTTAAGTACTAAGCTAGGCTGCAGTTTATTACTGAGGGATTCAGGCACGAAGGAGTCCTCAGGCCAAATTTAGGTTAATTTAATCAATATCTTTAGAGGTATACTCCACCCCCCAAGCCACAATTGCATAGCTAAAGAGATGTACTAAAATAATTAATTGTTCACGAAGTATACATAAAATTTAAATTCTGTAGAGAATTTTATGTTCCAAGGAATCCTGTTAACAAAGTGTCAAATATACCTGAAAAAATAATCACTGCTTCTTTGTGTCCTAATCAAAAGTGATCATTTATTCACACTGGAATTGTACCTTATGTTCATCAATGAAATTGCTTCTGTAACTGCTTTGGTGTGATATGTTGTTGAAATGTTGGTGACAAGAGTCAGAGTTTTTCTCATATTGAAAAAAAATCAAAGGGTAGATGCTAAAATGAGATATTTAAAAACCTCTTGAAAATATTTATGACTCTCACATAAGCTGCATTCTTGTGGAAGAATGTAGTGTACTTCCAAACATGTTATCTATTCCGGTCCCTTCGTCAAAGCATGCGTTGTTGTGGAATGGAATATTGTTTTGTTTCTTGTGAGCAAAGGTTGATTTGGAGTTCTGTTTATTGGGAAGCACAGTAGCTAGAGGTGTGTGATAAGAAACTCCTTTTTCTTCTATAAAGAAAAGACTTCATTATGGAGACTGAGCTGTTTCTGGCTTTCAGTGAGAAATATTTCTTGTTACATAAGTGCAGATTGGGAATAATAAATACTCTCAAAAGGCACAGTTAACAGAACATATTTTTTTCATACTCACACACTTTGCCTATACTACTAGCACTAATTTGGGGGAAAAAGAAGAAGTTTGAAAAATATCATTTACTTTACAGTAATTGGTTCTTTTTGGAGTCTTATTTTCCCCATCTTAGCACCTTTGACAGTGTTTCACTTCCTCTGTGTGCACTTCTGGAGCAACAACTTTTGAATTTCTGAGGCACCATGATTATCTGCCCTGTTGTTCCCATTGTTATATTTGGAGTCACAGACCTCGCGCTTTGATATTTGGTTCAGAAAATAAAGTCAATATGTGCCTTCCACCAATTTCTTCACGTATTCCTCTATCCTTTCCCGCTTCCACATCAGCACACATCATAAATGCCTTACTATTTTTACTTTTGGTTCTAGGCCAATTCTATTTCTAATTTTCCCATCCAAGTACAATGTAATCACTTTTGGATTGTAGCAAATTGTTGAAAACATACTATAGGCAAGATCTTTTTATTTTTTAACATCATCAAAAAAAAACAAAGTCAGAATTTCAATCACATTTGAAAAACATTTTATAAATCTTAAAACCCCTATGTGCTATCTGACATAACTTGTGAGGAACATGTCAGTTATGTTTCTCAGCTTACCTGCAGGAATTTACATCTTTACCATATTGTTTAACCTGGTTCTGTTACTAGTATTAAGATAGAACAGAGCATCAAATGTTTCAGTAGTTATTTATGTAACAGAAAAGAATGAGTTAACTTCATATGAAATCAGTTTGACTTTTATCGAAAGCAGGATGAAATGATTTGTTTGTTATTTCAAGACAAGTATTTCTGCAGATATTCTATAGAACAATAGAAAGATAATAGGATTAGTAACAAAATTGATTACCCTTTTAGATGCTGTGTTGTTTCTCAATCTTTTGAGTGGACCAGTAGATTCTAACATCCCAGTGTGAGACTCCAAAAATCTAAAAGAAATCATCTTAGAAGCATAACAAATGAATGCTTCACTATACTTGGATCTAAAGTTTATAATTTCAGGGTTAAAGAAAAATATCTTTTCTCAACTGGCATTTTCTCTTAATATTAAATATTCTAATAGCCACTTGATAACTTATACTTGTTAATTTGAAATTTTCTATATTGGTGTGACATGAATGTTGTACATATTAAACCATTATATATTATTCTGCAATGGTGTTAAACCACCAATCATCTATCTGAAGATGTATACTAATATCAGGGGTACAAATCTTTCTTCTCAGAACTAACTAGTTCTTGGTCATTAATGTGTATGAACCAGAAGCCTGGTTTCCTTGTTCAGTTCTTGAAATTATAGGGTATTAGCTGTAATTCTTGCCCATGAGGTAGAAAGCTTTGGTTGACTGTTTGATGATGAAGCCTCCATAGATCAGCATTAAGGCAGTCAGGGTCCTAGCAAGAATCCAGTTCATGAATTGAAAGACAGAATCAGTTATAAAATGTATTGTTAATTCACTAACAGTATTAGTAGAACAAGGTGGGATATAAAAGA
>CM053399.1:59864364-59973370 GCA_028644305.1 Xerus rutilus | reverse complement strand
CACACACACACACACACACACACACACACACACAGCTGGCCTTCCCATACCACCCAAGGTAAGGGAATGCACCAACCCAGGAAGAAAAGCCCTTCCTTCCTGCAGTGTCCCTGCAGCGCCCTCTACTGACATAATTTAGCAAAGGCTGTGATGAAATACTGGAGGATCCACCTTTAGTACCAGGAAGCAGCCACGGAGGATGGATTTGGAGATGAAAAACAATGAAATCGATAAAGGCTGCAAAAGGCTCACTTAAATATTAAATCAGGTAGTTAAGCTGTTTACGTTCTCTGTGTGCATGATTATCTTTTCAATGCGCTTACTTTCAACTATTTCTTTCAGACAGCTCACGTAGTTGCTTTGGTTCTTATGTTGATTTTATCCATTCTGTTAACTTCTGATTGTGAGTTGAAGTGTTTAGCCCATTCATATTTATTGTAATTATCGAAATGACTGGTTTTGAGTCTACTAGTTAACTATTTATTTCGTTTTTCCCTCTGTTTTTTCTTCTTCCTGTCTTCTTCACTGCCTATCTAGATATTTTTTAAACACTTTAAAATTCAATTTTATTTTGCCTCTTGGCTTTAAAATTATATCCTTTTGCATTATTTTATTTTGTGGCTATTCATGAGATTATAATATATGACCTTAATTTTTCTCTTTACTTAGAATTTATCTTGTAATACTTGTTATAAAAATTTGCAACAACAATGTTTGCTTATAACCACTCATCTTCCTTTGTGTTATAGTTTTGTCATGTTATAACAAACACCAATATTATAGCCCCCATAAGACAGTGCCATAATGTTTGCTTTATTTTAAAGAAAAAAAATTTGAATTTCCTCTATCTACCAGATACCTACTGTTTCCAATGCTTCCTATTCCTTCCTAAGGACTTTTGTTAGCGTCTGGTATCATTTTTCTTCAGCCCAAAGTTCTTTCTTTATTATTTCTTATAATGCAAGTCTTCTGACAATAAATTTTCTTAGTTTTCTTAATTTTGTTTTATCTTAAAATTTTATCTTTATTTTTGAAAGAACATATCATTGAATATCCTTACTCTATTTTTTTATTTTAAATTTTTCCACCTTAAATGTATGTGCATCACTCTCCAGACTCCAGAGTTACTGATAAGAAGTCGGCAAGATTTCAAAATTGTATTGCCCTTTATAGAATGTGTCATTTTTCTCTAGATGGTGTAAAAGTTTCTCATTGTCTTTGGCTTTCAGCAATTTGGCCACAATTTCCCTAGGTGTGATTTTCTTTATATTTAACTTAGTTGGAATTCTCTGAGTTCTGGAACTGTGCATCTGTATCTTCTCCAGAGTTGGAAAATTTCAGCCAGTACTGCTTTAAGCAATTGCTAGCCCCATTGTCCCTCTCTCCATATTAAAAAGGAGACCTTTTTGTTACCCCAGAGTTCCTCGAGTCTCTTTCATTGGTCCAATTATCATTTCTACTCTGCTCTTTCACTTTGTACAGTACCTACATTCTCTTTTCTCTGTCACCTCTTTCTACTGTTAGGCCCATCCAGTGAATTTTTATCTCACATATTATGTATTTTCAACTTTTAATTTCCATTGGTTTTCTTTTGGGCAATTGTTCTTTGTTGATATTTTGTTCACTTTTATTCACTGAAATTATGTTTTCCTTTACTTTGTTGAGCTGTAAGTTATCATAACAGCTTTAAAGTCCACTATGCTAATTCCCACACTAACAGGATTATAGGGTCCTTCTGGTTGGTTATCTTTATCTGGCAACTTGATCACCATTTCCTCATCTTTGTACATAAAGTAATTTTGGATCTTATGTTGGACATTGTTAATATTATGTTGTGGAGCTTCTCGATTCTGTAATAGCCCTGAAGAATGTTGTTTTTTTTAAGCAGGCACTTATTTTGGCATATCCAGATATGTCAGGATTCTTTAGAAGAGAATCAATAAAAAAAATATATATATATATACACATAATTACATATTATGTACTATATAATATAATTTTTGTGTGTATATATATAGTACTTTGTCCCATACATACAAACATTATAATGAAAGATTTATTTTAAGAACTTATGATTGTAGGACTGTAAATATGAAGTCTATAGAGCATGCTGTAGGCTGGAAACTCAGATAGGACTTGATATTTCAGACTTTAGGCAGAATTCCTTCTTCTCCAAGAAACCTCACTCATATTTTTTCCTTAAAACCTTCAACTGATTGAATGAGGCCATCCCACATTATCAAGGATAATGTCCTTTAAGATCAACCCATTGTAGACGTTTCCCATATCTACACAACACCTTCACAGTGGTATTTACATTCGTGTTTGATTCAATAACTACATTCTGTAGGTTAACTGAGGGCACATTTAAGAAGGATATGCACATGCAGTTAGACTCACTGCAGGCTCCTGTTCTGGTGGTACATTAGTGCACTTGGACCTCAGGAGCAGCCTGCTTTCAGTTTGCTCTGCAAATGCAGGAGTTAGCTGAAGACTCATGCAGAGTTTATAAACAGAGTTGGGCTCTGTCTCTTTTCCAAGACTTCTTCCTGACTTTTCTGTGGCTGTGGTCAACCTAAACTCTGTGATTTGACTCTAGACTGGGAAGAGTATGAGTTTGTCTCATAGGTTTACCATCTGTGCAAAACACCAGCCTGGCTTGTCCTCGGGTTCAAAGCTATAAAAATGAAAACCATAGTGATACTCCCTTCTGAACTTTTATTTCCTTCCAAAATCTACTCTTTTTTGGGAGGGGTCACTTTCCAGTGCCTTCGAGTAATTATTTAATTTTTGATTTTGGTTTTGGTTTTATATTTGGCACACAGTTTTGAATGTTAGATGTGGGTAGGTAGGATCTGGAGGGAGGGAGTTCATGGGGCAATACTGAAGCCAGAACCCTCACATCTATTGTGGTAGCAAATAAGACAATGAAAGAAAAAGCAGAGCACATTTGTGACACCTGGTAAGGATCAATAAATGGTAGCTACTATTACAAGATATGTCGCTAGCAGAGAAGTTTTTCTGGTTAACTATTTGTGCCAGCCAAACTCTAAATGGTTCAGAGAAGCAGCAAGTTCAGATTCCTCAGGAGATAATCTTTCAGGAGCAGACAGTGGGACAAAGTCATAACCAAGTTTGTTTTCCAGGACTCTGTCCAGTCTCTTCCAAAAACTAGTGCTAAGTGGGAAACTAAGGCAGCTATACAATTGTAAGGATGAGACAAATCTAGAAACTTTTCCAAAAGCAGTTTAATCAGGATTGGTAAGCACTCCAGGCTACCCTGTAACACCTAGAATAATGCAAGCTCACAAGGCAGGAATTTTGACTCTTTATGAATGCTATAATCCCAAGGTCCAGTCTGGTGCTTGGCACATAGCAGGCACTCCACAGACGTCGGCTCAATGAATGGATGAACATCCAGACAGCCTGACTTGTTCAAATGCTTACTGGATGATGAGTTGGAAAATGCTTCTCTGAATGGAGATTTGCTCCAAGAAGAGAGCTAAGCCTGTGGTAGGAAAAATTACAGTGGCCACAACTGCAAAGGCTGAAGAGGGTACACAGCCCTGCTCCACAGAGCTTCCCCATCAGCTCAGGCAAAGGACATACCTTCTGTCTCAGCCTATCCTGGGCCTGCCAAGCATTCAGACTGTTCCAGTGGCCTGTGTGCAACCTCCATTTGAGGTTTCATCCACATCTTGAAGCAGTTTTTGATCATTTGGGGCTTGGCACCACCAAAGCATGGGTTTTGCCAAACCCTCACTTTCTTTCATGTTTCATCCCTAACACCCTAAAAAAAACATCTTCAGCCTGTTGATTTGACTTCTTCACTTTCACTTATGTCATCAAAACGTTCACTTTAAACATATCAATGGCAATCAGAGGACTTGTCAACTATCCCTTAGGGCGATGAGTCATCTCAATTTGGGTTGCTTTCCCAGACTCTGCACTGCTTCTCCAGCACTTTCCAATCCCCGCTGACTGTCCCAACTACAGTATCTCACTAGTGGCATCAACCATCCATTTTAAAGAACTCTATTTTTTTCTAAATATATGCTTCTTGTAAGATACTGGGTAAATCCAGGTCACCATTTGACCCAGCTATCCCACTCCTCCGTCTATACCTAAAGGACTTAAAAACAGCATACTACATTGACGCAGCCACTTCAATGTTTATAGCAGCTCAATTCACAATAGCTAAACTGTGGAACCAACCTAGATGCCCTTCAATAGATGAATGGATAAAGAAACTGTGGTATATATACACAATGGAATATTACAAGTAAATGGATGGAGGTGGAGAATATCATGCTAAGCCAAGTAAGCCAATCCCAAAAAACCAAAGACTAAATGTTCTCTCTGATAAGTGGATGCTGACCCATAATGAGGGAGGAGGCATGGAAAGAATGGAGGAAATTTGGTCAAAAGAGGGGGGAGGACATGGGGGCACTAAAGATGGTGGAATGAGATTGACATCAATGCCCTAGGTACAGTATGACTGCACATGCAGTGTGACTCCACATCATGTGCAACCAGAGAAATGAAAATTCATGCTCCATTTGTGTACAATGAATCAAAATGCATTCTGCTGTCATGTATACCTACTTAGAATACATAAATTTTTAAAAAACAAAACAAAAACAGATAGATAAATCTCAGAAAAATACCATCACCCAGAGATAAGCACAACACACCCAAAGCCTTCTTTTTTGTGGTCATCCTCTGCCAGTATGTTTATGTGCGATCAAGATTGTGATATAACACAGTTGTATATCTATCATTCTGCTTAGTCTGACTACTAAGCGTGCTGAGGTTAACAGAATTTTGTACTGTTACTCATGGAAACCAAAACTCCTAGAAGGAATTGAACTCAACACATAAGCAAAGGAAGGAGAAGAGAGGAAGTTAGAAAGGAAAAAAGGGGAAGAAAATAGGAGAAAAGAGAGAAGAAGAGATTGTGTGTGTGTGTGTGTGTGTGTGTGTGTTTAAGAGAGAAGGGCATGATGGCACCTGTGTCCATGAATAACACCTGGTAAAGCAATGAGTACAGAGTACTTTCCTGAAAGGCCAGAAATATCAGCAAAAGTTTATTAGCCAAGATAGGACATATAAAGGAATAGGACTTTCTTACAACAGCCTAGTATTTATCGATTGCATCGAGTATGTCCTCTTCTTTCTAATTGCCTTTCTGACCTCCCTGTTACTATCCTCTGGATGCCAGTGACTAGCCAGAAGGAAGTACTCCCTTATTAAATTCTCATAGAATTAGGACTGTCTAGCAGAGTTCTTGGCCACAGGAGGAGATTTAAAAATTATTTCTTATATTAATAAACACTATAAGAATGACACTTAACATTTATCTTCTGTAACATTTATATACCTGTTTTTTCCCCTACGTGATAGGGTCTTCATCTTTAATGTCTCCAGTGTTTTTGGCACAGAAAATTCTATGCTGAAGGAGAAAGAAAGAAATGGAGGTGGGGTTAGGACATGGAGCTAGAGATAGCAAAAGTGATTCACCGGGAACTAGGAATTGCAGCAGGAACTAGGAATTCCATAGGAGTGAAAAAAAAAAAAAAAACAGAAGGGAAGAAAAGAAGATTGATCAAGGAAGGAAAAGCAGGAACAGCTACACCCCAGTGGCCAACCTTAATCTTGAGCCATGTGCTGCTGGTCTAGTTAGAAGCAGGCTGTCTGCTATTGCTAGGGCAGAAATGAGGTCTGGCAAGTCTAAACTAGACTCCTCAAGAGACAAGTTCTCTGCAGAATAAATGATGCTGGTCAAATGCTGCAGAAGTCGTTTTAAGCTTTTAATCCCCCATTGTAATCACAACACTTTTGGGTGGCCAAAACCTCCCTGGAGTCCCCATAGCCACAGGCATCCACAGTGTATCTAACCAGCTTCATTTGCTGCTTGGTGCATTGTGTTCCAGGCAACACACTGGGTTGCATCTCAAGAGTTGTTACTGCTCAGAGGCTGCATGGGTCTGTAGAAACCCACAGCCTCCTTCACAGCTGCCTTATTTGTAGACAGTCTGTATTTTCTTCTGTTCTATCCACATCGTCACAATGCAGCAACATGCCATCATGTGGAGCTACACACCACATTGAATGCATGTTTGTACATGCCTTCAAACTTCTGTGTGGAGGGCTGACCACCTGGAGAGGGACTCTAGGCATATGATTTTCAACAGCTGATGTGGACTACACATGTAATTTGTCAGTACTTATTTGAAAGCTATTGCTGCTGTTCAGATCACTTTCTCCTTTAGCCTTCTAACTGAACCCCAGAAAGGCAATTCCTTGAAGTAGTTAGTTTCATATCAAAACTAACAAGGATCTAAATTGTGGCTATGAAGCTTCTTTCTCTGTGATTCTGGTCTATTACTTAATTTTACTATGCCTTATTTTCCTCCTGTCCAAATGACAAATAATAATGTCCCATCCTATGGTGGGAATTATATAAGACGATAATTGTAAACCTCCTAATGTACCTGCAGTAGGTACTCAAGAAACTGGAAATTGTGATCAAAATGGATGTTACTGGGGCTTTTTGTTGTTGTTGTTGTTGTTACTTTTATATATAATTCCTACCACTTTTGCCCAGGAACCAGAGATCCCTTTTTTTGCTCCTTCTACATATTATGAATAATTCATTTCTTAACCCAATCATAAGGCTCCATTATCATCTGACTCCTCGGAACAACTCTGGAATGAGCCAACAGTGAGATAGATATCAGTGCTGATGCTGAGGGAGGCAGAAGATCTTTCTGGAAGAAGTAGAGTTTGGGCCAAAGTAAGGATTTGATTTTGTGGCAGGGAAAAATGAGAAGAAAAATTAGACAAAAGAGTAGTTGTTGTGAGTCTCCCTCCAAAGTCTTTACACAGTACTACCCAGGAAAGAGGTTTGACTATTGGTCTTCATCCTGGAGACCCAGCACATTGGTCAAGGACCTCTAATGTCATTATAAGTGTAATGCACTTTAACTCATTATAAAGCTCATTTTAAAGAACTACAGCAAACCAGTGAAGGCTGCAGAATTCAAAGACTAAAAACAATGGGTCTGAAGGGAGCCAGCAGGGTCTTCGAGCTATGGGACTGAAGAATGTGTCAGGTAGAAGCACCATAAATCACAGTCTGTGGCCATGAGTCCCTGGAGTACTTAAGCCTTATCCTAATGGGACTTCACCTTGGAATGGGACTTCACCACACACCTGCCTGTCAATCACACTGTATCATGTGTGCATGCAAATATACACATCATCCGTGTGCATGCATGAGCTCACACACACAAGATCAGGCCTCAGTGTCCAGTGACTTCTGAAGGCTTGGCTTTCTCTGATAGCCCCAATTGAACTCTCGTGTCTCCCTTCCAAATGAATGCAAGTGCCAGTGAAAATCCATGTATTTCTTAGATGAATCCAGCCCTGAGCAAATCAACCGAACTTTGCTCTGGATAGTACTTTTCTGTTTATGGAAGCATAATTCATTTGCAAGTATGTGTTCAGGATAATGCATAGCAACTCACAATTAAAGGCATGTTAGGAGAGTGCCTCTCAAATATTTGTTTTAAATTAAATGAATCATGTTTATTTATCTGAAGGTTTTATCTTTTTTGTACTAAAACAACATGGAAATATTTTTGCCATACATGGCAAAGCAATAGCAAATATTTGTGCATCCTTTGAGTTTATAAATCTGATTGTTAATATTTTTATACCAAATGAAGTTGCTAGAAGCAAATGAAATAAGCCTGAGTATGAGAATGTGGGAATATATGTGACCATAAATCTTATAATTGCTGAATGATGGTTAGAGTAATGATAATTAACATAATTACTGTATTTTTTTATCTAATTGTATACATGGTATAGAATTTTAAAATCTAATGAGGGTAGAATAAAATAGAAAACAATTGTCCCTTTCTTTACACACTTCCCAAACCCCACTGCCAGAGAAAACTGTTTTTATTGTTTCATCTTTTGTCTCTTGGTATTTGTCCCACTATGCTACATACTGTCTTTATATCTTTGCTTCACGATCATCCACTGTAGACTGCACCTTGGGCTCCTTTTGTGAAAGAGGAATTTAATACACTTATGTCACCACCCTCCCGTCCTCCTGCTCTAGCAGGGTTTTTTTTTAATATTTATTTTTTAGTTGTAGGTGACAGAATATCTTTATTTTATTTTTATGTGGTGCTGAGGATCGAACCCAGTGCCTCACGCATGCTAGGCGAGCACGCTACCACTGCGCCATAACCCCAGCCCCTCTAGCAGGGTTTTTATTGTTGCTCTATTTCCCTGTCCTGTGTTCCTGGAGGTTGCCTTTATAACTACAAATACTAAACTTAAAACTCTTTAACTTGCACTTTAGAAGGAACTGGTCATTTTGCAGTCTGTGAGATAAGGAAACCACCCCCTATACTTTCTTCAACCCTTCCTTCCGACTTGAATCAACTGTGCTGTTATTTTGACTTTATCAAGATTTCGGTGTTTCTGGATACCATTCACAATGCCCAGTTAAATGTGGAGTTTACACAAGCAATGAATAATCTTTAGTGTAACTATATCCCATGCATGGGGATATACTTTACTAAGAAAATATTTATTGCTTACCTGCATTTCGAATTTAACTGAATACCCTGTATTTTTATTTCCTCAATCTGGGAACGTTATAAGGTTTATAACATTTCTCTTCTCCTCTGAAACTGAACACCATGATTTCTTGTTTTATCTTTACACTGTGCTAAAAAATTGAAAGCCATTACATTTCACAATCTTGCTCCTGCCACATAATAAGCTTGGCTTAGGGCACAGAATCTCAGGAATGTTAAGTGTATCTTACATATGATTTAGTTCATCTATTTCATTTTACTGAAAAGAAACTTCAGATCCAAAAAAGATAACACGTTTACAGAAGGCCGAAGCAGAAGCTGGAGGTATAAATTTTATTCTCCTTTTCTTCTTTCCAATCATTTCCTTTCTCATCCAAAATTATTTTATTTTCCATCCACCTCAGGTTTTTAAAGATGCTGAATCAGTGTGCAGAAAGGAAGGTGATGTCAGCAGCTTTCAAGCTTTTCTCATCCTGCAGTGAGGGAGATGCTGTACCCACCTAGATGCAATGAGGCAGGGATTTTGGAGCTCCGCAGACTGTGGTTCACTTCCCAGTTTCACACTTACCACCCTTGGACAGATCCTTAAACCCTGAGGAACCTCAGGCTTGATATAGCATCCTTTGCAATTGTTGACAAGATTAACTGAGATAGTATATGTATTCCCTTAAGCATTGTGCATGATCAAGCACAGGGGTTCTGTAAATAGGAAGGACAAGTCAAATCACTAACCCCATGTATCACACGTGAATAGGAGTGACAGCAGACTAGAGCTGTGACAAGTTTACAAATAACTTTCAGTGCTCCTTTTACTAGAACTTGACCCTTATTCTATACTTCATTGTTTTTGATGTCTTTATAAACTTATTCCATATACTCTTCAAATTTTACCAGATACCCAAATATTTAGCATATCTTAATTTTGCCTTTTAAATTTTTGTTTAAGAAACTCACTGATCCTTGGCCTTTCCCATGTTATTTAGTTATTTAATAAATATTTCTTGTGCTTCTAAATGGAAGAATGGGTTTAATGGGCCTTCAGAAGGGACACTAGCCTTGGAATCACTCTCCTGAGTGGATATAGCAGCTACCTGACTTGTCTCTTTGCCTTGTGTTTCTGAGCTGTCTGTCTGTCCTCCCACAAACCCACAGGGCTCTTACAATGACTTATCTACCATGCAGATTCCACCATACCCCATCTGTATGGATTAGCCCTAAACCTCTCCTATTGGAGAGACTGTGGATTCCACAGCCTGGCATTCAGATGATCCCACAGTGCTCCGGAGCTTCCTACCCCAGAAACACATGCTGTGTTCTAGCAGAATCGCCACTCTTCCAGGACACAGCACCATCACCTCTGCTCTGCCCAGAAAACTCTCTTCCCCTCTTCCTCCCCCAATTGCCAGCTCAAATATCACATATTCTGGGTGCTTCCCTCAACTCCCCTGCCAGAGTTATGAACTCCTTTTCTGTAACTCTTCACTAATACACTCATCCACTCAGCACCTTTGAGATATTATTCAGTAAGTGAATACCACTTAATGTCACTCAGGGTCAAAAACTTTGCATAGAGGTCTTTTGGGGGAATGGAGTAACATTAGCTTATTTAGTTGTCGATGGTCAGTTACTCTGTGTACAGATCATGGTGTGTTCCAACAAGACCCAGCCCCCAGCCTCTGCCACTATCCTGCTTCTCACCGCCCTGCAGGAGCCCAGCCTCAACTCAAGAGACTCAAAACCACTGCTGGTTTCCATCCTGCTTTGGATACCAGGGACAACAAGTACCTCTTTTATTTCATTTACCACTTGACACCTTTGCATTTCCAGTTAGACTGCAACATCCTTAGGATCAAGACTTAATGTAAATGTTTTGGTTTTTGTTTAATCCACTCAGAGTGCCAGGTTCACAGTATATATTCAAATATACAATTGAGTGAGTTAATGAATGAATTAATGCATGCATAAAAGTTATAGAAAGTCCAACCTGAGACTCCATGCATCACAATCCTGAGACATACCACATGAGCCAAAGTTAGCAGTTAAATGTCCCCAAGCAAAAGAAACAAGAACACCGTTTCATGTTACAAGTCGAGCATGTCAGAACTATACAGCAATTTGTCTTTTCTACTGAAACATTTTAATAAAGAATTGTCGAGGTTGTCTGTCGGAAAGGTGATCCTCCCAATAGGTAATGAGATGTCAGTGTCACAATTGTCAAGGCACCAGCTCTGGGGTACTGGATATCAGAAGGACTGAGGACTCCTATGCAGTCTTGGTGATCAATACAGGATGTGCCTTACAAGTGGCATCACTGAGTGGACACAGCTACCATGGATGGGCTGGCCCGGTGGCTCCAGTGTGGGGCACAGCAGCACAAGAGGCCTCCAGGGGTCTCATGGCTGATAAATTAGGTGTTGAGTTGTTTGCTGCAAGTCATACAGAGGAAGCGTTGATGATATTAATAGAGCTCTGGTCCGTGAAGACCTACTGTGTGCATTATTTCACGTTATCCTTACAACATTTGCTCTCCACAGATCAGCTTGGCTTGTTCCATTGTCCCCATGAACACAGTAACTAAAGGGCCAAAGCTAAGCTTTAGAGTTGTCTGACTGTGCTGCATGTATCCACATAGTGAACAAGAACTGAACACAGGCGAATGTTATCCTTGACCTGGGCATGCTGCCCACCAGCTGAGTAATCCAATGGAACCTCAGTTTCTCTGCCTGTAAAATGAAAACTACATTAATAAATCTTACAAACAGCTTCCTTAGAAAATCAAATTAGATAATATATATCTCTTTGTAAATAAAAAGATATTGTCATTATTAATCAGATTGGACATGAATAAGGAAAATATTTGATGCATAATAGCTATTTATCTAGATGTTTCCCTCAAATTTTCCCTCAATTTATCTAGCATTTTATTCTCAGCTTTTGCACTATTGACATTCTAGGACATATAATTTCTCATGTAGAGAACTATCCTGTGGATTGTAGGGTATTTAGCAAACTCCCTTGTATCTACCCATTATATGCCAGTAGCATCTACTCTTCCCCACATCCCCACAGTCGTGATAATGTTTCAGATACTGACAAATGTCCTCTGAGGAATGAAATCACCCTGAGCTGAGAGCCACTGGTCTAAATGTTTCTTATGTGTCAGATTTTGCTAATAATTTTACATATCCATTTAAACTGCATAATAATCCTGTGTGAAGTAAGTAGCACTGTGCCATTTTATAAGTGAGATGAAGTTCAGAGGACATAATTAATATAACCAGTTTCATTCAGAGGATGGGACCCTCAGACTTAAAAGCCCATGATCTTCATCCCGTCCCTTCTGTAACAGGAGGAAAACTCAGCATGGGTGGCTTTGGGTCAGCTCCAGTGAAAGATTTGCCAAGTGCTGAAAGTGGCCAAGCCCCTCAAGGGCAAATAAATTTCTCTACTAGTTAACAAAAGGACCTATTCTTGTTCTGACCCCTTATTTTTCCCATCATCAGACTTTGGCTCATTATGATGTTGACAATTTTACCCCTGACCTTTAAAGATACCTTGATATTTTGAACTCCAGAAATTATGGAAAGAGTTGCAGAATCGGTAAACTGGATTCAAGTCCTCCCTTACTTACAAAGCCCATGTTCTTGGCCACATGGATGTCTCATGACTAGATAACATTTGGCTTTTTAGCACCCTAGACTTCCCTCTTCATGCACCATGGTCAATCAGTTAATGAAATGAACCCTGAAAGCCTGCACTGCTGCCTTCCTGTCAGTCATGATGTCCCCTTCCTTACCTGTGGTGACAATGATAGTATTCGAGTGGTGACAGCCAAAGAAAGTAGAAATTAGTTCTTTTCACAATAATGCAAGTGACTCAAGAATGGAAAACTTTAAGGCAGTCCAAAAAGTAAACTCTGACCTCCATGGGATGCATTTTAGACTAAAACGTGCCAACGGTGTGTTCGGTTGTACAAGAGAAGAGCCAGACTGATGATCATGCACCAGATGAAAGGACTGTGTGTCCAATAATACATCCGGAACACAGGATGAATGTGTGAATTTTAATGACTTAGCTGTTAAGAGAATGTCCTCATTCTACAAGTGTTTGGCATTCTTATGCTTCTGCGTTTACACCATTTTCAAGGACATACAGATGGAAAAAGGGCTTGGGGTCTCTCAAGCAGCCTCCATCTGGTCCAAAAGTCCAAAATTTCCAATCCTGTATGCCTTGACTTCTTCCCTGTCTCTCCTTTTCCCTCTTCCTTCCTTCCTTTCTTCCTCTTCCCCCTTCCTTCCTGCTCTCACTTTCTCTCTCTCTCTCTCCCTTCTTCCCCTTCTCTTCTCTCTTTCTCCTTTCATCCTACCTAAAAAGTGATTAGCCAGCAGAGGACTTGGGGAAAGACTCTTGGGTTGGCACAAATGATAAATGCATTACAGAATGGCATCTGTCCATAGCCGGCTCAGAATCTGCCTGCCGGCCATGTGCAGATGCTACATCTGGCAGCAAGAAGCAAACTCAGTGATGAGAAGGGATGTGAGTGGTCTGTGTCCCATAGAAATGAAGAGAAAGAATGGAAAGGGAGCCAAAGGGATTGTGCTGTGAGCTCCTCAGGAGAGCAGCACAGACTTTATGATCCCAGACGTGGACAGCATAACTCTATGCCTGGGGAGATGCTCCTGTTTAGGAAGAAAAAAAGCATCAACAGTGGGGGCTCCTGGATCCAGGATCTCTCTCCATCAATGCCTCTCTGTTAGCCAGCCATGGCCTACTTCTCTTTGTTGGTCAGGACTGAATTTTAATTGGCTGAGTCCTCCACTCATCTCATGCCACCTCTTTTTGGAAGTTTGCAAAGAAGTTAAAGAAATTCACCAAGAAAATGACTGACTTTTCTGGAAAGCAAAGTCCTGACCTTTGAGATGTCATCAGCATGGGTCCTTCCTCTGGCTTCCAGACCCCTTCTCATGGCCCACCTTCATCTATTCATTTAGAGATGCCAGATCAGTCTGTAAATAGAAGATGTGGGAACAAATATTGATTCAAGGGATTAGAAACACAAGAAAGAAAGGAATGCTCTCTCTGCCAGCCAAACGGGGCATAGTCTAAATAAATCTGCCAGCAGAACAAGGTAAATCTTGTACCCAGTCAAGAAAGACAATGGCATGGGCCCTGGTTGTGCCAGAGAGGAAGTAGCTTTCCATCTCTGGGTCATCCACTGCTGAATGAACCTGAGTGAGTGGTGGCGCAAGGTTGCTGAGTGGTGGGCACAGCACTAAGTGTCCTGCCAGCAGATGCTAATGCAGTCATGTCGGGGACCCCACAGCAGACAACAGCTGAAAAACTCCCTTTCTACTTTATGGACGGATTCAGTGCTGCCAGGTGCCAGACCCTGTGCTGTGCACTTAGAAAAGTCACGCCCCTTCCAACCCTCAGAGGAGCCCACGCTCTGGAGCATGCAAGAAGGGGAGGAAAGACCCAGGGCATACATGTTCATTCATTCAACACATATGAAATGAGTACTTCCTTGGGTCTAGGCACAATTATAGACCCTGGAGAGAAAGAGTGAATATCAAACACAGAAACAGCTAGAATGTATTCTGTGTCTGGCACTGTGCCCAGGTTTAAATAGCATGCCCATGAATTTATTTTTATTATCCCCATTTCCCAGATGAGGAAAGTGAGGAGAGTTAAGTAACTTGCCTAAAGTTACCCAAGCTGATAAGTAGTACAGCTGGAATTTGAACTTGACACCCTGGGTCCAGACCTTAAGAGTAAAGAAGTGGGATGTTACAAAGGGGCCAGTTGCAAGATATCATATTCGAGCTGAGAGCCTGAATGACCAGAATGAGGCAGCGGTGACCACTTACCCAATACTGCACCGGGCACTTTGCATGTTGTCTTCTTTATTCTTCCCAACAGCCTCAATAGGCAGAAAACAATGTCCTCATTTTCAAAAGAAGAATGGAAACTGGACTGGGTGTATAGATTCACAGTAGAGTGATGGCCTAGCATGCTCAAGGCCCTGGGTTCAATGCCAGCACCACAAAAGTTTAAAAAGGAAAGGAAAGGAGAGGAGAGGAGAGGAGAGGAGAGGAGAAAGGAGAAAGGAGAAAGGAAAGGAAAGAAAAAGAAGAAGAAGAATGAGGAAGAGGAGGAGGAAGGGGAGGAAGAAGAAGGAAGAAGAAGGAAAAAGAAGGAAGAAGAAAGAAGAAGAAGAAGATGGCTTATGTTTAGATAAATTTCTCCAGGGCATATGACCTTAATGTGGCAGAATGGAGATCTGTGCCCAATTCAAAGTCTGTGCTTTATCCACCAGCCACCCAATGCCCCAAGTTGGAAAACAATCCTCTAATTATATCTAGAATATTGGTTAGCTCACGGGTGTGGACATATTGCCCTAGCTGGGACCAGCTGAACAGAGAAGTTGGTCCAACAAAGAAGCATGTGATGAGTTGACCTGTTTTTTAAAAGAGGTGAGGGAGGTTTGTGGGGATTCTAGAGAAAACAGCATACAGAAAGGCACAGGAATGTCAGGGCATGTCCAGGAAACAGTGCTTTTTTAGAACAATGTGCAAGGAGTGGAGTGGCAAGAAGAGAGACTAGAATGGCAGGTTCAGGCAGACTGAATATCCTTGAATGTTCTGTTGAGTGGCATTCAGAGTAAACGATATTGGACACTGAACATTAAAATAAAATCTCCCTCTATCATGATGCTCATAGAGTGCATTTCAACCAGCCTTCATTAAGAACCTCTGACATGTAATAGACTAAGTTAGGAGCTCTGGTTAAGATAAGGGCCTCTGCTTTCAGCTTGTAGAATAAAATCTCTTGTCATGTGCCTTAATCTACTTTCTGGACCTTAGAAGAATGCTGCCCACGCAGGACTCAGCCATTGTTTTCCAGCTGAGGATCCTGCCTTAGATTCACCAGCCTGAGCATCAATTTTCATTTCAGAGTCTATGCAGATCTAGGAGGAGAGAAGATTGGAATGAAAATCCATATTGACCTCAGAGCAGTCTTTGGAAGTTGTTCTTCTAAAAAACCAATCTGATATCCATGCGTTTCACTCTGTGTTGCCTCTTCTTGGTTTAAAAAAAAAGGAAGCTAGTACAAAGAACATTCCCCACGAGTAACAGACTTGGGGTAGATAGTTACCAGGCAGCGTCCCACTGGGTATGTGCACAGGTGATGGATGATAGAACCCCAAAAGGCTTGCAATTGGCTTCTGCAACCTCATTTTCCAAATCTAAAAAAGGGAATAATAATAAAGCCTACATCATCATAATAAAAAGTGGAGTATATTTAAAGTACATGGTATATAAAGTACATGAGCAAGAGCTTAGCAAATCTTGGTTACACACTAATTATCATTAATAGTTATACAAAATATTACTCATAAAGTCAGAAGAACAGAAATTGGAAGGAAACTTTGTTGCTTGGAGGGACAAATAACCTGAACTACATTCCAAGGAACTAACCGTGCATGCGCGCACACACAGGGATCATGCTTAATCCTTAAGCTATTCTGAGAGGTGGCAGTTATTACCTCATCTCAGAGGTAAAAGCCTTGAGGCCTGGGAAGTTAAGGAGAAATGAAGCAGAGCTGTGTTTTGACAGCCATTTGACGCACAGGATAATCACCTGCTTATCTAACAAGGCACTTCTGAGTGCTTACTGTCTCTCAGCTGTGCTCAGCTAGGCTGGGTATAAAAATCAGAGCAAAAGTGACACAGTGTCCTTCAGTGGAAATCAAACCCTAGCAGGGAAAACTGCAATCTGCTTTATGAAGAGAAGATAACAGGTGAGATACATTTAGACAGGTAAGAAAAGTTAAAGGAAAGGAAATCCAGGCAACAAACTAGTATGCTTGAAGGTCATGAGGCAGGAAAGAATTTAGTATGTCTTGTACTCAATTTTGTGATGCAAGGGCAAGGGGGTGAAGCTGAGTGAATGAGAGACAGAACAGACACCTTGAGGGTGAAGAGGAAGACAGTGGTTGGGCCATTCTAGCCATGTTAAGAATTTTGTATTCTGAATTGATGAAATTGATTGTGGAATTTATCACTCTGGGAGCACTGCTAGATATGACTGTTTGAGGACTAGCAGATAAAAGATACTATATAAATCAGGACCACTGCTTCAATTAACAGCAAGTTGGATTTACAGTATGGAAGCAAATCAGTAATTTTTAAAAATCACATAATCAGATAGTTGGGCTGGATGGGCATAAGAATGGTCAGGATTTTCATAAACTGCCCAGTCCTTTCTCCTGTTCCCTTGGTCTGGCTGTTAAAGCTCCCAGTATCACATCCACATTCATCTGGACTAAGCAAGAATGGCAGAGGATTACAACAGCGCATCTGCAGTGTTTCATTAAGAAAGCAAAAGTTTTCTCATCCACACTCACAGAAGACTTATGCCTTTGTGCTGTCTCTCCAGAAATGAGTCACAAAGCCACTCCTAACTGCAGGGGATCTGGGAAAGTGACTATTTGGCTTTAAAGTTTCAGCAGTACGAAGCAGCAAGAGAGAAAGGAGTCAGAAATAGCTTCTGGTCAGCCAATTAAAATGATGCTGTAAAAATAAAGGAAACGTCCCTTTACTAGTAATCAGTAATGTTAGCTACATGTCAAGAAGAGAAAGGAATCAAAACAATAGATAAATGAACACTTATACAGGTATGTCACAGAGAGGGAAGCAAAAATGTCCAATAAACATTTTAAAGTAAAATAAATGAAATGCAAATGGAAACCATAATGATTTCTGTATGAACACAAGGAAATGAAAAAACCAAAATTGTAAAATATTAGCATACATAAGGATGTCAAGAAATGGAGACTTCTATGCTATATTAATAATAGAATATCACTGATTTAAAAAGCACTTGGAAATTTTATATATACATACCTATGACCCAGTCCACTACAAATATGCACCTTAGAAACATTCCTGCACATATGCACCAGGAAATGAATATGTAGATATGGCAGAATTCCTTTGAAATAAACAAAGAAAAAAAATGAAACATGAAACAACTTAAATGCTCATCAGTAAGAGAATAAAATACAGCACATTCACATAATGGAATGTTATATATCCATGAAAAAATAAAATACAGTTATGTATAATAATTTGAATAAATCTTATACATTTATAATGGAACAAAAATAATATATTTTTAGAAAAAAAAAGTAAGGTGACTCTATTGCAAGATTTAAAACAAGCTAAAATAAAATCACAATATTGTTTATGGTTAAATACAAAGGAGATCTTTAATTTTTTTTTTTTCTTTGGTATCAGGGATTGAACTCAGGGGCACTCGACCACTGAGCCACATCCCCAGCCCTATTTTTTGTGTGTTTTTTATGTAGAGACAGGGTCTCACTGAGTTGCTTAGTGCCTCGCCATTGCTGAGGCTGGCTTTGAACTCACGATTCTCCTGTCTCAGCCTCCCTAAGTGCTGGGATTACAAGCGTGAGCCACCATGCCCAGCTAAATCTTTAATTTTTTAATCAAAGAAATGATGAACAAAAATTTATCATGGTTACCCCTTGGGGAAATTTTGGAGAAGCACACAGTTTAATCATATTGGAAACATTTGAATACATAAGTTGGATCATGGCTGTTCATTGATTATGTGCTTTATAACTTGCATGTACTTTACCTACAGCCCTTTAAATGTGTCTACTATAAAATAAAAGTTTTAAGAGAAAGCAACATGAATGATGTGAATCAATTTTAAATTTCTAAACACCAAAAATCAGATCTGTGTAATCATATAAAATGCTAAATGTATATTAATGATAGTTTCTTCTTTTCAGTTTTTCTGTATTTTCCAAATCTATATCATTAGTAGAAAAATATAGACATAAATATTACTAAAAAGTTTTTAAGCATTGCTTCTTAATTAGTTACTTGAGTTAAAATTCCCATTTGACTATTACAGAGTTCCTTGAATTGGGCTTTGGAAAATACCTCTGGAAAATGATGTTCTTTTAATCCATTTATGACTCCCATAGCGTATTGTTCAGTAGTTTTAATTGTCCCCCAAGTTTGCCTCATCTATTAGAAGAAATTAGTTTCTAAATAGTTTGGGGTAATAATAGATTAGGATCTTCCACTCAAAAGTGAGAACAGGTCATTTTTTTAATTTATTTTTTTAATATTTTTTTAGTTGTTGATAGATCTTTATTTTATTCATTTATTATTTGTATGTGGTGCTGAGGATCAAACTCAGTGCCTCATGCATGCTAGGCAAGCACTACCACTGAGCTACAGCCCCAGCCCCAGGTCATATTTTTTTGATGTTAAAAATACTGCCTCTACACAGCTTAAATACTTTCATTTTCTTTTCATAACATGGGAGCTTGGACACTGCCCACCTAGAAATACTATCAGATCCCACAGGTTGGACTGGAGAGTATACCTTAGTGGTTAGTGGTGAGCATTTGACTAGCATGTGCAATGCCCTGAGTTCATTTCTTAGCACAAAAAAAAAAAAAAAAAAAAAACAGAAAAGAAAAGAAAAATGGACCCAGAGGTTGAGAACTCAGTCCCCAAGACAACCTCTTACTTCAGATGCCAATTGCAAACCTCATATTGTCTTACCTGTGCTATAACCAGCCATAAATCAGTGTTTCTACAATCCCTTCCTTGTGTTAGATTAATTTGCTAGAGTAGCTCATAGAACTCAGTGAAATACTTATATTTAGTGTTTTATTATAGGGAATATTACAAAGAATATAGATAAGAGTATTGCATGGGGCAGGGCATATGGGAAGTGGCCAGAACTTTCACGTCCCCTCTGGTTGCACTACCTTCCAGAAACCTCCATGGATTCACCTATCAAGAGGCCTACAAAGCCCTGTCCTTTTGGGTTTATATGACTGTTTCTTGGTACAAGCATGACTGGCCACATCATCAACTCAAGCTTCTGCACCTCACTCCTCCCTAGCAACTGGAAGGCGGGGCTGAAAGTCCCAATTCTCTAATCCTGCTTTGGTCTTTCTGTTGACCATTTCCCCACCCTGAAGCTGCATAGGGGATACCAGCCATCAGTCCATTTCCTAGCACACAAAAACACATTATTTTGAAGTTTCCAGTGATTTTTAGGAGTTATATGCCAGGAAAAGGGGAAGATCAAATATATATCTTACAAGATCACAGTGGTCCACAATGCTTGGTGCCAATGGTGGTTGATCTGAATTGTCAACTTGATTGGATCAAAAGATTCTTAAGTTTAAGAAGCTTCTGGGTGTCTCAATAAGAGTGTTTCTAGGACATGTGGGACAGAAAACTGAGGTGTAGACCCACACTAAGTGTGGACAACATGGTCCCGTTGGTTGGAGGCCTAGATAGAACAGTTAGAGGAATAAGGAAGCAGCAGATATAAGCTTGATTCTTCTTGAGCAGGTTCTTGATTGCTGCTATGATCACCTGAGGACATCAGACTCCAGCTCCTTCACCCTTCCAAAGCAGATTCTGCCCAGTGACTCTCTAGGTAGTTTCCAATCCTTCAGTCCCAGACTGGGGTAGCATCCTTGATCTCTCTTGTTCCGAGACTTCAGCTTCTTAGACTATGCAGCTACTGGTTCCTCCAGCTCTCCAGCCTGCAGAGGGCCATTATGGGACTATCTAGCTTTTGGTAGTGTAAGCCAATCCAATAAATCCCCTTTTTATCATTGTAGATATTTGTCTCCTGTTGGTTCTGTTCTTCTAGAGAATCCTGACTGGTAACTGTGCCGTTGTAGATAGCTAGATCTTTTGCAATGACACCCTGAGATAATGAAAAACATACACAAGTCGAAATCCACTCTTTTAATCCAACACATTTACTCTGAGGATCTGAGATTCAGAGAAAGGAAGTGACTTGCTCAGTTGGTCAGCTGTGGGGCTGGGATTGAAAAAAGTCAGGCTTTTTGTTTCAAATCCAGTTCATCCCCTAAACATCACAAAAGCCAAATAAACATTTCTGAGGCTTCTCTTTCTGCTTCTGCAGCACACTGATTTCTTGGGTGATTTATAGAAATGAGGCCTTTTCAATGAGCAGGAACTCTCTTCAGGGGACTCTAGGAAACAAAATAGCAGTTGTGAAAGAGAGTGTCAACTCCATTCCTTCCTTCAGCAAAAGAATTTATCATACACCAAAGATGGGGCTGTGTTTGCAAGTAAAACTGTCTTCAGCAGCTAGCAGTCTAGGAGGGGAAGTGTGAAAATCACGGCAACATAAAACTGATCTGGCGCAATTGAGATCTGACCCAAATTCAGTGGGAGCCCAGAAGGAAGTGTGAAGAGCTCTTCCCTGGAACAAGAAAGGCTGGCTGAGGAGCAGAGACAGGACAGTGGCAGAGTTCCCCCGAGGCCATTCCTTCCACTCCTAATGAATGTGGCTTCCAGACCCTCACCCATCCTCCTCTGAAAATGCTTCAGTTTGGCTTTTTTCTTTCTTAAAATAAATAGATCATTTATGGTCTCAGCCAGAGTGAGGAACAGAGAAACAGTCATCACCAATTCCAGACCCTGCCTCCATCAGTGAAGAGATTATGAACAGGAGATGAACCAAACTACCAGGTTAAAGGTCATTGCCAGTGGAAGGGATGTCTTTCTTCGTTACTGGCACTCCTGAGCTGTTTCCCTCCCCAGCTTTTTTCCCTTAAAGTAAAATCCCAGCCATAGTCAGTCAGTGATGAGTCAGGGTCCAGGAAAGAAGCAGGGAGCAATGGAGGAGAGCTGGAAAAGAGGAGCTTGGGGAAGACGTAGGCCCTCTCTGAGGCTCAGTTTCCTCTTTACATGGAGTAAAGATTTACTAAGTATTATTATACTCAGTGCAGAGTACAGACTGATCAAATTAGCATACACATATAGAACCTAGCCTAGATTCTCAGCCAGGGTCTGTTTTCCTTTCTTCTTCCTGAGAAAATCACTGGGAAGAAGTTCCAGTAACTTCTAAGGTACCTTAGCTCTCACCAGGACTCAATTTTAAACCACAGAGACTGGGACTCCGGACACTTTCCTTTTTCACAAGGGTTTACTGCCAGGTTCACTATCACTAAGTGCTTAAACACTTAGAAAAAGAACACTTGTAAAAAATGACATAATAAAATTAACTTGAATCATTCTCTAATGGGAATTTGTCCTTGGAAACAATGGGCTTTGGAGTTTCAAGATTTCAATGAGATAAAATGTCTTCAGAGTTTGTCGGTTTGCATGCCTTACCCTACATTTCTCATCTTTCTCTTCTGGAAGCTCCTGACATTTTGCATGGGTTGCAGAATGAGGTATTTATTGCAGCCAGAGCAAATGGAAGCTGTGTTTGCTCCACATACATTTTCTGCCCCTCTCCCTGGAATGTTCCTCTTTGTAGAGCCCCTCCATAAAGCTCCAGTCATACAGCCCTTTGATTCTGCTTTGGGAGGTTCAGCATTAACACATGTTTGAAACCTGCTGGGAGAATAAGCCCTGCTTAATAGAAATAAAGGTGTGATTAAGGAGATAATCTGGTAACTGTCAGTCACATTTTGCAAAGTTATTATCCAGTTGCAAATCTCCAAGTATTAGGGGCTTCATTTTTTTTTTTCAAGGAACATTCATTGCCTGTGGCCCCAAGTGAAAGAATTTTATTTTCTTATTTTAATTAGTAGTGTGTGTTTGCAATTCCAACTGCTACATTTCTACTTCTCCCACACTCTTACTCCCAGTCACACCTCTCTTCCCCTCCCTCCCTCTCTCTCTTTCTCTTTTTTTTCTCTCTCTCTCTCCACATACACACACATTCTCCACACAGTATATGTGGATGCAATATAAATTGAAAATTGGAAGCACTTTAGTAAAGAAGCCAAGCCCCCCCCCAAACAAGCTCTAGACCAAACTGCACATTTGTGTTGATGACATGCAGTTATTCAATTAGAGATCAGATGGAAATTGGACAACCAACTTCCCATTCAAATTGATGGATGGGATAAGGGACTGCTGGACCATTGTCGAAATGCAAATGATTTTTAACTGCAAACATTCAGGGAAAATGAGATTGATTATGGAGCTAGTTATTCCTCCCATTACTCAAATGAGTAAATAGATGATAGATATGGAGGCATGAGAGGTGGACAGTGTCTGAGTGGAGATGCTGCAGGAGATTTGTGTGTGTATGTGTCACTGAAGGCATTTAGCAGATACGTCTCTCTTATTCTGATAAAGCAGGTTAAGCATAGACTTGATTCTACTGCATTTTATCTTTTTTATTTTTTTTGTCATTGATGATAAAGAGGAAAAGTGTGTTGGGTAGGGAAAACATGGCTATGCAGGGAAAAGAGAGCTCTCCATCCCCTATCTATGATGAACTTTCCAGAGATGTGATTGCTATCTCAACTTGGAGATCCCTTCCTCCCTGCCCCACCAATCTACTGAGTTCATAAACACATGCACACAGGTTCCCCTTCCTTCTCTCTTTCTCTCTCTCTCTCTCTCTCTCTCTCTCTCTCTCTCTCTCTCTCTCTCTCTTTCATCTCTAATGCAACCCAAAAACTAATGATGAGAACATGCACTACCCTACCATCTCTCTCTCCCAGGAGCTTTCATAGAAGGCTCATGAAAACACAATTTCCATTCTCCACAAAGCTCTGCTCCTCTACACTGTGCACTGTGGTATAGTAAAAAGTCAAGTTCTTAGGAGTTGAATAGCTCTGCAATTGAATTCTTACTCCACTACCTACACTTTAAACATGTTACCAAAATCTCTAGGCCCAGTCTTCATATCCATAAATTGGGAGTTAATAAAACTATTTATTCAACAAATATTATGTGCAAGGCCCTGCTATAGATGCTGGAGTCTGTAATAATCAGAAATTACCCCAAATCATACTTACATCATTACAGTCCTATGAAAATTGGAGACAATGTATTTAAATGCCTAGCACAATAACTAAGCACATAGACATTCAGTGAACACAACCTACTTCCCCAGGGCAATCCCAAGATGGTATGAGGCCAAGAATTTACAGTCCCTAGAAGGGTTTGAATGTTAAGTAAGCATAGCACACACAGCAGACATCATGCAGGGAGCACTCCTCGGAGGGTGGAGCAGACCTGGCTTCAGGCTCCATCTGTTGCCTCTGCACCCTCTTGGACTTACTTAACTGCTTAGGAATGGAGCTGGAGATAGGCTAACAAAGTTTTAAGGAATTTCTGTATGGTGGAATTAAATATCAGGCTGAGTCATTCAGATGAGGAGACAGGTAGTCAACATGGACTCTTTTTATTTTAACAAGGCAGAGTTACAATCAGGACTTAACTTTGAGAAAGTAATTCTGGCAAAATTAAATAGAAAAACTCAGAGAATGGTGCACAGAGGTGACACTATTGTCCTGAGTAATGTCAGTGAGGAAGGAAAGAAGAATGTGTGGGGGCAATGTGTCAGGGAAAGACAAGACCTAAGAACACATGGAATGAGAGTGAGGGACCACAGGAAGAAGGCAGAAGTAAACTTGAGGCTGCTCCTGGTTTGTGTTGAGAGGTGAAAGGTGAGACGGTCACCTGTGGCAAGTAAAACAGGGTGTGGGGGAAGAATATGAGTGCAGTGATGGACATGTGTGAGGGGCTTTGTGGATAGCCACATGGCCATGTCAAACATACCAAAACCCAGGGGCTTGAGATGAGGAGCGCTCTGATCTCAGGGTTGACTACAATTGTAGTTAATCATCTGCTCAGTTGTCTTTCTTAACAAATTGCAAGTCTGTCTATTCACCACCACATCCTAAGTTCTTAATTCAATAAATATCTAGGGAGGACTGGAGGGAGGGAAGGAGAGATAGAGGGATACAGGGAGGGAGAGAAGGTAAGAAGGAAGAGAGGGAGGGAAGGATCCATCCTACAATTAGCCAGCATTAGTGATCATCAGCTTCTCCCCCAGCAGCTAATAGGCCACTGACATAAAGTATAAATCAGCTTCTCCTATTACTTTACCAATCCAAACTGCAAAGGAAGTGAAGGGGAAAAATCCCTAAGATTTATTAAGTACCCATTGTTCATCAGGAAGAACAAAACCATAGGATTTCTACCTTCATCCCCTGTTGCATCCACCACAGTATTTTTCAGTAATTGCGGAAGATGCATCAACATGCTGGACTATTTTGGTCTCTTTTTCACTCCTAGGTTAGTAAGTAGACTATTCTAACTTGTCCCCTTCAGTTTCCTGATATCCCCCTTCTATCTTGGGATCTGAAGCTGGGATGTGATTTTGTTTTTCTGTCTTTAAATAGTCTACAGCACACCCCTCCCTTCTTCTCCCCTGTGAACACACACTTAAGCTTCTTTCTCCTCGCCACACTGAGAAGCCTCTTGTGTTGCTTTGGGTAATCTCTTCAGGCTTGGTGTTGTCTGCCAGACATGAGAACATGACTTTGTGGTGACTAAGAATCCTGGCTGAAGCATCTCCACCTGCGAATTTAAGTCTTCAGAAAATTGTAAATGGTACAGTGTAGCTTAATTTTGGAATTGTGCCTAAAATACTAGCAGGAAGGTGAATTTGCAGGTGCTCCCAATGTGAGGCACTTTGCTAGACACTTGTGCTAGACACTTTGCTAGACTACCTGCACACAGGTAGATGGTACCTGATGTGACAATACAATCCAGTTTGCTCTGTTATCAGTGCACACCTGTTTTTCCAGCATAATTCTTAACAGGACTCCACACAGCCTTCTCAAGTGTCTCAGTTTAAGTGATGGGTCATGTTCCCACTACTAGTCAGACCTCATTTTATAGTCTCTTATTATGGTCCTCTGGGTTTCTGTCATCAGTAATCCCATTTCTTGAGGAAGCAACTGAGGCTCAATGAGCTCAATTCCCTTACCTGAAGCCTGACAACTCACATGTTGGAATTTAGATTTCAAATTAGGAATGGCAGATTCTATTGTAGGCTTTCCATACCAAGAAGAATGACCTATTTAGTTGCCAAATGAAACACTTCCATGTGACCATGACCCAATAGTTCCCACTCTGCAAATAAAATGAGCATGCACAAAATATTTTCCCTCTTTTATTGACATGTAGTCAGGATCAGCCCTTTATAAGATTGGCAAGGATAAAAAGTTTAGCTTTCCTGTCACCCTAGCCCCTCACTCTTTCTTCTATGCACTCCTCTAACTGCCCTGTCCCCTCTCTAGCAAAACCTTGAGAGACATGCCACCACCTCAGCAAAGACCTGAGCTCAAATCAAGGACACTGCTTATTGGCTTTGTAAGCTCAAGCAAGTAACATGACATCTTTGTGCTTCCATTCCCTCTGTGTGAAATGAATGCAGCTACTAACCTGAAAGAGTTGTTGTAAGGATTAAACATGAGAACATACCTAGCACTCATCCAGTGCCAGTGCCAACACATAGTGGGTACTTAACAAAGATTAGTCCCCTCCCTGACTCAGCAAGGATCTGACACTCCACCTCATACTTCAAAGGAGCAGGAGTATCTTTCCTGACATTTGCTGGCTCTCACTTAGTGTGATGGTTTGGATATGATGTGTTCCCTAGAGTCTCTTGTGGTGAAGGTTTGGTTCCCAATGCAGCAAAGTACAGAGGTGGGGCTCTTGAAAATTGATTGGATCATGAGATCTCTGACCTCACTGGTGGACTAATCCACTCATGGATTAATTACCTAATGGTACTATGGAGAGGAGGTGGAAATTTTAGGAGGTGGAGCCTAGTTGGAGGAAGTGGGTCCTTTTTTGAATCCTCAGCTCCTCTGTCCTCCTCTGTCCTCGTCTCTTCTCTCCCATCTTCTCTCCTTCCTCCTCTTCCTGGCTGCCACGAGCTGAGAAGCTATCCTCTGCCACACGCTTCCTCCATGATATTTCTTCTTGGAACCCAGCAACTATGAACTGAGACCCTTGAAACTATGAGCCAAAATGAAATTGTCTTCCTCTAAGTTGTTTTTCTCAGGTATTCGTCACAGTGAGGAAAAGCTGACGAACGCACTTAGACTGAATGGCAAATGGAAAGACATGGCAGATATCTTAGACCAGTCGGATACATGGGGCTTTGGAAAGGGGTCTTTTAGGTATTATTGCTTTTAGTATTATCTGTTGCTATTATTCAAGGTACTGTTGTTTACCCCAAAAGATTTTGAGCTCCAAGCATGCGTAATCATATCATGTCACACAGTGTCCTCTGGGATGGCTCTTGATGAATCAAGTGAAGTTTATGCAGTGGAAAAAAAGAAAATTGACTATGCAGTGTGGAGAGCAGGTGCAAAGTCATGTTTTATTGAAGGAACCCAGTGGACAGCACAGAGTGATTGTGCTGTTAGGTGACCTGGGATGATGGGCCAATTCACATCTACTAAGCAGGTGCCTTGTGCTCCATTCTATGCTGAGCACTTGTCTTTGATTAACTCAGATGAGCTCCACAATAGCTCAGTATGAGGGATATCCTCATCATCCCATTTTGTATGTGGTCAACTGAGGTCTAAAGGGATTGTGCACTTAGTAGGCGGCAGGATGAGAATCAGCAGCCAGGTCTTCTGACTGAAGAGTCCAGGCTCTTGGCAGGTGGTTGTAAAGGAAGCTAATACTTGGACTCAGACTGGGGTACCTGTTGGCCAGAGGAAAGTGTTGACTTTCCAGAGAATGAGGTGGTGGAGCCTCAGTGCTAAACCAGAGCTGGTAGGGAGTAGATGGCTGTTGAATTTTAAAGCAATGCCTTTCCTAATTGACCTATATCATTACTGTTCCTGGCTTTGTGGTACTTGCTGGTGTTTCTCCAATTACTTCAAAAGCTGTTGTGAAATTCTCAATGTAGTCTCCAAAGAAAATCAATTTAAAAACACATATTTGTTAATGTGAATTATTCATGAACATTAATATACTTAAGTATATATGAATTTAAATTAGTTTCATTTGGAGGTTTTTAAACATTTCAGAGGTATACATACACAAGTTATTCACCAGTTATTTATTCAACATTTGTTGAGGTCCTGCTGTATGGTAGGAATAGGTAAATACTTAGAGACTCATAGCCTGGTAAATAGCAACAACAACAACAATTTGTATTTCTTGAGTGTTTGCTACATGTCCTACACTGTTATATACAGATTGTGTGTATACACTCAATTTCCCTCATAATATCCCTATTTGCTATCTTATTATTCCTATTCGAAAGACACAAATTCAGTATATTGTTCCAAAGATCCCAAACTGTCAGAGCTCATCCTATTAACCCCGATGGTACATACAGTAGATTCTCAGCACACATTTGTAAAATGAATAGACCAGATATTTGAAATACAAAATAATGATAATGATATTATCTAATATTTGTGTAGGATTGTGCCATGCACTTGACATGCTCTATTTCATTCAGAAATACTGTCTATGAAGGAGCTTAGTTTCTACTAGAGGTGGTAAGCTATGAGCCCTATTGGCAAACTGCATGGCTGCTTGAGAATAGAATTTGGGGGGGAAGTCACTTAAAACAGATTAAATAGGAATAATTCACTCTACATGGAGGAATAGAGATGGTTCATAGGTGAAGGGCACTGGGCTGAGCCTTGAAGGATTCATTCTCACAGAGATGAGGTTGAAGAGGCTGAGCTGCCAAGAAGGATTCCAGTTAGTGAGATCCTTGTAAGAAGGTAAACACAGAGCAAATATGGAGCCACGGAACTGTTTCCTCCAATGGGAATAATGCTGCCCACAACTGACTAGCATTTTCCTACTCTTTCCACCTTATGTCTTCCATTAATTAGAACTTCATTCAGCCACCATTATGCAGGAAACACAAAGGCAGGAATTTTGCATGGAGGATTTGTTTTCTTTACCTAACAAGAAGCCTGAAAAAGTGCCTGGCTGTTGGCATTGGTGTAGACAAGTGGCTTCCCAGTGTTGGAGTGGCATCTTCGTGATTCTCTCATCCATTTCTTCATGGTTGTGAGTTGACTGACCATCCTCAGTCATCATCCCTCAACTTCAGGCAGGAGTAAAGAAGAGAAGAGAGCTGTGTTTCTTCTTTAATCATCAAAGTAGGAGCATTCCAGAATCCCCCCAGCAGGCATGTGCTCATGTCTTCTTAGCCAGAACCCTGTCACATGGCCACTTCTAGCTGCAAAAAAGGCTGGGAAAGAGAGTATCTGTTTTTTAGAGATTCTGTAGTAAAAGAGATTCTGTAGGGGAAAAGAGAGAAATGGAGTAGGAAGGGAAGATAGTTCAGCCAACCACAGCATGTATCACACTCATAATGGTAATAATAGCAACTACTCCTTACCAGGGTGCTTCATATGTGCCCATCACAGGCCAGCCAGCTCACATGCATTTATCTAATTTAAAATTCACTATTACAGATCTGAGATGGCCTTTATAATTGCCATGATAGAGTCTCCTAGGTCCAGTCATCTGTCCAAGTTCAAACAGCCAGCCAGGAAAAGAAGTGCAAGTCTTCTAGACCGGGGCTTTGCTCAGATGCCCTCCTCTAACTCCGTTTTCATGATGGCATGCACTGACCAATCATCTCCAGGGTGGCAAGCCTCATGCATTTGTTGTTTCTGTAAATTGTAGCAACAGGTCTATGAGGGTCTTCATATATCAAATAACAAACACTATTTGATATATGAAGAAAGTGAGCCTCAGTGAGTTTATGGGACTTTCCCAGTGTTACATAAAGGTGGCTGAGCTGGGATTTGAGCCTGAGATTTATAACCCAGAATGCCTGCCTCATTCTATTTGCTTGCTCCTATGTTATGTTATATTTTATTTAGACTTCAAAGGAAAATAGTTCTAGTCTACCTATCCAAATTGCCTCCATTTTATCCCTCGTCTCCAGCCCATATCTACTTTCCTGGCCCAGGTCCCAGTCATCTTAAAATTAGACTCTTTTAATACTCTACTAAACAGACTTTAAAAATTTACTTTCTCCTACCAGATTGACCTTCCTAAAATATAAGTCATATCATTTGACCCAAATCTCTGGTTAAAATCCTCCCTGACCTCTCACCACCCAACAAAGAAGGTGTACATTCCTTGGCCACACCTGGCCCTCAGCACTACCACTTCTCTCATTGAGTTGTCCTTTGCTTTGGACTCTTCCCCCTGTTCATGGCAAAAAGTTTGGTCTTGCCAAAGTATAAAATCACATCCACTCAATTCAGTCAATTCATACACCCAATTCAGTGAGATCTTAACAGAAGAATGGGAGCCTTAGTTTTTTATGAAAATATAAGACTTTTCAAGTGAGAACCACAGCAGAAGTAAATGCATGGGGTTGGTAGGATGGAGGAACTCAGTCAGTCCTCTCATTAGTCAGGTGTAGCTGCAGAGAAGGAAAACAAACACCTCATATTCAGTTCAAGAGCAGTATGTACCAATCTCAAAAGTGATTGTGGGTCATGTCATGGTCATTATCTAAAGATTCTGATAAGAGAGTCAGGTCCTGCTCTCCTACTCTATCCCAATAATAAAAGGGAATCAATCCAATGTGGGACTAGGGGAAAGTCTTTAGCATCAGAACTAACAAGGATTTGAATCCTGGCAGTGGTAGTCTTGGGCACATATCACTCCACCTTTCAAAACCTCAGTGACTTCATCTGTCAATAGCAGAAAACTGAGCTTGTCTCTCACTGTTGCCATGAGGCCTTCAGAAGTCTGAGGGAGGAAGGGTGGAAAGATTGGTGTTCAAGCACACCCAACTCTAATTGCTCGGAAGCCACATGGTTTTGTTGGGGAAATTGCTCCAGAGGAGCCCCTGCCAACCTAAAATTGTCAGGGCAGGAGTCACAACCAGTCTGGAAAGGCAGTTAAAAGATGCAATTTGTTTCATCTGGCTTCGTTTTATATCTAAACAGGGAGATAACTTACTAAACCACACTCACGACAAGGAAGCCAAACTGCTTATGTGCAGCGGAATGCAGAATTGCTTGCTAAGGGTGATTTAATGGGACTAGGAACATGCCACACAGACACGTCGGTTAACTGCCAGCCTTACACTGCTGAGCACAAACAGGCCAGGTTCTGGGCTTCACCCTGCTGTTAAATTCTATGACCTTGTACAGGTCACAGCAAGCTCTCTACCTTCCACACAGTATCTATACAATGAACATAGAAAGAAATGGTGGTTGTGAAAATGAAACTGAAAATATTTTCTTAAATTATATTTAGTTCTATTTATTTTTGCCATAAAATCATCTTAAAATGCAAGGCGGATTATTGATGTGATTATATTGGTCCTTCATACAGTAGCCATAGTCATAAGAAGGCCTTTTATAAATATTTCTGTCCTCAGGAACTCACACTCTAGTGGGAGAGGCTGACATGTGCATAAATCACTCTAATACAAGGTAAACAGTGGTAAGTACTGCAGGAAAGGTATAAGCCAAAGGCCCTGGGGATATGGAGTCTGGAGATTAATTTCCAATATGGGGATCTAGAAAGGTTTCCTGAAGGAGATAGGATTTGGGTTGGGCCTTGAAGTCTTGGGAGAGCTTTGATTTATGCTGTCTTGTCTTGTGGCTCATGGAGCATGTTGAGCTTTCTCCTCTCAATTGATTCTAAACTCCTGAAGGGTAAGGACATTGACTTTCATCTCCCATCACTGGCTCCCCAGCATAGGACCTGGCAGCCATTCCATGCTCCATAAATGTTGTTTGAGTCCAATTAATAATTATGATAGAAGGAGAAAGAGGGAATGGAGGAGGACTCATAGTAATAATATTGATAGTGTTTATTTTTTATTGAATCATTATGTGTCTCTCACCTGACTTCCCAGCAGCCCCTGAGCAAGGTTTTATCCTTACACACCCAAATCCTCACCTGCTGCTTCCTAGATGAGGGCCCTGGGGCCTAGGGTAAGCACTCCCTGCCTGTGTAGGGACCACAGCTAGTGAGCAGCAGGGCAGAATCACATTCGGGTCACTCAGTCCTGAACTCACAACCCTGACAAAGCACAACCTAGAAATGAGGACCACACTCCCAGAAAAAATCTAAGAACAACAGATTTTAGAACATTTCTAGTGGGAAAAACAATCTGCAAATCTAACAGATACCTATTAGTAGAGCCCTAACAGAACCAATAGGGTATAGATAGATAGATAATAGAAAGATTGAGATTTATTTTAAGGAATTGACTAACAGGCTTATGGGAGTTAGCAAGTTCCAAAGCTACAGGGCAGGCTGGCATGCTGGAAACTCAAAGGCAGGCAGGGCTAATGCTGAATCTCAGGACAGAATCTCTTCTTTGGGAAAACACAGTCTTTGTTCTTAAAGCCTTCAATGATTGGATGAGGTCCACCCACATTCCGGAAGATAATCTGCTTTGCTTAAAGTTAACTGATTATAACTGTTAATCACATCCACAAATATCTTCACAACAACATCTGGACTAGTATTTGACCAAGCAATTGGGCATCAGAGTTTCACTAAGTTGACACATAAAATTAACCATAATAACATGGAGATCAACAGGGACTTCAGAAAGTTTTTCATAGGCCACTTTTTTCAACCCATTAATTAATTTTTATTTTTAAAATTTGTATGTGAATAATAAGAGTTTGAAATTCTGTGCATTTTTTCAGAGAAAATATATTTTTCTCACAAAATGAAGACTTCTGAAAAATTCATACAAGTATAAAAATAAAGGGAATGGAAAATGCCTAGGTTTGACTTAAACATCAAAATATTTTGTGCATGTGTAATTTTTGGAGTTCAGAACAGGGAGAGCATATTTTACTCCTCTGGTACATGGATGGTGACCTGTTTCACATAGATTTTTAGAATATCAGTGCTGGGAGCAGATTTCAGATGTCATTTTATGCCACCTCATGTGCTATGGATGGGAGCAGCTAGCCCAGAGTCGGCACTGCAATGGCACAGTTCAAGCCAGTGACAGAGCCAGGACTCCTTCCCACTCTCTGACAGGGATTTCAATTATCAGGCTCATTATCCAATTCTGTTACAGCAAGAAAAGAAAAATAAACATATGAAACCCACATTCCCTGCCATAGAGTTGCATGGGCCCTGCTTGGACCAGCTGTGGGCCAGATGTCTGCCCTCCCTGAAGGTGCGGCAATGAGCAGATGAGAGAGAAGATGAGGGCTGCAGGGCAGGGCTGGACCCGGGCAATGGGAAATGTCTCAGAAAGAGCTGGTCTGTGACAGAAGAGCATCAGGCAGACAGCAAAGGGATCCTCAGGAGATTGGCACTGAGGACAAAGTCCTGGATTCCAGTCTCCATTTTGCCTTCTACAAATTTGCTCTTCTGGGCTTCAGTCTTCCCTACAAAATTGGGAAAATAACAGCCTAGCCACATAAGGCAAGTAAGTCAGAAGACCCAGTTTTATGCACACCTGACTTTGTCGCAGCTATCAGGGTGATGCCCTTGTCCTCTCAAGCCTCTGCTCATGAAGAATGTTGAAAATCCTGGCTAGGATTTAAGAGAGTGGATCACGTGAAGTGCCAGCCACAATATCTGTTCCCCAGAGTAGGTGCTCAGGAAGGACTCCCTCCTCGTTCTCCTTTCCCTCTTCAAAACCAGATCCAAAGACTTCTGCTTTCCCAAGATCTCCCATCACGCACAGTAACTGCTACTTGCCATCCCTCCTCACTAATCAGGCATTCAACAACTTCATGAAGGGACTACTGGGTGGAGGGCACTCTAGGCTGGTCCCTGTCCTCTAGGAGTCACCTCCAAGCTCCAGCCTCAGCATTGGCCCACAGGTCTGTCTCCCCTGGAGATGAAATATTTAAGTTTCACTGTTTGGGGCCTCCAGCACCAGTGCTGGAAAAGCTCAAGAACCCTCACTGGTAGGAAAAGCAGGAGCTTTGCTCTGAGGGCACGGCACAGAGGCCTGAGGGTGGGTCCTGACAGCTGGTGCTACTGATGATATCTACCCACGCTTTGAAATCCAGGCGTGGCTGCCTTCACATCTCCCTCCCAAATAGTAAGGGAGCTTAAAGAACAACTTTCCTCTGTTGAGCCTGTGAGGCGAGGCCTCTTAAGATCTTTTCTCTTGGTCAAACTATGATTGATCCCTGGGAGGCCCTCATGACATCTGAAATCCAGTGCCCAGGCTGGTCTCTGTGGGCTCTGAACCACACTTGCATCCTATGTTTACCCCATGGAAACAAGGGCAGGAGACCAAGAGCTTCCTCTAGGGGAGGCCTCACAGGTGTGGGGCTGGGGAAGGAGCTGATTGTGATCTGATTGTCTGAGGCCTGGCAGCCCAGACTCTTGCATGAGTCACCCTCAAGTCTGAGCTCATCAGTGGGGTTGGTGTTTGGAGCATTGCTCACAGAAGTCAGGGAAATGAAATCAATGGATAACATGAGAGGGGAGAGGGGGCTGAAAAGTCACGTAAGCCAGTCTCTCATCATGGAAGCCTCTGGAAACTTCTGCTGCTCAGACTCAGGCTCCCTTTTCAGGCCCAGGCGGGCAAGTAGCTCTATCTGCTTTCCCCTCACAAGTGTCAGGACTTCATTCTGCTTCCTTCCCTCTACCTACCTCAGGGGTCCTCCTCGCCCAAGCTGGGCTGAAAGATAGGTTGCCATGTACAAAGCAACATGGTCTGGCACCTCTACACCAGCTATCCCCCAACAATAACCAATGAGCCCTCTGCAAATCCTCCACCAGGGACATGAACTCAAGTAGCCCAGTAACCAAGGGAGGAAAGCATCTCAAGTTGTCAGGGTCCAGCATTTCTTAGGGTCCTTCTATGGTTCCATGTTCTTTCTGTTAGAAATAAGGTTTGAGACTCCCCTTCTGTTTTCATTTTAGAAGGTTGGGGTCACCAAACTCTCTCCCCTGCTGTGTATCAGGACATAATACAGACTTGACAATGGGTCCCTCTGGTCTCCAGGCAGAAACTGATCCCCAGAGTAATTATCAGCTCTGGGCATCCTCTCATAGTCCTTTATTTTCCAAAGGATCTGAGGCCCAGGGATGCTAAGGGATGTGACCAGGTCTCAGTCTGTGAGTGTGTAGCCCAGACTGGAGCCTTGGTCTTCCTCCCCCTGCCATGGCTTTTCCTATACTGGCAGCTTCTTGGTCTGAAGAATCACCAGGCTCTATTTTGTTTAATTTTGCTCAGCTCCCTAATAAGGCACCAATTATTCTTTTAGTTAGAGGGATAAAGTCCCAAATCCATTTTTCAGGTGGGGCAAAACACTGCCAAGTCATTTAAGCACAAACTCATTTTGATTTCTTTTGAGCACAGAATTACTAATTCCCAACTCTCCTTCTTCTTGAACTTAAGGGAGGAGCCATTCTTATCTAAACAATCTTCTGGAACACACATCAGGCTAATCCTAGGAGGCATCTAAATAAATCTAGCTCTGTCTATTGGCTGTAGGATGAGACAGATGGTGCCGATTGCTAGAAAAGGGTAGTGGGGCAGGAGCACAGAGAATGCTTTTAGAATCAAACACAAATGTAAAAACTGGCCACACATCTTGGTGTGGTGTGGCCCTGTAGAGCTACCTAACCTCTCTGAGCTCCTTCTATTAAATAGGGGTCATGATGGTTACCTCACAGGATGGTTGTAAAGATTTATGTGAAGCTCCTTCTACACTAAATAGGAATTTTATTATATAGTCCTCTCTACACACTCCATCGTGGTTTTTTTTTTTTTTTGAAGTAATAATAATTTGACTATAATGTGGCCTGTGTATATAGGTGTGTGTGTGTGTTTGCACCCAACTAGAAGGGTGAAAATGGCCGCCAAAAAAAGACCATAAAGTTTGGTAATGAGATCTCACCCTACAAATCAGAGACACAACTTTCATCTGCCTCCTACCAACTGCCTTCTCTAGTACAGGTCATCAACCTCTCAACCCTTCAATGGCATCACATGCCATTGTAAAATTTGTAAAATTTGTAAGCAATTTGTAAAATACAAATTGCTTAAAGTACGGCTCTAACAAAGTGTAAAATATTAGTTGCTGTCTTGGTTTATTTTGTGTTGCTACAACAAAGTAGCTGAGGCCAAGTACTTTGTAAAGAAAAGATATTTGTTTAGCATGGTATCAGCATCTGCTTGGTTCTGGTGTGAGTCTCTTGACAGATTCACAATGATGGGAATGCAAGCTAGAATGGTGAGCAAGCATGTGCAGAAGAGACAGAGGTTCATGGCAGTACTAGTTTCCACGTTCTTATGGGAACTAATCCACTCCATGAGAAAAACACTAATCCCTTCCTAGGGCAGAGCCCAAGGTCCTAACTACCTTCCACTAGACTTCACCTCCTAAAGGTCGCACCACTTCACCACAACACTGGGGACCAAGCTTCCAGCATATGAAATGTGGAGGGGCATGCTTACACCATATCCAAACCAAAGCAGATACCACGCTCCTGAAAGGGGTTGTGACTGTCTATTACAGCACTTCCCAAAGGATGTGAGGATAATGCAGAAATAGGTTTTCTTGACCAAACACATTTAGGAAACCCTGGATGAAACAGGTTTCTTGCTATAGGACTTCCCCATGCCTTTAATCTGCCAACATGTGTTGGGATCTCCCAGGCTAGATATATTGTGCCACATCTTCCAAAAGTATTTGACCACTAAACTTACATTTTGAAGACCATTTCATGGGCCCCATGTTCTACAGGACTTGCTTTTGGAAACACTCAGCAGACCGGCTTCACAGGTTCCCATGACCCAGAGAATGAAAGATCTAACTGTCCCACCATCTTACCTGGATGCCTTAATGTAATAGGAAGAAACAATTTAGCTATATAAAGGATGGCTTTTAAGAGTTATTCCCACTGGCAGCAAGAAGCAAAAAAATGTAGGTACCAAGTTTTAAAAACCTGAAGGCAAACTTTAATGACATGAAATAAAGATGAGGGAGGCCTAGTGAGTCTCACAATGTTATAGGAGATTTTATCTTAGAGGTGGTACCCCAGGCTTACTAAAAAGCTTAGAGGCAATGGGCATGAAATGTCTAGATTTCCTTTTTTTTTTCTTCTTTTCTTCTCTCCCTTTATTCCTAAAAGTGAAAATAAAAAATAAAAAAATAAGAATATTTAAACAGCAAGGGGGAAATGTGAAAGGCAGAACTTTGAAAGCTAAGGCTTAAGACTGAAGGCTGGTCATGAACCATGTTTGAAAGACTTGTAGCTTTTTGAACATGAGAAGATAAGCTTAGCATCTGCTGTGGAGAAAGGATATCTCTAAAAACTACTATTCCCAGGAATACAAGTGGCTGGGAGATCTAGGCCCCACTACAGTTCTGTACTTTTGTACTAGCTATTTTCACACCTATGTTTGTCAGTTTTCCATTTCTATAACAAAATGCCTGAAATTATCAACTTATAAAGATAAAAGGTTTATTTGGGGTCAATTTTAGAAGTTCCACTATTGATCCACTGGCCCCATTTCTTTGGGGCCTACGATGAGATATCACATCATGATGGGAGCAAGTGGAGGGAATAAAGTACTTACCTCATGGCTAGGAAGCAAATGAGAGAAATCAGAAGGGACAAGTGTCCCACAATCTCTTCAAAGATATGCCTCCCAATGATCCAAAGACCTTCTACTAGACTGCACATCTTAAAATTTCTACAACCTCTCAATAGTGCTAAGCTGGAGACCAAGCCTCAAACACAGGCTTTTGGAGGGCCTCAACATCTCAACATCTTCCATTCAGTTGTTGGAAAACACTCCATCCTAATTCCCCGTTTCATCTGCTATTTTATAAAAATCACTATTATAAAACATGGTAAAATTCAAACTCCCATCATCTCCTCCTGCTCCTCTTAGCACTGACCACTGGCTCTCCTACCACCACCAACAACAAATATATACACTGTGCATAAATGTCAGGAGCAAAGCAGAATTTGTGGAAGAGTCCACAAAGAGGAGAGTGGAGAGAATTTACATGGCATATCTGCAAAAGACTACTCCAAAGTTACTCTTGACATTTCTTATCTCCCCTAGTCAGGCCCTCATGCTGACATGTTTTTCTGGCGAACCTCGCATGTCCATCTTATTTCTCTTGCAACATGTAGCCCAGCTAGCTCCTGTATTCCATTCCCAGAGCTTAGAGGCAGAGCTAGATGTAATGCAGAGGGGTGAACAGAGCATAATTACTGAAGTCCATATAAAGCTCGGTTCAAGTCCTGGCTCTACAACTTCTCAGTTGAGGAATCTTGCTCAAGTCACTCTGCTTTTCTAAGACTCCATTTTTTGGGGGGGAATATATCTCATTTTGCATGATCGTTTTGCAAATGGAGGAAGAGAATTTGAATCATGTACATGATGCCTGGCACAGAGAAGGCAGTCGAATTGAGGGAACTATGATACAGAGAGGAGTTGAGAAGTGTCTGAACCCAGATGGTGGTTGTTAGAACAGGAGGAAAGGGACAGGTGCTTGAGATATTATGTCTCAACATAGACTGAGGCTGCAATGGAGTGAAAGCAAGTGATGACAGGTCTCCTTTAAAGAGATTAAGTGCTTGGCCTTGCATGAAGCTCAGAGTGCCAGTCACGATGCAGCTTGACAGCTGAGCATCAGGGACTGCTGTGAAAATAAGCCAGGTGTCTCCCAGGCCCACCCTGGGGGATAAAGGGTTGAATTAATTAATTAAAGTAATAGTGGTAGATCTGCTTGAAGTTCACACAGATAAGTGACAGGACCACCTAATTGGTGAATGTGGATTAATAAATGGCTTTTTGATTATAAATTCTAAAACATCTTTTGTAAAGTTATGATTCAATCTCAGTTTTATTTGTGAGTATGTATGTTTCATGTTGCTTTACAGAATAATTGCTGAAGCATAAATTTGATGTGCTTGGCCCTAATTTTCAGCCTGGTCACAAGTGACAAGAAGAGCATATTATAATACTTGACTCCTCCAGAAAGCAGAATAAGATGGGAGCCTGAAGGTCCTGAATGTTAACCAGTAGTTTATAATAAAACCAGTCCTTTATAAGACCAGAGATCAGGTCTTCAAAGTTTGACCAAGAAAAACCAAAGTTCTAACTTGGACCCTCAAAAGTATGCATTTGGCCAGATTATTGAATTTTTATGAATCTAAAGTTTTCTTTCTATGTAATTGGCATGTAAATTCCTGCCTTTTCATTTTTTTCTCCCTGAGAAACAAATGAGATAACATAAGAAGTGGGTGCCTGGAACATGGCTGGTACCCAAAAGATCAGCTTTATAGGATTTATGTCATTGTAAGACTTCATGTTGGATATTCAAGGGAGGCAAGAGAAGGCTGCCCAACACTTTGTGCATGGCTTCAGATGTGGAAATAGGACATCAAGGAAACTCAAAGCTGACGTCAAAAATGACTTTGAAGTTGGGATGGACTGAGTTGCATGACCATAAGATGATAGTAGAAAGAGATATACACAAAAAGAAGGAGGAGAGAAGAAAGGGGGAAATGAAGAGAGGAGTGAGGAGGGGGAGAAGGGAGGGGCAGAGAAAAGGAAGGAAGGAAAGAAGAAATCTAAGGAAAAGAAGAGGGCTAAGGAACTCGGATTCTTGAGAACCTGGGCCTCTCCACAGTGAGTGGAAGGATGAGGTCAAGCACTTGTACTGTGGTTAAAAGAGAGATGAGAGTGTTGTGAGAAGAAGCCTATTCATGCATCGGAACTCCAGAACTAGCACAGGGTCGAGCCATAGCAGATGCTCCAAAAGCCTCTTGGTGCCTAAAGGAGCCTTGGTACTTTTTTTTTTCTTGACCATTTTGCACTCAAATTGAGGAGCCACAAAATTTGCTCCTTTGGACCCACATCAGGGCTAAGTGGTATAGAATCGCTGATGGTCTTCATATGTGACTTGAGTTTTGGTAAAAATAAACTGGTTTCCTACTGGAATGAACATGGATTAGGTCCTCCCTCTTGAAACAGATTTCCAAAATCTAAGCATGATTCCTAGATTCTAAGGAAATAGGTTCAAAGTCTAGCAAAGGGGATTTCAACTGTACCATCAAGATTACCGCAATAAGACAGAAGAGGACAGGCATGATCACACAAAAATCAGGTGGCTAAGTTAACAACATCATAATTTTGAGTGTCACAGAAAGAGCACCAACTTTAAAACTGGACAAGACAGTGTTTGAACTTTAGACCCATCAATATGAGCTGAGTAATTTCTGGCAAGCCCTTGGGGTTTTCTAAAATTGTTTTCTAAGCATCAAAAAGAAACAATACTTCTTATATTGTGGTCTCCACACATCTAATGTTAAATGATATGATATATGCAAAACACACTGAGCATCCCTGGAACATAGAATCTGTTCAAAGTAAAATATAAGCCCTCTTTCCTTTTGTTCTGTACGACTGCTTGGCAAATAGTGTGAGGGAAAGTCACCAGTAGGGAGGGTCAGTTTTTCAAATATGAGTCTGAGAACATTCTCCTGCCCCATGGACAAGATGTGGGAAGGACAATGCTTTATCACAAAGAAGTATCTCAAATGACAGGATTGCAATCTGGTGGGAGATTATTTTGGACATGTTAGGTGAAAGAGGAAGGTTCAGACAGAACTCTTCTAATCAAACTCACTGCTCAGGCAGCTGCCAGTCTTGCCACCCACCTGTTGAGGTCCTGCTGTGACAGATAAGAGAAAATGGGATGAGGACAAGCCAACAGGGCTGGAATGACCTACATGTGCTCCCTAGGGAGAATTTATAGGCTGCTCAGATCACTCCTCTGACCTGCCCACCAGAGCATTTCCCTTTCATTATAGGGTTTGAGCGCAGAAATGACTCACTGCATTTTATGTGTTAGGTCAGTTCTTTTAAGAAGGAAGGCTTGGCACCTTAAGGCCACAGATACAACCTAGAAGCCCAGAGCCCAGGGCCTGAGAAGGCAGACCACTGGAGGAGGAGCTGGAGGTCCTGGACCTTGTCCTAGCTCTGCCAGTTTCTTAGCTCTGCAACCTCAAGCAAGTAGCTAGAAATCTCTGGCCCTTGATTTCCTCAACTGATAATTGGGTGAATATTGGGGAGAGGTCATAACATCTATCTTAAATTAGAGTGCATCTCAAAAGCCTATGTGAGAGATCATGAATCTCCAGCATGATAGAGTCAAAACACTTATCTAAAAAGTATTGGATGACTATTATGCACAAAAAATTATTCAAAGTCCTTCATATTTTTAATTCTTCTACCTTCATCATCTCATGAAGCAGTTAGAATTATTATTCCAATTTCACAGAAGAGAAAACCTAAGCAAAAGACATGCAATAATTTACCTGAGGTCACAGAACTGGTAGGTACCAGGACAAGGATTGAACACTGGTTGCTGGCTTTAGAGGTGGAGGCTCTGCCACTGAGCTCTACTTGGGAGTCAGGCAGAACTGGTTGTTGATTGGAGACCCCTCATTTATCTGCTTTGGACAGGCCAAATCCTTTAACCATGCTGGCCTCAACAGCTTTATTAACACAGTAGCTATGATATTTTCTGTCTCATGGAGTTGCTGTGAACAATAAGTGAGGTCAGTGTGTGGAGCATATGGATTAAAAAATAAGTTGGCAGCCGGTCACAGTAATCCCAGCACTTAGGAAGGCTGAGACAGGAGAATCGCAAGTTCAAAGCCAGCCTCAGCAAAGGCAAGGCACTAAGCAACTCAGTGAGACCCTGTCTCTACATAAAACATAAAATAGGGCTGGGGATGTGGTTCAGTGGTCGAGTGTCCCTGAGTTCAATCTCCAGTACCAAAAAATAAATAAATAAATAAGTTGGCATTGCTACCCTCTCCCTCATACCAGGAAGGAGAGGCCAGTAGCTATGTTTCTGTAGGTCTTGGCTTACCTCAGAGTGGACAAGAAATCAGTGAAAAATCAACCAGTAAAGAAATGAGTGTACAAAATGACATGAAGGATGATAAAAGTCAGGGAATATAACCAGGATGACAGCAGAAAAGAACAGGGGATTGCCAGTTGGGAAAGATGGCCAGTGGAGCAACACTGAGGAGGTGACAAATTAAATAAAGACCGGTGGCAATTGCTTTAATCTAGCAGGAGCTGGGAGATCCCTGTTGATGACTGAGGCAGCTGGGAGCTCTGGCAAGATCTTATTTGTGAAAAATAATAGAATTGACGGTGGTATTTCTTTTGCCCACGGGTGGTGGGATAAAATATCCCGTGCACATTTTATATCAATAGCTAAGCACAATAAGTGGACCTAGAGAAGTTTGAATGAATCTGTTTTACCTCTTCTCTCTTGACATCATCTCCTATTGTATGGCAGTAGCCATGGGAGAGAGGAGTACAAGATTGAAGTTCCTCTTTTCATTTGGAAAAAAAAGCATGCCACAGTGATGGGTTAAAATCAACGCTCTGGCTTCTCCTCGCCACCTCCCCCCCAACACACACAGAAAGATTTTAATTTTAACATGAAAATTTAATGAGCCAAATATGCAGCATAGCCTGGATCGATATCTACATTTCAAATGCATTTACTGTCATTACTGAAAGAATCTCCACTTGGTGAACCATTAAGACAAAGCACTGAGTAAATTAAGCTAAATCATGCCTAGGGTAACTTCTGCAGGGCTTGTTGGGAAGAGATTCTCTTCCTGCAAGTGATGATTGGTAAAGGAATGTTTCGGGCAAATGACCTTTCAGGAAAGGAAGAACTGCTAATCAGAACACACATGGAGGCAAATTTGGGGGGTGTATACAGTATAGTGGAGAGTGAATGAATAGACCCCAGTTAGTCTCCTTTTTGGGTCAGCAACCAGCTATGGGACCATTTATTTCAGAAGTATTTACTAAACACCTACATTGTGCTGATAGTGTTCTAGGCATGGAAGCCTTAGCATTTAGCAAATGGACTAAATTTCACTCAGGTGATAGGAAATTATTCTAGCCTGAATGTATCTCCTCAAAATTTATATGGTAAGCCCTAACCACCAATGTGATAGCATGTAGAGAAGGGGTTCTGGGAGGTAGTTAGGGTTAGATGACATCAGAAGGACGGGGCCTTTGTCATAGCATTAGTGCCCTTATAAGAAGAGCTATCAGAGAGCTTGTTTGTCCTGTCACTCAGCCTTTGAAGCACGCAGTGAGAAGGTGGCCAACTGTCTCCTAACCAGCAAGAGGGCTCTCATCAGGACGTCACCCCACTAGAACCTTGTACTCAGCCCTCCAGTGCCCAGAACTGTGAGGAGACATTTCTGCTGTTTAAGTCACGCAGTCTGGGATATTTTGTTATAGCAGCCCAAGCTAAGTCAGAGATGAATAATTAATAAATATTTAAAATGCATAGTATACTAGCTGATGGGAAGTACTAGGGAGTAAAAGATAAGGCGGGAATTAGGAAATACTGGAAGTGGGTGTGAGGAAGGAAACAGGCTCTGACTTTAAATAGGGCAGTCAGGAGACACTTCCCTGAGCAGACCCATTGGTGGTCACAGCATAAATGTTAAAGCACATGCTTCTTAACTTTTTTTCATCTGTCATGTGATTCTAAAATCCCAGCTTACCTGTTACCAGCTGGATAACATTAGGCCTTATTTGAATTTTATTATGGATCATAATGACCTAGAGGGCTTTTTATGCATATATAGCTGGACCCAACCCACAATTTCTGATACAGGAAGCCTGGGGTTGGCTGGAGAGTTTGCATTTCTCACAAGTTTCCAGCTAAAACTGATTGATGCTGCTGGACTGGGGGCCACACTTTGAGAACCACTGCACTAGACAATAGATGTGACTTGTAACCTTAGTTCCTCTGCTGTGAACTGGAAACAGTAACAACTACACTGCATGGGGCTATGAGTGCCTGGCACACAGTTCCGGGAATGGTGGCTTCTGCTGGTGTTGTGGATCTCACCAGCAGAGGGTCAGCTGTTCAGGACTCAGACTCCTCAACTGTAGCACAGACCTTCACTAGGAGAGGTGAACCTCAGGCTAAGAAGGACGGCTCAGTAGAGGGACCCCAGTCTGTCTTGCAGGGTAGAGACATGGGTAGTATCGCTGAAGGACATGGTGCCAAGATGAGTCTTAATGGAAATATGGGCATGAGCTTAGATGGAGAATGGAGAGGAGGAGCTTGGAGAGGGCATTCTGTGAAGAAGGGTTCTTATGGGTGTAGGCACGGCAGCGAGGAAAAGCACATGTATCCAGGGAACTCCAAATATTGGGTGTGTGATGAGATTCACAGAAGAAGGTGGAGTTGTTATGAAGCTTGACAAAGCAGCCTGACTTTAACCTGAAGCTATGAGAGCCGATCAATGAAGGTTTGTGCAGGAGGGAGCATCACTACATCTTTTTCAGCTTGGGAATGATTACCTAGAATGATGTGGAGGAAACACTGAAATAGAGGAGCTGTGTCTGGAAGCTAGGAGACTAGTGAGATCAGGCCCATTGCTTATGTTGGGGAAGGTTGTCCACTGCCCCAGAGGCCTGAAAATGGGACTTGAAATCTGCTGACCAAGCAGTTCTAGCATGGGGCTGGGTCTACCCAAAGGAAGGAAGTGTTCTAATTTGCCCAGATGGATCACCATTTTTTAGTTTGTACCTGGAATAGCTGTAGAGTCTTGGCAGTTGTTACCCAAAAGAGGCTGAATTAAGCCATTAGCAGTGGGAATAAAGAGGAGGGCCTCAGCCAAGAATGAATGATGATTCAAAAGTAATGGACCAACCTGTTTTTTTAACAGATGAGGAGACAAGACCAAGAGAGGCTAAGTAACTAAGTTGCTATCACAGAGAACACAAGTGACAGAGCCAGGATTAGGACTCACGTCCCCTGTTTCTACATCCTGCATTCTTTCTACAACCCCCAAACAACCGTTTTCCCAAAGGTCTGAGCCACACCTTGACAATTGTCACTTTCCAATTCCATCAGGCTAGTGCAGCATGGGAACACTGGTCCAGGTACTTGCCCTATAGTATTTCAGGTACTGCTCTCACCTGAGCTTCAAGTTAGGCATTCTACACACAGGAAGGAAAATGTGCAGAGAGATGAATTTCTCTACATTCATCCAGCTAATTTGTCATAGCAAGTGAAAGAGGAGGGTTCCATCCCCAAAGACCCTCCTCTTCCCACTAAAGGCATCAGATGACATGAGTTTTTTCTTAGCAGATGAGGGAAGGAATGCAAAGTACTAGTTGTTCTTGAAACCTGAAATCTTCTGACCCTAGCTTTGCCTTGGAAATAAATGCTCCCAAGAAAGTGTCTCCTTGTGTGTCACTTCCATCCTTGTAACCAGCAAGCACAACGCTGACAGAACTAAGTGTTTGCTTGCTTGTTTACGACGTGCATTGATGACAGTGGCTGATAAGTGAAACGCATCAAAATTGCTCTCAAATGACCTCTGATTAGCTGGCATGGAGCAGCTTGGCCCCTGACATGGACTTCTGGGATGATGGAGGCAGACTGGAAAGCATGGGAGAATTATCATGGCCCTACTGTGTGCCAGGCTTTGTACAGGGTGCATTGACTAAAAGCAGAGCCCAGGTCCCCATTGTGCTTACCGTCTGGAAGGGAAAAGCATCATGAGTAAGCCCCCCACGCAGGGTCTGCTTCTCTCTGGCTCACTGATGAATCCCTCTGACAATCACAGAAGTGACTAGTGAAGAGATGCTTCCTTAGTATTGTGTGTTATCCAGGCAAAGTGAGATTTACAGTTGAAGAATGCAGTTTCCATGAAGAGCTGGTTTGTTTCTTCCTTCTTCTAAGGAGAGACTCATGTATGATGCCTGGTGTAAGTAATAGCCTGGCTTTGGGCTTACAGTTTTCACTGCCACTTGTTAGGCTGAATTAGCTGAGTGAGCATGGAAAAGCTAACCTCTCTGTATTTTTGTTGGCGCAGAGTACTTGCTCAACAAACATTTGTATTTTTGAAATGAATTAACAGAGGACTGAATAATGTGCAATGGATATTTTGAATAGGGAAGTACAGGAGACTTACATGTGAGTGCGCTGAGCTGGGGCATTTGAGCGGACTTGGTGGATATTAAAATGAGTTCATGTGATATTAAAATGTGACTCAGTGGTAGAGAGCTCACCTGGCATGTGTGGGGCCCTGGGTTTGATCCCCAGCACCACACAAAAAAAATATGTGTTCTTGTGTTTTCAAGATTGATAACTACCAGAGGTGAGCTCTTGAAAATACAGCAATGTAAAATTCAGCCAATTCTGAGAAATGTGGTGTGAGCTCCACAAGCCTATGTCCCAGCCACACACTCAGCTCTTTCCCCTCCAAGAATATACCAGACTCTTTTTGCCTTCTTGCCCTTGAAATTGCTCTTTACACCTCCTGAGATAACTCTGCATATTACCTGTCTGGACAATCTCAGATTTACTCCTCCCAGCCCAGGTCTATTGGCACTTTTTCTGGGAAGCCTTCTGTGATTCTTGCTGAGCTAGTTAGTTGTTTCATCCCTTGGGTTTTCTCAGAAGCTCATTCATCTCTCTGTTGCTTTATGTATACTGTATCCTAATTTGCCTGTTCATGTGTCTGTGACTCCTGACTCACTTCAGTGATTGCACGTGAGCCTGCCCATAGAGACTCCTTGACTGGATTAGTGTGTGGTCAGTAGAAGAAGGAGGAGTGAGTGAGTAGGAGGGTAGATAGATGAAAAAGGGGTTGCTTTGTAGTTAAAAAGAACACTGTGCTGCTATATCCTCTAAGCAAGGAATATTTCCAAGGTGCCCATAACTTCAGAGTGAGTCACTGCTGGGTCACTCCATTCCCAGATTCCCTCCCCAGGCTCAGTCCTCACCCTGCTCTTCCCTGGCCATGTACCACTTCTGTGCCACTTTTCTGAGAGTTCCACCTAGCTCCTGAAAACAGACATACCTCACTGCCTACTAATACACAATACTGACGCGCTGAGCCAAACCAACACTGACATGTTTCCTCCACGGAAGCAAGGCTGATAACAGAAGGCAGGGAGAAGAGGTTGCTGATACTGGCTACCACTTCTCCAGGCCCCTCTGGGTCTAGGTCCTTCCTAGGAGGAATTTATCAGCTCTATGTTACACTGGCCACAGAGGAAAAGCACTCTTCTCAAAGCCCTAGGAGCTTAAGAGTTCTGAAAGTCTCAGTTCCTCCCAGTGCAGAACATTTGACAGCAGTGGACCCAAATTTATATAATCAGAAAATATTTATCTTTGCAAAGACTTTTAGAATCAGTTCTCAGGTTTGGACTACAACAAACGTGTGTTCATTTATTAGCTCGCTTTCAAAAAATACGATGTGACCCTATGAGGGGCTAAAATATGGATACCAATTCATTGAGCAGAATCCACAGATATATCTAAAAGACATTGTAATAAAGTGAATCAGAGAGATGTAGGTTCCTAGTGCAGGAACAGGTACATAATAGGCATTTGGCAAATATGTGAAATGGATTAATAAATGAGAAAACAAACCAAGTGAAATCCTAGTATCTTTCTATATTACTGCTGCTTAACAAAATAAATTTACTATTTTTCTCTCATCCATCTACTAAAAGTTATTTTTCTTCACGTAACATGTCCTGAGCTCTAAACCCCTAAAAAGCTTGGAGGTCCCCTCTTTTTCTTTCCCACTCTTCTAATATATTCTTCCTGTGGTTCAGTCACCTTAGTGTATAACAAATGGTTGTTAATGTGTGTGTCTCCCCATTGGACTCTGCATTCCTTGATAACAGTGATATATCACCTGAGTGTCTCCAGCTTCTTGTACGGGGCCTGGTTTAGAGCAGGCACTCAGAAAATGCTAATATATAACTACGGATCTTCTAACGCATCTGGGAAAGAAAGGAGTTGTGTGTTGTTCCCGTCATGTGAATGAAAAACAAAAATGCAAACTTCTACAGCAGCCTTTCCACATGACTGCTCCATTGTGGAGTTCAAGTGGAATCCAGGTGCTAGGGCTGCGCTCTGGAGGGCTCCACTCCTCGTTTCCTGCCCCAGCATAGGACCTTAGGGCACGGAACACAGGTCCCATTTAAGGAAAGCTGGCTGCAGACCTGAAAGGGACATAGGCTTGCTTCCACAGAGCCATTGGGGGCTAAGTTGATCTACACAATAAAGCAGCAGAGTCCTCACTTTTCTCTTAGTGGTTGAGCAGGACAGGATTTGGGAGAGGAATTTCTGGAGCTAAAGCAAAGAGCAGAGATAGGGCAGAAGGAGGTCAGTGGCCAGGCACACTTAAAGCTGAAGGGAGCCCAAGCCCTGTACCCCAGACATGCTAGAATGGCGCATACTAGGGGCTCACCTACTAAATCAATCCCATGGACATCTTTTGTTTGTCTTTCACAGTGTTGGATGATGTTACATAAAATCCAGATTTCAGCCTTCTCTTTAAGAAAATCAGAAATTGTGAGAACCCCAGTGAACTACTGAAGCTGGGTAGTTGCTACCACGTTTTGTCCCTGTGGGGCAGGCACTGTCTAGTTTGCCATAGTCCTCACCATCTCCTATTATTCTGCAGGCCACCCCAGCCCACTTGAATCATTTGCACTGGATGATACAGGCCTTTTAATTTAAGGTCTCTGCGTGGGAGAAAAGGTAAACATGGACATGGAGAACCTAGTCATGTAGCCCTTGTTGTAACAACCTGTGAGGGTGAAAAGGGGCAGAAGAAAGTAATTCCCACTTTAAAGTTAATGAAACTGACTCTCAAATATGATAAATCTCATACTCATGATAGCAAAGCAAGTAAATGGTTGATCTAGGGTTCAAATTTGGGTTGATCTGATTTCAAATCCTTTATTTTCTCTCAACTGCTCCTCTAAGCACTTGCTCTTTCCTCCCTCTGCCCCTGGATTTCCTTTGATTCTGAACTTGAATGGTGACCCAAAAGGTCTAACTCATTTGCATATTAATTGAATGTGGTTAGAGAGAAGGGTCATTGGTTCCAGTGTGCAGTCTAAAGTCACATTTTGAAAAACCCTAGATAAACTAATGTGTCATTTGCTGGTGCTTCTTGGTTAAGGGGAGGAGAAAGAGAAATAATTAAGTTACCTAGGTGTTTGGACTTCAGCGTCCAGACTACTAATTGTTAAAGGCAGCAAATTGATCATGGAGGGGCAGGAGCTTTGCTTTAGTATGTTAAAAACCCTTGCTTCTTGCAGACACGACAAGGGAGTTCTAACCAAAGAGGAGGCTGCATGTAACTAAATGCCAAAACATATTTTGAAAAACAGCTTTTAACTCCTCGAGTTTCCCAGCAGGATCAAAAAGAAAACTCTTTAATAAAGCTCATTCTGCCTCCCAGGAGGCCACTGAGTTGTTACTCAACAACAGAGACTGGTGGAGGGAGACAGTCCCACTGTTGGCAGCATGACCTTCTTCGTCCACCCAGATAATAAGAGCTACATGCAAGAGGGCATCTCCCTGTGTCCAGTACTTCAATGCATTGTTTCATTCTCTCTTCAAGGTCACCCCTTAAAATGCCATGTGATCCCATTGCACAGATGAGAAAACTGAGGTGCAGGGAGATTTGCAGCCCACCATTTCTCTTCCCTTCCCTCATCTCCCTGGCTCAGCCTACTGCCAACTACTTCCCCAAAGATCCCATAAATCACCCACAGGGGTGAAAAAAGGCATGGAAACAGAACTATGCAGACTTCAATAAATCTGGGTTCAAAGCTTAACCTTGTTTGGACAGTGTCATGTAGCTCTGGCGGGATTCAGCTTTCTCCTATGTAGAACAAAAAGTTTGACAGAACCTTCAGGGTTCCTGTGGAAGTTCAACAACACAATATGCATGAGAGTCACAGAGTAGAAACTCAAAGGCTGGTGCTGGATTCTCATTACTGATCTGCACTGGTTGATTTCCTGGTTTTTCCTGCAGTGAATGAGCAGCTTCCCATTCCTTCTAGTGGAATGATCTGGGTGGAATGATCTGCCCCCTGGTCACTGTGGGAGTTGGGCCAAGTCAGTTTTCCTGTCAAGACCTCAGTGTCCCAAATTATTATTAAGGGGTGCTAATAACTACTGTACGGGATGATGGCAAAGATCCCATGAGAAAAGACACTTGAGTGAGAAACTAAGGGAGTTCTTAAGGCCTAATGAAACCTCTTCCCTGAAGAGAGTGTTTACCCATTTTGAGGGATGCTGTGACTGTAGCTCTCCATGTTTTGTGAGTCACAAACACATTGCAAACCCAATGACAGTCATAACTCCCCACCACAACCACTCTACACACACACATGTGAAAATATACACAAACACACACACATACTACACGTAGGCATATGTACACAATTTCAAGGGTTCATAGGTCCCTTCAAATCCATCCATGACTCAAACCAGGTGGAACCTTGGTTTGACTCTGCTTCTCTCCTCCCAAACCCCCAGACCTTCCTCATATAGAAGGTAAGGATTGAAAATGTCCCACTGTGGCTGCTGATGCTTATTTGGGGATCTTCTGGAATGCAACAGGATGGTAGACAGAACAATGTTCCCCAAGCTAGCAGCCAGGAAAGGGAAAGTCAAGAGAGTGAGCCCAACAAGACCTAACCCAACCTCACAGGGAACTTTCCTCCATCCTCTCATTAGGGAGTATTGTGCCAAAAGGAGAGAGGACAGGGAGTGGGACTTATAGGTCAAAAGGTGCAAAGTTGCAGTAGGTCAGATGAATAAATCTAGAGATATAATGTGCTGCAAGAAAGCTAGAGTTAATAACACCCTAATTTATAGTGGTAGTTTTCTAGAAAAGTAGATTTTAGTTGTTCTTATCACACACATGCTGAAAATGTAACTATGTGGTGTAGTGGACATGTTAATCTTGTTGCCTGTACATATATGTGTGTGTGTGTATGTGTGCATATGTGTGTGTATATATGTATATATCAAAATATTATGTTAAATACCTTAAATATATATAATTAAAAAGAAGAGAGGACCAAAGAAGGACTGGAGGCCAAGAAGAGACTTGTCTACTAGGCCCCCAGGATACATAGCTAAACTAGGACATGGAAACAGAAAGATGGTAGAGGTCCAGTGGTTTTAAAATAATTTAGGTAATGAGCATTTTCAAAGTGGAAACTGTCCTTACTCTTGTCTGTATCATCAATGTCTGGCATGTAAGTGCCCATAGTTAGCAGATGGGTGGATGACTTTCTAACTAGACTGAAAAGTCTGAGACTGTAGAACAGATTCAAGTAACAAATAACAATATATACTTTAAGTCAAAGCAAGGTCCCAAAAGTTGTTCTAAGAGCCAGCTTTAATGAAATTACCTAGATCATTTGTTTTAAATACCCTTCCCATTGGACTCCCCTGCACGTGCATTAGGTCAGAATTTGCTAGCACGGAAGCCTGGGAATGTGTACGAGTGTGTGGCAGTGTGTCTTTCCCAAGTGCTTCATAGAGCCCAGCAAGGGCACCCTTCCTTGTGAGAGGAGTGTGATTGGAGGGTTTACTGTGGGAGCATGATATGCCTGGATTCATCTGCTTCAGCAACCCTGCAGCTATATAATGTTGGGCAGGTCCCTTGAGGTGACCATGCTGCAGGTGCCTCATCCATACAGTGGAGCTAAATGCACAGTTAACCTCAAGAACTGTGAGGATTAGATGAGATTCACAAAGAAAAGTGCCCAGCCAAGTGCTTGGCACAAACCAGCTTTCAGTAAGTATTGCTACTTCTAGTGGTAGCAGAGCTAGTTGTGAGGAATCATTAAGGCATTCACAGTAACCACAGGAAGCCAGTAAAATTTAATACAGACAAGATTAAGGGCAGTTTCCAATTTGAAAGTGCTCATGACTTAAATTATTCTAAAACCACTGGAACTCTACCATCTTTCTGTTTCCATGTCCTAGTTTAGCTATGTATCCTAGAGGCCTCATAGTCAAGTCTCTTGTCTAAAATTTAATTCCAATTTTAAAGATGAGAAGACTGATGCTCAGGATGGCCGGAGGTCTCAGATGTGGACCCAGGACGTGGACCCAGATGTAGCAGCTGGTACAGGAGCCCCTGCACCTGGCCGACACTGTAGCTTCCCCAGCAGAAATACTTGTTATTTTCTGGAGTGGTACAGGACACATAGCATACTCCAGGCCACAGCTGGGATTTGGCCTGGGTTGAATTTATACTGAGAATGTGAGCTGAACCAGGCATGGGGGGGAGGAGAGATGCTTACAATGAAGGAACGCCCTCTCCCTCACGGACCTTGGAATGGACTTGGCAGCTCATGTTAAGTGGCATGCTGACACCGCTTGGCGTAGGCAGATAGCTTTATTAGATGAAGGGTCAAATGCAATAAAATGCTTGGAGGCTTTTAAAAAAACATTAGAAACATTTACCATGACATTATTGACAATCTGGTTAATAAGCCGCCTGGACTGGAGTAATACTGCTGGGGTCAGCAGCTTTTACTTGGTCTTGCCTTCCCCTCCTCCTTCCTTGTGCTCCCAGAGTATTTGGTTTGTGCTCCTGTGCAATGGCTAATTCTTGGCTTTGCACTGGGAGTGATTTCCCCTTCCAGGTGGGAGGTTCCTTCAAGGGCCTCAACTAACTCTTTTCCATCTCTGCATCTTTAATATGGAGCATGTATTTTTTTAATTTTTATTTTTACTTATTTTATTTTACTTTTTGGTACTGGAGATTGAACTCAGGGGTACACGACCACTGAGCCACATCCTCAGCCCTATTTTTTTATGTTTTATTTAGAGACAGGGTCTCACTGAGTTGCTTAGTGCCTCACCGTTGCTGAGGCTGGCTTTGAACTCTTAACATGTATATTGACAGTTACAGACGGTCCCTGACTTAAGATGATTCAACTCATGATTTTTTGACTTTATGATGACAGGAAAGCAATATGCATTCAGTAGAAAGTATACTTTGAATTCTTATCTTTCTGGGATAATGATACAGAGTAAGAGGCTGCTCGGCAGCAGCATAGGCCACAACTCCCAGTCTTCCATGCAAACGCATGGTCACCATATGTAAAAGAGGCCCTGATTTCAGCCAACTGCAGGCTGATATAAGTGTTCTGGGCATATATAAGGTAGACTAGGATAAGCTATGATGTTCAGCAGGTTAGATGTATCAAATGCATTTTTAGATTTAGGTTATTTTCAACTTGGGATGGGTTTATCAGGGCATAACCCCATTGTGAGTGGAAGAGCAACTGTAATAACACTAGAACGTGAATTAACATGATATTTTTTAAACTTACATTAACATCTCCATAAATATTTTAGGTTTTCTGGTCTTCTCTATTTTTCCTGATTTCTTTCTCTACTCCACACTCATCCCAAAGGATCCATTTCCAATCTCTGGTTCTAACAAAACAATCCCATGTAAGAATTTGTGAAATGAGTAAACTCCCACAATCAAGCAAATCTGTCTGAACCTTGCTGGGCAATTGGGCAATTCCCACCATCACTAGCCACTTCTTACAGGGCACATGTCCCAGCAGAAGGCTTCCCTTAGTAGACAGAGACTTGAGCCAATCCCTTTGACCATGAGTGAGTAATCCTCATTTTTAGACATAACTAACTATAAATTCAAAGGTATTACTAAAGTGACACTAATTTAATTCAATAATGAGTATCCCTGTCTCTCTCTGGGCCTGTGTGTTCTCATATGGATAATCGCTCTACTAGCTGTACCTGTGTCTAAATGTTGACATAGGATTGAATGAGATAAAACTATTACTGAATTGAACCATATGCTTTTCTGAGGGAAACAGGTCTAGCTTTCTCATGTTTCTCAAGTTCCAAATGCTGACTTTGGAGTGGTCCATTGTTGAAAATGCAACTTGCAATTCATGAAATGTTTATTGAGTATCCAGTAGGCCAAATACTCTACTAGAGACTGAAGGTGAGACAGGTGACAATGAACACTGTCCCTTTCCCCTAGTCTCTCAAGATATGAAAAAGGAAGAAAATACGCACTTTAAAAACCCTAATGAAAAGTAGAAAATGAACACTGCTTTGGGAATGAAAATGAAGGGTCACCTTAGAAAAATCCATAATACTACTTCAGATTGTGTTATTGTTCACTGTCTGACTGAGAGAGGATTACATTTCCCCGCCCCACTGATGGCAGACTTACTTGGTCATGGGACTTATTTGACCGGAGGAAATGTTCATGGAAATGAATGTGCCACTTCTGAGTAGAAGCATTAAAATCCAGCATGTGATTCACTATGTTCTCATTTTCCTCTCTTCCAACAACTGGCTATGGAGCTGAGCAGCAGCTGATCTGTGGTAGAGGAAGAGTGAGAAAGCAAAATAAACTTGGCCACACAGTAAGCCACTGAGATATCAGAGCCATTTGTTACTGCATCATAACCTTACACTCTTCTGTCAGAGACAGAATAAATCACAAAGGAATTCCAATGCAGAGGGAAGCAGAGACTTGTAGGCAGATTGAGATCTAGATGCCCCCATGAAATACAGTTTTGTAAACTAAAAATATATACTGGAAATATAGCAAACTGTGTGTGGCAAAGAATACATACTCAGGGAGAGAAGCCATACTCAGAGAGGAGTATTATTTGAGCAGAAGAGTGACAGAATCAGGAATACTTCTAACCCTGGGAAAAGCATAACCAGATGACCTTGCAATTGATCCACCAGCCAAAGGGGCTAAGAAGGCTGCAAACTATGAAGTGTGTAAATATTACTGGCTTTGGAATTATTGGCAGAGTAGCTTGCACAAACCCATAGCAGCAGAGCCCAGTGTAAAACCTCAGCCCAAAGATATTTATGTGCATGCCCACAGTAGTCTAATTACTCTGTATCAAGTACCATGTATCAAAATACCCTTCAAGATTATAACAGGTTTAATTAAATGCACAGTGAAATCCACTTAAGATGAGCTAATTGGGTAGAACCTGATTTTCCTTCCCACTGTGTCTGACAGACACGAGGACATCCCAAGGAACCATCAGCACGTGAAGAGAAGATAAAGAGGCAGGGGTCAGAAGCTGCTGCTTAAGGAGCCAAGGCAGGACTGGGGTCTCCCAGAGGCAGGCATGTGGATTTGTGAGAGGCTGGGAAAGAGCCCAAGGAGAGCAGTCTTCTCTCATCCTAAAGGGGTCTTTACTCCTACTCCACTCTTCCCCAGCCCATTAATGGCTCCTCCAATGTTCAGTTACTTGGGCCAAAAACACAGGAGTCATCCTTGACTCCTTCCTCCTCACCTAATTCCACACATTCACTCCATCAGCCAATCCCATGGACCTAGTGCTCAAAATATGGGACATTTCTGGACATTTCTACCCATTTCATTACTCCTGCCCTGGTTCAACCCCCTGTTGTGTTTCACCAAATGACTGAAATTGCCTCCCAGCCAGTTTCCTGAACCCCACCATCCCCTACAAATTATTCTCAGCCAGATGATCCTTTTGAAACATAAGTCAGATCATGTTGTTCCTCTGCTCAAGATTTTCCAAAGGCTCCCAACACTTTCAAAATAAAATGTAGCCAAGGGCCTTACATTGACTTATAAGCCTCTGTGTTTTTCTTCCACACACAAAGGAAATTTAAAAATGAGTATGAAAGTTGTGATGGATGAACGGTGTTACTCTCTCTGAGTGAACCAAGTACTAGATTTCTAGACAAAAATACTGCTCTGAAATGGATTGTTGCTTGACATGGAAAAGATCACATTTTCTCTCTGCAAGTCTCCAGTATTGTTGGAAATATATACAAATAAACGCAGGTGTTAGGAGCACAGCATGACTACTGGGGAGGTAGAGAGCACCAAGTTTTACAGGAATACCAGAAGGCATCTTAGTTTGTGCAGAATTTGGTTTTGATGGCCATCAGTTTAATTTTAAGTTGATCTTTTACCAATAATGTTCTGTAATGAACTGGATGAAAAATTAATAGTTTCTTTAGTTGATTCATGAGTAAGATGTAATACCTGCCAGATGTTTTGAGATCATACAAATGTCTAGGCCGGCCTGCTACATCTCTAATCTAATAATTCCAACTTCTCTGCACATGACGTACTAATTACCCCTGTTTCTTTTTTTAAAATTTATTTATTCTACTTAGGTAAACATGACAGCAAAATGCACTTGATTCATTGTACACAGATGAAGCACAACTTTTCATTTCTCTGGTTGTACGTGATGTAGAATCACACCATATTTACAGTCATACATGAAGCTAGGGCTGTGATGTCCATCTCATTCCACCATCTTTACTGCCTCCATGCCTCCTCCCTGCTGCCTCCCCTTTGACCAAATTTCCTCCATTCTCCCCATATCCTCTCCTTCATTGTGGATCAGCATCCACTTATCAGACAGAACATTCAGCATTTGGTTTTTTGGGATTGACTTACTTTGCTTAGCTTGATATTCTCCAACTTCATCCATTTGCCTGCAAATGCCATAATTTAATTCTTTTTTAATGCTAAGTAATATTCTATTGTGTATATATACCACAATTTATCAATTCATCTATTGAAGGACATCTAGATTGGTTCCAGTTTAGCTCTTGTGAATTGAGCTGCTATAAACATGGAAATGGCTGCATCAATGTAGTATGCTGTTCTTAAGTCCTTTGGGTATAGACCAAGGAATGGGATAGCTGGGTCAAATGGTAGTTCCATTGCAAGTTTTCTAAGGAATCCCCATACTACTTTCCAGATTGGTTGTACCAATTTGCAGTCCCACCAGCAATGTATGAGTGTGCCTTTTCCCCTACAACCTGGCCAACACTTATTGTTGTTTGTATTCTTGATAATTGACATTCTGATTGGCGTGAAATCAGAAATCTTAGAGTAGTTTTGATTTACATTTCTCTAATTGCTAGAGATGTTGAACATTTTTTTATATGTTGATCAACTATATATCTTCTCCTGAGAAGTGTCTGTTCAACTCCTTAGCCCATTTATTGATTGGGTTGTTTGTTTTTTCCGTGTTAAGTTTTTTGAGTTCTTTATATATCCTGCAGATGAGTGCTCTATCAGATGTGCGTGTGGCAAAGATTTGTTCCCAGAATGTCGGCTCTCTGTTCACTTCATGGATTGTTTCTTTTGCTGAGAAGAAGCTTTTCAGTTTGAATCCATTCCATTTGTTGATTCTTGATTTTATTTCTTATGCTACAGGAGTCTTGTTAAGGAAGTAAGGTCCTAATCCAACATGATGAAGATTTAGGCCTACTTTCTCTTCTATTTGGTGTTGGGTCTCTGGTCTAATTCCTAGGTCCTTGATCCACTTTGAGTTGAATTTTGTGCATGGCGAGAAATAGGGGTTTAGTTTCATTTTGCTGCATATGGATTTCCAGTTTTCCTAGCACCATTTGTTGAAGAGGCTATCTTTTCTCCAGTGTACATGTTTGGCACCTTTGTCTAGTATAAGATAACTATATTTAAGGGGGTTTGTGTCTGTGTCTTCTCTTCTGTACCATTTGTCTACATGTCTATTTTGGTACCAGTACCATGCCATTTTTGTTACTACAGCTTTGTAATATAGTTTACAATCTGGTATTGTGATGCCTCCTGCTTCACTCTTCTTGGTAAAGGTTGCTTTGGCTATTCTGGGTCTCTTATTCTTCCAAATGAATTTCATGATTGCTTTCTCTATTTCTATATAGACTGTCTTTGGGATTTTAATTGGACTTGCATTGAATCTGTATAGCGCTTTGGGTAGTATGGCCAATTTGACAATATTGATTCTGCCTATCCAAGAACATGGGAGATTTTTCCATCTTCTAAGGTCTTGTTCAATTTCTTTCTCTAATGTCCTGAAATTTTCATTTTAGAGGTCTTTCACCTCTTTTGTTAAATTGATTCCGAAGTATTTTTTTGAGGCTATTGTGAACGGGATAGTTTTCCTAATTTCTCTTTCAAAGGATTCATCACTGATGTACAGAAATGCTTCTGATGGAGGAAAGAGCTGAGTACCTTTTCATAGCAAGGCCAAGGTGCTCTGGTCCAAATAACAGGAGCAGAATGCCTGCCTCCAGAACAACTCAACCATAACAGTGTCCTGAAAGGGTCTGGCCATAAAGCTGGGCAGGTCATGCCAACCAACTCCATAGGTCAGAGGTTCTCCCAGTTCAGGAGACAACTGTGCCAACTACAGCAAGATTCCAGGAGGCTGGGTCCCCCAGGAACACACCAAAGAGCACTCAGCCCCACTACAGTGCCTGGGCACTCACCACAAGGCAAACATTCTCTAAATATTAACAGACCACAGTTCCCTTCCCAGACTCCAGCTCTTGCAGATAAATGGGAAATCATGCTTTATCCATGTAAATGTAAAAACAAAAGAAGTCCAAAGACCCCCCTGCTCCATACTCCTCATGGACAAGGACACATGGACCACTGGAATGGAATTAAGACCCAAAATTATCATGCCCCCTGCTCCCTCCTTCAAAGCCTTGTAGATGACATACAAGCCCTCGGAAACCAGAGGCACAATGAATGTGGGATTTGGCATTTTTTCCACCACATTGTGATTTTGTCACTAATTATAAATCTGTAAAGTTTGGCAGGAATACAAGAATGTCTAGACAACCTCCTTATCGGGGAAGCATTTTTAAAAATCTTCTGATTCACCAAACATGTCTTGAGCACCTACTGTAACCCTAATTATCAGTTAAAAATGTCTCTTCCAAAAACCTAGGTCTTCCTTGCCACCTGTCTTAGTAGGTTTTCTTTTGTTGAAACAAAATACCTGAAACTAGATTATTTATAAAGGATGTAGATATGTTTCAGCTCAATTCTGAAGGGTTGAAAGTCCAAGAGCAGAAGGGCCCACAAAGAGACAGGAAGTAAAAGAAGCCAAACTCACTTTGCGACAGCCCACTGCCATGAAAGCAAACCCACTCCCAAGAGAATAGCTTTAATCCATACATGAGAGTGGAACCCCACAACTAGTTGACTTCTGAATGTCCCTGTTACCTCTCACCACTGTTTCATTGGGAATTAAAGTTCCATCCTGAGTTTGGGAGAGGCTGAACCATCCCCAAACCAAACTACCATGGCTCTGACAAAGGATCTTCACGGCACTACCTTTTGGTTTTTTCTTCCTTCTCTCTTTTCCCTAAGTTCATTCCCATTGTGGAAAGATGGACCATTTTATACAGTTCCACGTTGGGATCTGTGGCTTCAAAAGGGACCTTTCCATGGGTACCTCTCTGCTTTGCTGATCCCTTTCTTTCTCTACAAACAGGTAGCGAGAAATTCACATGAGGAGAGAGCCTAAGCCATGTTATAAAGCTGGTATGTGAGCTCTGCTTCTGATGCCAAAGGTCTGGGTGAATTCACGAGATTCCTTTTGGGTCCCAGCATGCAAGGAAGTGGGCATTTGATGGGACAGCAGCACCCCACACCATGCTGCCCAGGAGAAGAGATATAGATGTTCTGTGGAGACCATCTGCAGCACCAGATGTTAGAAGCCTTCTGTGTACCAGTCTCACTCAGCCTGTCCTTGCTTTTCTCTTACCAATGCATAAGATAGAACTCTGACTCTAACCAAATATTTTCTTTTAAGTGTTCCCTATGTTTTTGGCCTCATAATTTTGCTTCTGCTATTTTCTCTTCTGGAACTGACCACCTACATTGATGGATAGATCCTCCTTATCTCTCAAGCTCTGATTCACACATTTCCACCTGATTCTTACTTGTGGTTTCAAAGTATCTGCACACATGGCTTGATTTAAACATTTCTTCCTGTCTCCTGAGTTCTTCACTAGAGTGACCACCTCTCTTCTGCATTCTCTTAGCACTTTATCTCAGCTTTCCCTCCTCTAGGCTGGCTCCATTCTTGAGCTGCTTCCCTCATGGTAGCCAGTTGGTTGTAAAAGCTCAAAGCTTCACATCACTACTTCAAACACCAGTGGAAGCCAAGGTCTCCAGTATTATCTTTTTTTTTTTTTTTTTTGGTACCGGGGATTGAACTCAGGGGTACTCGACCACTGAGCCACATCTCCAGTCCTATTTTGTATTTTATGTAGAAACAGAGTCTCACTGAGCTGCTTAGCACCTCGCCTTTGCTGAGGCTGGCTTTGAACTTGCAATTCTCCTATCTCAGCCTCCCAAAATGCTGGGATTACTGGCCTGCGCCACAGTGTCCGGTTTCCTCTATTATCTTTACCTCCAAGAATTAGATTCGTATTTTCTCTCTGCTTAAGAATTGGCTCAGATTCCTACACCAAATCAATTTCTAGAATGAGTTGTTCTGACCTTTTAGCTAGGTGTGCAGCCCACAGATAAAGAAGAATGGAGTCCTCTTTGTCTGTAGAGAGGATAGACACTTTTCAACAGCAAATCACCTATCTCCTTTGCTAGATGAGAAGATCTTTGAGATAGAAAAAAAACATGATGCTTGTTTTTTCTTCATTCATATCATTCAATAAATTTCTAAGGAATCCCTACCATGTTCCAAGTATATTGGTAAGCATTTGAAATTCTTAAATTTGAAACATAGTTTCTGTATCCAAATAACTGAAAGACCTTTCATTCAATTCATAACTACTTGTTAGACATATTATACAGTCAGACCATGTGCCAGGCATTGGAAATATGGCAGTTAACATAACACATGCATTCTCTCCCCTCAGACATCAAAAACAAAACTGATAAATAAGCAGCCAGACAATTATGCTACAGTGAACAAAGTATTATGATTAAGCCAGGTACAGTTTGGGAGCACAGAGAAAGTTGCCTGATCCAGCTTGCTGCAGGAGTAGTGGGGTGGGACCAGAAAGACTTCCTGGAAGAAGTACCACCTGTAGTGAATCGTGAAAGATTGGAGATAAACCCCAAAATATTTCATTCAATGTCTGGCATGAGATAGGCTTTCAAGCAATGATCAATGATTGAATGCATTAATATAAAAAAAGGCCCACCATTTCCAAAATGAGGAAGGACAGCAGAATTAATTAAGCCTTAATCACAATTATCCACCCCAAAGGAGAGGAGAGCCACTGCTTGAAAAATCTACAATTTACTCACTTGGGGTTTGAAATGCATCGTGATTCTTGTGCATTTGAATGTTTTGCCTAAGTTAATATTAAAGGAGTTTGCATTTCATGCCCTCAGTACGACTGGTAGGAATCAGCCAGAAGTAACTTGAATGAAAAGAAAAAAAATGAATCTTGGACAGAAAGTGACATGAGTAATAGCAGAAATTAATAAACTATTTGGGATTAGCTAAAAATTAGCCATATGCAGGGGAAAATCTCTCCCAAACAAAATGAATGGGCTGTTACTGCTTCAACTTTAAAATCAGGATAATAATAAATAACTTTTTATATGATTGTAAGAATTAGAGATTAATAAATGCAAAGACTTAGTGCTGGCCTGGCAGAAATATCATAGCCATTGCTGTTATTGTTCCTGTTGTTTTATTTGCTGATGTTGCTACAGTTCTGAAAATGTATTGCTTTGTCTCTTCTCTTTATGCCTTTATCTATGATGTTCCTTCATCCAGAGTGCCTGTGACCACCATGATAGCTATTCACCCTCCAAATGTCATTGCCTCCACCAAGCCTTCTCCTCTAACCATCCCCTCCCTCAGACTGTTGAGATGCCTAGTCTGAGTCACCTTGGACACAAGCACTGGTCCCTCTAGACTGTTAATATGCATGTGACCCCTACTCCCCCTTGACTGAGATATCCTTTAATGAAATTATAAATTCTGAACTTATTAGACTATGAGGAGTGGAGGAAGAAATTCTGGAGGAAGTATGTCACTGGGGGGCATGCCTTGGCCCTCTCCACTCATCCCACTACCATCCCCACATACTGACTGCTATGTTAGGCCCTAAAGCAACTGGGCCAACCCATAGACTGAAACTTCTGAAACTGTGAGCCAAAATATAGAAGCCAGATTTCCTCCTGTAAGTTGCTTTATCTCAGGTATTTTGTCACAGTGATGGAAGTCTGACTAACACATCCTATTTCCTCATTTTACTAATAGGAAACTAAGGACATGGAAAAAAAAATGATATTACCAGTGTCAAACAGCACAAGTGGTGGCTATGCCCATTTGGTCAAAAGTGATCTGTTAGCATCATGTGTCTACAAGTCTCCTCAGACTGCTAAAGACTTGAACAGTGGCAGTTTGAGGAGCTGTGAGCTTGGTTTTATAGCAAGGTAGAAGCCCTACTGTCTGAAGCCTGATGGAGGATGGGACTCTGATGGGTGTGTGAGGGTCAAGTTCATTTGCTCCACCAAGGGGACCTACTATCCTAGCCAAGGTTCTGCTGTCTATTATAGCATAATTCCCCATATTTACAGAGTATCTTTCCCTCAATGGGTTCTGATCACTATTTTCATAATGTCAGACTTTCCCTCAAGGCAGCTCCTCAGACCATTCTTGATAGGGATGGGGGGAGATTAAAATAAAGAAATTGAAAGCCTTGCCTAATCAAGTTGTCCCATTTAGTCATGAAAGGAACTGGCATGATGATCTTGGTGTTCTGAAGCCAAGTTAAAACTCCTCTTCGGTTTCCTCTCTCTCTATTCCTCCCTGCATCCTCCTCTTAATTCTGTTGCCTAACCCCAGCATTACATGAATGCTTTCCAGACTCTGTAGTTCTCCTTGACTCTCTCAGCTTGCCAAGGTCCTATTCATATTTCAAGACTAATTCAAAATGCTATTCCTCTGTTAAACTTCACCCCTGCCATGAACTTGGCAGCTTCCTTGCCACCGAGTTCATACTGATCATATCTTGCCTAAAATCTTAGAGTTTCAGCTCACATTGGAGTCTTTGCCTCCTAAGTGGTTTTTAGATGCAAGGTCCTGTCTATTCCCTTTTGCATTTCTTTTAAAGCGGTGCCTTAGAATTTAGTAGAGCTCAAACAGGGCCTTTGAACTGGAAAGATGAAATGAAATTCCGAGTCTGTCATTGTCTGTTCATTACCTCTCTGAATTTCAGTTTCTTAGAGGGTAAAATGGGGACAGGCATGCATAGCCTATAGGGTTGTTAAGATGGCCAAATGAGACAACATGGGTTAGTGCTTTGCAAAGTGTTGGAACACATTCGGCAGTCAATGACTCATAGCCAACAGTGTTAGAATTATAGCCAGCTAGCCCCCTGACGTACATTGGTGCACACAACACATCACATGCTCTAGATGACCAACACTCTGCAAAACTTAACCACTTTTCTTGCTTCTCTTACTACACTTGGGTTCTTGGATCTAGAGTTGTAGAAATGAGCACTGGACCTAGAAATAATTTAAGCATAGGTAGGGATTTTATTAGGGACTTCTGCTCAAGTCAGAAGGGAGGGAGCACCTTTGGAACAGGAATCCTAGGCTGACTCAAGCAAAGGCCAAAGGAACATAGCATTCATGGCATCTATGGAGGTAGCCAGAACTCGGTATTTTTGCTGTCATCACATGTTGTGGTGGGACTTTCATTGCATTTGTGCTCTTCATCATTCTCTGCTGTGTGTCATGGGTCTCATGACCATCTTAAGTCTCCACCTAGGGGTGTTCATTTTACTATACTAAGAAGGTAAAGGTAACTGGGGGTTACATTGGTGACCATCCTACACATGCATTTGTCCCTTACCACCTGATGCTTACCCTTATCATCTGAGAAGTCTTTTTTTTTAGTATTTTTTAGTTGTCAATGCACCTTTATTTTATTTATTTATATGTGGTGCTGAGAATCGAACCCAGTGCCTCACATATGCTAGGCAAGCGCTCTACCACTAAGCCACACCCCAGCCCCTGAGAAGTCTTTAACATTATTTTCAGAATTGTGCAGACCCTGCTGTGTTAGGCTTTTAGCTCAGAAGGCTGGGCTGACTTTCACAGCTTCCCATCGTGGCTATCTCATTCCCATAGCTCTGAAGACGGGTGCACTTTTAACTACTAATTTTCTAGTATGACTGTTAATCACATCAGCCTGAGATTGGCTTGACTGTCTTATTTTTCCTGGAAGATGTTTCCCCCTTAGTCCTAAGGGATCCTGTTTTCATGGGGGTCCCTGACTGTGTCAGTTCTAGCACTGTCATTTAAGCACCCAATGCACTTCCTTCCTTCTTTACCCTAAATGCCATCTCCTTCAAAAAGTAGCCCCTGATCACAGCTGTCAAAACAAATTAATCACTCCAGTGGCATTTTGTCTTCTATTTTAGCATTTTGTATTCTACTTAACTAGTCAATAGTTAACTAGTTATCCCCCAAGATTAATCTTTGTGCCTTCAGTGTCTGTTTGCAGCTCATGGCAACTCTCAGTAAAAGACTGATAAGTAAATAGTCTACTGTTTTAAGAAAAAAAAATCACAACAGTTCACAAAATGAATCTCAATTTTAAAAAAAATTTTTTTTTACAAATTATGAGATTTTTTCACCCTTTAAGATTCATGATTAGAAGAAAGTCCATATGCACTTATCCCCTAGGTCTCTTCTTGGTATACCATCCATATTGCATATCTATATTTGGATGTAAAAGGGCCATCACACCCCTCTGTTTGGAAATCAGAAACCCAAAACTTCCAACAGAGATGTGCTCCTACATCCACTGATAAAAAGAATAAATCTCTGGAGTTGTGAAGCAGTTGCCTCCCAGTTCAAGCTTTAAACTGTAAGGGAAGGAAGCTCACATTTGTGGAAGTACTACAAGTACCATTGACTCTGCCATGGAAATGTTTTGCTGTGTACCTTCCAGATGTCAGGTCTAGACCAGGCATTTTCATGTACATGATCTGATTTAATCTTCACCTTAATCCTATGGGGCAATTTGATGCTATTTTCCAGACAGGAAATATAAGACCGAAAGTTCCTAGGGCAGTTAAATGGCTGGACTAGTATTTGAATCCACAGCCAGCTGTCTCCAAAGTCCATGTCCTTGCCCTCTAAACATTTTACTTCTGATGTTGAGAAATTTCATTTTCTGTATAACACCCGTTTCTCAGACAGCACTGAACAGATGTGGCCATGTTACACATATAGTTATTTACTCACAGCTGCAGCCGCCCTTACCTGCTATACATCAAAAGCAGAGGCTGGTCCCTGAATCACAGGCATCCATTTTTCACTTATAATTGAGAATTACCTTTCATGTTTTTCCCCACCATGGTAAAACTGTTCTATATTTATTTCATTGTTATTATCATTTTCATCATTCTAACGATTATTCAGTATATACCAAGTGTCTCTGATGAAACATGCAGGAGATGAAAAATCTTTGGGTGGATTGGCGTGTTTCAAATTGTTAGTGTATTATTCATTAGTGTATTAATATTGCATGGACTGTATTTTTATATGCAATTTAAAGAACAGGTAGCATAAAATGGGAATGAGACAATATTATCAGATCAATCAGAAGCTTGAGCTTTCACTCAGAGCTTTTAAATGATCATTCCAATCTGTTGGGTGAGAGAATGTGTTGTCAGAAATGTGATGCATCTGCACTGGGATAGTTTCAGGACAGGAAAAGGCATCTCAGCCTAGCAAGAGTGGGACTATTAAAGTAAATGCTTTCTTTGCTTTATGCAAAGTCAGGGGAATTGGGTCAGGCCCATGGTCCATTCTAGATGGAGGCTGTCTCAGGCCTGTGTACCACGGGAGGGAGGGTGGACATTGAGGTTGCCCTGAGGACTATACCATGGCACTCCCAAAACTCTGCTTGGTAGAGAGCTGGAAGCACTCATGCATTTTTATGTAAATTACTCTCTTTGTGGAACTGAAACAAGAATGTGTGTGATTATTCCGATCTGGGAGATCAGGAGAGTAAAGCTCAGGCAATCCTTCAACCGTGTTCGCAATCCCCAGGGAAAAGGCCGCCATGTCCTGACCCCCACAGGCTCCTGTCCAGGCACTATTTTACTTTAAGTCCCAACACTCTTCAAGGTAAGCTCAGTAGGATCATCTTACCTTCTGTAGATAAGGAAACTGACGCCAATGGCAGCTGAGACATACCTTTTGTTCTCATTCTCTCTTCTTCCCATTAAAATCCACTTTGGGAAGACTCCACTATCAGGCATCCCCAGGCAGTTTATATCAAAGGACTGCCCATCCTTTTGGCACTTGAACTTGAGCCTATGTCTATACTGCTGCTGAGGAAGAAATTCAGGATTCAAAGTCAGAAGCTCTTGTTGAGTCCTAGCTGAGAGGCCTCGGACAAGTCATGATCCCTCCTTTGGAGCCAATGACTTGTGTATAAAATGAGAAGACTTGACTTTCTAGAATCACCAGTTCAAAGGCCTGCAGGAGTGGAATGGCAATGAGAATCAGCAGATCAGGGTGTATGTTAAATTCCTAAGGGATTTTAAAATATTTAGGAGTAAAGCAGCCAAACAAAAGCCAGCAAGACACACTATGTCAGCTCTAATTAGAAGGCCACCATGGATCCTTTTAGAATGAGTTTGACATATGCCATCTGATCACCAACTGACCTTCAGAAAACCTATCCTGGCCGGGCATGGAGCAGGATGCCTGTAATCCCAGCACTTTGGGAGGCTGAGATAGGAGAATCATGAGTTCAAAGCGAACCTCAGCAACAGCAAGGCACTAAGCAAATTGGTGAGACCCTGACTCTACATAAAACACAAAATAGGGCTGGGGATGTGGCTCAGTGGTCAAGTATCTCTGAGTTCAATCCCTGGTACCAAAAAAAAAGAAAAGAAAAAAGAAAACCTATCCTGACTCCCTCTCTTGTAGGTATACCTGAAACTAAACTCTAGCTTAATACTTGTTTCAAAAAGATAAATGTGGACATAGGATTTTAATAATGGAAAGAGCCTTATGGGTCATTTAATGTAAACTTCACATTTTACAAGATATAGTACTGAGAGCTCAGAAGAAGATGGGAATTGTCAAGTTCACATCTCCTAGATCTTACTCATCAGAGACACCAGGACCCTACTGGAGTCCTCCAGTTGGCTGGAGTCTGGTAGGTGGGCTGTGACAGCAGCCTTGCTCTTGCCTCTTCTCCCAACTCAGAGTCCATCAGGCCCATGAATGCTGGAACCAGCACAGGTGTCAGGGAATAGAAAAGGGCTTCTTCCCTCGGAGCTCAGTAAATATTTCCAGAGATCTAAAGAAAGAGAGAGAGAGGCTACAAAAACCCTCTTGTCTAATTATTGCTGGCTGTAAAATAATTTATCATTTCATCACTATCACTGATGGCAGGAAAGGAGATCTCTTAGGTACTATACTTCCTGAGACCAGAACCACATATCTGTATCATATGCAGCAAATTGATGTCTGCAGCAATCATCCATTATGACATTGTCCTAACAAACCAGCTCTCAGTGTTCATCGGTTTATTTATTTATTTATTTAGTACTGGGGATTGCACCCAGGGATGCTCTACCCCTGAACTAAGCATCCTGTCCTTTTCATTTGTTTTTGAGACAGAGTCTTGCTAAGTTGCTTAGGACTCCACTAAGTTGCTGAGGCTAGCCTTGAACTTGCAATCCTCCTGCTTCAGCCTCCAAAGCTACTAGGATTACAGGCGTGCACCACTGTACCTGGTTGGTTCATTCTTTTATCTGTATACTTATTTATAAAGTGTTATTTACAAAATGCTTCATTGTAGGCTGTGAAGAATCAAAGATTAAGAAAAGGGCCCTTGTTAGCACCCAAGGAAACAAACTTCATATTTACTGAGGACCTACCCAATGCCTGACTCAATATCAACTAATGCTTATTGAATCCTAATGTGGGTATTCTCAGATATCTTACAGATAGGAATCTGAAGCTCATAAAACCACTTGCCCAGAATTACCTAGGAAGCAAGTGATCCAAACTAAGTCCACCTGGACTTGTTTTCTGCATCTCCCACATAATACCACAGATGTGCAAAGAAATCATTACAAGATGGAAATGTTCAGTGTTTTAATTACAAAGGAAAGTAGGGGTGGGGTGATCAAAAGGAGCAATATGCCCTACCATCCTTTCTCCCTGGCTTCCCACCTACCTCACATTCTGGCTTCCAATTCCAGGAAGCCAAGAACAGCTAGGGAACACCATGTTAATTGAGCAGGGCCTCTCTGCCACTTGGAAAACTGTTTATTTATTTCTCTGACTGTTCCTAATGTGTGGCAAAGACTGTCATTCCATTACTCACCTCTCATGAAAAGGATGATGAGAAAAACAAACAATAACAGCTTCTCCGTATTAAGCAATTTCTTTGTTCCAGGCACAATACTTGCCAAACTATCTCTAAACGTCACAATGACTTTATATTCATAGATGAGGAAAACAGCCTTCCTTGGGATCTCCATGGACACCAGAGAGTGGGTGTCCAGGCCTGGATTCCAACCAATCCCAGTGTGTCTGACTCCAGCTGGCACCCCCTCCTCCTTATGCAGTGTCATCTCTTAAGCAATAACCAAGTTATTAAGCAAATTGTTATTTATTCAGTGTCAATCTCGGGTCAGGTGCTACAGGTGTTTTGTTGTTGTTTTTCCTAGTATTCCCAACCAACCAGAGAAGGAAGTATTAGGTTTTTCTATTTAATAAGAGTCTCGTTAAAGCTTAGATTGCTAAGACTACAGAGATAGCAACCTGCGTTCCAAACCAAGATCTGCTTACGTCCAAAGGTTCAGCAGTCCAGAGACTGCCTCTTGACCTTGACCTGCCCTCTTGTTTTAGAAAGGAAAGGCACTATCCCCAAGCCAGACTCATGCACCTTCTACTGTGCACTGTCATCCATTTCAGTCCCTCAGGAGACACCAGTTAATAGATTATCTGCTCACATCTGTAGACTTTCTGTAAATATGCTCATGTCTATCCAGCACTAAGCCCTCACCCTTCCCCCTTTCAGGTTAGTAGGCTTCTCCTACCTCTCTTCCAGCCAGAGCTCGCTGACATTTCCCTCACTCCTCTCGCTTCACCCCGCTTCCTCCATTCTCTGCTGCTACAGAGTGTGGGGGGTGCTTCCTCCAAGGCCCCAAGGCCCTACTACTCATTATCTACGGTGGCCTTTAGCCTCACCCACACTGGCTCCGCTATCACTGCCTCTGCCTGAGCCCTGCCCATCACCCTCAAATCTTCTCTTCTTTGACTTGCTCATGTGACCCTGTCTTATCTTAGTTTACCTCTAAACCAACCAAAGATTCTTAAGCTAGAGGAGAATTTAAATGGCTACATAGGAAACTCCTACCTAGACCAAGGATCCCTTTCGTAGCTTCCCCACGTGTAGTCACCTAGCCCCTTCCAGAACCCTTCCTGGAGTGGGGAGCCCATTCCCTTGCATCTGTTATAACTTATTCATTCTCAGTGGTTCTCTTTTTTGTATTCCCATTATTTAGTGATTTCTAATTATAAAAAAAATTACATGCATTCTAATTAAAAATGAATAAGTGAAAATCTAAATTCCCACCCTGCTCCTTTTACAACACTTTTTCCATACCTACAAAAAAATATGCATATGAACACAATATTTGCTAGTTGTTTTACCATCAAAATTTAAACATATACATATCTCTTTGCTTTTTTCATTTAGCACTACCTTGCAAGAGTGCTCTGGGTTGAAATTTACAAAAAGACGTAAAACCAACTCCTGTAACATAATAGATGCATGATATTCCATAATATAAATGTACTGCTATTTATTCATGATTCCTATGTTAGTGGACATCCAAATTGTTTCCAGGTTTCTTTGGTTGATATTTTGTGCTATTTGCTGCAACAAACTTCATTATAAATAAATCCTTACATACCATATTTTTAAATGCAAGATGGACCTATATCTGGAGCCAAATGATATGTGTAACATTAATTAAAAAATATTTTCAGGTAATTTTCCAAAACTGTTATTATTTCACACTCTCACCAGGAATATACAGGACTGTTACCTATAGCCCTGCATCTTCCCAATACATAGATATTTTTGCTATCTATGTAGATGTTTGTCAATCTACAGAGTAAAGAGTGATATCTCATTGTTGCTTTAATTTCCATTTCCCTGGCTACTCATCAGGGAAAGCATCTTCCATTGGCCACTAATATGGTCTTTTCCAAGAATTGCCTGCACAGAACCTCCACCAGTTTTTTTTAAAATTATTATTAATTTGATTGACTTTCTCCTGCCAATTTGTGAAAGCACTTTGTATGTAGGCATGTTACCCTTGAGCCCTATGACTTTATTTCATACATATTACAAATAGTTTTCCAGACTATCGTTTGTTTTTATTGTTCTTTTTGCTATTTTGTTTGGGCCTATTGGACTTCATGTATAATATCTTGGTATGTACAGATCTTATGCACTCAAATATATTAATCTTTTCCCTTTAGACTTCTGAATCTTTTATATTGCTTAGGAGAGTTCCCCTAGTTTCCAAGGTTGTACGAATGTTCTTCCTCTTTTTCTTTTTCTTCCTAATTTTCTTCCTCTTTTTTCATTTAAATCTTTGTTGTATTTAGAAGTTATTTTTGTATGTGGTGTGAGGAAGGAGATTTCATGTTTGTATTGCTTGCTTGGTTTGAACCCAAAGTCTTCTCCTTATATTCTTATCCATGAGTTGACTCTGACTTCATTGCTACACAGCTCAAGTTCAAGGCTTGCCAGTGTTAGGCCCAAATTTCTCAACCCTCCCTATATAGGCTAAATTCTAAGTCTTTGACTGAGTTCCAAAGAATCTCATTGGAGAAGACTTATGATATTTTGTTTTTAATTGTGATAGGATTTATTTTTCTATTGCCTGATCTACATTTTCCACTCCTTAATGGTGTGATTTCCCCTTGAAGCTTAGCAAACCCGAAGAGCACACACTTGTCGGGTTACATTCCCATCACCACACCTCAGATGTCAGTACCCCTGGCCCCCTGCGATCACAACAGCCTCTCCTCTGCTGTCTAGAGCCAGTACATGTCGGAAAGTGTTTTGTCCCATTTGTCTGGAGATGGGCACATGGGAAAGTGTCACTCAATTAAGCCCTTTTGGGTTTCCTTGGAGCACTTGCCAAAATCATAATTGTGTATTAATTTGCAATTCAAGTGGGTTTTCATAATTGCTGCTGGGGGATGGGTCAGAGCCTCCCAGAAATCCCTCATCTTATTAGATCTCAAAGGCCTGATGGGTGTCACAGTGGCTTATTTGGGTTTGCCTCATTTTCCTGCCTGTCAGCTCTAGGAATTAGGATTGTATTTTTATGCTAAAGGAAAAATGAATGTATATATACCAACATAGTCATACAGAATAGAAGCAATAGTTTAATCTGCTTCATCTTTGTCTTCTTCTAATTCAGTTCAGTCAATATTTGGTTGAGTGAGTGTTGTGACTTGTGAGTTCTGTGTCCTATTAGCTAATTAACATTTTATCACCTGTAAAATGGGAATGATGATTCACCAACTCCGTGGTGAATCTAGGCTCAGTTGAAATGAAACACATCAATTCTTCTCACAGTATCTGAAGTAGAGTGTTCAATAAATGATAGTTGCTATCATTATTTTCATTAATTTCATTGATATTATGATTAGATAGTGTCAGACACTGTGTAAGACTTTGAAATGAAGAGATAAATAACAAAATGTCTAAAAAAGAGAAAAGGAAGACTAAGTGGGAATAGGGATTTTGTGAAGGAAATGAGTATGAAATGGGAATTATTAGCAGAAACAAGAAAAATGAGGAAGAGGAACAAGTCTGGGATGTTTGTGCCTCTGGTAGGTCAGGGAGATGGACACTGAGACCAGAGGGTGAAAATTGGGAACAAGAGCAAGAAAACTCAGAAACAAGGGAAAACATCTGAGTTCCATGCACTCTCTCAGCATGGACTAACCAAGCACTATTTATGACTTCTCCTGGCTGCTGATCATACAGAATGTGAATCACGGTCCCTGCCAGTGGAGGCCAAGTCTCTGGTGCATCAGAACCATGGACCAAAGTTAGAGACCACAGCAAAGGCAGCCTACTTCCAAGTTCAGAAGTGTCCCCAAATGGCAAGTACAGGCTATGGCTCTAGGGAGCTTCTCTTCCTCTCCATGTCCCACCTCTTTGAGCATCCTAGATCTCTTTCTACAAATGAAGTTCTTGGAGGACCTTGTCCTGCACATGCCTTCGTGTTCCACCCCTCTGGGAATACTCTGGATGCATTTCACAAGAGTAGCAGAATATCTGTAAGAAGAATCAGTGCTCATTGAATTTATTCAACAAATACTGGATGCCAAGCATGATTCTAGGAGTTAGACAGATGCAGTGAAAAAAGAAGAGAGTGCCTGTTCTCTCACAAAGCTCATCCTGTGGGGAGGGGGGCAGTAGTCCCCCCTGAGTACTAAGAACGAAAAATGAAGTCAGCAAAGAGAGAATAATAAGAGAGGCATACCAGACAGAATGGTAGGAAAGGCCAGAATTGAAAACAATATTTAAAGGATAAAGGAGAAGTAAGGAAGAGAGAGAAGAGTCAAGGAGTTCCTGGTTTTATTTTTTTTATATTATTAAAATTATTTTAATTTATATGTAAATTATATATAATAATGGAATTCAGTGTGATGTTTCAACACATATATATGATACTCTCTAACCAAATCCAGCTTCCCTTTGTCCTCCCACCTAACCCCTTCCCAACCTCTAGTAATCACTTTTCTTCATCAGGTCAACTTTTCTAGCTGAGAATAATCCTGTGCTGTTCGGCTCACATGGCTGAGATAATTCATTTAACTTACTCCTCATCCATGTTGTAGCCTCTCGGCTCTTTAGTAGCAACTTCCAACACACCTCTGTGTCTTTGTCTGACAATCCAGAAGAAATAATTTATGTTAACAAGGCTCTGGACCAGAATGTTCTGCAGCTCTTGAAAAGATCTCAGCACGGGGCCTCTCTCCCTAGTGCATGGTACTTTACAATTAACAAACTCTTGTACTTGCCTCCTATCTTGTGACCCCCACAAGAGCCCTCACATGGCATCTGACCCAGCCCCTGCTGTTGCAGATTATGAAGAAACCCCAGAAGAAAAGAGATGTGCCCAAGAAACCTCCCATGACTGGTCGGCTATAGGCCCCAGACCTCATGCCCGCTGTGCACTGCTGTTTCCCTCCCTGTTACTCAATTTCTTGACAGTCTTAAAAGATGCAGGGATGGGAACTGTTTGGCTTTCTCTTTCCAAGGTCAGCAAACAGAATATAAAGAGCCAAATAAATTCATCCCATGTTACACAGCTAGGTCTGTCCTATAGTTCCGTGCTATTTCTCCATTTTACTGGTCTGTCTATCTGTCTCTCTCTCTCTCTCTCTCTCTCTCTCTCTCTCTCTCTCTGTGGTGTGATAGAAAGAATACAAGCCAAGATGTAGGATCAGCCTGGATTTGAATCCTGACTCTGCCCATTTACTAACTGTTCTACCTCAGTCCCCTCAGTGACTCTACAATATATATTACTTGTTTGTGCTAAGTGTGATGTGGGCGGAATATTCTTCCTCTACCTTGTAGCTATCCTCCTAGAGCATATGACTACAGAAAGGAAAGAATTGAAGGATTACACTGGGACTTCTATAGCTGAGTCTGGAGGAGGCCTAGCTTTGACCCACACTCTGTTGGCTGGATCCTAGTCAGGTGTCCCCCCACCTAGCCTAACTGCAATGGGGGACAAAGCACATCTCACCTGGGCCTGGGAAGAGGCAATGTATGATGAACACAGCAGTGTGCTTACCACACTGCTTCACAGAGAAAACATGCCAATTAAACAAGGGCAGGTGGGCAGAGCATCTTACACAGGTATAAATAAGTGGCAGCTGCTCAATAAAACAGCTGTTCTATCACATCATCACCACCAGCCAAGTCAGTGCTGGGCCCGAGCATGGCTGGGTTGGCAACAAGCCCTCAGAGCCACCTCCCCTCTCTGCGACTCCATTGCATCATAAGAAGAGAAAGGACTAGAAAAATAGTTGCCAGGTTTCTTTTAGCTCACTGAAGATCTTGTTGCTTGAATGATTCTTCTTAATATACAATAATTTTAAATGTTAAGAGAAACACTCCTCATTTTGGTGATGACTCTAGCTTTCCTTTAGAGAACTTGAAGGAGTCCCCACATCACCAGAAGAAGACTTCACAGGAAACCAACCATCCTTCCTCCAGTTCTGCCATATCATAGCTGTGCCATTGGCAGGCTGCAAGAGTCTCCACTACTGAGGAAGACCATGGTCCATCACAGAGCAGAGTGTTTTATTTTTGGAGAGGAGAAGAGTTGAGCATAATAACTCCTTTCTCCCTTCCCTCTCTGCTAGCTATTTTACATATTGGTCCTCTGGGTGGGATGTTGCTGATAGAAATACTTCTGCTCATAGGAAAATCCTTGAATGATACTGCTGTAGAATCTGGATCTGAACTTCTGTATGCTTTTTAGGACCAGCTCCCTGGTGTTGTCTTCAGACCATGTCTGTGGACTACAGACGCTGAGTCTGTCTCCACCTCCCTCCTAGGAAATATCCCCAGGCTCTGCTAGCAAATCATTAAACAAAGTGAGGCAACCCCATTTTATTTATTTAGTATTTATTTAACGTTTACATGGATCCTGCCTCTTAGCACTGCAAGTACTTTGTCAATCTTAGTTTCACTCCCCAGACTCAGATCAAGTTTTCCTTTCTCAACCACCATGATGTCACAGCATCCTCAGGCTGACAGCCAGTCATGACCTCCTCGTGAACACAGTCTCCCTTGCCTAAGACTGGCTTTAGCAGCAAAGACCAGATGGATGTACTCAGCCCCATAGGCTGGACACAGTGTGTGAAAGCTCAAAATCTACCCTATAATGATTTTACCGGAAAATTTTCTTTCTGATTAATAGTGCAATTTATCATGAACTCTTGTCAATCAGTGGGAACAGGTAACTTACAAAAATAAAAACAATAATAATTGACATTTTATGTATTAAGTTCTTACCCAGTGCCCAGTATTCTTCTAAAGTTCCTTATATGAACTCATTCATTTAGTCTTCCCAGCATAGCTAAAAAATGGGTACTTTTGTTACTACCTTCTTAAGATAAGAAAAGTAGCTCAGAGAGAGGCTTCATAACTTTCCCAAAGTCACTTATTTCTAAATGACTGAGATAGGTAGTCTATTTATGAAACCCTCACTTCTAATTTTGACTCTATCTATATACCATTCATTTTACCTGTGGTAGTCTGATTTTTTTTTAAATGATTACAGAAAAGTCAACCATAGATACATGGGAAACTGAAATGGGTATTTAATAGGCACAAGGGCAGGTGAAGGGTAGAAGTGATCCCACCCCTGGCCAGGACCAAAGTTTGAACAGATCCAGAATATTTCAATCTCTTAGTACAGGAAGAGTTCAAAAAGGTCCTGGAGATTGACATGGAGGACTCTGCCTCTTTCCTGTCTGATCCATATACCTTTAATGGCCTGCAGGCAGCAACATCATGTCCAGGTCTTCATGTCAAAGTTGGGGAAATCGCAAAATGGGCAGACTAGCTCACTAATGCCAGTGCTGCCCTTTGAGTGTCTGATGAACAAAACTAAAGCCAATCATCTCCTTTTTTGGCTGACTGGCCCTCATCTGCCCTCAAACCAGGCAGGGAGGATAATCCAGATGTTCAAAAATGGCCAAGTTAATAAAGAGGACAACTACTGCTGACATTGGCAGAGTGACTTACTAGTCCCAGGACACTTTCAATTCCTTTCCATTTAACATAGCAATGCTCCTGGGAAGTTATTTTCAGATTTATTTTGCAGATGAGAAGACACATTTATAAAGGATTCAGTTACACAGGGTCATGTAACTGGAAAGTTGTAGCTTTCTCCAGAATGAGATCCTTGTATGACCAAGTGGCTAAATCCTAAATATTTATACATTCATATATCCAATCTACCAATACCACTGGTGTGCATGTTATGTGCCAAACACTGAGGACACAGAGTCAAACTGAGACCTTAACCCTCCCCACGAGGAGCATACACAGGAAATGGTACTCTGACCCAGAGGTGGGAGTTTCCAGAAACAGATAATAGGGAGCAGTGGAAAGAATCTTGATTTGGCCACTGGAGAGGCCTAAGCCCTATCCTCACTACTCTCTATAAGATGATGGGCAAGTTGCTTCCTTTCTTGAGTTTCATTTCCTTATCCATTTTGGAGCAAATTTGCCTGTGTTCGAATCTGTGCAAGCTGCCTCAGTTTCCTCATCTGTAAACACAGATGCTATTATCAATTATTTTATAGAGTTATAGTGAGAATTTAGTGAGTTATTAACTCATTAGTAGTTAACATTGATTAAATGAGTTACTAAATCCATTATTAAATAATTGAATCATTACATGTATAGTGGTTTGGACAGTGCCTGGCACACAGTAATCATTTCATTAATGTCAGCTCTTATTGTCATAATATTATTGTTATAAAATTGGAGCTTGGGCTGGAAAATCTCAGCGCTCCCTACACAAATGTATTTACCTAGTGCTCACTGACTCAGATGTGGCTTTGAAAGGTGATACTGGCTTCTGAGCCAATGCCTGGTATAAGGATAAAGGATCTAAAATGTGCTATAGCAAGAACAGGCCCCTGCATTCTTCTCTCCCTTGTCACTTGTTTCCTGTTCATGAGTCTCACTCCCCCAATGCTGATGTTCTTGAGACAGAGGCTGGGCCTTTCATCTTTCATTCCCAAACCAAGTATAGAGTCAAGCACCTAAGATACAAGAACTCTATCCAGTGAACTAATGAATGAATGAACTCACGAGACTGAAGAAGACTGAGTGTCCCAATGAGCCCAACATTCAAGGAGGGATTTCAGTGACATCTATTTTCTCTGTCCTGGTAACACGCTAATGAGCTGTAGAGCTCTGACTAAATTGCAATTTCCCAAAATGAATTAATTAATAAACTGATTTTGGGATGATTAACGGGGGGGGGGCACAGTTAACATGATTTTAATGGGAAAGCATCAGTGAAGCACAAACTCATTAGCGCAAAACTATTTCCTGCCCCAGCAGGCTTGTCACATACTACTTTTTATAAAGAAAGCTGGAAAAGCCACACTGATAAAGATTGGGCATTGAGGAGCCAGAGTCCCTAAAGGCAGTGCATGCTTTCAGGGGATCCTCCATGATAGATCTGACAGCATGCCTTATACATGAGCTCTCCATTGACGTCTCATTGGTTTCTATAAATTGTTTGATGCTAATAAGCATATTTGTTACTTAAGCTTAATTGAGTTCCATGTTACTGTTGTCAAAGAATAGGAACAGAAAGTGTGTATAAACTAGCTGCTATGAAGCTAGGCGTGGTGGCGCAAGCCTGTAATCCCAGCACTAAGGGAGGCTGAGACAGGAGAACCGCAAGTTCAAAGCCAGCCTCAGAAATGGCAAGGCTAAGCAACTTGGTGAGACCCTGTCTCTACATAAAACACAAAATGGGGCTGGAGATGTGGCTCAGTGGTCAAGTGCCCCTGAGTTCAATCTCCAGTATAAAAAAAAAAAAAAAAAAAACCTGGCTCCTATGAGTTCCCAATCATTAAGAAATAGTCATTGTAGTGATAAGTACTATTATAATAAATAATGTTTATAATACACTTTCCAATGTGTAGAATGGAATTATATTATTTCAACCTTGAACACTTTCCTGAGAACCATTGCTGAAAATTAACTGCTTCCACTCTCTGAGTACCTGCCCTGGGCATTACTATGTTAGGCACCTTCCCTGTGGATGACCTCATCAATTCCACTTTGAGATTAGGAAATTGAGGTTGAGACGATAAAGAAAATTCCTACATATAAAAATAGTTCATGAAGGCCAACACACACATATTGTATCCTTAAGAGATGGATCAGAAAAGTGCTATTGTCTCCATTTTTCTGTTGAGGACATACAAGTCTAAAGGATGTCATGATGTTTCCAGAGTCCAAGAGTCAACTAATTAATACAGTGGTCATGTGAATAATAATGATAATGATGATGATAACAAAATGGAAATTTTGGCCAGTCTTCACAAACTAAATCTTGTGTTCTTGTTATAACATTCTACTTGCTGGTATGCACAATATGCAAATTAAATGTATAAAGCAAGAGGATGCTACATACATATCCCTGTTTGAGGGAGTAAGAACATGATGACTAGAAAGTAATAGAAGATTCTGTGTTAAAATTGAGTATAAGCAAAATTCCATGTGCATGAGACAGAAGACCAGTTTTATCATTTAAAAATGCTATTTATGCTCTATGAAGATACCAAGGCAGTAGACTTCTGAGTTGATTTGGAGCTGTTAATGATGATATAATACAGTGATGCCTGACTTGGATACTTGGAATCTGGCTGTTGTACAGAGAGAGAAGCAAATTTCTGTGGAATGGGGCCCAAGTAGAATCTTAAGACCTCTTATAGCAGATGACTGGCTTTTGTTTAAAGAAGGTCTGTGTTGTATCTAGAATGCTAAGACTAGAATAGACCTTCAAGACTCTCCGGAACAAATTCCCTAAAATTTGTTTCAAAGAGAAAAAAAAAACTGTCACCTGGAAAGGTAGGTGACCATATTCCTGGCTGCACCAGGAGTTAAATGCTGGCCCTGCATCAGAACTGAGGGACCCTGGCATCCCCTCCAGTCTCAACATGAATGGATCCTTTCAATGAAGTACAAGAGAAAGGGGGAGAAATACCTCTCGTTTAGCTGTCATTATATGCTGAGCACTTCTTAGTACTTTTTAATTAAATTATTACAATACTGAGTAGATGGTATCTTCCATAGTTTGCATATAATGAAAGCCCAACTAGTTGTATGTGCATCGGGCTTCATGGCCTATTTTTACACATGCTAATTCTTTTGTTTCTATGACCTCAGTTTCCTCACCTGGAAATGGGGTTGATTATACAATCCTTACTGAAGGCACCTAATGTAGTTGCTGGCCCAGGGTAGGTCATCACTGAGAGAATGGCAGTTTTAAATTACCAGTGCTGAGTTTCATGGTGTCTTCAAAACTGATTTAATATTATAATTCCATTTTATACATAAAGAAGGAATTCAAATAATTAGTTATTAGGAGCTGTAGCAGGAATTTAAATCTTGATCTTCTTGTTTCAAAAATCTGTAAACTTTCCATAATACCACACATGCCATCAGAAGCATCTCTGAATTCTATATAGCAAATTGCATCTGTCCCACCAGAAATTAACTTTCTAGTTCCAGAGGAGGGTTGTGTGCAAGTCCTTTGCCCTTAACTGAGGGTCTTTATACCAAGAACACAGCTTTGCCAATGTCTCTTGCCCTCTCAGACACTGAGAGGAAGAGAAAGAGAAACCTTATCTGTAAAAGGGAGTCAAGAGTCCCCTTCCCACCCCTCAAGAGAAGTGGCTGTAGAAGCATCCTGACAGTCTGCAGATCCTGCCCCATCTTCACAGGAAGGAAATGTCATTTAGGAAATCCAACTCCACTGTGACTGTTGGAACTCAGATTTGATGCATGTCTTGCAGCTCAGGCTGCCTAGGAAAGGTGGCCATACATCCTGTCTACTCATGGGTGTTCTGGGTATGATTTCAATGTTAGTAAATGTGTTCACCCATCAGGAATGAAAGGTGCAGGTAAAAGTAAAACCATCAACACTATTAAAATATGAAGTTACCGGCAGTATATTACATTTCAAATAAATCTTGCCTAAATTCAAAGGCTGCAATATAACCAATCACATCAGCATCAAATCTTGGGTGTATAGGCTCCAACTAAGAAATAACTGGTAACCACACAAATGAAGCTTCATTGCAAACTGTTTACTGTTTAGGGGTGGGGAGACAGGTAGAAAAGGGAGCTCATCCAGGGAATCCAACCAAGACATAGCCCTGCATTGAGTTTGGGAAGGCACAGCAATACACCAGCTGAGACCATTGTGCTCAAGGTGGCTTTGAGGAAGCATTGCACAGATGGAGATAATGCTAATTAAAGGCAAAGAGTAACAAGAATCAGAAAAGAGACATAGGTAAAGTGTCTGTGCATGCAGAAGAACATGGTCAAGCATATGTTGCTATTATGTTTGGTTGAAGTTTAGCAGTGCAAGGAGGAACAAGATATCAATAACTGGGTGTTTATCATGGACCAAGCTCCAAACTGAGAAATTTTTGTGCTTCTCTTATTTTATCCTAATCATAATCTGGTAAAGTAACTACTAATAGCAGCCCTACCTTACCAACCCAAAGATTGAGGCTCAGAGTGGTTGAGTAACTCACCCATGTTTTCAGAGTTAAACAATTAGCTCCAACAGATTCCTGAGTGCCCACACTTATGACATATCAATAGTAATGTGTGACCAAGAGGTCATCTCTAGGTCCTCTGTCCTATAACATCAATATGTAATTGGATCAAAATCCCATTCTAAATCCTATGGAAATTCCAACATTCTCAGCAAGAGTTTGAAAATGCCATTGTCTCTAGTCCTACGTTTGTCCCTCAAGAAGTTCTACCAGGAGCCACCTTGCACCTGGATGGATGCTATCTGTGGAAATGCTTGTCTCTGGGTCTCTCAACAAGCAGCAAACCAATTTCCAGAATTATCCTGGGCCTATTGTGGCATGTGGTAGGTAGGATGAAATGCACCTGCCATAATAAAAGTTCCCTTTGAGTTCTCTGTAATTCTGTGATCCAGTGAGTAATTGCATAACTATTTACAGGAGCAATTTCAACGTTCCATCTAGAAAAGGGACACCTAAATGTGTGAACATCATCAAAAGGTAGTCATTCGACTCTTCCTTCAGTAGTTAGAAGATTGGACGAAAGCTGCACTTCAGCTTTTCCACCAGATCCCTTCGATGGCCAAAACCTATTCTCTCTGGAAGTCTAGACATTTAGCTTAAGACAGTGGCTGCAAGCTTAATATTTTTATTTATTTGTTTGTTTGTTTGTTTATCTTTAATGTTTTGTAGTCAAATGAAAGCATACTTCAACCAACACTGAGGCTACCTACCGCCTCACCAGCCCAAAGGTTCTGTCTTCCCTTTCACTTCCTTATTTGGTCTTTTTGCAAGTTACTAGAATTACAAAAATAACCACTATAAATTGTCTGTATTTGATATATAAAAACTGAGCAAAAAGTATCTCAGTAGTAGTTACCTAAAAACAAAACATCTCAGAAAAAATACAACACAGGTTTAACTTCTGCAGTATTCTTTCTCATATAACTATGTAAAATAGGCTTCTTAAAAATTAAATAATGAAATACCGACCAAATTATATACATCATTATAGTATAAGTGAATGAGAAAAACATCCAGTTCTTAGTCTCCCAGGTAGGGAGTGGGGCACATGGTGACCCAGGCCATGTGCTCCTGATGCCTCTGTGGGGCAGAAGGGGTTTTAGAGGCACAAGGAAATGCAGAGCGAGTCCCCAGGGAAGGCTAGCACTATGGTCTTTCCAAGGACAGAGTGGGGACTGTTTTATTGCTTGCTGATTCACAACCCTCTCCTGGCCCCACACCCTTGCTCTCCTCCATGCGAGGTGGTGCAGGTGGAGCTAACCCGGGAGAAGACAGACTGGACTCTGCAGCCTCAAAGTCCAAGAGGATTGGTCCTGGTCTTTTGGGTTCCCAAGGGACCCTGGTGGTCTGACAACATGGCAGAAGCCTCCACAACTCCCCTGATGTCCACGTGTGCCAAGGGACCTGAATGTAGGCAGCAGAGCTTGCAGCTTGGATGACTCTGCAGCCAGGTTGTAGTGTCTATGTTCTGTGTAGTCCGGCAGCCCTGGGGCTGGAGGGGTTACTGTTCAGTGCGAGGACTTCGTCAGCAACCCAGCTATGCTTCTACTTGTCCACCTTGTTTTTATGCCCCAAGACTGAGGAACTCTTCTCTTTGTGTTTGCTGGATTTTTCTGTTGATTTCCCCAAGCTCCCTGAAGATGAAAACGCGTCCTCGGCCCCATTACGGGGGTCTTCCTTTATCTCCTCCTTTGTTTCCTCTCCAATGACAACTCTTCCTTCTCGAACTTCCTGAATGATCTCTTCTGTAAGAACAAAGTTCTCCAGATTCCAGAATGGAAGAATTTCAGACTCATGCAGTGCCTGCATGTCATTCATACATGATGCTCTGATGGTCCCAGATGACCTTGGATGGGACTTGCCGCCCAATATTCTGGCTGAACTTATCCCCAGTACAAATCATGAGGAAGTGTCAGTTTACCCAGTTGGGCTTGTGGCCCAGCATGGCATGGAAGAGGCACACCTTCACCTCGGGGCTGCACAACACCACTGTCTCCTCTGCCTGGCTGGTGGCTGCCTCTTCTGGGCCCTTGTCACCAGGGGTGTCCCTGGTACCCACCTTGGCCTCCCCCATGGCTGCTGGGAGCAACCAGTGCCTGGTGCTAGCAGGCGCATCCCACAAGCTTACATTTTTGTTGAGGTTTCTTTTATTAATACTAAAACATGGTGCAAATTTTAACAACAAAGAATGTTTTTATATAAAAATAGCACTTTAATTACTTACCAGTTAACTTATTTATATTTTCCCAACTAGGGATTGGGGAGTAAGAGGGATGCATGCCAGGAAGTGTGTTTAGAGCTTGACAAATGCTGTTTCATATAATTTTCACACACACACACACACACACACACACACAGCAGGGGAATGGTATAATTATCCCTATGCATTTCAGTTGGTGATACTAAGGTGTACCATCATTAGGAAGGGAAGAAGAAGGATTCTAAATCCAGGTTGTTTGACCCCAAAGTCTGCTCTCCTGAATAGGATGGCCACTCTGTTGACTGTATATGGTTTGCTTAGCATCCATCTATTTGCATGCCCTTATTGAAAGAAATGTCTATATCTGGTTTAATAAAGTCACAGTGTGGATTGCACTTAAATTAGGAAAAAGACGGCATGACAGCTCAGCTTGCTGTCGGAGGTCAGGACCCCACACCATCTACAAGATCCTGACATCAGATAAGGAGGTCTCCCAATTCAGTCCCCAGAGCCTCCATGCACCTGGACTCACACTGCCTGTAGAAACACACGTCTCTACTTCCCATGCTGACTGCCAGCACAATTTCCCAAGGCATCACTAGGACAATTAGCCTGAGCTCTGGTGCAAGAAAATGCACCTGATGAAATAAAAAGAATTTGCACGAAACACCCCCACTCAGACTGTATGAATCTCAGCAAGTTGTCTTAAGTCCACATGTGAAAATAGCTCAGGCAATCTAGCTAAGACTGAAAATGAAGCAAGCCCACTGTGTTAGTAGATAGACCTCTTTCTTCCCATGCCTGATCTCATCCCTCTCTGGACATGTGAGGATCACTTTTCAAACCAATGAGAAATTTTCAAAACCGAAAAAGGATAGAGTTTCAGAGAAGCAGTCACTTGTGTTTATCTTCAGGGTTGAATCCAGTAGCAGTATGTTGGGGAACTGCCAGTAAATCCTGATGGCACCCTGCCCCTCACCACACACCCTGGGTGTGGGAACCTCAGAGTCAGACAGGACTGGGTTCAAAATCCAGCTTAGCCACTTTTGCACTGTGTGGTCTCCATGAATTATTAAACATCAATACAATATAGTTTTCCTCTCCTTAAGATACAAAGGACAATGCTTTCCCAAGCAAGGTGAGTGAGAGGATGAGCATAAAGTTCTTGGCCCAAGTTCAAGTTCCCTTCCTCCTCCAGCTCATGTTTTCTTTTCTCACACCTCCATGCCTTTGCACAGACTGCTTGCCTAGAATTCCCTTCCTCGTTTTATACCTAGGAAAGCCTCCTTGATTTTCAGAAGTGACTTATTCAAGAGAGCCTCTTAATGCTCTCCCTGTCACTCTCAGTCACAGAAATTATATTCCACACTATTCCATGCTCTATAGATGTTCATCCTCTTGAGCACAGGTGGTGAGTCAGGAACCTGTGGGCAGCAGGACCAGCAGGTTCACTAGCTCATCCAGAGTCATGTGGCCTGGTGAAACAGAGTGACTTCATGGCACAATGGCTGGCAGGAAAGATGCTGACTGGTGCAATGCCTGTGCCATTAAGTTGTGGATCCATTAACACCACAAATAGAGATTGGGTACCAATGATGGGTAGGCCCTGTGAAAGATGTGAAGAGAGCATTAAAAAAAAAAAAAATCAGCTCCCAAAGAATTCATCACCTAACAGAGGAAATACATGCACAGAGCAACCAGAAAATTCAGATAGAAAGCTAACCACGCCCTAAGAGCAGCTCACAAAAAATATGGTAGAATTTGAGAGAGGAAAGGGCATGAACATGCATTTAGCAGTTTGTCCCAGACATTGTATAAGGTAGGTTTATAAATGCTATCTACCAACCAGACTGAGAGGCAAATGTCATTGTCCCCATTTTCAGATGATGAATCTGAGACTGAAAGTGAGTTAAGCAACATACCCAAGGATGTAAGACAAGTAAGTGGTGGAATTAAGATAAAAACCCATGGTGACTTCATGCTGTTCCCTTTTACTCCCCAAACTCCAATTTTCATGTACTCATGATAACCTGGGAGCAATCTCTGCAAATCTAAATTACAGTATTTTCTTGATATTTGAAAGGACAGCAATCCTTTCATCCCCAGCATTTAGACACAGCATGAAACGGCCTGTCATTAATGTGCTGATAGCCTGCATTAGGGCCTCCAGGTCAATACCAGCTCATTTTGTCCTAATAAATAAATGTTTGAGTCAATGTGGACAAAACTTCCATTGCCTGGCTCTCAATGCCTGCATTAAGGCAGAGCTGATCACTTCCTCTAAGGCTGAACGCAAACCCCCCAGTGCATGTATGTAACTGCTAGTAGTTAATTGCCTTCCACTTCCAAAGAGCCAGGCCTTCAGAGATCACCACCCACTCCCCTTGCAACAATTCTTCAGTATTTCATCTTTCTTGACAGCAAGCCAATCCATCACAGGGCCTCTTTCATAATTTGTATTGATTTGCATTTATCCTCAGTAGAACCCATTTGCAGACCATCACTTGAGTTCTTGGTCATTTTTAATGACCAGGAAAACTGTTGTTTGGAGTTGACACAACTTCAAAGCACCCATGTGAAACTCAAGAGTGTTCATCTTACTCACCTTGAAGACTTCAGAAGCAGTCCAATATCAGTGGCTTTAAATAATTCAGCCACAAAGGCAATTGGAACTTGTCTCTCGCTCTGCAAGTCTGAGCCACTTGACATGTGGTACTAGATCCAGGGCAGCCCTACAGAGATGAAAAGCACAGGTCACCTACTGGCAGGTTGAGGCCTCATCTGGCTCACAAGGAGGATGAGCTTGGACCATGTGGTATTTTTAATTAGAACTAGTTGGCAAGATCAAAAATTTTGTAATATGTCACACACAAATCAGATTTTCTACTTTCCTTGGAATCAGAATGCCTGGCAGAAATGGACCAACATGCCCACCTGATGATTATCAGCTGGAGCTGTTGGGCAGCTTCTCCTAGATAGATGAGTCCCCCCACTTCCAAGTGTATTTTATCCACATGTTTTATCACTTCCATAATAAGTCCCTTGTGGCATTTGAGCGTATGACCTCTAATTTAACTATAAGAGATTGATGTTCAAGCCTTGATTCCCCTGACAACAAGCTATATGGATTTGGGCATGACACTTATACTCTAAGCTTCTGTTTTCTCGATTCTAAAAATTAGGAAGTGATTCTATTCATGTTTCTGTAACTTGGGTGAGACACTCTGCTAGATACAAAGAATACAAATATAAATTAGAGAGTCATTTCTTAAGATTTAGGAAAAATACACATAACTAATATATATCAAAATCATGTGTCAGTGTCCAAGAATGCAGGAACGTGCAGAGTTCCAGGAAGTTCCAGGGTCTCATAGAACAGTCATCCATTCCAAAGAGCAGGGAACCTAGGGGAGACTGCCTAAAAAGTGATGTCTGAGCAAGGACCACAAGCAGGAGAAATTGTTTGCAAGATATGTCCAGAGAGCAAGCCAAGGTCCAGGCCTGACTTGAGTCCAGAGGATAAAAGCCAGGATCTCTGAAAACCTTTGGGCAATTAGTCTAAAGATCTTAGGGTTTAGTCTCTGGGAAATGTGGAGCCACTGAAGACTTTAGAGAAGATGTAAGAGAGAGAAAACAAAAGGAATGTATTAAGAAAGTCAATATGGAGAACATGGGGCACAAGACTCCTTCTGTCTGCATGGACTTCCTGGGTTTGGTCCAAGAAGGTTATCTGAATGAAGAGTTATGATTCACACTCAGGCCAGAAACCTCTAGCTACCTGTTATTTCCAGCCTGTTGCAGATCTGATAGAAAGCAGATGGAAGGGCAGGTGAGTTTGCATTGTGGGAAAAGATCTTCAAGGGTAGAGAGGCATTTGAGTTACAAGAATCTTCAGAGCTCCAGATTACTGCAAAAGAACCTGATCTCTTATGTGCCAACTGGTCATAAAACACCAAGAACATAAAAGTGGCAGCTGTCATTTAATTCATAGAAGACCAGGTATAGAATTTCTAATACTGATCTTATTTTTGCTTTTCCTTCCCAGAGGTGTGGAGGACACATTGGTGAACAGGAGAATTAAAAATAGGACTTACATTGCAAACACAAGCAGGCATGTTTGAAATGACCCCTAACAAGTAAATAAGAAAAAATAAAACCAATGAAGCAAGAGGTAAAGAAAATGAAATAGTGTGCTATTTTAGAGAATGGATAGGGAAGAGAGTATTTGAGAGTGAGAGGGTGCTGAAAAGAGACCTTTTCAAGGTGGGGTCAATGTGAATTCAGACCTGAAAGATGGGATAACTCAGTTTTGAAAAGACCTGAGGGAAGAACAGTGCAGGTCTTGCAATCTACTCGACCTGTCCAAGGGCACTGGGAGGAGACTGAGTCCAGGACAGTAGAGCTGCTGTTTTTAATCTCTGTGACTTCCAATACAAAAGGATGCAGAATAGTGCCATAGGGAAGAATTTCATAGCCATGTACATAAGAACTGAAGAGAGAGAGAAGGAGATCTCCTCTACTGATTCTCTAAGGCATTCATGAAAACTTCTGTGCTCTGAATAATGAAAGAATGCTGGACACAATATACACAAGGAATACTTTTTTTTGTACTAGAGATTGAATTCAGGGGTACTCGACCACTGCACCACATCCCCATCCCTATTTTGTGTTTTATGTAGAGACAGGGTCTCACTGAGTTGCTTAGCGCCTCACCATTGCTGAGGCTGGCTTTGAACTCGTGATTCTCCTGTCTCAGCCTCCCTAAGTGCTGGGATTACAGGCTTGAGCCACCACACCTGGCTTACACAAAGAATACTTTTATTATAATCCCTTTCCCCCATTTTCTCACCTCTCTCTTCTGAGTCATGTTCCTAATGAGTCCATCCCCATATGAACTGGATGGAGATCCTGGAGAAGCTCAGGGCACATCTTAGGATAAAAATAGGACTGTCCCCACTTAACTGATCAGGGACAAAACAGGCAAGAAAAAGCTCAAATGAGAAATCCATCCTTGGTTGTCAGGGAGCTCCTGTGCGTCACCATCACCTCCCTTGCTCATGGCAGACATTCTTAATAGATCATGGCTTTCTTTCCTGCTGGGACCAAATGTGACCTCAGAATCCTTCCCAACTCATGTTTCCAAGCAGCCACTTTAAATCTACCAGAATTGAAACAGGAGAAAAAAATCTATGTGTTAGCCCACAATTCCAGCAATGCATGGAAGAAAAGCAAGATATTTTGATGTGGCTAGGTGGAAATGCAAAAATCCTATCTTACCAAGTATGTCTGCAGAGATGTCCCTGCTCACCATCCCATTTCACATGTACATGCATACAAGCAAGGACACAGACACATTAGCCAGCCAAAACTCTGAACACAGTGGTCTAGTTATTAGAAATTCAGCTCTGATGCTCAAGGGTATTGACTCTGCCATTTAATAGTTGTGAAACCATGTTATTCATTTTCACAAGGCCTTAGTTTTCTCACCTGTAAAATGGGCAAAACAAATTATGCCTAGCCCATATGCCTGCTGAAATGATTAAATAAGTTAATACATACGAAAAAAATCATGTATTTAAAAATCATGTATGGTACAGAGTAAGAATTTAGTAATGTAAGAGTATGGAAAGGGATTAAGACAAAAGGGAAATTGGAAATGGCTGAGACTTAAAAACTAGTTATGTTCATATATGAATACACAACCAATATAATTCCACATCACGTACAACCAGAAGAACGGGAAGTTGTGCTCCATGTATGTATAATATGAAAATATGCATTCTACTGCCATGTATAACTAAAAAGAATAGATTTTTAAAAGGGAAAGAAAAACAAATAGACGTTTGTCTTCAAGCAGTAAGAATCTGAGGGGACAACCAGGAAGAACAAGGTAGGACCAGGCTCAAGAAGAGTTATCATGAGGGGTGACATGAACTTGAACCCCAGAGCCCTCTCCAACTAAGAGACCATGAGCAAGTCACTTGCCTCCCTGAGCCTTGGTTTACCCATTTGTGATATAAATGTGAATATTAACATCCATCTCTGATATGAGAGCCAAACGTGAGCATCCACCCTGGTTCAGGAGGGTACGCTCAGGAAATGTAACTGACTACCCAGCAGTGGAGGCCCTCTGAGCCAGGGAAGAGGGGAGGCTGGGATAGGGAAAGTAGAGAAGGAGAAGAGTGTTCCTGTGCCCAGAAGGAGACTTCAGGAAGATATTAGGAGTCAGCTGCCGCAGCAGCCCCAGTGTCAGAGAATGATGAAATTAAAGCCAGACCTGTCAGGGCCATATACATGCTGCTGAGTCCCATGGCACTGAGTAGGATCCTTAACCCTTGTGGCCAGGAGGGGAGGAGTGGGGAGGGCACTGTTTGTGTAGGTTTCAAGGCCATGGAGGCAGGGGAAAGGAGGGGCTGCAGCTAGCATAGATTAAAAGAACAAATCTGCTTCATCACAAGAGAGCTGAAGTTCCTAGATTCTTTGAAGCTCGCTCTTTCTTTCTTTCTTTTTCCTTCTCTCTCTCTCTTTCTTTCTTTCTTTCTTTCTTAACTTGTGTTTTCTTGAGAACTGAAAGGGAGATCAGGAGAGCAGGGCCCTGGAGTACCTTCGACTTTGCTGGTTTTATAAATTGGGGTTCCATGGGGTTTTGTTAAAGGTAAAGTTAAGCGGCTTTTTCAAAAAGGTTTCAAAACTACTAATTGGTAGCCTGGAAAACACGCACTTTAGAATCACCACATCTTGGAATTAAGCTCCCATCTCAAGAACCATCTGGTCTACCTTCCCCAAACTGGAAAACATTCTGCTGTCACCTGCTAGGGCATCATCCAGCTCCCTCCTAGCTGTGTGCTGAGGGATGTCATTGCCCCAGAGCAAGGGACTCCTCTAATTGTTAGAAAATCCACCTAGTCCTCCTGAGGTGACATAGACTTCCTCCAACTTCTATCTATGCCTCTCCTAGTCTACTCTCAGGAATTGGCTCCTATTGGCCCCACTAGCAGATTACCCATCCATTTTCCAAAGAACATATACATTTACATCACTCCCCTTCTGAAAGTGCTTCTGTCACTCCACTGTGAGTTTACTGAGTGTAGCAACCATGCTGTACTCACCTGGGTACCCCTGCTGCTGGCAGACAGGAAGGGATCAATACATTTTTTATGAGTATGTGTATAAAAGAAGGATGGATGGATGAATGCTCAGGTCTTTACAGAACATTAATTGAGCATATTTATTTTATTAAAAAGTCATCTAAAGCCCAAAATAATTGTGTGAATTGTTCAAGGGTGTTTCGCAGCAGAGCCAGAAATAGCATCCAGGTTTCAGATGCCCATGAGATATGATCTCAAAATCTGAGATATGACCCAGAGAAATGTGGCTTGCAAAGGAGCCTGAGAAGCATGGTTTGCAAGAATCAGACCCCTGCAACCCTGAGCAGAGAAGCAGATGGGTGAGGAATGTTCTGAAGGCACACAGGCCAATGCCTGCACAGATACTGGAGGCACTATGTACTTCACAGTTCTCCGGTCAACTCCATAAACCCTTACTGAGTATATACCATAAGCAATGTTCTGTGCCATGCCCTCAGGAGGAATCCAAGATGACCACATCCTTCTTAAGGTACAAGCATTCGTGACTAGGTGCAATCTGAGGCAGGTTGTGTTTTGTGCTATTCCAGAAGTGTCAGCAAAGGGCTATGAGAAAGCAGAGGAGAGAGATTCATTCTGCTTGGGAAGACATGAGGTCTTGTGGAAAGGTAGACATTCCAGTTAAGCCTTGGATGGCTGAAGAATTTGTGTGAGTCCTGAAAGGAAGAAGAGGGGTGTGGCATAGTTAAACACATAGGGGACAGGTGGTTGAGTGGCTAAAGATGTTATAAAGATAGGCTGGTCCCTAAAGAGACTCTTTTCTATGCCAGAAGAAGGTACTGAAGAGTTTCAGACAGAAGAGCAATGTGGCAAGAACCATGTTTAAGAGTATCAGGGGCAGCCTGTACCACAATTGACTCTCTTGTGATTTCTCAGCCAGGCCAAGGTGTCAGGCTCCTGGCACCATCTGCCTGAGAAGGCCAGGTGAGTTGTTAGCACCTTGGTAGTCTTCAAGGTAGCTATGCCCTCTGGATCTTTAAGATACTCTGAGCTTTTATCATTTGAATTAAAGCAATGGATACATGTGGATTGAAATTACACAGGTAGCAGAGAACCTGAGCCTCTCTGTGGCTGACAATGGAAGGCCTGACTATCACCCGTCAGAAGTTCTTGTTACTGACTCTACATGTACTGCTGGACTCGAATTCCAGAAGCTTCTTCTGGACAGTAATAATTTGGTTCTATCCCCCACCCTAGAACTTCTCTAACAAGAAGCAGAGTAGTGATGGCAGGATTATCAGTCCCAATATCTCCACTTCCCAACTGTACACCTCTACCTCTTGGATCTCTCTTTCTCTCTCTCTTTCCTTCCTTCCTTCCTTCCTTCCTTCCTTCCTTCCTTCCTTCCTTCCTTCCTTCCTTCCTTCCTTCCTTCCTTCCTTCCTTCTTATACTGGGTACTGAACCCAGAGGTACCTAATCACTGAGCCACATCCCTAGTCCTTTGTTATTTTGAGACAGGGTCTCACTAAATTGCTTAGGGCCTCACTACGTTGCTGAGGCTGGCCTTGAATTTGTGCTTCTCCTGCCTCAGCCTCCCAAATTGCTAGGATTACAGGCTTGCATCACCACACCCAGCAACCCCTTGGATTTCCTAAACCTCAATCCCCTTATCTTCAAAATGGGGCTGATAATGTGTGTCTCAACAGGGTTACTGTAAGAGATATTAATCCCCTAGCCCATTGCCTAACTCAAAGCAAGCAAGCAATAAATCGGAAGCCCTTTCCCTTCTCTCCTCCAGGACAGGAAGCAAGATTTACCTGACTTTATTTAACCAGCGCCCAGTACTGAGTAAGGACTTAATAAATGTTTGGGTTAAGTGGGTTAAGGTTGACATCATATTTGTGACCTTTGCACAAATTATCCAAATCCCCTTGACTCACTTTTCTCCTCTTCTGCTTCTTAAGATACATTTTTCCTTTTTGGAACTTGAGAAGCAACTTCAATAACTAATTTGTGACTCATCATTCAGAAAAAATAGAATGCCATATGCAGGTTGCTGCGAGCAGTCTAGCTGCAAGGTGTGGTGGAAAACAGAGTTAAAAAGGAAACCACAGAGGTGTCTTCACAAAGCTCTGTGTTTTCTCACATTTAATTAGTACAGAAGTCAAAGTCCTGTAGAACCATTTGTCATCACTGTGTAAAGTGGTCTGGGAACTTCCACTGGAGCTGACAGCCTGGGGAAAATGAGTCAAAAGGAATGTCAGAGATTGTCATCACAACAGGCCCTTGCCCAGTACACAAAATGTTACAAACCACTCATTTGCATATATGTAGTGTTTTACCCACTATATTCCAAAAATACATATTTAAAGTGGCTTACACATACACGCTGACATTTATTACAGGATTATGCTATACAAGACACTGTGCATTTACATGTAGCATCTCATTTAATCCTCACAAGAAAACTATAACAACAAGAAAGTATACAACTTATTGTATGAGCAATTCTTTTTTGGGGGAGTGGAGAGGCTTAACCACTGAGCAACATCCCCAGACCTTTTTGTTTTTTGAGACAGAATCTCACTAAGTTGCTTAGGATCTTGCTAAATGGCTGAGGCTGGCTTAGAACTTGTGATCCTCCTGCCCAGCCTCCTGAACCACTGGGATTACAGGCATGCGCCACCACACCTGGTGTATATGGGCAATTCTACTTGCAGACTTTTCATACCCAAACAAAGTTTTGAAGTCATGATAGTCCCGTGGCAAAGACTGTAGCCTCTGGGATCAGAAGATCTGGACGTGTATTCCTGCTCTATCACATATTAGTTCTTAGACCTCGAGCAATCTCAGAGCCCCATTTCCTGGCATATCAAATAGATAAAATGATATCGCCTTCCTCATTGCATTAGGAAAAATCATTGAGATAATACAAATGAAAGTTTAGAGTAGTATCTGGCATGTGATACATGCACAATGAACATTAACAATTACTATTAAGTAGCTTACCCAAGATCACTCAGCTCATAGTAAGTGGGAATTGAACCCCAGCCCACCCCATCAATCACAAAGCTGAAACTCCTGCTAGGTTATTACCTCTTCTTTTTCTCCCCATAGCTTGATGTTATCGTAATTCCCTCAAGTTAGATAGTTGGGCTGCAGGGAGGTTTAAGAACATACTCAGGACCACAGAGTTGGGATTTGACAGGGCCCACAGAAGCACCTTGTGATCCCAAGTAGAATTGCTTGCTTTTCATGACACCATCCTGCCTCCCCATTCTGCAAGAAACTTCACATTCATCCTACAATCAGGAAAACCATGGTTCTGGAAGGCAAATCTGCTTCCCCGGTGATACACAATCAGTAAGCGGCAGAGCTGCGGCTTCACCGCAGACCTCAGACCTCCTCCTTGTTTTTCAAGGGTTCCTACCCATACAGACTAGAATGAATGGAGTAAGAAGAATCTAGAGGAGAGACAGTCACAGAAATAGAGACAGAGAAACCGACAGAAAGAAAATATATTGCAAAAGAGAGAGAGACCTGTAAGCTAAGAACATCTTTTGATCTTACTTCTTTCTTTAAAGAGGTACTTAAAATGATGAAATGTTGGTAATTTTTAAGATGAGGAAGGTGAAAAATAATACCGTAGCAACTACTCGTGCAGTTCTTTAGCAAGGCTGAATAAATTGGGAGCAGTAGTGGGATCATTGAACAATGAGAGGGAAATCATGGCTCTGTCAAGCTTAAAATTGTTTAGTCAGAAGCCTAGCCCCTCCACCCCGCCTCCTAGAGAAAGAGCTAACGCTGTAGTGAGCATTAGCCAGGTGCCTTTGTACAGTTGAAGATGTGAGAATTGACTAATTAAACACTCAGAGAGTAGAGACAAGTATTTTGCAAATTCAGAATCCTATCATTTCTTGGGTTTATTGCAATCTCACCTGTACCTGTTGAACATCAAGGGTGTCCTAAACAGGACCCACGGAGGAGTTCTAAGTTTCTGCTTGCATTAATGCAAAGTCCATCAGAGGAGGGAGGAGAATCAATGGTCTGAGTAATCCAGAACTCCAACCACCTCATTGGAAAATGAAGCTCTGGGGCTTGAATTATACCTCACCTGAGTGTCCCTGTTGAGCTCATACCCAGGGCAATGATTATCTTCAATTTGGGTTTACAAGATGCTCTTTTAAGCAGAACTACTCCCTGTATCACACACAGATGCAATCCCCTTCCCCCACTTTGCCTCTGCCTATCTCTGTCCTTGGCCTGTCTGTCCTTTCTGCTCAGCCCAATCCCTAGTGCCCATTCTACTATCAGGGCTCAGCTAGATACCCTTGTGCCAGAAAATCCTCCCACTCCACCAGCTCAATTCAACCACTCCCTTCTCTGAAGGTACATAACATCTTCAGGTTTCTTGTGTCTTTTATAACTTCATTTTCTATGAGACTTTATAAAAAAGACAAAAATACCTGCTGGCTGCCCACATCTATGAAATAAAATAAGTAGTTTATTACATATGTAATTTAATATGTGTGTTAAATGCCCAGGAACCCTCTTCCAGATGCTTCAGCCCTGCCCACTAGCCCTGGTTCAAAGAACAAAGTCAGTTGCTCTTTGAAGAATTGGCTGCTGGCTGGACCAAGGCACATACTTAGCCCAAGAATGACTTCTTCATTGACCAACTATAGGCCCATTCATTCAACAAATATTATTTGAACAAGTATTTTATGCCAGGATTTGGTCTAGATTCTGGAAATGCAGCTGCAAGTAAAGCAAGGTGTATGCCATCTAGAGTTTATAGACTTGGGTAAACAATTCTAAACAAGTATATAAATAAATAGATAACATACGTGTGTGTTTAGAGATAGGTTCCATTATATACAGATAGCCAGAGAATTCTCTCTTATAAAGTAACATTTGAGCAGAAACCTAAAGAAAGTTAAGGAATGAGTATGTTTTATGTGTCAGCTTGACTGGGTCACAGAGTTCTCAGATATTTGGTAAAGAATTAGTCTAGGTATTTCTGTAAGGGTGTTTGGGGATGATTCTAACATTGAAATCAGTAGATTGAGGAAAGCCGATTGCCCTCTCCAATATGAGTGGGCCTTATCCAATTGCATGAAGGCCCATGGAACACAAGGAGTGATTCACCTTAAATAAAATTTCTATTGCCTGACTACCATTGATCTGGATTACCAGTTTTATTCCATCTTTTCTCTTTCTTCTTCCTCCTCCTCCTCTTCTTCTTGCTTCTGCTTCTGCTTCTGTTTCTTCTGCTTCTTTTTTTTTTTTGATACCAGAGATTGAACTCAGGGGCACTTAACCACTGACCCACATCCCCAACCATTTTTTATATTTTATTTAGAGACAAGGTCTTGTTAAGTTGCTGAAGCTGTCCTTGAACTTGTGATCCTCCTGCCTCAGCCCCTTGAGCTACTGGGATCACAGGCATGTGCCACCTCACCATATTCTATCTTTGATCTTGAACTGAAACATCCAGCTTACCAACTGCAAATGTTGGGACTTATCTATCTTCATAATCACATGAAACAACTTTGTGTAATAAATCCCTCTTTTATAATGTATTTGACCCTTTATATTTGCATATTCTATATATCCACAGTTATCCTATAATCACTATGGATTGAAAAAAAACAACATCTGTACTAAACATGTTCAGATTTTTTTTCTAGTCACTATTCCCTAAACAATACAGTATAACAACTCTTTACATAGCATTTACATTGTATCAGGTATTAAAGGAGTTTACAGATGACTTAGGGTATAGAATATATACAAATGCTATGTCACTTTTGTAAGAGACTGGAGCATCAGGTATTTGAGTATTCAAGTGTTTCCTAGAGTCAATCCCCTATGGTTACTGAGGGATGACCACCATCCTGTAGGCTGTGTTTCTCTGGATAACCCTCACTAATGCCGTGAGCCATGCGAATAACTGGAGAAAAGGTCCAGACAGTGGGAACAAAGAAAGGAGAAGCCTGGAGGTGGGTGTGCGGCTGCTGTGTCTGAGGAACAGCTAGAGTGCAGTGAGTGAAGGGAGCAGCCAAGACCGAGGCAGCAGAGTCACAGGGGTTTGATGGTGGTGGGCCTTGAAGACAAGGAAAAGCTGGGCTTCACTCTGCCTAAGATGGGCATTCATAGGAATGTTTTGAGCCAAGGAGTGCTACGATCAGGAGTTTTTTTTTTTTTTTTTTTTTTAAGAATAATGCCTACTGAACTTAAAGCAAAGAAATCAGTTAAGAGGCCGCTACACTGATCCAAGGAAAGATGCTGGTGCCTGGACCAGAGGGCTTGTGGTGGAGGTGGAGACGAAATATTGATGTCTAGGTTTTGTTTGAAGCCAAGAGCATCTTCAGGTTGTTTGTATATGGAATGAGATTAACTGTAGCTAACTCCATATGCATTAGCCTGAGCACCTGGGAAAATGGATATGCCAATTGCTGAGGTAGGACCAGCTACTGGTAGGCTTGGGACAGGGTCCAGGAGTTCCATTCAAGATGCCATTGGACACTCAAGTACAGATTAGGTTATGGAATACATGAGTATAAAGATAAAAGAGAAGGTTCAGGCTGCAGGTGTAATTTGGGAGTCATCATGAAGCTGGATAAAATGACCAAATAAGAGTGAGAACAAATGCAGAAGAGGGACTAGGACTAAATCCTCAGGCTCTCCAGCATTCAGATCAGTATTTTACAAAAAGAAGGTTTAAGTTCCTTAGTGGATTATGCAATCAACTTGGAGGATGACGAACACTACTTTGTCTAATGTAATAGAAAGGAATAGAACATATTAGAGTACTTTGAATGTAGTATTGTTTCATGAAACACATTGCGTAGTGTGTATTTACATATCTGTGTGCTAGTGTATATTGCATGTGAATTGGTATCTTTACTTCACAACATGTATGCATACATGCAACTGACAAAACATAAAACATTTTTACAATGGATAGTATTAGAGCATTTTTTTTTTCAATCATGAAAGTCAGAGTTTTCAAGGCATATCCTAGCAGTGGAGCTCTGCCCAACCAGAGAAGCAGACGATAAGTTATTCTGGCTTGCCCCTGTAGGCACGGACCAGGAGGGTGGAGACAGCCAGCAGCCAGTTCAAGAGAACATGGAGCAGGTGTACAGAGAGTGCAGTTTCCATGAAAGAGAAATGACACAGCCAGGACTCCTGCTCTGGGCAGCAACCTTTCTTTAGGACAGCATGTGGTTCCACACATTTCAGGTCCCCTCCCCACAAATTCAGGCACAAAGACCTATTTGTGTTGTCTTTCTTACAGCAAGCAAGCTGATCTCAGTAAAAGTGCAACTCTGGCAATGAACTTCATTTCTTGACCATGTCATTTGCATGTTTGTACAATGCTACTGTTACACTTGACGGAATGTTCTGAGGATTAAAAATATACTTAGTCTCCATCAAATGCTCATTAAATGCTTCATGGAAGAAGGAGCAACAGATGCTCTTCTATGCCCTGCAGTTTTCCTCCTATGCTGCTCTGTGCCTGGGCATCAAGCCTACTGGTGGCACAGCCCAGCCTCAGGAGGAGGTCACGATCTCTTCCACATTCTGGAGGAGCCCTCAAATGACTCAGGTAGACACACAAATAGGCCTCTTGAAACAAGGAAGGGCTTTAAAAGAAACTGGTCTGGAGCTCTGACGCCTTCCCTGCTGAGCCGTTTCTTTTCCATTGCCTAATTCCCCGCCTCTACAGCTCACAGGGGAAGATGGATATGCTGTCACCCCTGCCAAGAACCAGACGGAGCAGAGGAGAAAGAAAACAGAGACTGAGCAGACTAAGTGACTCAGAACTGGGTCTTAGAGGAAAAAGATTGGGTCATCCTCCCTACACACTTTCTTTTACCTAAGAGAGATGGCTGTGTAAGGTCTGGAGGGACCCAAAGGTGGCAGCGATTACAGGGAGCTACCTTTGCAGCAGGCTTCTGTGCTTTCTTCTAGTCCAGACCTTAAGCCACAGACACCCAAGGAGCATTTGAAAGTCAAACACGTCTCTACCCCCACCATCAGGTTGGCAGAACTTGGGCCTGTGCCTCCTATCCAGCTTTGATTTGTCCTCTATGTGACACTCTTTGTTCAACATCATCATGTGACAGAGGAGGAACATCCGTGGAATGTGTATGTTTGCTCAGTGTGCATCCCCAGGGCTCTTGTCCTCCCCGCAAGGTGATCCACACACACAAGATGCTCAACCTCCCAGAGGCCCCCAGACCCCTTGACCAAGCCCATGAAACCCACTTACCGCAGCTGCAGTGGTAGATTCCCACTGAGAGCTCTTTGCCTAATGAGGAAAGCATGTCAGCCCACCTGTGTCCAGGGTGAATGCAGCCATCAGAGGCCAGGGACCTGAGCTCTGCTTTTGCAGCCAGGCAGGTGCTACCAAGTTAGGCATCACCTGGTTCCTAGTGGAGCATATGACTTCCCAAGTTGTGAGAACTTGCAGCATAAGCTTCCATCATTCAAGGTTTAAGTCCAGAATGAATTATTTTTTATGTAATCATATATTCTTTAATGTTCAAGCTTCAAAACTCAGCCAAAGGGTTTGAGAAGGCAAATCCTGATGGTATGCTAGTTGCAGTTAGATTGGCCTAGAACCTTCTGACTGTCAACATCTCTGGGTTTCCATCTCTTAGATCTGGATTTTCCTGCTTTATTGTGGATAAATAGTGTGTACGTAAAATAAGTTACACTCACAGCATTGACACGATTGAAACAAAAGAACATTTTACTTATGTAAGTCAAATCACACTCAAAATATCAAAGGCACAGGTCAAGGCTTGCTATCATCATCCCAGACACATTCGTTTTTTAAAATATTTATTTTACACGTTGAAGAGAGAATACATCCACATGGCCCTTAAATCAAAACCACAGGAAGCAATACACAGCGAAGGGATTAGCTCCCACTTGGTTCCTAACTGTCCCGAACCAGAGGGGGAACTGCAATCCCACCACCACTACCACTACCGAGCATGTTAATTTCCATGTGTATGCCTACAGAGCTTCTTATACAAACTGAAGCAAGCATTAATATATACTCTTACCTTCCATGTTTTTTTTACAAAATAATAGCATACTAAGGGGAAATGCTAGAAAATGATATTGGCCAAATTATATTGTTATATTATGTACATGTATGAATACGTAACAATAAATCTCACCATTATGTACAACTATCATGCACCAATAAAAATACAGAAAAACAAAATAAGAGCATGCTATAGAAATCTCTCCTAGACTTTGATTTTTTTCACTTAAAAGTAATCTTTCTATTATAATTATCAGCACATATTGATTGTACAAAATAATGGGCTTCTTTGCGATACTCTCATATATGCTTATAACATATTTTAATCATATCCACCCTCCCTGTTACTCTCCCTGACTCTTCCTCACCCTTCCCTTTCCCTAATAGTCCCTCTTCTACTTCCATGTTGTCTTTTTTTTTTCTTTCATCCCAAATTCCACATATGAGAGAAATCATGTGATACATGCCTTTGAGTCTGGTTTACACAGGGATCTCCATTTCTATCCACTTTCCAGCAAATGATGGGATTTCAGTCGTTAGGACTGAAAAATACCCCATTGTGTATATACCATATTTTCCTTATCCATTTATCCATGGATGGGTATCTAGGCTGATTTCATGATTTCTTACCTTGGCTATTATGATTAGCCAGGCACACTGATTTTTGCCTAAATGGTTAAATGGCAAACTCTAAGTATTTTCTTATAGCCCCATTGCTAGCCATTCCCCTCTTGGCTTCCATACCACTTTACTTACACCTCTGTGATTTCATTTATGATGCTTTGTTTCTGTTTCAACATGCATCTGTCATTTCACAAAAACCTACAAGCTCCTCAAAGGTAGGATCTAGAAGGTAGTCATATCTTGTCCTTAGTACTAAACACATGATAGATGCTCAATGAATGTATATTTAGTTGTTTTGTTAAATGAATTTATAAGTTCAGTTAAGCAAGCATTTATTAAGCATATACTATATGCTAATCAGAATTAGATGCTCAGGATATAATTATTTCTCTGCCTTAAAGTATTGCACACTCCAATAGGAGACAAAATTTTAACAAATAAACACAGAGCATTGGATATAAAAATCAAAGTGTATTTAAAATATAGATTCAATCCAGTTAAGGAGTCATTGTTTTTCTGAAAGAACAGATAAAGTTCTAGGAGGAGAGAATATCTGAGCTGGGCCTTGTAGGATAAATAGGATTTTGGTGGGTGAACAATGATAGGAATGAGTGAAAGGGGAGAAGCAGGAATAGAAGAATTAGTGCTATCACTCCTCAATGAGAGAATTACTATGGCTATAGTGCATTATCTCAAGGTCGGAGGTATTTCTTCTATGCTGGGAGCACAGTGTCAAGTATCCAGTTCACTCTTAGGGACCGTGGCTGATGATGGTGAACACTGTTTAAACCTTCTACTCAGGACAAGTCACAGACACAATGCAAATGTACTTTGGAAACTGTAGGTAATAAAATAAAGCAGTTTGGGAAGACTGGATTCTAGGACGATTGATGTTCATCTTCTTCGTTTTTAAAAAAAACTTTTCTTCCTAAGGATAGTTGAATCTAATTTAACATCTTAAGCAATTTGTTCAAATAAACTAGTGCTGAGGGAGACTCCAGAGGGTACATTACACAGGATTGTAACTGCAGAGCAATCCTGTGGATCAAAAAATGAATTAGCCAGAGAGTGCCAGGAGTTATATGTTCAGAAAAGATGCTTTATGGGAAGATAAGGTAATTAAGAATTTAGTTTTAGTAAAGTTGGCCAAGGAGACCAGAGACTGATGTCTCAGTCCCAACATTCAAACACAGGCACGCAAGCAAGTCCACCTATTGTGTGAGATGCTCTTCAGTGACCATTGAGGTAAAGCTGGTGAGGTGTATTTCTTTTAATGGGCTCATGCAGGAAAGACACAAGTGTGATTGTTCTAAAATGAAGGGGGCAGCCATCACAGCTTATCATGAATGTGACGTGAACCCATTCTCATGCTGAAAAGATAAACCTGGCCACTGTGTGTAAAATGGACTGAAAGGGAAACAGCCAAGTATAGAAAGAACCAGGCAGAGGCACTGTGGTGGCTGCGTGGCTAAAGGTGATGAAGATGGATGCAAGTGGAGTGACTCGGGAGACCCCAGAAACAAAGTCCACAGTGTTTGGTGATGGATTGGAGGATAATGGGGGTTAGCAGGATGGGGCAGAGTGTCAGGACAAGTCAGGACAAGTGCAGGAGTGAGAGCAAGCACATCGAAATTTCCGACTAGTGCCTGGTCTCAGAGATGGGGAGTAAGGAGGAATGCCACTTCTGAAAAGGCATGCTGGAAGCCCAAGCAGCAGCCTCGCACATCAGAGTGCAAGGAAGAGAAGGCGCCACTGCAGGCCCCGCCTCAAGGGGTCAACATTGCCCCACACAAAAGTTGAATCAAAATGGATCAAAGACCTAGGAATTAGACCAGACACCTTGGCAACATCTAGAAGAAAACATAGGGTCAACACTCTATCATATAGGTGCAGGCACCAACTTCCTCAATAAGACCCCCAAAGCTCAAGAAATAAAACCGTGAATCAATAAGTGGAATGCCATCAAATTAAAAACTTCTCCACAGCAAAGGAAAAGATAAGAGAGGGAAGAGAGAGCCTACAGAATGGGAGAAAATCTTTGCCAGCTACTCCTCTGACAGTGGATTAATATCCAGAATACATAAAGAACTCAAAACACTCAATGCCAAAAAAACAAATAGCCCAATCTATAAATGGGCAAAAACACAAATAAACTTCTCAGAAGTAGAAACACAAATGGTCAACAAATATAGGGAAAGCATTCAGCATCTGAAGCAATCAGGGAACTGCAGATCAAAACTGCACTGAAATTTCATCTCACTCCAGTCAGAATAGCAATGTTCAATAACAGGAATAAAAATAAATTCTGGTGAGGATGTAGGGAGAAGGGTACACTCTCACATTTTTGTGACTACAAATTAGTACAACCACTCTGAAAAGCAGTGGGGAGATTCTTCAAAAAACTAGGAATGGAACCACCTTATAATTCAGCTACCTCATTTCTCAGTGTTTAGCCACAAGATCTAAAATGAGCATACTAGAGCAATACAGCCACTGCAATGTTTACAGTAGCAGAATTCACAACAGCCAAATTATGGAATCAACCCAGATGCCCATCAATAGATGAATGGATGAAGAAATTGTGGTATATATACAAAATGGAGTTCTACCCAGTTGTAAAGAAGAATGAAATAATGGCATTTGCCAGTAAATGAATGGAAATGGAGAAAATTATGCTAAGTGAAATAAGCCAGACTCAGAAAAGAAAAGCTCTAATGTTTTCTCTCTTATGTGGATGCTAGAGCAAAATAAGGGAAAAGAAGGCGTGGGAAAGGGGATCATATAACATAAATCAAGAAGATCGGTAGAGTAGATGTGGGACAATGAGAGGGATGACGGAAGGGAAAGGGGTGAAAAATGGCATGAATCTCACAAAACCATATTCATATGTAAAGATACCAAAGGGAATTTCACTTTTATGTATATGTAGAAGAAAGGAAGTTTAATAGACTAGAGAAGGGAGAATAGCAGAAGATAGCAGAAGGAAGAAAGAGCATAAAAGGAGGAGGAATGGGGCTTGAGATCAAATTCCTTGCCTGTAGGATTTTGTCAAAATTAACCCAATTGCCGGGTGCGGTGGTGCACACTTGTAATCCCAGCAACTTGAGAGGCTGAGGCAAGAGGATCACAAGTTTGAGCCCAGCCTCAGCAGCTTACTGAGGTCCTAAGTAATTTATTGAGACCCTGAGTTAAAATAAAAAAATAAAAAGGGCTGGGAATGTAGTGTTAAAGCACCACTGGATTCAACCTTAATAATAACTGGATTCAACCTTAATAATAACAATAATAATAATAACCAAAACAACAACAACATAACCCAATTACTATGTATAATCATGATACTCTAATAAAAAAAAATGTCCAGAGAAAAGGCAATTATGCCTCCAACACAGGTGTGTCTACCTGAAAAGAGAACATTTTTCTTTGCAACAACTTATCTTTCTAAATGACCTGCTTGTGAGCTCATGCTCACTAAAATGAACACTTACAAGTCTGGGTTCTAGGTATTCTCCCAAGCACATGCCACCCCATCTTCTTGGTGCAGAGCTCACCACATCCCAGAATACTCCTGTTAGAAGAAAAGAGGGAGCAGCTTTCCAGAGATCCTTAAGTCTGCCGTTTCCTCTGAACTGTCACAGTCACCTGAATGCTGAGGCCAAGTTCTCAGGTGACTTTATCACCCGTCTGTGAGTCTCAGCACAGAAGGAGAAGAAATGTAGAGAGACTGCCTGCTCTTGCCAGTTTCTGCATGGAAAGTGCTAGATCAGTCATGTCTGGGAGTCAGGAGACCAAGGTTTCCAGCTACTGACTGACTATAGACCCCTTCGGTCAATCTCTTGGCCACAGGCTGCCCATTTAACAATGAAGCTGGAGAACTCATTCATTCCAACGTGAGGATTTTCCAACAGCTTTTTGTGACACAGGGCACATATTTGTCACATGTGATAGAAGCATAAGCTGTATTTGTGTTACTGAAGTATATGTTTTTCTTCCCTCTGTCAGCTACACCAGGATAATAAAACACCTTTTTGAGGAGGATGAAAAAGAAGAATGATGTAGGAAGAGGAAATTCTGAAGTGAATAAAAGGCTCTGGAAAAAATAGAAGGCTTCAAGGAGATGTTGACCTCAGCAGAACCCCAGGCAGTACTGTCACTGGAGTAAGGGGAACAATAAAAGCACTCCAGCTCCACGCTAAGGAGTGTAGGGCGGCAAGGAGGCCTGACAAGCAGCAGTTATTTTCTCTGATCCCAGTGGTCATTAGGCTCACTACCAAAATCCTATGGTGTTTAGACGAACATTAAGATGCAAAGGGATTACTACTTGATAACAAAACCAGACAAAGACACCACAGGAAAATAAAACAACAAGCCAATAGCCCTGATGGATATAGATGAAAAATCTTTAACAAAATGTTAGCAAACTCAACACAGCCATACATTTAAAGAATTATATTCCATGACCCAGTGGGATTTGTCCTTGGGATGCAAGGATGGCTCAACATATAAAAATCAATTAATGTCATATACCACATGAACAGAATAAAGGATAAAATGAAGTTGACACAATCATCTCAATAGATGCAAAAAATCATTTGATAAAATCTAACACCCATCTATGATAGGAAATCTTCAACAAACTAGGAATAGAGGCAACTTGAAAATCCAACAGCCAACATCATGGCTGTTAACTGAATGGACATTTGCACACACAAAAAAGGAGAAGAATAAGGAGGAGGAGAGGAAAGGGGAAGAGAAGGAGAAAAGAAGGGGAAAGAAAAATAGAAAAGGTATAAGATACTTTTAAAAAAATCAACTAGAAATGGGTTTAAAAACTTAAACATAAGACATGAAACTAAAACTTATATAAGACAACACAGGGACAATTTTCATGATATCCATCTTGGCAAGAATTTTGTGGATATGACACCAAAAGCATGGGCAGCAAAGCAAAAATAGACAAGTGGGACTGGACCAAATTTAAAAGCTTCTGCATGATAAAGGAAACAAGTGAAAAAGTAATCTACAAAATGAGGCCAAATATTTGCAAATGATAAAACTGAGAAGGAGCTAATTGCTAAATCTATAAAAAATTCTTGCAGTTCAGTGGCAAAGGAATTAAAAAGCCAGATTTAAAACTGGGCTAAGGAGTTGATCAACACTTCACCAGAAAGTCATACAAATAGCCAACAAGCATATGGACACAGGAAAATGCAAATCAAAACTGTGAGGGCATACCACCACACACCTGGTATGGTGCTATTATCAAAGGGAAAAGATAGTAGTAAGAAGAGTGTTGGCAAGATGGTGGAGAAATAAGAACCTTTGTGCACTATTGGTGACAAATTAAAATAGTGCAAATGCTTGGGAAAACAGTATGTAGGTTCCTCAAAAAATTAAAAATAGAACTACCATATGATTCCGTAATCCCACTTTCATTATTTATCAAAAAGGAATTGAAATCACAGTCTTGAAGAGATATTAGTACTCCTGTTTGTGGCAGTACTAGTCATGATAACCAAAATGTGAAACAACATAAATGTCCATCAATGGATGAATGGATTAGAAAATTGTGACATATTCATAGGATAGAATGTTATTCAACCTTAAGAAACAATGAAACCACACAGATGAACCTGGAGGATATGAAAGTATGTGAAGTATGAAAGTATGAAAGACACATGGCAATATTGCCTGATTGTACTTAAATGAGGTACTTGTTTTGTTTTAGATTTTTTATTGGTGCATTATACATAGTATTGAGATTTATTGTTACATACTCATACATGCACACAATATAACAATATAACTTGGTCAATTTCATTCCGCAGTACTCTCCCTTTCCTTCCCCTTCTCCTATCCCCCTGGTAACCTACTTCTAATCTACTGATCTCCCTTCTCTTTTCATGAAATTTCTCTTCCACTTTTTTCTGCTCTTTTCTCTTCCACATATGAGCAAAAACATATAACATTTGACTTTCTGAGTTTCCATCATTTTCCTGCAAAGGATATAATTTTATTGCTCTTTATGGCTGAATAAAACTCAGTTGTGTGTATATACCACATTTTCTTATCCATTCATCCACTGGCAGACACCAAAGATGATTCTATACTTTGCCTCTTGTGTATTGTGCTGTTAGAAACATGGAGCATGTATCTCTGTGGTATGATGACTTTAATTCCTTAGGATAAATATTCAGGATAAATATTTAATTCTTTAGGATAAATATTGGGGCTGAATCATACGGCGATTCCATTTCTAATCTTTTGAGGAAACCCCATGCTGATTTCCATAGTGGTCGTACTAATTTACAATCCCACTAGCAGTGTAAAAATGTTGCTTCTACTCTACATGCTGCCCAACTCTTATTATTATTTGTGTTCTTGATGACTGCCATTCTAACTGGTGTGAGATAAAATCTCAGCATTTTTTGATTTACAGTTCCCTAATTACCAAAGACTTTGAACATTTTTTCATATATTTATTGGCCATTTGTATTTCTTCTTTTGAGAAGTGTCTGTTTAGTTCATTTGCTTATTTATTGATTGGGTTATTTGTTTTTTCATGTGAAGTTTTTTGAGTTCTTCATATATTCTGGATATCAACTCTCTGTTGGAAGGGTAGATGGCAAAGATTGTTTTCCATCTGTAGGCTCTCTTTTCATGCCTTTGTTTCCTTTGCTATGCAGAAGCTTTTTAATTTGATACCATCCCATTTATTAATTCTTCTTATTATTTCCTGAGCTTTAGGAGTCCTATTGAGGAACTTTCTGCCTGTGCCTATATGTTGAAGTGTTCAGCCTACATTTTCTTCTGTGATTTGCATTTTCTGGTCTGATTTCTATGTCTTTGGTCCATTTGAAGTTGACATTTGTATAGGGTGAGAGATAAGGATATTGTTTCATTTTTCTTCGTGTGGATATCCAGGTTTCCCAGCACCATTTAAGAGGCTATCTATTCCCTAATAGATGTTGTTGGTGCCTTTGTCAAGATGACTATATCTGCATGAGTTAGTCTCTGTGTCTTCCATTGTGTTCCATTGGTCTATGTGTCTGTTTTTATGCCAGTACCATGCAGTTTTTGTTACTATAGCTCTGGAGTATAATTTGAAGTCAGGTATTATGATGCCTCTAGCATTGCTTTTTTTACTTAGAATTGTTTTAGCTGTTCTGGGTCTTTTATTTTTCCAAATGAATTTTAGAACTGTTTTTTTTTCTAATTCTATGAAGAATGTCATAGATATTTTGATGGGAATTGCATTCCATCTCTAGACCACTTTTGATAATATGACCATTAAAAGAAGCATTTAAAACAGACTCACAGAAGCAAAGAATACAGTTGTGTTTGTCAGAAGCTGGGATAAACCCAGAGATAAACACTCAATTTTCTTCCAGCTCTTTTTTAACAGATTATTTACATGATTAAGATCATACTGTATGCACCCTCTACATTCTATTTTTGTCATAATATTATGGCTAGTGGTATGTTGGGACTGGCTTGTAGTTGTTCACAACAACCAATACGCATGCCTTTCCAATTCTGTGTTCAGAGACATCACACTGGTAACTTGAAATTGGTATGGTGAAAATGTTGGCACCATGGAAAGTGGCAAACACCAGCAGTCAGGGATATTTTGTTTTGCTTTTTCAGAGACCTAGTTGTTAAATGTCATAAGCACACTGTGATTATACTGTATGCTTTTTCTAAGTCTTGAAAGTTTCTTTGTAAACAAAATTTCAATCATTATGTAATAATCATTAAAAGTTATAATTTCCAGACATTATATACAATTTTTCACTATTGTAAATAATGCTATAATGAACATCTTAGTGCACAAATATTTTCCATTTTTTATTATTTTCCTCAGTATAGGTTCCTAGGTCAGAGGATATGAACATGAGTTTTCAGGCTCTTGATATATATTGGAAGTTTTCTTTTCCTGAAAAGTTACACCAATTATATTCTCACAAATAATATGTGAAAATATCTACTTCTCTCACATTAAGTATGTTTTAGCAAAAAATATAGAACAGGGCTCCCAATTAGAACAAATACTAATGTGTAAGGACTACATAAAAATAAAAAATTTCCTTAAATGCCACAAATAAAATAAAAGGACAATAAACTCATTTAAAATGTAATAAATAGAATATAAAACAGGTCATTATATTTAACATAGAAATAGTTTGCATGAATCAATAAAAGCCATGTATCATAATAAATAAAAGAGCCATGCAGGAAATGTAGCTCAGTGGTAGAGCAATTGCCTACCATGTGTGAAGCCCTGGGTTTGATCCCTGGTAGACACACACACACACAAAATAAAATGCTTGAAACAACAGTATTCTAATTTATTGTCTTATTCCAACTTTTAAGACCTTCCACTATGCCATCCAAAGAACAGGAGCAAAGTAATTCTGGGATATCAGGGCTCCCTGGCCAAGTCTCTACCATATCCGGTTATTCAAGCAATGCTCATGAATGGGACTAGAATTTACTAGCATTTGTTATATTCTAATAGAAATAAATTCCCTTTCTACTAAAAAAACCATGCTTAGAACAACAGAGGAGCATGATATAAATAGGTCATGTAGTTTACTAAAAAAGAGAGAAAAAGCAAAATTAAGAGAGTGCACCAACAGGCTAAGAACAATTCCAGCAGAACAGATGGCTCTTCTCTGGTGAAATGGAAGCTCTGTTGATGCTGCCCACCTCCAAGGTTCCTGGAGTGAAGTTCATGTTTCCTTGAAGATTTTTAGCTGTTTTCTATAAGGTTCTGGCTCAGAGACTGCAGGAAATTGAAGGGGGGAGCACCAGAGCACCCCTTTGTTCCTGGATGCCAGATTGCTGTCAAGAGTCTGAGCCGTGTGTAGGTTTGAGAAAATTAGTCTCCCTGAAAGTAGAAATCAGAGCCAGAGAGAAACATATTCTGGTTTGCAGCACATTTCATTATGTAAATTGCACAATGCCATTTATGTAAGGTTGTAATCAATCACCAAGTGTGTGCTGAGGACCATTCAGCATCAATCTAGGTACACAGGAATGACAGCAAGAAAGGCCATGATCCTTGTCTTTGAGAAACTCTGAATCTTTGGAAGACAATTGTCTAGGATTAGAAGCAGAAGTAAAATAATAGGCTAACTTCTACAGAAAAGGCACACATGCTGCTGGAGTCCAGAGACAGGAAGGAGCTCAGCTATAAGAGCATGCTATCACAATTCTAGAAAGCTTCATGGAATAGCTGGAGATGAGGAAGGGTAGGACCACAGGAGCTCTCTGTCAGAAACAGACTGCAGCACCATTTGTTTTTTTCCAGACCAATACTGGCACACTGAACATAATAAATAGTTTGGTGGGCATAAGTTTCCCGGTCGATGCATGGACTGATCCAACATGATCCCTCCTCTGGAATATTGAAAATAAAAAAGATACTATTTTTGGATCTAGCCTATTGGGAATAAGTAAGCAGTCATCTTTTCTTTTTATTTATTTATTTATTGTTTTATTGTGATAAAATATACACCACAAAATTTACCACATTAAGTGCCCAGTTCATTGGCATTAAATACACACATGTTGTGTGAGCAAAACCACAGTCCACCTATTTTATCATCCCAAACTGCAACTCGGTACCTGTTAAGTAATAATTCCCTATTTCCTCTTCCCCAGCCCCCAGTAACACTCTTCTACTTTTGGTCTCTTTGAATTTGACTCTTGTAGATACATCGCATAACTAAAATCATTCTCTTTTGAAAATTATTATAGTGACTGTGAAGTTCTCAGCAAAAAGCAGATGGCATACTCAAATTGGATAATTTAGGGATTGTAATTAATAATTGAATTTAAGAAAGGGAATATAGATCTTCCTTAACTTATCATGGGGTTGCTCTTCAACTTATGATGGGGTTGCACCCCAATAAACCCATTGTAAATTGAAAATATCATTAAGCTGAAAATGCTTTTAACACACCTCAGCTACTAAACCTCACAGCTTAGCAACACAGCACACGGTGTCACATCAGTGGTTTCCCTCATGATCGAGTGGCTGCGTAGCCGCTGCAGCTCGTTGTGCTGCCAGGCACCTTGAGAGAATGTCATACCACCTCTCACCATCCCAGGAAAAGACCAAAACTCAAAATTCAAGTATGGTTTCTACTAAATGTGTATCACTTTCACATCACCATAGGGTAAAAAAGTTGTACCACCAGAAAGGGAGGAGCATCTGAACTCGCAAAGATTTGTACAGATTTAAGAAAACTACAAGAATATGTAAACCACATGACTTGCAAGAGCAGAGAGCTATTACCAAATCTAGGCCTATAGGAATAGGGACCAGAATCCCAGAACTGTGGCTGTGTGGAAAGTTTCATTGACAGGTTGTGAGGCCTTCAGTATAGGGCTGCAGCCAAATCAGGACACTAAATACTTGACCTCCACTTGCCTCCTAACCTTTGACATCCTGCTAGTGCTTTCCATTGACTAATCCCAATCAGACACCGG
>CM053399.1:59809858-59863864 GCA_028644305.1 Xerus rutilus | reverse complement strand
AGGGGACAACTCCACAAGCTGCCTCTGCTCCTAGACGCAGGGCTGATTGGAAGATTGATTTAGAGAGGGCCCTTTGTAATAAATTGTTCCTCTCCTTGCTCACAGCAGGGGGCCAGCTGCTGCCGGCTCTCTCAGCATGGAGGGCACAACTGTGGATTTAGAACGCGAGCAGAGCAGATGGGCGGCCTCTCAGCATCTTGAGGATGGCTGCCAAGTTGGGTTTGTGCTGCCATTTGATCTATTTTTTTTCCCTCCTGATGCTCATATTATGCGATCTGTGGAGCAGTGTGGTGTCTGAGAAAGCACTGGACCCGAGAGCCAGGCTGGAACCCCGAATGCCTTCCTGGCTGTTCTTCACAAACATTCCAGCTCTGGTCTACAGGGCACCTTGTGCTAATTCAGGCCCCTACCCTGGGAGAGTCCACAGCCCAGAGGAAGGCAGAATAGTAGTAATCAGCTGACCAACAGTTGCAAGGCAGAGGTCAGCACAGGGCTCAGTTTTTAGGTAGACTGGAGGAGCCTCACCTCAGAGCAGGGAAGTGCTGTTCAGGGAAGGCTTCTGGGAGGAAGGAAGGCCTCAACAGTGAATTGAAAGGTAAATATAAGAACCTGCCAGAGAACAAAAGCATAGGCACACACAAAAAGTATTGATTCCACATTTATTCGATCAGTCTGGACAGAGGCAGAGTGGCATGCTGCTTTCCCTTAGTACAGAGTGAATGATGAGGTGACATGCAGCAGGAGGAAATCCTACAATGCCAGGTAGGGACCAGATCACACTGGGCTGCCTGAATCTGTTTGGGCTGCTGTAACAAAATCCCTGACACAGTAGCTTATAAACAATAGAACTTTATTTCTCACAGCTCTGGAAGCTGGGAAGTCCAAAGTCAAAACACCAACAGAATGGGTGTCTGATGAGGGTCCCTTTCCCTGTTCATAGATGGCCCCATTTCAGGCATCCTCACAGGGTGAAAAAGGCAAAACAGCTGTCTGGGACCACCCTTATAATAAAACTAGTCTTGCTCCAGAGGGCTGCACTTTTATGACCTGAGTGAGCAGCTTCCAAATGCCCCACCTCCTAAAACCATCAGCTGGGAGGTTAGGATTTCACCTTATGAATTTGGGAAAGAAACAAGCATTCAGACCATATTGAGAGCTCTGACTGTCATTCTTAATTAAGAGGTTATACAGTTTGGGGATTACTAGCTGGATCAAAGGCAAGCCAGTTGTGTGAACTGTCTGAGTCTCAGTTTCCTCCATTATATAATGGAGATAATAAAAGGCCCCATGCTCACTTTGCAGAGCTGTGGATGGGATCATTTACTCCATCAGTAAACATTCATTGAGTGTCCCATGTGTATCAGACATGTAGGAAGGCTAGAGATGCAGAGATGAATAAGATATTATCACTATCCTTAAAATCTCTACTATCCAGCCCCCAGGAAAGGCTAATTAATAAATCAATAAAATAAGGACAGAGCAAGCCAGATAAGAAACAGAAAGGGGAAAGGAATGAGCATTTGACATGAAGACAGGCATTGTGCTAGATGCTTCTGGGGATGCCATGCTCTTTAGTCTTTCCAGAAGCTCTTGATGATAAAATGGAAAATGCAGCCACCAGTGTCCCATCTCAGAGGAGTCACTAAGTTTCATGGGAAATAGAAACATTGGTCCAGGACTCTGGTCAGGCTGACCTGCTTAGACAGACAAAGCTGGAAAAGAGTCCCTATGCAGGTCCAACCTGATTCTTTCTTTTTATTCCAAGCATTTGCTTTCTCACTCTTAAAAAGGGAATATTCATTTGCTCCCCTGGATCTATGGTGAGAGTTTGATTTACAGGACTTGTGAAGAACTACTTGAATATGCTTTTGAGGCTGGGTGTTTGGGGGTGAAGGCAGTCTCCTGCTGAGATACCTGTTGGCAAAATAATTCATGCACAGAGCAGAGATGAACTTTTTTTAAATTAAGATTTTGTTTCATGGAATATGCATCACATTTGAGGCTGTGTTTTGCATTTTTTCCTTGTCTCATTGCAGTCCTATTATGAAGCAGAAATGGGTACTGGAACTCTAACCAGAACCACCAGTTTAAATAACATCCATCTATTAGCATCAGCACTAATGATGATGAAAAATGAAACAGCCTTTTGCATTCATCCATTTGATCATTCATGCAATCACTCAACAAATGTTTACTGAGCACCTAGCCTCCATTGGGCACCATGCTCTGTTGTAGGGATATGGGAAAAAGCAAGACAGACAGTCCCTGCCCGCAGAAGGAAACTAGACTCTACAGAAAGGAGACAGACAATAAAGCAAACGAAAAGGCACATAATTTTGTGATTGCCATTGATATGTTGCATATCATATGCAAATGATATGTTATAATTGACATGGTATGAAAGTACAATATATACTCTGAGAACATAATCCAGGCAGACCTAACCTAATTAGAATGCTTAGAGAAGTTTTCCTCAAGGTTTGCTGCTTTTAAGTTGTACTTTGGAGGCTGAATAGGTGTGAGTTAGGTGAGGAACATGATAGTAATTCGGGCACAGAGAGCAGCGTATTAGCAATTCTGGGGCAGAAGGGAGCTCTCCTTGGTGTGAAAGAGAGCCAATAGGACTGTTGAATAATCAAGAATCTGGGAGAAATGGTACTGTGATTGGTGCCAGTGGAGCAAGGTAGTTTGGCTAGAGTGAGAGCAAGGAGCGGAATGGAGGAGAGCAGGGAATTACAGCGCCAGTTGCCCCTGTGGCCCACTGGTCAACAACCAGACCTAATGTCTTGTGCTCAACTTCTTACCCTGACTTCAAGGCAGAGCTTCAATATCACATTCATTTACTTTGGGAAATGATGCATTACACAATCTTCTACTTAAAGATTTACCATGCACATTAGGGTATCAATGGCACTGAGATAGCTCTGTAACGAGAGATACATTTATCCCATCATTTCCCAAACATATGAAACAGAGGAGATGCTTGTGTCTCAAAGAAGGCAGTTAAGGAATTGCTTGTCTAGGGGACTGAGTTGTTCAGATTTGGACTGAATTTTGACTGTGATGTTGAATAGCTGGGTATCTGTAGACAAATTGTTTCACTGCTCTGAATCTCAGAGTTCTTACCTATGCCATAAGTTTTCTATGAGGATAAAATATATAACATAGGCAAAGTCTCAATCTCGGTGCATGGCATTGAATATATAGTTGTTCAATAAACATTGATTGATGTTCTTTCATCTGTGTAGAATATAACAGACTACATCAGATTTTAAAGAATCTTCCCACCATAAATGACTAGGAAATACAAAAATTCCCCAAAACTAAAAACAAGTGTTTCCATTTGAAATTATTCATCACATCCTGAATGTAGTGCATGAAAAAAGACTGAAATTGAATCACATCAAGAAATTGCTGAACTCAAAGAACAAAGAGAATATTCCAGTGTTTCCAGAGTGAACCAACAATCACAGACAAAAACTTGGAATTAAATAAGCTTTAGCCTTCTGGATCTAAGACCAGAGGTTGGATGACAAGGGAGAATTACTTTCAATGTTCTGAAAGAAAACAATTTTCCTATGAAAAATTAATACTCCGCCAAACAAATTATCCCATAAGCTAAGTGAGTAATCAGATGATCAAAAATTCAAAAAGATATTTTCTTAACATATGCCTTTTCTTAGGAAAGTAGTTTGAAAGTTAAATGACATCATAGGAAGCTACAGGCTACTAGAAATGGAGAAACCAACACAAGAGAGTCACAGGACTTCCCAGGATGATGGTCGAAAGAGGACTCCACATGTTAACTGTAGAGCCACCCTGGAAAGCAACCCGTTCAGACTAGAACAGGAGGACAGTTAGTTCCAAAGGGGTAACCTCTAGAAAATTTGGAATTAATGTGTTGAGTTTATGGAAATATTACTAATAGGAGAATGTCAAAGATAGTGGGACATGGGGCAGGATGGAAATTGGGGATCAAGCATGCAAAAGATAAAACAAGGCAGTTACGGTTTTCTGAAAAAAAAAAAAAAAACAAAGTCGGGCACAGTGGCTCAAGCCTGTAATCCCAGCACTTAGGGAGGCTGAGACAGGAGAATCGCGAGTTCAAAGCCAGCCTCAGCAACAGTGAGGTGCTAAGCAGCTCAGTGAGACCCTGTCTCTACATAAAACACAAAATAGGGCTGGGGATGTTGCTCAGTGGTCAAGTGCCCCTGAGTCAATCCCCGGTACCAAAAAAACAAAACAAAGTTTAACACAAAAAGGAGACCCAACTTGGCTGTCCACAATATCTATAAAGTAATAATAGAAATATTCATGACTTAGGGATCAATGATGGCGGTGTGGAAGAGAAGGAAAGGAAAAGTGACTCTCAATCTGTCACTCAGAGAAGGTGCTATCGAAAACTGATAGATCGAGAAATAGCAGTACTATTTAGCAAGTTGGAGATCAGCACCAGATGCAGCACTTAGAAGAGACAGTAAGGCCAGGGACTGGTGTTTTCTAAAATGGTATTATACACTATTTGTCTTTTAAAATATGTATATATTACATTATTAGAAAATGAAACTTAAAAGAATATAAACTAGGGTTCTATGATAATTCAAGTTACAATTAGGCAACAATCTTGTGTATGCACGAGAAGGCTGGTATCCAGACTCTAAGATCCTCCACCTCCAAGTCCAAGTTCAACCAGCCCACCAAAAGCTGCTGGCTGTGGCACAGAGGTATTTCCATTGTCCTTGCTTTTCTCTTCTTAAAGTGAGGCTAAAATAGAAGCCGTTTCATAGGAGTGCTGTGAAGATGGTATCAGAGGATACATATAAAGTGCCTGGCACTGGCTTTGGCCCATTGCTATCAGTAATAAATGATAGCTATCATTAAGGAAGGACGAACAGAAAGAAGAGAGGGAGCAGAATGTGTGCAGCCTGCACGGTGGGAGGGGACGCCATTCACACAGCCTCCCAAGCAGCATGTCTTCTGGGCAGGCTGTCCTCTTAGTGACCATCTACTTAAAGGGACTTTGTCAAGGTTGACAGGCTCAATTTAATATACATTAAAAAGAACTTAGTTCGTTTCCTCTGTTCCGAAAAGGCTGTCAGTGCAGGAGAAAGGGTCAGCTTCACTGCAAGGTTAAAAGACTCGCTCAAGGAAAACACTCCCATGGTCCAGCGCCTCCCTAATCAGTCCATTTTGTTTTTACAGCATCCAAGTTCTCACTTAGAAAATGCACTCTGCCACATTCGCATCCTTGAAGGCCCAGGCTTGCCAGGTGGAAGTTATTCTCTGGGCATAATTAGGCTCTTCCCGGTCCTGTTCAGTGTCCCTCCCTCCCATGAAGGCAAAGCTGTCAGGATACCTTCTGTATACCCAGAGTGACTAATGGGGACCAGCCACTCAGGTACCATAGCACTGTTCCCCCAGGTGTTCCGTGGTGTTGAATAAGTCATGCTGCAGGACAAACTAGGAGAGTCTGTGTAGCCAGAACACATGACAAGTGGAAATATGTAGCTGATGAGTTGTGAAATCAAGATTAGGATTTGGCCAACTCCAAGGCCTGTTCTGAGCCCTGAAGGCCACCCCACCTGGCCTTCAAGCAAGGAATCAAGCAACATTCACAAGTGGGAGGAATTTCTGGGTGGATTCCAGCTTTTCCACTGCCCAGTTCTGCAACCATGAACTAGATCCTCAATCCTCCTATCATTTTTGTCAATTATAAAAATAGGATCACAGTTGGTTCTTGCCTTGATGACTTCATGTTCAGAGTTGTCAAAGTAGGTCTGAAATATACAAAAGCTAAGAGTGGTGAGCGTGGTACCAGCCAAAGAGCAGATAGCAGCAACCTTCTTTCTGATCTACCCTATGCCAAAGAGAGCCAGGAGTATCCTAAGTGGTCACTGCAGCAAGCCCAAGCTCAGCAGAGACCACCCTCCTGCTAACCAGCTTTCATATGAACCTCACGGTTCACATCTCCCTGTCCCTTGTGTTCCCTGGTTTTAGACCTTGATTTCCCATGGTTGCTCCTTTCCTTCTCTACCAAGCCAATTTCAACTCCCTTTTCTCTTCATCTAATGCTTAATTCTGCACAACTCCTATATATTGTCAGCATGCATCGCTGCAAGCTCAAAACATGTATCTGGGCCCTTTGGCATGTTACGGCCCAGGCCAAAGCACTGGGGTATGGCAATGAGGTTCCTGGTATGAGTCAAGGGCTCTTTCATTTTTAGACTGCTGATTGCTGCCCTTCAAAGCATCATGGCTTGACCTCAGTGACTGATCATCCTTACAGCTCACAATTATCTTGAAGGAACATTTTCTTGCCTGGAGCCCCATTTTGGTTTTCAGAGTGACAACCACCGTATGACCAGTTCTTGATCAAAGACTGGTAAGAATGAGGAGGGAGGAAGAATAATGCAGGACGATTTCAGAAGGAAGGATGAGATGAGAGAGAAGGGAAAATGAAGGATGAGGAGCACAGAAAGGGAGAACAGAAGCAGAAGGCAGGGAGGGGCCCAAGAGGAAGGAGGAGCAGCTGAGAGCTTTGCCTTTCCTGGCAGCCTCTGAGCCTTGGATTCTGCAGATCTGGCACCACACTGGGATGCAATACAACTGGCCCTGGTTTCAGCTCAGACCTAAGATCCAATCCTGTGCTGTCGCTCCCTCCAGCAAGTCTTTGTATCCTCCAAACCTCACTGTTCCTATCTGTTAACAGGAATGCCACCACCACCATGCAGGATTGCTTCAGAGATTGAAGCCAAAGCGTAAAAAGCAGGGGCACAGGACTCAGCACAGAGTGAGGGAGCAGTAAATGGTCATCACCTTGGGGATGATTAGTTTTGAAGGCTAGGGCCACTGAACCTATCACAGGACATTGTAGCTTTTGCAGACCCCCTAGGGCTGGATTTGCTGCTGCTGAGGAATGGCGTGATTTCAACAGGCCCTGCTCATTGTTGCCATTTAGGGAGAGCTCCTGCCCTCCAATCAACTTTCCTCTCTTGCTTAACTTCTTTTCATTAATTTTGTTGCACTTGCTCAGGGGAAAAACATTAAAAAAAAAAAAAAAAAACATGCAGGCTTCCAAATTAGTACTTGAAAGCAGTTGTAAATCCATAAGCCAAACCATCAGAGGAAGTGCCACCATCTCTGAGGACTGAGCTTACAGCATCTGCATTTCATCAACATCTACACACAAATGTGAGCTTGGGAGTGGGGCACAGGAGTCCTGAGACAGCATGCACACCCACAGATGGATGTGACATCAATAACTCCAAGTCCACTTTGGTCACCCTCATCCTCCAAGGAACCTTTCAAATTCCTAGCTCCTGTGTGCAATTAAGTACATTAAATTGGCTGCTGTAATTGAGTTCAGTTCAATTTCTCACTTCAGACTTGGAAAATTATGTGTAAGAAAAGATTCACATGCCTTTCTAATCAGCCAGAGTTGACAGGGGAAAAAAAAAAAAAGAAAGAAAGAAAACTTCTGATCACTCAACCATTAAACAAACAGGCGACAGCACCGGTCTAATTACTAGGTTACTATAGGCTTCTGGTATTTTTAAAAACAACACCCTGAGTCTGAAGGCCTCCACACTCCAGAAGCCAATGCCTTCTCCCCTTTGTCTCCTCTGCTTCTGCACAGGCGTCAGTAGATCCAGCCACCTCTGATGATTCCCCTCCACAATACACCATGCATCCTATTACCATCGGCTCCTGAGCTCCTCATATGCTCTCCTCATGGCAGGCATTGAAAATACAGAGGAAGTGTTCATAGCAGCATTATTCTCAGTAGGCAAAAGTGGAAACAAGCGGAGTGTCCACTAACAGATTAATGCATAAATTAATTGTAAGATGCACCCACAAACACACCCTGGAATATTACTCAGGATATGACACATACCATAGCATGGATGAAACTTGGAAACAGTATGTTAAATGGAAGAAACATGACACAAAGGATCACATACTGTATGATTCCACTTATCCAAAATATCTAGAATAAGTAAATTCTTAGGAACAGAAAATTGATTTGGGGTTGCTAAGTGTTGCAGGGAGAGATAAATGATAAATTCTTACGAAATGGATATAGAGTTTCTGTTTGAGGTGATGAAAAAAATTGGAAATTGCTCTTGGGCTGTTAGTTCAATGCATGAATAACTGTTCAACTCAGTGTGTCTATGGGCAAAGATCCCCAGAGTAGCTCACTCAGCTCCAGCTCCATCTTGTTCTGCCCTCCCTGCCAATAATTTTGGAGATATTCATATGGTTGTACAACATGTGAATATGATTAATAACACTGAAGTGTACATGGAAAAATGATTAAAGGGGCACTTTTATTATATATATACACAATAAAAGAAAAACAGTTTTTAAAAATACAGAAGAAATTAAAATTCAGTTCAGTTTCAATCAAGATTTGATTGGCTGCAATGTCAAAAGAAAAGCCCAGCTGATTTGTGAAAAGGGAGAATTTACTGGCTCATGTAAACTGAGCATTCTAGGTGCAGGTCTGGCTTCAGAACTTGTGCCAGCTCTTTCTCCTTTGCCTTTCTGGATTCTCTTGCAGTTTTTCTTCTCCCTGAACTGTTTCAGGAGGCTACAATGCCTGGGCTCCAGTAAGCTATGGCTTTGGCCAATGGGAAAAACCAACAGAAATATGGATGGAGGAATGAAGTGAAGTCAGAGTGTTTATCCCCTGGCTACATCCTCACGGGGTCACTTCAGGCTGGCTATCCCCCCCCCCAGTCTGGTAGCTACTCTCTCCCACCCCTTTGGACTTAGAGGTGATAATAGCTCCACTGTTATTGGCCCTGGGTCTTTGCAGTATTTTGTACTATGTTGTTGAGCATCCTACTCCCCTGCCCTTGGAAGTTTCCTTTATTAAACCTTCCTCGTATTATCTAGTTCAAGTTTTCCTGTTGGATCCTGACTCTAATGAGATCTCTCATGATAATTCCCACCGGAGCCTTGACTCTGCATCTCTTGGCTACCTCTTTTGCTTGGCTCCATTCTGCCTTCAGAGTGATAGCAGTAGCCACAGCTACTGTAATTCTCTTAGTTTCAGAACCTGTAGGAAAAACTCAGATCCTCATTCCCAAAAGCAACATCAAAATCTTAATTTCCTCCTACTGGTCCTGATTGTGCCTTCCCTGAGCTCATCTTGGTGGCCAGAAGAAGGCTCCATGCTACTGACTTGGGCCATAAGTTCCACATTAGGTGAACAGTGTGGAAGAGAGCTGTTCCCCAGGGGAAAGTTAAGGGACCATTACCCAAAAAGAAGGTCAATGGAAGCCACTTGGCAAAAACCACAACTGCATGAGAGTCACTTTCTCACAGCTCACAGGGACCCTAACCCAGCTTGCCTGACTTCAAGCCTTCACTCTTCCTGGTGTTCAACTTTTCTCAAGAAAACAGACAAGAAGCTGGGTCTAGGCTCAAGACAGAGGCTCAGTAAGCATTCCAGCAGAACCATGCCAGAGAGGAGATGGAGCAGCCTATGCTAAGTTAGAGAAAGAGCAAGGAATGAAAGAAACCCCCTTCTCCAGGTTATCCAAGCATGACAGCTGCATCAGCTTCAAACCCCAAGATGTGGAAGAGCATGTCACAGGCATCTGCCACAGAAAAGGGGCAGAGTAGAAGAGGATAAATAGAAGGAACAAATATGGCAAAAACATTGGCAGGAAGTTGATTTTGGCAAGTAAAGCGTGACCTCTGGAAGCTAGGGCAACAGTTGGATTTCAGGGCCAAGCATGCAGTAACCAGTGAGGAGCTTGCCATAGAAGTGCAGGTGAGGCAGCAGGACCTGAGCCAGCCCTAACAGGGCACTGTGCCTGGAAGGCTGAGCTTTAAGATAACAGCCAGACTCATGGCAATATTTATTTCATTGGTACTAATCAGGAACAATTAAAGTCTTTTAGAAAATATCCATTGAGCACCTGGCTCTAGGCCAGAAACTAAACATACAATGACAGATAGTACACTATAGGACTGCTTTGTAGGGAGTCACAGGGCATTTAGTGCTGTGATGCTGTAAGGACAGGGTATTGGACCATTGAGGTGGGCACCTGACCCTCTGCAGTTAGTCATGAAAGGCTCCTGAGATGAGGGAAGCCCTGGCTGAGTACTGAAAACACCTTCAGAGTTTAGAATAGAGGAGCTGGAGTTCTGAGACCTAAATTCAAATCTCAGCCCTGTCACCAAGGTACTTTGGGCCCTTATCAAGTTGTATAATATGTGAATCCCATCAGTAAAATGGGGTATTCCTGCAAGTATCATTTCTTGAACACTGTTGTCCCCAAACTGAGTGTCTCTCCCTTAAAGTCACATAACACCTTATGTGATCCCCCAAAGTGTGAGTCACCCATTCCCTAAGTAAACATTTACAGGGCTTGACTATGGGATGATGAGTAAAACTCTCACACACTCATTAACATTACCTGTCCCCTCCTCTGTGCTAGCCATCCCTGGATTCCACCCACTCCACTGTGAGAGGCTCTGGAGAAAAGACCACGGTGTATGATCCCCTAGTGCATAACATAGAGCTTAAGAAATATCACTAAGAATGACAGAGTGAAAATGTGAATGAAGGAAGGAATCAATGAACTAGATCCCTCCCATCCTAAAAATGCTACAAAACCCTTTAAATGCTAAAGCACAGATGGTCCTTGTGAGGGACCAGCGAACATGAAGAGGTGCCTGACTTAATCCAGGAAAGTCTTCTTAGAGAAGATGATTCTGTGGCATTCAGAATATCATCCACTGCCAGACACCATCTTTATCCATCCTGTAAGCACAAGGCTCTTCTGGTCTGGTACTTGATAGAGCCAAAAAGTCTGCTATCTTTAGGCAAACTTACAGACCCCAGGGCCCAAGAGAGGCCCCTCAGGAGCATCTATGATTCCAGGGGAAAAATTACATCATTAGTTCTCTTTAATTTTATAGCCCTTTTTTCCAATTATAAAGAATTACATAATCATCATGAAAAATTAGAAAATTCAAATAAATTTCTTTCCATCTGAGTGTTCGAGTGCTATTAATATGTTGGTATATTTCTTCCCAGGATATTTCTTAAGGATGTTTTTGTATTTCCATAATATTATTGATACTTTTTTTCTAAAATTTGTTCTGCTTGATTTTGCTTAACATTACATCATAAGCATCTAACCATGCCACGAAAATGCCTTCATAAACATCATTTTAAATTGCTACAGAATGTTCTATCCCATGTAGATGAGTCACAATTTACATAACTAATCCCAGATCAGACATTTAGGTTATTTCCACTATTCATTATTATAATAAGAAGCCCTGTGTTAAACATGGCTTGTGTGTAAAGCTGTATTTGCGTTTCTGATCAGGTCCTTAGATTTGTAAAAGCAGATTACTGGGTCAAATGGCATGAACAGCTTTCAGGCTCAGGTTATTTTGCAAGTGATGTTACCCCAGAGTGGATGCCATAAACAGAGCATGAGAAAACTCCTTCTGCATTGGTCACTTTATTTTATTTACACTCTCCTCCTCTTTGCCCATTTACTCTGTTGCTCCTTTCTCTTCATATAAAACTAACTTCTAGGTCAGAAAAACCTGGGGAAGAATGGATGAGAGGCTGCATTGATGGCAGTTAGATCCTTCTCTTCCTACCCAGCAAGGGAAAGCAAAGCCCTAGGATTCTAATTAACCTCCTAGAAACAGGAATCTAATCCCTAAAGTCAGTCATTGCTCTGAGCTCAGTGCTAGGCCCTCATGGGCAGGGGTACTATTCAGGTGATTGACCGCATTTCATCATGCATGGAGGAAATGGTCTGGAGCTGGGAGGATTGGTGGAGACATTCTAGACAGGGACGTCCTTTGATTCCCATTAGCTCAGGAGCAGAGAGTGAAGGTGCCCACTGGATATTCAGAAAATTGTTCAATTGGCATTCAAAGGGCCTGAATCAAATATCTGCATGACACTTGACTGAGTTTACGTTCAAATACAAGCCTACATAGTGAGGACCGGGAGAGGCCATTTCCTATCTAGTTCAGAAACACATCTTTGATTAGAGACTTGAATTTGGAAATCATAGCCAACAAAAGCAGAGCTCAGAAGGAAGGCAGAAAGCTGCTGAAGTAAGAGATGGTTAGAGCAAACACTTCTGTTAAGACAGAAGAAAGGACTCTGGAAGGAATATGTCCATGGTACCACGGATTTAATAGCAGAGGCAAAGTGGAAACCAAATCCCTTGACTCCCATCCAGTGCTCTAATATAATATTCTGCCTTTATTTTGTTCAGAGGGAGTTGGTCAGTTGGATTTTTGTGGAAATGTAGCTATAACAAATGCCAGGTTCCAGAGACAGATCAATTCTCAAGGAATGCCACCTTCCCCAGTAGGTGGGACTCTCCCTTGCCCCTCCAAGTTACTTTGTCCAGTGAGATGCAAGATATTTTACGTACATGGGGCTGTGTTTCTGAAATTCAGTTTCCCCTGAACACTAGTCTTATGACCCTCTTCTCCCTTCATTTTCCCCACCCCCATATCAGATATATGCTTCAGAAATAAGAGCACAGTTAACCTAGGCCAAGCAAAACTGCCAGCTTGCTTCCTCTAAAGAACTTTATAGCAAAGTGGAAACTCTTTAGTGGAAAGTGACCTCAAGGACAGGCAGACTCAGAGGATCTGAAAAATTATCAGGAGAAGTGGAGGAGCATGTCTAAGCCAGGCTCTTCTGTTTTATAGCTACTCACTATTTCCAGCCTCAGTTTCTCAATCTTTAAGTGGGACAGGATGCTACTGCTCTTCTATGTGTGTCTCGAGAGTCATTACTGGGATCAGCTGAGATAATGTGTGTGCAAGCTCTTTGTAAACTCCATAACACTCTCCAAACATAAGTCAGGAATATATTTAAGTAAGAAGGTACACAGAAGCTTCCAGTCACCTGTCCCTCCCTGCCCTGGAGATCTGAGATCATCCTGAGCCATCATGTGGCAGCTGATTCCTTACAGCAGTGGTTTCCAACTATATTTTTAAGTACAAAATCCTTATTCATAAAGAAATATGAGATTTATCAAGTATAAATTCGATAATAGTAGTATTGCTTTTATTATATTATTTGAGAAGGTAGAAATATGGGACAAAGTCATTACCCTTAACTTGTAGGTGCCAACTCACAAAAAAAATGAAATATTTGCCCATTATTTTGAAGTCACTAATACTCCTCTAAGGAGTGTTGAAGCAAAGAATGAGGAGTTAGAATGATCTTGGCAGCATGGGATGAACTTTGTATGGATCAAGTGAATAAATTCTTATATTCTCAGTACTTAGATCTGAGAGGACCTGCATCTGCTCTCCAGCCTTGGAGAACCTGGGAAGGCCTTAGCCAGTTCTGGATGCTCCCACTTAGGCAAATAAGAGCCTCTTTGATAGCCCAGGAGGACTTCCTTTACTTTTTTTTTTTTTTTTTGTACCAAGTATTGAACCCAAGGGCACTTAACCACTGAGCCACATTCATTCCCAGCCCTTTTTTATTTTTGAGACAGGTTCTTGCAAAGTGGCTAAGGCTGGCTTTCAATTTGCAATCCTCCTGCCTCAACTTCCCAAGACACTGGAATTATAGACATGTGCCACCATGCCTGGCTCCTTTATACTTTTAACCAATGGATGCTTTGTCATTCATTAGATGTCTAATTGGTTAAGAGCAAGATTTACTCTTAGAAAGATTTTTCAAAGAGTAGCCAAGGTTCTTATCCACAGTATAAGGCAGGTATATACAGAGGAAAGAATTCAATGTTTGAATATAGAGGAATCTGGTTCTGATTTGTTTCTATTCCTGTTGTGGTTTGGATGTGAGGTGTCCCTCAGAAGCTCACATGTGAGACAATGCAAGAAGGTTCAGAGGAGAAATGATTGGGTTGTAAGAGTCTTAACCCAATCAATGAATTCATCCCCTGATAGGGATAAACTGAATGGTAACTGAAGTGGTAGGGTGTGGCTGGAGGAGGTGGGAATTAGGGTATGTTGGGCAATATATTTGTATCTGGCCAGTGGAGTCTCTCTCTCTGCTCTCTGATTATCATGTGAGCTGCTTCCCTCCACCACACTCTTCCACCGTGATGTTCTGCCTCATTTCAAGTCCCGAGGAATATAGCCGACCTCCTATGGACTAAGACCTCTGAAATCTTGAGCCCCTAAATAAACCCTTCCTCATTTACAGTTACTCTGGTTGGGTATTTTAGTCACAGCAATGAAAAAGCTAACTAAAACAAGTGCTGTTGTCTGGCTAATGCTGACAGGACTAGACAAATCCTAATCTCTTCATCGTTTCAAGCATCAGTTTCCTCAGTTATAAAAAGTGCCATCCCCCAAAGGGTTGCACACTGTGAGGACAGGGGAGCCCCAGACCCCAGAGCCATACTCAGGGAATTCTCTCAGAGGCATGCCAAGTAATTGCATGTTTGTTTGCAGTGTTTACATTTCTTTCACCAACTAAACTGTAAGCTGCATGAAGACAAGGACGAGACCTGGTGTGTTCATTACTGTGTCCCTAGAACCTAGCATAGTCTAGGCCCAGAAAATCCTCCATGTATGTTGAAGGAATGAATGAGGGACTTAGAATGATCTGGGCACTGTCCCAAGAACTTTGTCTAGATCAGGTGGATACATCTTCACATACTTCATCTCAAAATCTTTTCTCTTCATAGATGAGAAATCCAAAACTAATGAAAGTTAAACAAATTATCCTAGATTATATATCCAATAAGTGACTTAGACTGAAATTAAGAATCTGATCTAACTTATTTCCAAGGCTCTGCTTTATCCACCACACATAACAGCCCAGAGACCTGGAGGGGACTGTGTGGATTGGGCAGCATTTAGTCCTTTCCCAAATCCTGGAGAAGGACAGAAAAGGTCCATAAGGTCTCCAGGCAGAAAAGATAATTTGGAAAGAAGCAGATGTATTCAGAGAACATCATGTGGACTAGGAGCTCTGTGAAGTATGGAGCCCCTGTGAAGTATGGAGAGGTTAAAAATCAGTGCATGGAGATGATGCCCACCATGGAGATGATGGAATTTGTCTAGTGGCATTAAGGGGTCCTTGGAGGTTTTTTTTTTAATTAATTTATTTTTTTGTTCTAATTAGTCATACATGACAGTAGAATGCACTTGGACTCATAGTACACAAATGGAACACAATTTTTCACTTCTCTGGTTGTAGACAAAGTAGAGTTGGACCATTCGTGCAATCTTACATGTACCTACGGGTAATGATGTCTGTCTCATTCCGCCATCTTTCCTACCCCCATGTCCCCTCCCCTCTCCTCCCTCCCCTTTGCCCTAGCCAAAGTTCCTCCATGCCCGCCCCCATTATGAATCAGCATCCACTTACCATAAAAAACATTTAGCCTTTGATTTGGGGGGATTGGCTTACTTCACTTAGCATGATATTCTTCCTGGAAGATTTTAAAATAGGACAGTGGCACCATCAGACTTGGAAGGAGCACTCTGGCAGCAAGGTGGAAGAGGTATGAAAATGAAGAGATTCACGTAGAGAACCACTTAGTCTAAGGCAAGACTCTCACCTCCAGATGCCCCTCTGCCACCTGCCACCATATGAGCCTGGACAAGTGGTTTCCTCTCTCTGGATTTCAATTGTGTGGCAGGGATGATGGAGTACCTGTCTCACAGGCTGCTATGAGAGGTGAATGGGATGAGGTGCATCTTAGTACCTGACACTCAGGAGATTGTTTTTATTATGTTAATAGAGTTGGAGAGAGATGATACTAGAGGAATTTCAAAAATAGAATTATAAAATTTAACTCCTACTTGGAGCGAAGAGAAAGGGAAACAGTCAAAAGGTCCTGGATATGTGTAAGAAATGGTGATATCATCAGGGAGAATGTTGAATTAGACATCCCTGCCCTTCCAGAACCCTGAGTCAAATTGTTCACATGTCAGAAAGCCCTTGCTTGCCCTGTGCGCCAACAGCCATGCGCTAGGCATTCTGAAACATGGCTTAATTCTGTCTCACTCCAGACCAGGATTTATGCCCTGCATCACTAACATGGTATTGAAAAAAAAATCAAGAAAACCTTCATGTTATTTTTCTACTCCTATTTATAAAGATTATTAATCATAACTAATATTTGTATAGTGCATTCCAGTTTACAGAACATTTTCATCTATATTGTATCAGAGATAAAAGAAAATTCATCAAGTGTAGCTGGTTTATTGAGCAGTCTGAACTCAGCAGGGCACAAATACAAATAGGTTTTACTTTTTCTGTAATCACCGCCTTCAACCATATGGTCAAATCTCCCTTTCTCACCTATTAATGACACCTGGGGTAGATTCCATACTTTTCTGGTTGCTTGGTTTGCAACTTTGGTCTCATATTCCTATCGGACAGTCACCACATCCTCTTTGCACAAGAGCTAGCCAGGCCTTGGCCTAAGCAAGTTGTCATGCAGATAAGGAGGAGGTGAGCACATGTACAGCCTAAGGCAGGAACAAGAGGAAACAAACCTCTACTACTTTTATGAGTTCTGTTGTGAGCTTCTCAGGCTAAGGACAATGTCCTTGGGATGGTGGATATCTAAACCTTGGTGTTCTTGTGGTTACACATCAGAGTTCTACAGGTACCTGGCAAGGGCAGCCCTCTGAGGAGGGAGAATGCAAACTCACACCTTTACCAACCACTTCCAGAACTACTGGCTACTCCAGCTCCCATCCAGTGTGGCCCATTTCACAGCCACTTCTAGTCCTCACCCCTAGCTGCCAGTCTATACATTTGAACAAAGTATACAAATGCCCCTTGATCAGCTATTTTGTGGAAAGACCTATGACTCCCAGGAAACTCACCTCTCCTGGCCATTCCATACATCGAGTATGGGCTGCCCAAGTGCTACCTCTCTCTGTTCTACCACCTCTGTGCAATCATCTACACCTCTGCACAGATGGGCTTGCAGGATACAAGTAAGTTGACTGTAGAAATGCACCAACTGAGAAAGGAAAAACCTGTCTCCCCTTCTTGCTGACATAAAGGGTTTTGCTTCATGAAGAGTCTCTATGGAGGACTCTTTCACCCTGCTTGTGGGCTAGGCTAATGACTTACAGTTAAAGGATTTCCCTGTGTCTCCCAGGTGACCTGTTTAAACAACTTGCAAGGTGAGTAGGGGATGCAGTCAGGGCTGGGATGCTCCACAGCACTCTGCAGCCCTTGGTCCCTAGCTTTGAGTTCTTACAGCTGATTTCCCCCTTCTCTATCCAGTCACCTATGCTGTAAGGGTAGATGATCTCTCCCCTTCTTCCCTTCCCTCCTTCTAAAGTGGAAAGATTCTAGTTTGAAGTGTTAGTTCCAGGACCCACCTTTTCGGGGCAAAGCAGGAAAGGCAGGAATGGGAGCAGAGAGAGCAGAGAGTTTGCATTCGCTGTTTTTTATGAGAGTCTGAGCACAATTGATGTCCAAAAGGAGCAAGCCTGACACGTGGAAAATGTTAATCAATAGAATGATAGAGAAAGCAATGTGTGAATAGTTTGTGGTATGTCATGAATATGCTCCATTATCTATGTATTTGAGAGAGTATATTGTATAGAGTTAAGTTTCTTGTCAATGACTTGGAATGTCATTTGGAAACATGACACTGACATGGGGTCAAATTCCAGGCAGGTTACATTATTTTTCACAAAGCTGCACTCTGGAATATTGGTATTATGAATACTATTGCTAAAATGTGGAAACTGAGGCATAAAGAGCTCAAGAGAAATTCCCAGAACCACAAATCAATAGAAAGTCAATCACAGACTCGTACTCTAGTGTTGGTCTAACTTTAAGTACATGTTATATTGTTGCTATTCAATATTGAAGAGAACACCATGACTTGTAAATTTTATCAAAATTGGAATTGTATGAGGGATATGTCTTCAAAAGTAGAATGAATCGGACTTTATTAACCTATGGACCTCTATGACTACACAACCAGTATGATTCTGCATCACATACAAGTAGAAGAATGAGAAGTTACACTCCATTTATATATGATGTGTGAAAGTTCATTCTACTGTCGTGTATAACTAATTAGAACAAATTTTAAAAACAGGAAAAAAGTGGTAAGAATGTATACAGGCTGATGTCAGCTGTCCCCCAAAATCCATTTCTATAAGCTGAAGATAGGGAATACCCTGAAAGTCACCTTGAGGGAGCAAGCAGTTAGAACTGCCCGCCAAGGATGCCCCTGCTATTCTCACCCTACAGCCACTCAGAGTTCAAAAGTCCAGTTGTAGTTACCAGGTCCAGGCCTCTGCCTCTGACAGGACAACACAAGAGCCTGCAGAGAGAGAGAGAGAAAGAAAAAAAAACAGTGTAGGCAAAAGTGAAATCTCAGACTCCATCTCTAAATATTGGCACCCAGAGAGTGGAGAGAGGTGACAGTCTCTGGATTTGATGTCACACTGGTCCACAATGGGAGCAAAAGGAGATGACTTAATACAACTGCTTCCCAAGAAAATAAAACAAGAGCTCAACAAGGTGTCTGAGCTGTGAGGAGCCATTAAAAGCTGAGACCCAGCCAGGCATGGTGGGGCACTCCTATAATCCCAGCACTTAGGGAGGCTGAGACAGGAGAATCGCGAGTTCAAAGCCAGCCTCAGCAATGGCGAGGTGCTAAGCAACTCAGTGAGACCCTGTCTCTACATAAAACACAAAATAGGGCTGGGGATGTGGCTCAGTGGTCGAGTGCCCCTGAGTTCAATCTCTGGCATCAAAAAAAAAAAAAAAATCTGAGACCCTTTCCCAGAACCCACATCCCATGATTGGAGACTGTGTTGTTTTTCCTCAGGCTGCAGAGTCCACCCACATGGTGTTATAAGGGTCTTCCCTCCAAATCGCTTCCATGGCTTGGCCTAAACAAGATACCACTCTGGGCTGGAGAACATTTTAATGCAACATTTGAGCTCTGTCTCAATGTCAAAAAACATCAAGGTCCATAAAGGCTTCTTTTTTCTTGATTTCATTTCTAATTCAAGCAGTAAAAGTACATGGCTGTACAATATATATTCATATAATTAAAATATTTAAAATGTGTTAATATGTATCCTCCATTAAAAGATTACTGTTTTCTGTAGTTTTCATTTGAAGATTTGTTTTTGTTTTTTGTTGAATATACTATATGCCAGACATTTTACTATTATTTGATCCTTATGACAGACTTGGATGTCAGGAATTTGATCCCCGATTTATAGGTGGAGGAACTAGGGACCATAGTGCATTGAGGTATTTCTCAGGTCTCTCAAAAAAACCATGAGACTGATGCTCTAATAGAGATGGGAGATATGGATACAACAGTCTCATGTGTGACAGCCCTTAGCAATTTATGCAGCTCAGGCACCCCAACATCTAGTGCACAGCAGGGGTATAGATACCATGAGGATGGGCTAGAACACTTTTCGTTCTATGAAATGAGATGAGGAAGCAGAACATTACTTTGGTTTGTTAGAGCATGGTCAAGGAAATTAAAAAAAAAAAAAAACTGTGGAAATGGAACCAAGATCTCAAGAGATAACATTCACAATCCCTTCTCCCACTCCCCATCTCCATATGGATTGGGAGAAAATCACAATAAAACAACAGCCTTTTAACTAGGCAGGACATTGTGCAGTTTTCTCATGTATTTCTACATCCATGACACATGGAGTCTTCATGTCAATCAGCCCCACACACACACACACTCACACACATACATAAAAAAAAGCAAGGCTGGATGGTTGGCTGCTATTTCCATGAGTGTCTCAGAGACTTGAAATGACTTGCCCAAGATCTGATGCTGACCAGTAGTAGAGCTTGAAATACCTGTTTGTCATTATTGTTTTGTTTTGTTTTTCTGTGATAAGAAAATTTGATCACATTGTTTCCAATTGAAAACTTAATTCAGAAAAATCTCTAAATCTTCTATGATCCCTGACTACATCTTACAGTCCATTACTTGCCTTGACCCCATCTAAGTTCTAGAATTTTCTAGCAATGCATGTTTCCCATATACATTGTGCTGTTTTGCACACTTCCGGTGCCTTTGTATCTCATGCTCTTCTTGGGATGACCACCCAACACCACCAAGGTTCCCAGACTGCCTAGAACACTACTATAGTTTGAAGACTCAGCTCACTCACCTCCTCGTCTAGGCAGCCTCTTCCTTCCCTTCAGATGGACTTGCTGTTAGAAGTCCTTTGGTTTTCAGAGGTTGGTTTTTCGGTTTTTTTGTTTTTTGTTTTTCTTTTCTCTTTTTTTGGCTGAAATGTATCTGCCTACAGATTCACTCTTCAACTCTTGGGAAACACATTTAATGATACTATGCCCTTTCTCCCCCAGCATGCTTCAATAGTTGAAGACCCCAATATTGGCCCCCTACAAGATCTTGTTTGGATTAGATTTGATTCCCTTTTATCTAGACACAGGAGATAGATTCAAGTCCCTTATCATCCTAGTCAGTCTTCAGGGCACATGCTAAACTATAGTAGCATTTGTAAAGAAGGAAAAGAATATTCTAGGTGTGACATGACCAGGATGCAATGGTGGAACAAATACAAAATGATTGAGTTGTATCTGGCATTCTACCAATTACTTTATCAAATTTTTTTCATTTTAATCCTCATTAAAAACATAATAGTATTATCTCCCATTTGCCTATAGGGAAATTGAAGCTCAGACAAATTAAATGACTTGCCTAAGGACTCACAGCTGGTAGGTAGAAGATCAGGAATCCAAACTTTGATCTGAACAACACCATACCCATGCCTTTTCTACTATATTATCAGGATTGCTCTTCTTCCTCTAAATGTTGCAGTTAATTAATTCAGCTACCCAAGTGAGTCTAATATAAAAGGCATAGCTTCTTTGCTCTGTGGAGTATCTCATGATCATCTTGAATTTTTTAGAATCAAGATAATTTTCTGCATTGTGAAGGTCAAAACTGTGATCTTCATTCCCCTCTTCAAGAAAATTAAAATAATTGGTGTTTCCCATCTCATCTGCTCTTCTGCATCTCTGTTATCGTGCCAGTTGCTGAACAAACATGCCACCTAAAATAGTCACATCTTCACCATTCTCCATCTGTTTTATTGGTTTCCTTAAATAAAATATTGCTGCAATGAATAATATCATCTAATTGTAAATGTGCACATCACAGCTCACTGCTTCAAGTGGCTTCCCACAGTATTCTAATAGGGACCACAAACCTCAATGGCTCTCAGACGTGTCATGAAGTCACTTGGATAGGGTTCACAGTCCACCTCTCAGCCATGCAAAACACTGATATCAATGTCCCCCACTGTCTATTATAGCCAACATTACCCATATTCAATCAGCAGGGCTCAGAAGGACCATATCCAGGCAGGCACTCTCTGCTATGCTACAGCCACCTGAAGACTGAAGGGTTGGTTAAGTAAAAGATTAGTTAAATACAAGTATGAATAGATGGAAGGGTAGAAAAGATGGTGAGTGAATGGACAGTTGAGTGGCTGGATAAATAGAAAGAGAGGATGAATAATAGTTGAAATAAGAAAAAGGAGGGGCTGGGGATATAGCTCAGTTGGTAGAGTGCTTGCCTCACATGCACAAGGCCCTGGGTTCAATCCCCAGCACCACAAAAAAAAAAAAAAAAAAAAAAACCAAGAAAGAGGGGGAGGGAGAAGAGAAGGAAAATCCAGAATATGGAGATTCAGCTATGATACTTATAACAAATAACTTCAGCTATGAAATTTGTAAGGGCCATTTGATCCATTTGATAATGTCAGTAATATCAAAAAACCTTGAATACTTATGTGACCCCAGATAATGTGCGAGAATGCCACCAAATCATCTACTTATGTGACTCTTCACAAGTACCGTTATTGCTTATATCTAAATATGAGTGCAAAAATTCATAGAACAGGCCACAGGATATTTCCTTCTTCATATCTACTCTGATCCCATTCTGTCATCTGGAGTAACACAGAGCAGGCGTGCCCCTCTTCACAAGACAGCATTCCTATATTTGAATTAAAGTCTATGGACATTGAGGTCTCATACTATCCAAGGAATTATATTTGATAGTTAAGAGTTAGGGGTGAATATGACCTAGTCCCACCCCTCAAAGTACTCAGAGTGAAGGAAGATACAGAAATAAGTAAATTTACAGATTTCACTATGATTTGTTAAATGACAAAGAATGTTAAGGGTTTCAAGAATGTTAAGGGTTTCAAGAGAAGATATAAAGGAAAATCCCTGTGAGAGGCCCGTAATTGTACACCTACGCTGATGCCTCCTCTTTAGGAAAGAACTTTCTATGCCTTCTTACCTATAATTTCCTAGGGTGCCTACCAACATAGCCATCCTCTGGGTAGCTCCAGTTTGTCTATGACTTTCTCAGAATGTTATTTCTGGGACAATCTAATGGGGGAGGAGAGAGGATGGGCAAGCACCCCTGTCCCACCCTTATCCCTATTGCTAGAGTAAAATGGTTAACCTAAGAAGAACAAAGGGATTTGGAATTCTCCTGGATCGTATGCTGGTTTGGTTTAGGTTTATACTAATGGCCTCAACCACCAGCTTTCTGTACTCTGCTTTGCTGAGAAACTAAGAGCAAATAAGAGCATATGGATTTTCTTTGCCCTTTCATTTTGTCCATTTCTATTTTAGATAAGATTTTTTAAAATTTCTAACACAAATATGACCTAGTAAAATGTGTTATATTCATATCAATACCAAGTAAATTCACTCTACCCTGTAATGATGAATTGTTAACAATGACACATTTTTGGAAAATGGAAAGATTGACCATGCATTCCCAATTAGTGGATGATAGCTGAAGTCTACATCTGAACTTCTCCACATTATTAAATAAGATGAAAGTGAAGGCACAATTGTTTCAACGCATGTCATCAGATGTCATATTTTTCACACAGTTTATGGATCGTGTCCTCATAAAAGGTTGTGGTGAGTCATCTCCTGAAACCTAAGCTTTAAACAATATCATGATAATATTCCTCACTCGTCTGTGTTCCCTGAGAATCTTTCAAAGCTGGCCTAATTCTTCCTTTCCAAAGTGTTTCTAGATCAGTGGTTCTCAAAGTATAGTCCACAGAACAGCAGCATCAGCATCCCCTGGGAATTTGCCAGAGATACACATTCTTGAGCCCTACTGATCTGGAGTTGAGGCCAGCAATCTGTGCTCTAACAAATCTTCCAGGTGATGCTGATGCATGCAGATGTTGGCGAGCCACTGTCCTAGAGTGATGAGCCCCTGGGCAGTAATCATTCAGTTCTAACCACAAACACAAACACTCATAGAGAACTTACTCTGAGGCAAGTCCTGAACTAGGCACTAGATGAATATTTGTAGAGATAAATAAAACACAGAGCTTGTCTTTAAGGAATAGTCCAATAAAAATTACAAATATATCTAAAGCAAAGAGGCAGATTTGTATAGTACTGTACTGCTTAACCAGAGCTGGACAATAGAATCAACTCTGGAGCTCAAAAAAATTATATATGCAGAGAATCACACAGAAAGTCTGGGATGGATTCCAGGAATCTTACCATGCATGAGAATAATGTGTTGTAGCAATGAGCTCAGGTCTGGAGTGAGACTGTGCTGGGGTAAACCTTATCTCTGCCATTTATCAGCTGTATGAACTTGAGCAAGTTGCACATTCTGCTCAGAAAGAAGGTATAGTGCACTGACTGAAGCCCGACAGCCTGGGCTTCACTCCCAGGTCTACCTCATAGTAGTTACGTGATCTTTGGCAAGCCATTTAAGATCTCTAGGCCTCAGTCTTCCTATCTGGAAGATGGAGTTGCTTCATAAAATTATTCATAGGATTAAGTTGGTTATGTATATAAAAGAACACTCATACAAGATTATATGGGGTTTGTGATGATGATGATGATGATGAAGATTATGATTTCAAATGGAAAGTAAAATAATGGCACCTTTATCACAGGGTTGTTGGGCAATATTTAGTGGTTAAAATGTGAAACGTAAGGAATGTTTTAAATGAGACATATTCATTATATTTCTAGAATAGAGTTTAGTTCATTTTTATTTTTCCTCATATCTTCCTGAAAATTACAGTGGAGAAATGGCTGGTCAAGGAAGATTCAGGTATTCCTAGATTCCTATCAAAACAGCTTAACAGTGACACCTTAATCACTCCCTTTAATACTGTTTAACCTCCCCATGACTTCTGACTTCTAAGTGGCACATGCTATATCTCCTGAGCCTTTGCAATTTAATTGCAAGCTCTTCTTTTTGAAGAACAGTCTGCTCATGCTTCTCAAAATTGTTGTACATGTGAATCACCTGAAATCTTACCAAAGAGCAAATTCTGATTCTGTAGATCCAGGGTGGAGCCTGAGAGTTTGCTGTTAAAATGATCTCCCAAGTGCCACTGTCCAGTTCACACACTGCCTAGCAAGGCTGTAGATAGCTACTACCAGGCCTTTCTACACAAATTCTAATTAATGTTCTCAAAACTTCGACAAGTGGCACCCATATGTTGTCACTCTTCTTTTAATGTTACTCCAGCTTCAGTAGCAAGCTTTCTAGAATCAGAATGAGCCCTGGAAGGAGCCACGGATTGGGAGGCAGGAGGCCTGGTTTCAAGTCTGGCCTCTTGTCACAAGCCATATGACCTGGAAAAAGTTATAAACTGAGTTTCTAAGACTTTCCTACTAAAGCCCCTTCATATCGTTCACAAGGTCTATAAAGGCAAATGAGATATTGTATACAGAAGCACTTTAAAGACTGAAAGTCATAGTATAAAAGAGATTGTTGCCACATGCTCCTTGTTAAGAATATGTATACCGGGCATGGTGACACACCTGTAATCTCAGTGGCTCTGGAGGCTGAAGCAGGAGGCTCACTAGTTCAAAGTCAGCCTCAGCAATTTAATGAGGCCCTAAGCAATTCAGTGAAACCCTGTCTCTAAATAAAATACCAAAAAAGAGCTGGGGATGTGGCTTAGTGGTTAAGCACCCCTAGGTTCAATCACTGGTACAAAAAAAAAAAAAAGAAGAAGAAGGTCTAATTTCTTATCAGTTCCCTGAGAAAAAAGAAATGGAGCATAAACTTCCTTCTTTCCTCCTTTCTCATATTCTAGCAATGCTTGAATTTGGACATCTCTGTGTTGGTTGGCAATCTATGAGAGAAAGGAGAATTCACTCCAGCTAAAATCAGGAAACAATGTATTATATGGGGGTCAGTAACCTCCAACCTGTAGGCCAAATCTGCCCCACTGACTGCTTTTATAAATAAAGTTTAATTAGAATACAACCACAGACACTCATCTGTACATTGTTTAAAGCTGCTTTCATTCTATAGTGGCAGAGTCAAATGTTATAACAGAGACCATATGGCCCACAATACCTAAAATGTTTACTCTCTGCTTTCTGTAACTTTGCCAATCTTGGATTTCAGGACTACTGAGAAGGGGAGACACTAACTCTAGGCGTAGCTTCCAGAAATAACTCTCGAAACCACAGAGTAGAATTGAGCCGAGAGAACTGTTGCCCCTGCTATAATCTGAAAGATGTAGAAACAGGAAGTTGCCTAACAGAGTATGAAGGCATCCCTGCACACGCTAGCTCTGGAACACTGCTTGATCTTGGCTGAGCTCCAGGTGGACTTCCCCCTGGGACCTCAGCCACAGCCACCCACAAAGGCAAAGGCCTCCATGACTACCCCAGCCAGCCAAAGAAACAGAAGGAGCCTAGTTACACACTGTTCCAGGCTTGCATGGATGTATCTAAATGAACAGACCTTACTCATATCCGGGACTCCAGCCATTAGCAATCTGGGAAATGTAGTTTTAAATTTTTCAGTCTACTTTATGGTAAGACACAACAGAAGGAAATTGAAAAGGAGGTTGAACAAACCAGCATCTCCCAGTGTTTGCCTTAGTCAGTTTGGACTGTTAAAATGAATTTCATAGGCCAGAAGTGCCCAAAAAACAAACATTTATTTCTCCCAATTCTGGAGGCAGAGAAATTCAAGATCAATGTGGTGATAGATCCAAGATCTGGTAAAATCACTCTGAAATGTTTTCAGGGAAGCTCTCCTGTCCCCTTACAAGGACATGAACCTCAGTCACAAGGGCTTCACTCTCATAACCTAATCATCTCCAATACCATCACACTAGGCATTATTAGGATTTCAAAATATGATTGGGGGAACACAAGCATTAATCTACAACAGTACTAAATCAGGAATAGGTTCTATTTGGGCTTCATTCCATCTTTAGCACTTGTTTTCTAAGCTTTCCAAGTGGAGCCTCAGCTTAATGACTCCAAAATTGGGTCTCTCTCCTGACACATCTGAAGCAGCTCTATAATGTCAAGGCTTTATAAGCTCAACTGATTTTTGCATAATGCAATTACATTTTATTTCAGAATTATAATATACAAAGAGACTCTAAGATGATTTAATAGATGGGACAGGAATCATCACTGGCCCAAGAATGGTTGGTAGACAATGCAACTGTCCTTCTGAGGACTCACTCACAGTGCAAGAGTTCAACCTGGAGGAAAGATGGAATGTTCATCTCTAACAGAATTGAAGACATAAGAAGAAGAAAGAAGCCGGGCGCAGTGGCGCAAGCCTGTAATCCCAGCACTTAGGGAGGCTAAGGCAGGAGAATCGCGAGTTCAAAGCCAGCCTCAGCAATGGCGAGGCGCTAAGCAACTCAGTGAGACCCTGTCTCTACATAAAACACAAAATAGGGCTGGGGATGTGACTCAGTGGTTGAGTGCCCCTGAGTTCAATCTCCAGTACCAAAAAAAAAAGGAAGAAGAAGAAGAAAGAAAAGACATTTGGAATGCTATGGTTTGGAAAGGTGGTTAATTTTAAGAATAATGATGCTGGTGGAACAAAAAGCCAATTTCCATATTCTGGTTGCACTGTAATCTAAAAGTCCTTTGGCTGCAATTTCTCAGAAGCTTTAATCAAATCTTGGAATAATCTGAAAGTTTGTTTAGACTTTCGACATTCAGCATTTCTGAATTCGTTAAGTAAATTTCCCAAAATATGCAGGGAAGAAGTGTTTTGGTTTTCTCTACTTAGAACTACCTTCATCTTCATGTATATACCACACAATTTTGTTATCCACAAGATGACTAATGGGAAAAGGATCCCAGCATATTTGATGTTTATACTTGTTTCTGTCAAGGAAAATACCGTCCAGACCTTACCACCAGATGATTATTTAGACAACACATTCTCTTTTATTCTCATACCCTCTCCACCCCAAAAGGACAAAGGTCCTATCAATATTATATAAGCCCAACTGACTTTTGATAACCAAAATCAGTCCATGGAAGGAGCTACCCAGAACTTGCCAATGGATCACGAGAACACAAATATGTTGGTGTAGTTATAAATATGGCCAGTCCCTCCCCAGCAAGGTGCCCGTGTGTCCCTTAAACAGGAAGCTGTGCTAACATTCTTGTCTTCCCTTAGCCTTGACTCTCTCATCTCGGAAAGAAAGCATCTGACCTGGATGTTCTCTAAGTTCCCTACCCACTTAAAACTCAGATTGTCAGAATGCATTGGTTCCCAGGAAATGACAACGAGATTAAAGACTACATTGAATTGAAATAGCTATTGTAAGAATCCAGGATTTTATTAGCCCAAAGCAGAGGAAGAGACCTGGAGCTTCAACACAAGGGTAAGAGCCAGGCTTTGTGTATCAGATTAGTAAAAGGACCTGTGTCCTATAGATTGTATTTAATTCCCATGTCCAGAATGGCCTTTTCTGAGGTGGCTCTGACCTGTCACCCTCGCCTGGAGGTTTAGCAACCTGTCCCAAAGCCTCAATCCCCCTTTGTCTTCCTTCAATTTCATTCTGACAACTGAAAAGATGACAGAGACAAGATGGGTATAGCCCAGGAAGATAAAAACAATGTGAAATGCAGAGATTGGGAGCTTATCAGCCAAACAGGACACAGGATATAAAAAGTAATCAACCTTAAGCTCTTATCAACATCTCTCCCCAGGAAAGGTTTTAAAATTCTGTCATTGCACAAGGAAAAATTATTGGATTATTATAAAGGAATTTCATTCTCTGTGCTTTCTGTACACAGAGAATGCACACATTCATGCTGGAGGTTACAGATAGTTTGTCTTAAAAATTATGTCCAAACATTTTAGATATTACATTCTTTTCAATTAAGATATGAATGATATACACACCTAAGCCCACTATCATCATAATAATTATAATATCCCTTATACTGTTCTTAAGCATGCTGGATATATGTGCTGTTTCATGTATTCACCTCAATAATTCTATTGTGATAGATATTATCTTTCTATCTCCATTTTTTTTTTAATTTCTGATTAGGAGACTGAGAGTCAGAGCAATTGTCTAAAGTCACACTAGTAGAAAGTCAGACTCAAGATTCAAATTCAGGTCAATCCAAGTACAAAGCCCAAATAAACAAGACTTTTCAGTTTTGATTCCCTTACTTTCCCTTCCCTTGGTTACAATAAAACCCAAAGTATATCATCTAAGTCATCACAGGGGAGTACAGTGTAAGAAAAACCTTGTGCTGACTTCAAGCTCTACCAGAAAAAGAAGAGAACAGGGGTGAACCCTGAGGACCAAGAAGAGGAAAAGGGCCCATCAGAGTGTTAGAAAGAAAGCTGTCATCAATGGACCTCTCTAAATAAGACTGATTTCCTACCATTTACTCTTCTTACCTTCTGCATCTTCAAAATTTTTGCTATAGGGTAGCATGAATTGAAATATGATGTCTAATTTTTATATTCAGGTTTTTGGGACAATCTGTCTTCTTTAATTGTTCAAAGCATCCCTGATATAGTGTGTTCAAAGTAATGTTGTACTTAAGGAAAGCTAGTTTGAAGATTTTCTTGAATACCTGTCATCAAGCCTGGAACTTTACTAGGGAAAAAAAAAAGCCAGTATATACGGTGGCATCCTGAAACAAAGTGCCTTGCATAAAAATGAAGAAACTGAGGACCAATGAATGGGCAAGACCAGATTGGTTTCACCAATAGATCAACATCAGGACAGGGCCAACATCTAGGTCCTAATGCCCACTCCAAGGGTTCCTTCCATTCTGCATGGTTCATATATCGCTGTGGTCAGAAAAGTCTTTACTCAGATGACCCTTGAGATTCAGCAAAGGAAAATGGAAGTGGCAGTTGGGCATTTTTTATAGCAAGGGAAAATATTTATAATGTTAAAGAACAAAAAGTAAATTTCCAAATTATGTAAAAAAAAAACAACTCAATTATATGTCTTTAAAAATTATCAAAACAAAGGAAATGTGCCAGTGTGTCCATAGTGATCATTTTAGAGCGATGAGATCATAGATGAATTTTTCTCTGTATTAACACTTCTCTGTACCTTGCAGATTTTCTGCAATTAAGTCAGCATACACATACCACATTGGAAGTTTTCCTTTCCATGGTTTAAGTGACATGTGGTCAACTGTGGTCCAAAAATTTTAAGTGGAAATTTCTAGAAATAATACATTCATAAGTTTTAAATTGCACACCATTCTAAGTAGAGGCACAAAATCTCACACTGTCCCACACCGTCCTTCACTCTATGTCCATTACCTGCCCATTAGTCATTTCGAAGACATCTCAGTTATCAGATTATATCTGTCATGGCATACCATGTATGTATTCAAGTAGCCTTTATTTTACTAAATAGTGTCTCCAAAATGCAAGAATAGTTACGCTGGCAATTTGGATATGCCAAAGAGAAGCCAGGAAGGGATTCCTTTAAGTAAAAAGGCAAAAGTTCTTGACTTAAAAGGAAAAATAAAACCATATGCTGAGAGTGCTAAGATCTACAGTACAATAAGATAACGTGGAAAAAGACCATACTCACATAAATTTTATTATAACATATTCTTACAGTGATGTATTTTATTATTAGTTATCGTTAATCTATTGTGTCTCATTAATAAATTAAAGTTAAAAACTAAATAAACATGTAAATTAAATAGGTATACATATATAGGAACTAATATAGTAACTGTAGGCTTACAAGTATCCACTAGGAGTCTTAGAATGTATCCCACATGGATAAGGGGATGTTACTATATATAACAATTTTATAAAAGTATAACATCTACCTCAAAATTAGAGATGAAAGCTATCAGAAAGGGAGATCTCTTGTGAGAGCCTAGTCTCCCATAGGCAACCAGGTAGGGAGGGGCAACCCTGCTTCTCAGCCCAGCGGGGAGAGAGTCTGATTCTGTGCTGCTCTGTCACCATGTGTAGCTCAGGCAATCTGCAGCCTTGTTTAGGTCTCTTCCTCCTGTTTTGCAAGATTAGTTTATGAGGCTGATTTCACCAGCTCCAAGGTCCAGCCTCACTCTGGCATCCTGTGGAAAAGATAGGGTTCTTGAAAGATCTGGAAGATCTGAAAGAGTGAGCCACTGTCAGCCTCCCAGCCTCTAGCCTTGGGGACCACAAGGACTTCTCAAATGCATCCCTGAGTGGCGAGTTCAGCTGGCTGGCTGGGAATCATAACTATGGACAACAGCAGCTGAGGTGGGCATTATCCTGGGGCCAGGGTGACAAGCCATTGTTTTAACTCAGTGGGTTGTAGAGTAAGAGAGTTTCCAGGGGCTGGAGGCCCATCCTGAGATGCAACATTCCCAGAGCCCTAGCCTGGCTGGGCCAGATGCACCCTGGAGACCCTGGTCACATTCACCTTACACTTGGGGACCCCAGCCCCATGGACTCAAGACCTTAACCTGAGTCTTGAGTGATCATGAATTTTAATCTCAGAAGATAAAAATGATTTATCAAGTAAAATGTCTCAATTCATGCATAGCTCAGGCAACAAAGTTTTACCAGCCTTTACCCTGCCTCCCCCAAGTAGGACCACACACCGCTCCTCAACATGCTGAACTTCCCTCACGTACACTGACCTTCTCGTGTAGAACTGCTTGGTTGTGCATCTCCCCTGCCAGACTGTGCCCTCCTTCAGCCGGGTCGAGCTTCATTTACCCAGCACAGCGCCAGCTCAGCATACACGAGGGCTCAGCAAACTATGGCCCACTGCCTGGTTTATAATAAAGTTTCATCAACATACAGCTATGCTCCTTTGTTTACACATTGTTGGCAGCTGCTTTTGTGCCATAATGGCAGAGTCAGGCACTTTCAACAATGACATTGTTGCACAAAGGCTAAAATACTTATCTATTTTGTTAACAAGTTTGCCAGTGTCGATTGCATCTGTGTTCTAGGGCTCCCATAACAAAATACCAAATAGTGGGTGTTTTAAATGGAATTTCCTTAAAGTTCTGAAGGTTCAAAGTCCAAAAGCAAGGTAACTATGGTTTGGTTTTTTCTGAGGCCCCTTCCTTAGCTTATGGATGGCAATATTCTTCTTGTGTCTTCACATGGTCTCCCTCTGGTTCTATGTCTCAGTTTCCTCTTCCTATAAAGGCACCTGTCATATTGGATTGGAGGACAACCTAATGATGTTAACTTAATTACTGTTTTAATAAGTCTACCTCCAAATACAGTCAAAGGTACTGTTTAGGGCTTCAGCATATGAATTTGAGGGACACAGTTCATCCCATAAGCCTTGGTATAGATCCTTGGTAAATATTACATGAGCTGATCCTTTCAGCCAGCACAATGATGAACATACAGTTTATGCTCAATCAACCTGGTTCCCTCACCTTTACCTCAACGGTAATCCAAGTGGCATACCTAAAATTACAAAGGTTAATGAGGACCATTTCCACAGAAATGTAAACTAAATATCTGCTTATTTTACCATCATTTCAACATTCATTCACCACTGGTTTCTGGAAACATTTTTTACACCCACAGTTGTGTTCCTTCATAGTTTGGGTAATTTCTGTGTTGTACAACTCCCAATCAAAAATAAAGAAAGAAGGAAGGAAAAAAAAAAAAAAGAAAGAACAAAGCCCCATCTTATCATCTGAGAATTAACAACAGCAATGTAGCAGCTGAAAAAGAAAAGGCATGAAGCCATGACGGAAATGCTGTCACAGGGCAGCCTGCCCAGGCACCAAGCTAAAGAGCATGAGGTGATTTTTATACATCTTAATTGTGAAATGCCAACCCCCACAAAAAGTCAATTGCCACTCCTTTCCCAAATGTGTTCAGAGTAAAGTCCCAAATCACACATTTCCAAAGCTTGACCACAGTTAGGCAGATGGACAAAAGCCAGATGCCCGAGTGAGCCCTAGCAAATGGGTGCTCATGCAGAGGTGGGCTGAGCAGCAGTCAGCAGCACATTAGAGGGGCTCTTTGACTCCATGTAGCCCCCGGTTTGCTGCCTGAGATGCAGCAGGGCTCAGAGCATACTTGCCCGTATTCAAATCCTTGCTTCTTTTCTTACTAACCGGTATCTGTGGCCACATCATTTAAGCTTACCATGCCTACTACACTCTGCCTGCTCCTGTGAAGATTAAGGGCATTGTACATAAAATGTTCAGCACAGCACTGGGTCCTGGAGACTCTTGGTGAACTGAAACCCCTTCCTGCAGCTACCCCAGCTGCCCTCTTGAGGCTCATCTCTTGCCCACAAGCACTTCCACACTCTGAGCCACACCTAACTGGGCCACGCCCCAGAGGTGCTATGGACTTTCCCTCCTCTATACCTTTTCATCTACCACCCCCACACCTTGGAATATCCCTAATACTATAACAAATGGCCTTTTAAAGACTAAAGACAGTATCATCTCTAAGAAACTGTTCTCAATTCTTCCCCTTCCAAAAGCAGGATGACCCTCCCTACCCTGCACCTTACCACGGTCTGAGGATTTCCAAGGCCTGCAACCTTATGGGCCAAGTGATTCTGAAGTGAATGAGCCCACAGCATGTTGGGAATACTTTTGTTGTATCAGGCCATGCTTTTGCATATTGGTGATACCAGTTCTTTCTGTTAGAATGTGATTTCCACAAGGAAGGATGCTGGGGATTTTCTATTTCCAGGACCTGGCACCATCTTGATGGAGAATTTTCTTTCCATTTCTAACCTATGATTCAATGATAAAATGAAAGGAAAGTATTAGAGAGAGATGTGAGGTACTAACAAGCATTTAGGATGTGCTTCTTGAGAGGTCTAGCTTGAAAATAACCATAACAGTGCTATTGATGGAATGCCTACTTATTACCAGGCTCAGGGCTTGGCATTTGCACAAATGTGCTATTGTTCAGTCTTCCCACTGTCACTGTGGGTTTGGGTCTCCTGATCTCGGGGAACCACATAGCTCTGTATTTGGGAACTGGGTCTTTGGAGTCTAGTAATTTGGATTCCACTGCTCAGATAGCTGAGTAGTTTGAAGTAACACACCTTGAACATCTGTTTCTTAATGTTTAAAATGGGAATAAGAATAGGACCCAGTTGATAAGGTGGTTGTTGTAAGGAACAAACAAGAAGACACATAGTATCCAGTAGGATGAGGCAGATCAGAGGCTCAGTACATAGTAAAAGCTCAATAAAATTAGTTTCCATTACCGTTGTGGTTGTTCCCCATTGTATAGGTGGCCGAGTTAGATGTGGGCCCAGTACGCCTGACTCCAGTGGATTCTCATGAGCTCACTCACCTCAAAAGATCAGCTTGTTCACTCCAAGCTCTTTTAGAGGAGGCAATGAAAGGGACAAGAATTATCCTCAACCCTCCTAAAAGAACATGCAAAAACAAGATTCCTCATCCAATCCTTTAGGTAATGTGGATTCCTTTCCATTTATTAGTAAAGGAAACTTCCTGCAATGCCACATTATTTCTTCCAAAGTTACCCTGAGAGAATTAAGAAATCAAGAGGAGGTTTATTTTAGTTTTCCACTTTAGACAGAAAATATGAGAAAAGGCAATGCAGTTTGTAATGAGGGTGATCATAGGACATAACTTTACCCAGGAGAGTCCCCAAGGTACCTTGGTGGTCCCAGTGTAACTATCGATAACACTCCCTTTCATTTTCAGAATAAATGATATGGCCCTCTATTTATCATGGAATGAGCAAGTGTCTTGGAGTCATGGAGATCTTGATTTAAATTTCAATCCTACCACTTACTAGCTGTATATCTGGGGTAATTCACTCGACCTGCCAGAGCTTCACAGTCTCCTTAAAACTCATTCAATACTACATGTTTTGTAGGGGTTTTGAAGACTCAGAAAATGAGAGAATTATGGAAAGCACCTGGCACATAGTAGGTGCTCTGAAAGGTGAATTCTCCTTTGCTTACTCTCCTTCCCAATCACCAATCTTATAGAAGTCAGAAAAATGTGGATTCTTATTTGGTAGTTCTCCAAGTTCCTCTTTTGATTATATACTCATTTAATTCAACCATATAAATGGAGAAGACCATTCCACATCCCAAAGATGACACAGGTATTCTGGAAAATATCTCTAATACATGGAAACCTATTATAAGCTCCACCAAGGAAATACAGGAGGTAACAGGGTTCAGAGCTGGGAGTGGTCACCTCTGGTTGGTAGACTTCCAGAAGAATATAGCACTTGGGAGAGATTCTCAGATGATGAGTTTAACTACAACAGGCAGATTTGAAGAAGGATATTCCAGGCAAAGGAAATAGCCTGAGGACAGGACAGAATGGAATGTGAATGTAGCAGTTCAATTTAGCTGAAGTATTAGGTAAATTGCAACAGACTTAGAAAGCCTTGAAAACTGAAGCAAGCCATGGGGAGTTACTCAAGGTCTGTAAGGAGGGAGATTGGTCCTATCACTACTGAGCTTCAGGAAAGTTCGCTGGCTGCAACGCAAAGAGGCAGGAAGTGGGACACTCAGCGAGGATGCTATTGTATGAGCCTTATGGAGTCAACTTCATGCTCAAGAGTGCAGCACGACTTGCCTCTATTGCCTCCTAATCTGCAGATTCAAGAAATCAAGGCTTTATTAACAGAATTATAACCATCCATATTAAGAGTAAATTAGATTGGTTTTGCCCAATTTATGCTCATAAAGCCAAGTTCATTGCTAGCCAACTGATTTTAAAAAAAGCTTTGAAGAGCTCATATTTCTCAACTCTGTGATCAGGTGTTTCATATGATAGATGACATTGTCAACTGTTTCTTCAAGGAATTTTCTCCCATTTTTTACATCTTTTTTGTCTCTGTCTTTCTAGTCCTTGTAATGTTTTCACCTCTAAGAGGCTAACCCAGACTCATGAACTGCATGGTTCTCAGACTCACTCCCTGTAAATTATTCCATTTTTTAGAGTGTCTAAGCCTATATTCTATATTCCCCCGCAAAGCACAGTCTATGACTATGGTTTGCATGCAGGTAATTTATTTGGGAATGCCATCCCAGTGAACAGAAATGTAAGAGAAGGAAAAGAGAAACGGCCAAAGTAAGAATTTAATACTGGATTCATCACCACTAAAGACATAGTCTCCCAGTCCTAACAGGAACTTCCCAGAAGCCTTATAAATTGCAATTCAGTCTGAGAGAAGAAAGGGAGTAGTATTCATCCTTCAGGACATTCCCTATTTGTCATGGATGGCCCCTCAGGCGTTAACTCCTCTGAACTTCACAGTGGCTTATATCTGAGTAGAGGAGGCTCCACAGGTATCCCATACTGTGGTGTCTCAGAGGACCTGGGGAAGCAATGAAGGGTACACCACCTGTGTCCTAAGGTGAGGTCCTGCCAATCATACCTACATAAGGCTGTTGAAGACTGCATAAAACTGGTCATCAGGACAGTGACTGGGGAAAGACATTTAGCCAGGAGGAAACTGGGACATGTCACAAGAGGCATCCTGTGTGTAAGGTCAAGTCCAGAAAGAAGCTGCTTTACCCTAGAGGTTTGCACTCGACCTAAAATTGCAGAGAAAACATTTTACTAGAAGTTCTTCTGCACAGCTCCCTTGGATGGCCAAAAATTCCAAAAAGTGACAATGTATTATATAGAGAGAAAAATTAAATTTATGTGTACTGATGGATGATACAAAAGTGAAGTAATGATGAAACAAGCTAAGTATGATACTTTGCCTCATGTTCTGGACTTTTTGATGCAATGCTGATGTCTTTCATGCTTTGCAAGCATAGTAACCATCACCGAAGCTTTCCTGTGTCTATTTGGGTTGCTGCTATTATCTTAGATTCCAATACTCACAGCTTCTTCATCACTTTCCACAGCAAATCACTTACTAATGTCAACTAATTCTACCCCCTACCCCAGTGTCTTTCAGGTATCTTAGTTGTCATTCTGTGTTCACTGAAATGCAGACTCTTACTAACTGCCTGGGCAGATTTTCAGGAGACCCATTGATTCCATACATTTCCCCTCTAGTTCAGTTTTCTTTATCTGTAAAATATGAATAGCAATAACTATTTCTGTATGGAAATTTCATGAAGCTAAAATGAGATCTATGTAATAATGTGCATGAAGCACCTAGCTTAGCACTTGATATATTGGAGTGTAGTATTTAAAATTCTGTTTGGCTTCAAGTAACTGAAAAACTGAAAATTGCAGTAGCTTAAACAAGATAAAAGACACTTCTTGTTCTTTTTCATTTAAACATTAATATAATACCACATCCAGTTATGAAGTAATCGGGATTCTACGTACCTTCTTCCCCAAAACAACTAGAAAACTAAAATAATACTTTTCAGAGATTGGACAAAAAGATTGTACATGACTATGAAATGAGGAAGATAAGACTAATGATTGTCCATATTTCTGCTGAATTCTGTCTCCCTAGAATACAGAGGGAGAACCCAAGCAGAGTTCAACAGTACTGAAAAAACTGTTTAGGGAGACAGGCAGCTGAGATTTGCAGAGAACTGGATCAGAGAAGAAAGCACTAGGCAGAGAAAACTCCAAAAACCTGGCATAGAAATCCGTTTGAGTTTGGGGCTAAATATTAAACTGTGTATGCATAGGATGAGATTCTAACAGGGCAGGAAAACAGCAATGAATAGAAAGAGAATAATTATGAGAAAGCTGGTAGCTAAAAATCTTGCAGAGTTTGAACCTCATTGAACCCTCATTCTGCAGGGACTCTAAAAAAGTCACATATTAGAGAACTAAATTAGCTTTAGAGCAAAGCTACTCTTGACCTGTCCTAACAAAGTTTCTCAAACCCCCCCAAAAAAAGCTGTAAAAAAATAAGTAAATCAACTGCTTATTAAAATCAAACTCAATGCTTTTTTAAAAACAACAAAATTCAACTGGGTATGGTGGTGCACACCTGTAATTCCAGCAAGTAGAGAGGCTGAGAAAGGATGATTGTAAATTCAAGGCCAGCCTCAGCAATTTAGTGAGACTTTCAGCAACTTAATGAGACTCTGTTTCAAAATAAAAATAAAATGATCAGGGGTATAGCTCAGTGGTAAAGCACCCCTGGGTTCAATCCCCACTACCAAAAAAGAAAAAAAAATCTAGACATTCAACAATCTAATATGCATAAAATTGATCATCTAGTAAAATTCAGCCTAGACATGTGACTAGGCTGAAAAGAGTAACTCATAGTAAGGAATAAAATCAATCAATAGAAGAGAAACAGAAGAGGCAGGTGCAGTGGCACAAGTCTGTAATCCCAGTGGCTCAGAAGACGGAGGCAGGAGGATTGCAAGTTCAATGTCTGCCTGAGCCCCTTAGCAAGACAGTTTCTCAAAATAAAAAAATAAAAAGAGCTGAGAATGTGGCTCAGTGATTAAGCACTCCTGGGTTCAATCCTCATATCAAAAAAAAAAAAAGAAAAGAGAGAGAGAGAGAGAAACAGAAGAGCTTTTTAAAGACTATTATAAATATGTTCAAGTATTTCAAGAAAAATATAAGTATGCTAGAGAAATGAAAACCATTATAAAGAACAATAAGTAGAACTTTGAAAAATAGAAGTTTGAAAGAAAGCTATAAAATATAAAATAAAATGTTTTGCACAAGCTTGCCAGATGATTGAATTCAGCATAAGAAAAGACAAAGATCTGTGAACTTGAACACAAGACAACAGAGACTTGCAAAACTGAATCACAGAGAATAAAGCTTGGAAAAATAATACAGAGACTTAGAGACATGTAGGAAAATGCAAAGCAATTTAACATGCATGTATTGGAGTTCCAGAAATGAGGTGGTAAGCAAAAGAAGGAGGGACAAAGAAAAAAAAAAGGTTCTGTTATAATGGCTTCAAGATTTCCAAATCCAAAAAAGTATACACATTCCAAGAAGGATAATCACAAAATTACCCCAATGTATATCATAATCCAATTACTAAAGGAAAGGAAAAATCTTAAAGGCATTGAAAGAAAAGGCTCCAACTACATAGACAAGAACAAAGATGAGAATTTCTAGAGACTTCTCATCAGATGCAATTCCAACCACAAGGCAACAGAATAACACCTTGAAAGCATGGAAGTCAAGAGGTCCTGAGGCAGCTCAGTCCGGGTGGTGTTCCACAGCATGGGATAGCTAGCTCTCTCCTTGATTGACTCAGCATCCTCAGCACAGTGCTGAGGTGGCTGTACCAGGGTGCAGGATGGCTGCTGAAGTTTCTACCACTGCATCCACACTCCAGTCTGAGGAAATGAGAAGGGAGAAAAGAATCACATTCCTTTTCTTTAGGGGCACTTCCTTTGCCTAGCACAAACACTGAGTGGAATTTAATTGCGTAGCTACATTCAGGTCAGGGGAGACTGGGAAATACAGTGTTTATATATATAATATACATATTATATATTATATATAATATACATATTATATATTCAGAGGCCAAGTATCTCAATATCTCAATAAAAATCTGGGGTCCCTTTACTCAGGAAGCTGGAGAGAATAGATATGAGAGGCAATTAAGTTTTTGCCATAAATATTAATATGTTCAGTAAATGTTCATTCATTTCTTTTCTTGATGCTACTGTTAACAAGATGAGTAACCTTGGGTGATTAACAGATCTGCATAAACAAAATGAAGTTGGAGCAGGTGCTTTGCAAGAGTCCTTCCAATTCTGACCACCTTTGTTTCAACCTTCTTGCTGGCATAAACTGACGTGTAGTAGGTATTCTTCCACTAGACCAATGATAAACACACTACAGCCTCCAGGTCAAACCTGGCTCATCACTTATTTTTGGAAATTAAGTTTTGTTGGAACATAGTCAACATCCATTCAGTTGCATATAACCCAAGGCTGTTGTCATGTAACAATGACACGAGTGAGCATTTGTAAGGGTAATATGGCCCCAAAGCCTAAAATACTTACTATCTGGATTTTGACAATAAAAGTTTGCCAATTGCTGTATTGGACAAAAAAATAAATAAATTCCTGAGACCAAGCAATTTAAGAAAACTTTGCTTTTGGCAAGGTATGTCTTTCTTCTCTTCCATTCACTCTTTCAATTAGCTTATTTTCTATAGTTTGCGAATGAATACAGTATGGTCTTCTTAGGACTTCAAGAGAAGCAAATGTAGATATTCTGCCAAAGAAATAAATGGTACAGTATTTTCTTAATTCTTGAAAAAACTTTCATCTGCCCTTGAAATATCAGGTTTTAAATACAGTAAGCTTCCTCCCCAAAAATTATAGTGCCAAAAAAAATATTGTTTTGGAATATATCCCAAAAATGTGAGTACATGAGGGATGAAATCCTGGCAAAAATGCTGAAAACCATTTTGCATTTGTAGAGTATTTTCTCACATCAAGGAAAAGGATCATAACCCAAGGGAACTCAGAAAGAAGAGGAAGCAGGAAAGGTCTGTCTGGGACTCAGACTAAAGAAAATCACTAGCTAGTTAAATTGGCCCCTGAAGCAGGTCAGCAGAAGTTCAGTTTATATGGAATAAAAAGTATGTGGCAAATCTGAGACTGACCCATAGTGGTTAAGGCCCAGTAGATGCATTCCTATCAGCACTGATATCCAGGGGTAGGAAACTGATAGCTTTCAGTATGTATAGCTCAGAGAGAATTACTCGTTCAGTGGTTTTGTAGGTAATGATGGACAGGTCCAGTTCTCCAGGGCAAGATTCTGAAAAAAAAAAAAAAAAACACCAGTCAACATGTCCTTCTCAACAAGTGGCTAAAAATCAAAAAGAGACTCTTTGAAGCTAAAAAGGTATGTGTCTGGGATGAGTTTTGGTGACTACACAGGGCCCTGTATTTCACCCTTTAGGTTCACATACCAGCTCATAACTCCTAAGGCATGAGTTATAATATGTCATCTCTGGACCTCAGTTTCCCCATTTACAGATTGGGAACATTAGCTATCCTGCAAGGTGGCTGGGATTACCATAGAATAAGTGCTTGACAAGTAAGAGGTACTGCCATCAGCACCAACACCACCACCGCCACTGCCACCACCACCATCATCATCATCCTTATCATCATCATTTTGGTGTCAGGACACCAGGCAGAAAGTGACAAGTTTACCATGGTAGGTCAGCTCCTGATTAAGTCTAGTCTGGGAGTTAACAGAGCTGAGCCAGGGGCTAGAGACATCAGTGTCTCTAGAAGAATAAAACTGAAAATGGCAGAACTGAAGAATGATATGATTGCTATGGTTTCTGATCTCTCCAGAAAGACTCTGGCCCTGCCCTGGGGAAACAGAGTCCTTAGAAGGGAATGGACAGCAGAGCAAACAAGTAACTTAGGAACAGAGTTACCATCCTGAGTCACTTTCCAGAGGCAGAGGAAGAAATGACATCATTCTCATTTTTTTAAATGTATACACAAGGGGTCCAAGGCTCCACCCCTTGCCCTTTGCTGATTCCTCAGAAAGGTGGCTCTTTGCTCAAATGCTTTTTTGCCTTGTTCCCTTGCTTTACCCAAGTTTCTGTTCAAATCTCAGCTTTTCAGAGAAGATGTCTATGACCTAAACTGGAGCCCCTCTCCCAATCCCTCCACCCCACCACCTCCCTTACTTTGCTGTCTTTTCCACCCAAGCTCTCATTTCCCAACCCATTTGGTATTTATTTTATTGTCTGGTTTAACCAATTAGAATGCAAATTCCATGAGGCTCGAGACTTTTCTTTGTTACCTCATGTCTCTGTACCTAGAAGTGTATGAGAAGTGGTAGATATACAATAAGCATTCATTAAATTTTTTAAATGAATATATTCCATCTGCCTTCAGTAAAAAAGAATAGTTCTGTTTTTAAAAAAGAGACAATGGACGGGTGTGGTGGCACATACCTGTAATCCCAGCGGCTTGGGAGGCTGAGGCAAGAAGATTTTGAGTTCAAAGCCAGCCTCAGCAATTTAGTGAGGACCTAAGCAACTCAGTGAGACCCTGTCTCTAAATAAAAATACAAAAAAGGGCTGGGGATGTGACTCAGTGGTTAAGTGCCCCTGAATTCAATCCCTGGTACCAAATAAATAAATAAATAAACAAATAGATAGAACCAATCTACAAATAGTAGAAAAACAAATATCCATAAAAGACAGAATTCAAGTAGAGAGAGAAAAAAAAGGGAAACAATTACTCTAGAAAACCTAATCTACGGACATTATTGCAGTTGTCATAGTCCTGTACATCTCAGCAGCCAAGGCAAAAAGAGAAAACAAAAAAAAAATGATGATCAACCAGGTGTGGTGGTGCACACTGGTAATCTCAGCAGCTCAGGAGGCTGAGACAGGAAGATCGCAAGTTCGAGGCCTGCCTTAGCAATATAGTGAGCCCCTAACCAACTTAGTTAAGACTCTGTCTTAAAAATAAAATTTTCTTAAAGGGCTGGAGATGTATAGCTCAGTGGTTAAGTGTCCTTGGGTTAAATCCCTAGTACACCCCCCAAAAAATGAAGATCAAAGAAGATTGCTTTTTCCAGGGGAAAAAAATACTTCAAGTTACTGATTTTCAAAGTAAAAACTTTTTTCTTCCCATAAAATTTTATCAATAATCCTTATGATTATTAAAACAAAAGACTATTTAGCTCCAATTTTTTTCAGGTTCAAAATGTAACATTGACTTACAAAGTCAGTGAGGACAATGAGGTTATGAAGTTACAGCCTAAAAATCAACCTCAGTATTCTTTTATTTCTCTATGTTGTATAGTTTTACCAGTCTCCAAAATATCTTTATTTGCACATATAAGTAGCTGTGGATAGCACATTTTTAATAGCTTGCTTTGTAATCTCAGGATGCTCCTCAAACCAATTGGTCCAGAAGCTTCAAAAAGGAGCAGGAGGAAATTTTCTTTTCAAATTTGAATCACTAATGACCTCCAACACCTTGACTTTTTTTTTTTATACATGAATATAAAGGACAGAAAAGGAACATCTCAAAGTTACAATAAACAATAAAACTATTCTAATTCAATAATGCTGCATAACAGAACATTTCAAGTGTGCCTGCTATTTTTCACCCGCTGTCCATTTTGTTATAACAGGAGAATGCCAAGAATAGAGGCACCTGAGCCTTGCTAGAAATAGACCACACAATGCTCTTCTGCATGCCCTGAGTGGTAGGGGTAGATGAATACGCATGAACAGCCTGCACAAGCCTGACTTTAAAAAAACAAATAAACACAAAATACAGAGCTGGACTGCCTGATCAGTGACAATTATGCAAGAACTTCAGAATGGGCACTAAAAAACTGTGTATAGACTAGGAGAGGGACCCTGAATCTATTGCACAGGGTATGTACACTTGTGACCATGTGCGTGTGTGTGCCTCCTCACACAGATCTCGTGATGTCTGCTTTGATGGTTAAGATCTTTGGCTTAACTGGAATTTATTTTCATGTCAGGAATGGAATGAGGGAGAATAGACCTTTCCTGTTTTCCTAATGGCTAGGCATTAGTCCCCACAAATGCCTAGGTATTAAAGAATTTATAATTCTATTCAGTGTCACCTTTGGTCCTTTACGAAATTCCCATATGTTCAGGTTCTGTTTCAAGGTCTTTTCTTCCTGTTTTATGGCAAATAAAACAAAATCTTTCAAATTTGAATTCAGATCAAGCCTTTGTAGGAGCCTGCAGCATCTCTGTGGAGTCCTGAGGTTTCCCAGTTAGTCCTTAGTTGAGCATCAAGCTCTGTTGTAGTGGAGACCTCTGCCCAACACCCAAGCTTACCACAGAATCCGAGCCTCTCCTAGTCCAGCTCCTCACCCAAGGCAGGGACCCAACCACCAAGCCCAGGTCAGAGTCAGCCAGGCCCTGTATAGACATTTTCACGACAAGAAGTCAAACACCTAATATGACCACCTGTCTTGATGTTGGGGTGAAATTTCTTCCTTTAATCTGCTCCCTTGAGTTCCTACCCACTGACCTAATTCACTTATTTACAACAGAGGAATAGGCTTTATTCCTTTCCACATGACCATCTACTTAAAAATAGAGACCACATCTTCACTTGGCCTTCTCTGATTCATGCTCTTATTCTCTATTTCCTTCAATGAATGCTGGCAAATCCCAAAGGACAGAGAGGCAGAACTTGTAAAATTAGGCATTTGTAGTAAAAATAGTTCTAAATAAAGAGCCAGAAGAGTTTAAGTCCAAGCTATGTGACCTTAAACTAATCATTCAAACTCCTTGAGCCTCAGTTTGCTTACCCATGATATCACTATTAGGATGCCTGTCAACATAAGAGAGTTGATAATTACAGCCACAATATCACAAGACTTTGCCTGAGCCTCTATAAAGGTTAACAATAGGTCTCTTTCTCCTACCTGCCTATACTCAACACCTCCACATCCTTAGCCAGATTCTTACTGCTTAGATTTCATGCCCAAATAATATTTTTAATTCATTAACTGAGGGGGGCGGGAGTAATGCACAGCCAGAATTCCACCACTGACTCTGAGAACAGATTTTTTTTTTCCTCCATTCACGTTGGACAACATCTGCATGGAATGGAAATGTATTTTCTTCTTTTTGCTCTCTGGCTTAGTTTCCCATCTCACATTTGAAAACTGATACCCAATATTGGTCATAATTTTCAGGGCTGAAAAGAAGACAGCTCCATCATTTCAGAAAGTGGTGGGTTATGCTGGAGAAGGAAACAGCTGGGAGAACAAGTCATGACAGAACACACATGTCCCATGCTTTCTTCAGAGCCCGGCATTACTTTTACTCACATGTGTAAGGCAACCGACATGGTTCGCTTTGTTGAGTTTACTGCCTTGTTTGCAAACAAGAGGATTCATAAAGTCATGAGCATCATTAAGGTTTCAGAGGAGGAAGCCAAGTCATACTCTTCCCGAAGTTCTGGAAGGTGCTTGATGTACACATGGTATTCAGAGAGACTCAGTCAGCTTGAACAGTATAGGAGGTGTTTCCCGTTGCTCAGTGGCTTATGAATATTTAAAGGTAATAAATGTCACATTAAGTGTTTAACGATCTTGTTTACATGTAAAAGTCCTTGAGAAGGGTCTGTTAAAGATGAAGCTGATACCAATTTCAAAATGTCTTTATTCTTTTCCCCCCCTTTGGGGACAAAAAGATGTCCTTTAATACAATAGGGATTTAGAGGATGCTGAGTCCTAAATTTTAAAAGTAATATAAGTAGGTGTTAGAATTTGTTCTTTAGAGTTTTTCAAAAATGACATTTTTTTCCATTAACAAAAAGAAAACTTCAGAGGGAAGTTCCCTTTCTGCCAACTTCAGTATTTGCCTGTTTTTGGAATTAATCTAGCTACAAGAAAAATTCAATCAAGGCTACTGATTGGTGGTGAAGGGACCTTAGGCTTTAGGTTGGATAGATCTGTGTTTAAACTCTTTGTCTTATTCACTGGATATTCAGGCAAGTCATTCAACCTACTTGCGCCACAATGTCCCTTGTCTGTAACCTACTCTTTGGGCAGCTGTGACACTCAAATGGCATCAATTGAATGAGATAGGCGTCAAAGCAACTGACACGTAGAGGCTCACCATATGCTTGTTGTAAAATTATAATTACTGAATATATTCACTGTGCAACCTACTTTGTACAAGACGAAAACTCCAGCAAATGAGACCTTCAGTAGAATGGCCAACATTCTAGACAAGGAAATATGTTTCTGGATCTATAGCATGAGAATACAGGTAAAAGTTGTCAAGTTTCATTCATTTAACTAGCTAGATAGTTATTGAACAACAATGCTTGTATCCACCCATGAGTTGAGAGCTCAGCGCCACAGAATAAGGAGCACTGTTCTCTGCCAGTATCTGAATGAACTTCATGACCCTGCTCCTCACTGAGCACCAGTTCCCATCTCTATATCCTGGGAGTGAAGATAAGATTTTGCTGTTGGTGTTGACATAGGAATAACATAGAAGGCCTGCATAGGCCATGAAATGTTACTGATTTTTTGTTTGTTGGTTTGCTTGTATTACATTTGCAATACTGGGAACTGAACTTAGGAGCATTTTATCCCTGAGTTGCATCCCCAGTTCTACTTATTTTATTTTATTTCATTTGGTATGAATAATTGAACTTAGGGGTACTTAACCAGTAAGCCACAACCCCATTCCCCCGCCCCCTTTCTTTTTTTAATTTTGAGACAAGGTCTTGCTAAGTCGCTTAGAGTCTTGCCAAATTGCTAAGGCTGGCTTTGAACTTGCAATCCTCTTGCCTCAGCCTCCCAAGTCACTGGGATTACAGGCATGCATCACTGTCTCAATCTTTTTATTTTTTCTTTTTTAAATTTTGAGACAGGGTCTTGCTAAGTTGCTGAGCATGGCCTTGAACTTGCAATTCTACTGTCTCAACCTCCAGAGTCTTTGGGATTACAGAGAAGAATCACCATGCCTAGCTATTGTTTTGATTTTCTATTGCTGAACAAAAATATTACCCAAACTGACTGAGTTGGCACAACAAAGAATAGTGTTTCACAGTTTCTGTGGTTTAGTGGACTCCCCTAGTTTAGGGTCTCTCGCATGGTACAGTAAAGGGAAGGGGGCTAGTGGTGGGAGGCAAGGGATCCAAGATCATTCAGAGCCATTTGAGGAGCCCCCTACCACACTCACCCAGAACTGAAGGTTTATCATTTATATCACATAATGAGAAGGTCTATTCTTCTCCATGAAAACTTTGACCCTTCCTTCTCACTCTCACCTGAGCTCCTGATTTACTGATAGACTGAACGACCCAATTTAACTCTTTTTTATTTTAACTTCACAAGGAACCTTACAATGAGAATACATATTATACAATGAAGGGCAGTGCATTATAAAACATAAAAGTAACTTGGAACATATAAGAAGGCTCAAACTCAAACATCAGGGCTAGAAAAAGAACATAAATATAAATGCTAAATGACTCTATAAAAATCTCTCAATTGTGTCTTTACAACCAAAACCAAAGGGAAGACCCTGTTCGTTACCACTCATTATGTAGTCTTAGTCATCAGAGGAAGAAACAGAAGCAATTCTCTAGAGATAGAAAGTATTTAAGTATTTGCTAGAAGTTAATACTTTTTTAAAAAATTCTTTATGAGCTTTGCCAAGAGATGTAGTGAATAATGACTGTAACAACTTCCCTGTGGAAATGTGGAAAACAGGTTTGGAAAGTAAGTTTTATATCATTTCTCAATAAAAGCCTAAAGCGAAGCTGCTAAAAGCAAAGAAAATGTGATACAAATTCAAAACCTTCTAATGGTTTAACTTAATCTAGGAAGAGCAACAAGAATGTCCTTGACTTCTTATATCTTTTATTTTTTTACATCTTATATCTTGAATTCCAAGAAGACACCATTGGTAGTGACTGCCCATAGTGCAGTAGATGTACCCTGGTCTCTTACTCTGAGCTCAACCGGAAAGAGTATGATGATTGATTAGTGATGTCTGGCATGGGTGCAGGAATTGGTGGGAATAGTAGAGACTGGTCTGGAGTAAAAGTTCCTAAATTTCTTTTGATTAGAGCACACTAGCATAAGTCAAAAGATGCTGACTTCTTCCTGAATTGAAAAGGACACACAAATAACAAAGCATTAAGGGGACAAGAACAATGATCAAAGGAGAACAAAGCATTTCTTTGACAGTAACAAAATAATGGATAAAAAATAAAATTGGAGAGCTTCCGCACACTGCATTTCATGCCACTAATTGTAAGCCTCACCACTATTTTATGTATTTTACTTAAAAGAAAAAATTGTACCACTTAAACTCTGGCATAATGATTCCTTGATATTTGTAATTGATATTTATCTTAGAAATAAGGCATATTTTGATTGATAAAAGAATATCAGAAATTGAAAATTGTATCCAACTCAAAATGGCATGGATACATTCTGTTCATGGAGGAACACTGTTTCTGAGACATCACGAGATTTTGCTCCACTGAGTTATTCCATGCTGATGGCCAGGGGACAAGACTCCTCCCACAAGAATCTGAGCATCTTATCTTCTTTATTTTTCTACTTAATCATTCAATTAATGTATGCTTGCTCTAAATCTACGTACAGCCTCAAGAGCATATCACAGACAGAAAGGAGCCAGAGACTGAACCCAGAAATTCCAGTAGTTTCTAGATTAATCTTTTAAGTTGATTAATTTGCCTCTCAGATCATATTTTATAAAACATTCCAAACAAGTATTTAAAAGTAAAAGACATATATAAAATTGCCTCAAAACACTTTTTCAGTTAGAGAAAAACTGGAGATTTTGTCTAGATGCCTAATCCATGGTAGGTACAAAATTAGTGCTTGTGCTATTTTTCCAGTCTCCGAATTCTCTGCAAGATGTGATTAATCAAAGTATCGTCCCCTCCACTGAGCACTGTTAATTACTTGGACACTTAACATGGAGACCTCCCAGTAAGGGAGCTGCTTGCCCTGTGCCCACTGAGCCTGACACAAGCCTGCCTGGGGTTGCCGGGAGTGATTTCTCTTGTACGGTGAAGAATTCCCACCGATCCAAATCAGGCACCCTGATCAAGCAGTGTTTCCAACAAAGGAGCCAGGAGGCTAGGGCTGCCAATGCAGAGATACTGAGAATATTATGGTTTGGATGTGAGGTGTCCCCCAAAACTCATCTGTGAGACAATGCAAGAAGGTTCAGAGGAGAAATGATTGAGTTATGAGAGTCTTAACCCAATCTGTGATTTAATCCTCTGATAGGGATTAACTGAGTGGTAATTGAAGTGGTAGGGTATGGCTGGGGGAGGTGGGAATTAGGGCATAGCTTTGGTGTATATATTTGTGTCTGGAGAGTTGAGTCTTTCTCTCTGCTTCCTGGTCACCATGATGTGAGCTATTTCCCTCTGCCACACTCTCCACCATGATGTTCAACCTCACCTTGAGCCCTGAGAACTGGAGCCAGCCTTCTATGGACTAAGACCTCTGAACCTGTAAGCCCTCGAATAAACTTTTCCTCCTCTATTGTTGTTCTGGTATGATCCTTCAGTCACAGCATTGACAAAGCTGACTAAAACAAAGAGCTTACACTTGTGATCTTGGGAATGTTCCCTAAAATACTTCTCCATCTTATACCTCCCTGGGTATATACATTCTTCTTCTGGAATTTAAAAGTCCAAGTGAAGAAATTACAGTCTCTGAAGGCAACATCTCTGGAAAATGACCACCTGGAGAAGCAATCAGCCTCTACTAGCCCTCTCCAGGGCTTTATGCTACAGCAGGCGCCATGGTGATCCTCAGAGAACCTAGGGATGGTATCAACCAGTCCCTTTTCTAAGGAAGCACGTGGTCTAACAGAGAACTCAGGAAAATGACCAAGAAGAGCGGAAAATTGCATAAATTTACTAGTAGCTATTTTTGCTTTCTAAGGGGATGGGGCCTGATTTAATTTTTTTTAGGATTATTATCTCTTTCCTTTTTTCTTCTTTATTTTGGGGGGCAGGTAATAGGAATTGAACCTGGGGTATTCTACCACTGGGCTACATCTCCAGCCCATCTTTTTTATTTTATTTTTTGAGACAGAGTCTTGTTAAATTTCTGAGGCTAGACTTGAACTTGTGATCCTCCTGCCTCAGCCTCTTGAGTTGTTGGGATTATAGGCCTGTGCCACCACTCCCAGATATGCAGGAAAGGCAAAAACCCAGACTCCAAAATCCCAAATGCTATTTCTGCTAACTGACATCCCTACAGTAAACAGCCCATTGTTTAGAAGAACACACTATTGAGTCTTTGGACACGGTAAGGTGGGCCTTTCAGAAGAGGAATAGTAGAGAAGAGAGCTGAAGAAAGGCGGGACGCATGAAACCTGCCAGAATAAACATATTACTTCAAACCTGCAAATTCTGCCCCATTCACAAATGCCTATGAGCAATGGTTCAAAGGAAAATCAAAGGGAAAAGGGCTCCATCTCCCATCTTGAGTAATACAGAACAGAGAGAACAAAGAAATGGCGAGATGATCCCTTACTGAACATATTCAGCACAAACTAAACCTTGGAGGCAGGAGGAAACCCCATTTATTCATTCATTCTCTCCCTCCACTCTTTCTCTCATCAGAGAGAATAAAGGCCTTTGAGGCACCCAGTGCCCTAGATGGAGTTCAAGCTAACTTAATTTGAAAGCCAGAGTGCAGAGAACCCTAACTGCTTCTGGGTTATGTATACAACCAAATGGAATGCAAACCAGGGTAAAGTGAAGAGTGTGCTGAAGAAGAAGGCCATCATGGTGCTTTGAACTTGCTGGAACACACAGCTTTAAACCTAATCTAAGAAGCTCTTCAATCATCCTAGACAATGGGGTGTGTGGACAGGGGTGTGTGTACCTTTAACCAAGAACCCCATGGGCCAGTTTTTGGCAATTCAGGCTCTCAAGCAAAGTCTCAGGTTCAAGTCCTGTGCCCTGGAACAAGTGCTTGAGTTTTCTAAATCTGAAGCTCCTCTTCTATAAGATGTGTGTGACTATGGATCTGGGCATCAAATGAGAAGATGTAATGTGCTTTATAACTTAGGTGGCACAGAGCGTCATCCCTAAGGGCTTCTCCATCTGCTCTTCTCTGGCCTTTCCAGAGTTGGGCTGAAGAATCTATACCTCCAAGTGAACAGGTGACTCCCTCCTACTGCTAACTTGGAATACAGGAACAGGGTTGCCCTGGTGAGAACCCACTCCATCACACATCAGAGACTGGGGGTTCAGCGTCTGCCCTTAAGTATTTCTATTTGACACTGATACTATGAACACCCTTTGATTTTTCTGTCTAAGGTGTCTGAAGGTATCTGCCATACCTCTGCCATACAGCAGACACTTAGGATTCTACTGGAGGGTGGCCGTCAATCACTAGGGGGCCTTCAAAGGCAAGGCAAGCTATGTCTATGTCAAGGCTTTTATTTTAAGCCAGACCATCCCAAACAAACTGGTCCAAACTGATGTAGTCATTTTAAGGTTATCCAGTAATATTTCCCCCCAAAGTTAGTTTTATAGATTATTACTAGTATCATTGCTGTTACCATCATCAAAATCATCATCATCCAAGGTCTGTGAGCTTCCTAGGACTGCCATGACAAAGTATGGCAAAATTGGGAGCTTGAAATGATAGAAATGTCTTATCTCCCAATTCTGGGGCTTGAAGTCCAAACCACAGTGTTAGCAGGGGTTGGTTCTTTTGTTTTGGAGGCTCTGGGGAGAGTCTGTTCCATGCTTTTCTCCCAGCTTCAGGTGGTTGCTGGCGATCCTTAAGTTCATTGGCTTCTGGACATTTCAGTCCACCTCCTGCCTACACCTTCACGTCATGTCCTCCTCTCTGCGACTCTGTTTATCCAAACTTCCCTCTTCTTCTAAGGACATCAGTCTTTGGATTTGGGCCCACCCTAATCCAACATGACCTCATTTTAACAAGATTACCTCAGTAATGACCCAAAGAAGGTCACACTCAGAGATTCTAGGTGGGTATGAATTTGGGGGAGACACTATTCAAACTCTGAATTCACAGCAAAGATTGTAGATGGCAGTGATAGAACACCACAAATCTCTGAGATCTTTACGACGCATGAAAATTGTCTCTGTGTGACCCTCTGTCAGTTTTTCAGATAGAAAAAAAATAAAACTGAGGTTTCAAAGTCACACTGTGAACAGGGTCCTTATGTAGGACCCAGGCCCTTACTTCTAGTCCAATGCATTTTCCTACTCTTCTACTGTAATTCGTGGTATTAAAATATTTGTTACTATTTACATTTCAATCTTCCCAATCAGGTTAGACACTCTGACTCACTTATAAATGGAAATAAAATAATTTTTAACTCGTATGTTGGTATGGGAATTAAATAAGAAACTGTACATAAAGAACAGCTGGAGGTATAGTAGATGCTTAGTTAACATCAGACAATATCATATCCCTAACTTTTCCACCTTTCATTTTCTCAAAATAATTGTAGCACAGAGCAGGATGTCCAATCAATGATCAATAAAAATTTGGATTATAATAACTTGAATCTCATTATGGTTTTGCCTGATGCTGCTATAACCAGCAATGCCATTTGGTGCCTTCACAAGGTTTGAGGCTGGGCTCCATTCAACTGTCATTTATTGAGCAGTTCCCATTCATCAGGCATTAGTCTAGGCATGGAGGACCCATGCAAAGTAGAATAAACACAGTCCCTGTCATCTAAGAACTTGGAATCTTCTGGGTACATTAATAGTGAGCTGCCATTCAAATCACAGGATGATGAATGCTCTGCAAGAGGGCAAAGTATAGTGCTTTGACAGGAGAGACAATGTGATGGATTCTGCCTGAGGTGCAGAGAAGAGTTTTCACAGAGATGCTATTAAAATGAGGTCTCCAAGAGAAAAAGGAATCTGGGGATGGCAGTAGGATCTCAGGCAGAGAAAAGAGCAAAGGAAAAAGTATTATGATATGAAAGTCCATGTGAGTCTGAGTTGTAGTCGGTACTCTTATAAAAATGGACAGATGGCATGCATTGGGAGGAAACGAAGAGAACTGTGGGGATGGACAGACTACGCTGAGGTCATTGGTGAAAGCTCCCACTCACTGGAGCAGGACAGAGATGAGAACAGACCTTACCCATCTGACCTATATGCATTTCGCCCCGAGTCCCAAGTCCCACCACTTGCCAGTGAGGTTCTTCAAACAAGTCAAGTCACTGAGCCTCTTTAAGTCTCAATTTCATCTACAAAGTGTACATAATAAATATCTTCCACACAGGGTTCCTATGAAGATTAAATAAGACAATAAAAATAACGTTTAAATCCCAATGCCAAAAATATGATAGTTATTGGTAGTTTTAAAAATTGAACTTTCATTTGTTTGAACGAATATTGATTTTTGTGAATGAACATTTATCAGTTGTCCAAGGTGCTGATTTTTATTCACCAAGCAGTAGAAAATCACTGGAGATTACAAGCAAGACATTAATGTCAGACTTGGTGGTAGAAGGACACATAAAGGCAGGAGGAGGCTGAGAGGAGAGGCAGATGACACCTGGCTATACCTCGACACTGGCAAAGAAGATGGAGAGGCTTGGATGGATAAACTAGGTCACTATGAAGGAGAGAGTTGGCAGGACATGGTGCCTGGTGGGATCAGAGGCACAAATCTAGGAGGGCCTCCATGTTTCTGAATTGGGAGACTGTCATTAATGAATGCACAAAATTCAAGATAAAAAATTTCTGGAAAGGAAGGTGCTAAATTCAGTTTTAAGCGTATTAATATTAGGGGTCCTGCAGAAAAGCTGGGGATGAAGATGCCCAGCAGGATGTTGGTTCTAGAGCTAGAGGCACTGGAATCAGCAGCCCAAAGATGGCAGCTCACACCTTAGCAGAAGAAATGCACACCCATTGTGAGTGTGCAGAGAAAGAGAGCAGCCTGAAGACAGCCTGGGGAATGCAACACCTAGGAGGTGACAAAAAGGAATGACAGAACCAAGCCACCTCTGACTGTACTCTTTAGTCCCTGTCCACCTATTGTGTATTAATTAGAGCTAAGAGTCTTAGACATCCTGTCAATCAACCTGTTCATGAATGGATAAGGAAACACAGGAAGTGTGACTTACCAAGGTCACACAGTACAGCAGAGCTGTGGCAGGACGGTAGTCAAAGTCTCCTGACCTTCCATCCAGGGCTTCTTTCACCACCCTGGCCACTCTTATGGCTCAGACATGGGCAGCCATGGGAGGTGCTTGGCTGATTGGCACTCTTCTCTACCCTAAAGCAGCCTATTTCTCTCAGTCTGGAGGAGTGACCCCGGTGACAGCTCCCTGTCAGATAATGAACCAGCAGCAGTTGTCTGCTGTGACTTCTTAATTTCCCCCAAATGTGAGTTCCCAACACGGGGCCACAGCTTCAGGCAAAACACATTGTGCTCCCAGCAAGACACCCGGAAACCAGGGGGAGACTGATAGGGGCTCCTGGTGTGCAATCTGTGGCTCCTCTGCACTGGAGCAGAGTCTAGGGTTTGTGATTAGAAACCGGAATAAACAGGATCAGTATTCTGATGCATGTAAAGTCAGGACTGGCAGGGATCTCTGCCACTCCTGTACTCCTGAGGGCACTGGGCAGAGGCAAAGTGGGAGTTCCCAGGGACTGCCCGGCTCCAGCCTATGCCTCCTCCACACTGAGCTTGGCAGCCAGGGGAAACGTGGATTGGACACTTAGCTGGACTCAGTGCAGAGCAATGTTCTGTACTATGCAAGTAAAAGATAAAAATGTGCTTAGACAAAACCTCTGCCCAAAGGGAACATTGCAAGTATTTAGTGAAGGCTTAGAAGGATTCAGTCTCTCTGGCCCCCGTCTCTCTATTGACACATGCAAAGGTATACATGGCATCCCATTCAAACATCCAAAGGGCACACATAAATTAATATCTCCCAAAGTGAACCTGGGGCTTCTTCTCCTGCCCACATGTGGGCTTTCCCCTGGTCCCCCATAGCTTGCATGATGGAAACTCTTTCAGTCCTGGGGCTCAGGTAAAAAACAGGTGCTCCTCTGACTATTCTTTCTCTCCCTTACACATGTTGGTTCTCGGTTCATTTCCCCCGCCTCTGGCCACATCCCATCTCCTCCATCACTGCTGGTTCAGGTGAAGCCACCATCAGCTGTATCCTGTCCCCAGAGAGTAATCCCCTGGCTCTGCCTGGTCCACATTCCTGTCACCCATCTGCTCTCCATCCAGCAGCCACAGAGAGCTTTCTAAAACCTGAAAAGATAACTGCATTCCCAGCTCCCATCTTCCAAAGGCCCTGTCCTCCTGTCCCC
>CM053399.1:59768236-59809358 GCA_028644305.1 Xerus rutilus | reverse complement strand
ATCCTTTTCCCCAGCAACCTTAATTTCTGTTCTTTTCCCCAGCTCTCACTATTACTACCGCAAACCCTTTTTTCTGAGTCTGCAAAACAATTTGCAGCTGTCTAATTTAGTTCCTTTTGCTTCTAATTTATTATTTCTGTAATAGTATAGTTTTTGCTCAATTTTCTTAGCATTGTGAACCCTCTTTTCATCTTACTGTGTTGGTTGTCATCTCATTTCTCATTGTGGAGTCCTGGTTTCGTGGAATTCAGAATCGTATTAAGTTTTACAGTGCAAATACATGTTGGAAGTTTTCTTCTTTTCTTAAGATAGATTTTCTTGCAGGTGAGATTTTTTTCATTTGCCTTTTGTAAGCAGTACTTCTTCCTTTCCTCTCCTTCCTTCTAGAGTAGATGAGGTGGGGACTATGTTTAGCCGTCACAGGGTTGCTGTTCATCTTTCTCATGGCTGATATGAGCAGTTCTGAGGAGACTTTCAATTTCTATAAAATGCTACTAAATTTTTCTTGATTTCCTTCCTGTTATATCTCCTATCTGTTCTTCTCCCAGCTCTACGTTAATAGCCATAGACATGCCATTCTAAGCCCTCCTTGGTGGTCTCGGTCGGTGCTTCCCATGTGTTTCACAGCATAGACACAAAGTCTCTAGAAAATGTCCTAAAAACAATGTCTTAAAAGTGGTGAGCCAGTGAAAACTATTTGAACAGCTCAGATGCTAAAATACCAGGATAGAAAGCAGGGGCTCTGAAGCTTTTGCCTGGACAGCCTGTCTATACCCTCCAAATACGGGGTCACCTCTCTCCCGTCTGACTTCTCACCTAATGGGGTTGAGTTTAAAACCACACCAGCAGGGACAGAATATTTCCTTGAAATTCATGGCATGAGATTGTAACTCTTTCCTTATTTGTTGCTACTTATGATTGGAGGGAGAAGAGATAAGCAGATTTTTAATCATCTGCCATTCATTTAGTTGAGATCTATAGGAGAACAGTTATTCAGCTGGCTTCATCACACCACCTAGATACAAAGTCGTGTAATTATTTATATAAGTGACAAAGTAAAGAGAATTCTAGTGCTCAATAACAGAAGATTAAATAAATAAATTATAATAGATCTTTATGACTGAATATGAAATGGTCATTAAATATATTTTTGAAATTAAATGAGAAAATAAAAATTTCACAATGAATAAACAGTAGATCAGACCATATGCACATGACCCAGTTGTTTTGATTATTCATATATCTATCTACAAAGATAGATATAAAATTAATCAGTATACACATTTTAAAACCTAGATGGAGATACACTGAAGTTGACAGTTGTTTTTCTGGGTAGTTACTTAATCTCTTGAAGCTTCAGTTTCAGGTACAGAGAGAGAGACTTCTCTGAACATTTGAAATGAAGGGAGGGGCTGGGGTTATGGTGCAGCGGTAGCATGCCCGCCTAGCACGCGTGAGGCACTGTGTTCGATCCTCAGCACCACATAAAAATAAAATAAAGATATTCTGTCTACTTACAACTAAAAAATAAATATTTAAAAAAAAAAAAAAAGAAATGAAGGGAATGCATTATAAAGTATTGGTTATGCGGGCACTAGACAGCAGAGAAGCTAAACAGGGAAGAATGAGGTACCTGAAAGATTCACAGCAAGGAGCTCAAAGGCCCACCTCTGAAGTTAAAAGATGCCCAAGATGTTTCCCAACTCCGGGGAAGAGGATTCCTTGTGGAAGCCACACATGCAGATACACTATGGCCTCCCACCTCCAGCCAGTGTTTTCATTGGCTCAGTCCAGGGGACAGCAGCCAGGCTGGGTCAGCCCTTTGCCAAAGAGGAGAGAGGAGAGAAAATGTCAGATGAATATTAGAGCAAGCCAGCCCAGGCCCAGCAGTTGCCTGTTCCATGAAAATCTACCTCAGGTGACTGCTGAAGAAACCATCAGGACAAGGGTTCACCCTGACCAGCCCTCTACTTCAGAAATGAAAGGATGCCTGTGGGGACAGGGCACAAGCAATTACTAACTGCAGATGTGTCAAGGATACATGGGAGACACGGTTTGGGATATCTCAAGAGTATTATTGTTTTAATCAGCTTTTTTGCTGCTGTGACCAAAAGACCTGACAAGAACAACAAAAGAGGAGGAAACGTTTATTTTGGGACTTGTGGTTTCAGAGGTCTTAGTCCCTAGATGGCCAACCCCATGGCTCTGGACTAGAGGAAAGGCAGGACATCATGGTGGAAAGGTGTGGCAGAGGAACAGCTTGGAACATGGAACTAGGAATCAGAGAAAGAGAGAGAGAGAGAGACTCCACTTGACAGATACAAAATATATACTCCAAAGGTACACCCCTCAGGTCCACCTCTTCTAGCCACACCCTACCTGCCTTCAGTTACCACTCAGTTAATCCCTGTCAGGGGATTAATTCACTGATTGTGTTAAGGCTCCCATAATCCAATCATTTCTCCTCTAAACCTTCTCGCATTGTCTCATGCATGAGCTTTTGGGGGATACCTAATACATAATCCATAACAATTATCCAACTGGAGACCAGGTAAGCAGGAGTCAGAAGCTGGGGCAGAGGCTGCAGTTACTCCTACAGAGATTCCAGGAGGAAGGGAAGGACCTTGTTTTCACCAAGAGAGTGAGGATGAGCCTGACTGGCTTCCAGCTCTAGGGTGTAGTGTATAGTTAGCTCCACATCCACCAACCCTCCCTGCCCAGAGTCCCCACAAGAAGCAGAAAAGCCCATCACTACCTGCCCACATGCACATCCACAGCATCTCAAACAGGCTGTGAGAGCAAATCTGTGAATACCTGGCATATGCTGGCAGCCCCCACCCACCCTCAAAACCATGATGCCTTTTGTGTGTAGGATTTCTCCCTTATCTACCTCATTCCTTTTTTTTCCTTCTCATTCTTACAACTTTGGAATGAAATGTGGGATCCTAGCCACCAAACAGCCTCCTTATTAGCATCAGAACTATAGTCAAAACACATTATGCTTGGCTAATATATTTATTTTTTATGTAATAGAAATGCCATCAAAGCATAGTTAATCGGAATTGAATTAAATCATAATTGGAGCTCTTGTGCACAAGGAAGAGAAATTATTCTTTATTGTTGCAGACAGAAAATGCACCAATTGCAATTTATGTTTTTAAGTAAATGGCCATTTTTTGCAAGAGGGGTGTGTCCCAATGACACCAGCTCACAGCACAGTCAGTTGTTGATAGATATACCGAGGTGGACATGATGGAAAAAGTGTGCTGATTCAAGGTGAGCTCCTGCCCAGCCAATGACCTCTCGATGCCCTCTGTGAGAGGGGCAAGCCAATGCTCACCCAGAGAGACTCTGGGAGGCAAATGCAAAGACATGTCAGAGCTGCTGGTCTCTGGGCTGCGCACAGTAGAGAGGACTTCAAACCCAAGTCTGGTTTCTATGCTATGACCTGTCCACTATGCCAGTGGTTCCTGACCTGGCTGCCAAACAAAAGTACAGGAAAAAACCTTCTAGAAAGTAAAGCTAGATAACTTATTCCCACCCAGGGCCTTCTTATCGAGCTCTCTAGGGGGGTATTTGAGGCTCTGGGGTTTGGGGGAAGCTCCTCAGGTCCTATGCACAGTGCTCCTCGTGGCAAAGAGCAAGCAAAGCACACCTGTGTGGGTCTCCAACACACATTAGTTAAAACAAACTGAGTCCACTGCTTCCGGACAGAACAAGAGACACTTTAGATTAATATAAAATAGCTTAAACCAAGATCAGGTAAACACGGACACACGCGCACACACAGGCACCAGCTCCAGAGGAGCTGCCATGAGCACACTCCAAGTCTCCCGTTCCCTGCTCTAAGCCAGGGTCTGTGGGAAGCTGTGGGGATCCTCCTCCTCAGGAACAATGGTTATCACTTCCTCAGCACGTACTGTGAGTCAGCACTTCATAGGTCTCAATCTGACCCTAAGGTACAGACATCATTATTTCCACTTTAACAGATGAGGAGAGTGAAGCTCGGAGAAGTTAGAGAACTGCTTGGCCCATGCCATGGCATGAGGAATCATGGCAGAAATTGAGCTGACATTGACTCAGGCTCCTTCCATGTTGCTGTTCTGTCTTTCTACAAAGTACACTTATGCATCATTTGATGATGGGGGTACATTTGATAAATGTGTAATTAGGCAACTTTGGTTTTGTATGATCATCATAAAATGTATTTACACAAATATGATTATGAGATCACTAGACAGTATAATCTTATGGAACCACCATCATATGTGTGGGCCAGTGATGACCAAAACATCATTATTTAGCACATGGTACATGCATTTGGACCAGAAGAGGAAGAAATACAGGGGAGAGGGGAACAAGAGAACACATCTCAGAAAGGCATGTCTAGGACCCCTACTCTGAACCACAATCACCTACCATGGGACTTCTCAAAGGCTAGACCAGTTGGGTGGAACTCTTCCTGGGGAGAAAAGAAGGAATCAGGAAATAATGAGAATTTAGAGTCACATAGCTGTGGTGTTCCCACATTTCCTAGCTGTGTGTCTTTGGGTAACTTAGTTAGCTATCAGAGGCTGATTCGCCCATATGTCAAAGCAGGAATAATAGTACTTGCCTCATGGACCATGAAAAGAATGACAAATGTATATGGGTATTTAGCATAGTGCCTAGAATCACTGATACTTAGCTCTTGTGAGTAGAGCTGCTATAAACATTGATGTGGCTGCATCACTATAGTATGTTGATTTTAAGTCTTTTGGGTTTACACCAAGGAGTGGGATAACTGGGGCAAATGGTGGTTCCATTCTAAGTTTTGAGGAATCTCCATACTGCTTTCCATAGTGGTTGCACCAATTTGCAGTCTCACCAGCAGTGTTTGAGTGTACGTTTTCTCCACATGCTTGCCAACATTTATTGTTGCTTGTATGGAACCAACCTAGATGCCTTTCAACAGATGAATGGATAAAGAAAATGTAATATATATACACAATGGAATATTACTCAGCCTTAAAGAAGAATGAAATTATGGCATTTTCTGGTAAATGGATGGAGCTGGAGAATATCATACTAAGTGAAATAAGCCAATCCCAAAAAAACAAAGGTCAAATGTTTTCTCTGATAGTCAGATGCTAATTCATAATAAAGGGGGGCTAGGGTAGAACAGAGGTACTTTGGAATTTGACAGAGGGAAGGGAAGGAAAGGGACGGAGTACAAGGATAGGAAGGACAGTAGAATGAATGGACATTATTGCCCTATGTGCATATATGACTACATGAACAGTGTGATTCTATATCACATACAACCAGAAGAATGAGAAGTTATACTCCATTTATATATGATGTGTCAAAATACATTCTACTATCATATATAACTAATTAGAACAAATAAATAAATGAGTGAATGAAATCACTGATGTTGGCAGTATTTACATAGTAGGAGTAGCAACAGTAGTAAAATGCCTAACATTGTGTCTGACAGATAATAGATGCTCAATAAATGCTATTGCTCAGATGCCTCCTCCTAGGCTCAATCCTGTAGGTTTTCTGCAGGCCTGGATTCTAGTATTGGCTGTTTTCCTTAATGGCTCTGTGGCCTTAGTGGTCATCAATGTACATCTCTGCACTCTAGTTTTCTTCTCTAAACTTAAGGCGTCAAGCTACATATCTTTGATGCTAAAGTCTCCCCAGCACATAACAGGGTGTCAGTCTGCATGCACTGAAGAGTGGAGAAGGAGATTTGTGTCGCATGTCATTGTTCCCAAATCCAAAGAAACAGGAATTCTTTTTACCGACTGCTAGGGTCAATAGGATTTTACAGGACTGCCCTTTAGCAATTGTGCCAGGCCCTATCTTTCTATCCTTGGTCTCTAACTTCCCAAGAAGGTGGCCTGACAGTGAATCTGGTCAAAATGAACTATGGTTCAGTTACTCACCCATCCACACCCCTGTCTCCCTCAAAACACAACAATACACTTGAGTACTTATGGCATGACAGTTGAGAGGCAGGGAGACACACACACACACACAGACACACACACACACACTGCAAAAAGGTGGGAATTTTCAAACACATATATTACAGTATTTTAGCTAGCAAGTGGATTTCTTAAATCTAGAGTGACTTTTTAAGGTTCGATGGTGAAGGCTCAATTCCTGGAGCTGCTTTCAGTGGTCTGGTTTTAAGAAGAACATTCCAATATTATAATTTTTAAAAAATCCAACACAAAAGAAAAAAGGCCTATCTTTCTCAACCTATTTAAATATATTAGCACCAGCCCCTCAGTCATCCTGAACTTGCCAGCACAGCTGGTCACTGTCTTTCTTCTTCCCTGTGTTAAGCCTCCGTTCCCATCTAGCAGGACAGCCCTCTCCTCCGCCCTGCCCAAAACCCAACCTCCTCACCCAGTCCCCTCCCCATGTCATGACCCTTTCTACATTGGTAGCTTTCCTTGAATCTCCCCTCTGGGATCTCCCTTGTGCAGTTCCTTATCCTCAATGCTCTTTACCATCTCAGATGAAGACAAAAGTCAAGGCTAATATTCAAGGGGAGCTTTGAATGTCTTTTTGCTCTATGGGAGCTGCTTCTTTCCATTTGTGGCTTTGCCAGGATGCTTTCTCCAGGAAATAAAGGATGAGGAGTCAGGAAAGAAGGTGGAAGGGTTCCAGAGGGGAGTTTGGGCAAGGGCCATGAGGGCCATGCAGCAACTAAAGAGAATACAGGTAGGAAAAGGAGAGGGAGTGGCATTGAGGAGGGGAAAAAAAAGGCTGGCCCACTTAGAGTTTTCACAAGGCTGACCTCTTGGGCATTATATAATTTTTTGAGTTGACTTGTATATTACCTGACTTTAAAAAGGATTTGAAGGAAGTTCCCAAAAAAGAAAAAGGGCATCTGCAATAAATTTAATAAAAATAATTTAAAAAGGAATCAGGGAGAGAAAAAAACAGATCACTTAATTGAAATAGGAGAAAACAAATATATCCAAAACCTGGCACCTAGGCTTCCAGCCTGCCAATGCAAAAGTGGGAATATGATAGTTTAGACAGGCCTCCTTATTGCAGCAGGAGAGCAAGTGGCCATTCCTTGGGGAAGAGGATGCTTTTCCCATATTCACATCAGAGAGAAATCCCTGATGATTAAGCTAATCACTTTGTGTGAGTTAGGAAGTCACGTGCAAACATGAAAAGATAATGCAAGAGGCTACTCCCAGGGAGCTTTAGTAAAAGTCAAAGACCTGGCCAAGCTGGGACACCCAGAGAGAACATTAGAGATGCCATGACAACCAGGGAAAGCAGAATGCAAGTTAATCATAACCAAGTATCAAACTATCTTTTCACTCCAGATTTCTTTTTTCTTGGGAGGGATGAGTTTGGATAATATGGAAAGAAAGCATCTCCTGGTACTGCTTATGCATGTACCACATCTAAATTGGAAAGTTTTATTTGTACATACCTATATCAAAAATGTGCCACAGTGAACTGTGGCTTTGATCCTGACATACCACTGACACTTTCCAGCAACCTGAGAAGCACTGCATGAAAGGTCCAAGTGATCATCTCTCAGCCTTCTCTGTTCCATATTCTGGGCCTCAGGATTTGGGACATGACTCTGGAGCAGAATTTACATGTGAGATACAGACAGATGGACTCCTCTTTTCACCCAATCAAGTGAGCTTCCTGTCTATCTCCATTTACAAATAGGACAACTGAGTCTGGAGAAAATTAATTACTTGGGAGGCAAGAAGGTGCCACAAGTGAGGTTTGCACTTAAGCAGTATGTCATGCAGCCCCTGTCACAGAGCTACAATTTCTGTGAGCTTTCTAACAGCCAGGGTAACCAAAGAAAAGATCTCCAAAAGTTCTAAGACAAATAATTTTTTCCAGAATGTACACCTATTTGTGCACTTAAGCCAAGGCCCTGCACAATGGAGGGTCCTTGTGTCCTTCAACTCCATGTGGCCCTGTTGAATGGTTTGGAGATGAATTATACTTTGCATCTCATGAATCTCAGCACAGTGTGCTCAATCACTTTGCCATCATTAATAATACAGACACACCCCAGGAGGCAGGCACACATAAGCAGTGAGGAAATGGAGGTGCAGACAGAGGTTAAGCACCCTCTCAAGACAGCCTTGTAAGAGCGTGTAAACCAAAGAGTGACTTTTCCAACGTCACAGCTATTAATTCTCATTCTTACCGAAGGAGAAAGCTAGCTGGAGCACTGAAGGAGGCAATAAGACAGAAGGTTTCCAGGATAGGACTCCGCCAGGAATGAGAGCCAGCCCTCTTTTGGCAGGTTAAGAATTAAGATTCCACTCTTACACTGGTTTGCTCTGTGAGCTTGCACATGGGATGTGGCCCCAGTGGGCTGTCCAGCATGCCTCCATTTTCTTATCTCTAAAATGGGGAAATTGAAATACCTATTCATAGAGATTTTATGAGGATTCAGTGGGGCAGTCTTTGTCAAACACCTTTACAATTAAAATATGCCAAGTGCCCCAAGATGTTGGATGGAAGAGATGACAATGATAATGATTATCAGCATCTCCAAGAACCTTGCCCAATTTGAATATTTCTGTATCAATAAACTTTGATAATATAAACATCCTCTACTTTTATTATACTCTTATAATATCCACCTTGCCTAATACAGTCTGGGCCAAAAAAGAGAGACTGTACAAATTTTTGGTGGTCTACTAAAGATGCACAGAAAGCTCAGTGACAGACTAAAAGTCCACACAACACATTATTATGAAACTGGATTATCAATCTGGCTTTAATTGATTACTTTCTAATCTATCTTCAAACAAAAATCTCTTCTCAGTTATAACAAAATCAGGATTACCACTATGTACTTCATTATGAGACCTTGCAAGAATTACTTCCCTCTCTGAACCTCAGTTTCCTCATCGACAAAATTGAGGTAATAGTTGTAAGCATTAAACAAAAGAATGCATGTTACTTCCTGGCACCATCCACTGTGTATCTAGAATGTTCACTATTTGTAGCTGGACTAATTGCAACTCCTCCTTCCTGGGTGCACTAATGTTCCTGAATAACCAACACCTGGGTGAAATTGAGGGAGTAGAGTCAGAACATTCATGGCTATAATGAAGTTGGAAAGAACTGATGCCTCCCGAGCTGGAGCCCTCAGAAAACAAGGTTCACATTCACAGCAATTCTGTATCCCCACGACATGCAGGACAGACACTTGGAGTTCGTTCATGGAGATAAAAATTGACTAAGTGGCATGACCTAGGAATGGTAACCAACTAATAATAGTGAGAAACTTAATATTTAATGAACCTGTACTAAGATACCTTTTATGTGTGGAATATACTAACTGTGCAAAACATCGTGGATCATGATGAGGAGAAAGAAGAGAAGGTTGTCTCCATATATCTTTAGGGAAAAAAAGGCATGCTCTACAGCTTTTATAATATCCACAGTGCCTAATATAGTCTGGGCTAATAATAAAGATTGTACAAATATTTGATGATGGTGATGGTAGTGGCAGTGGTGGAGGTAGTGATGGTGGTGGTGGTGATGGTGGTGATGGTGGTGATGGTGATGGTGGTGATGGTGGTGGAGGTGTTTAGCAGCTCCAAGACCTTGCCAGCTTCAAATTCTTCTGTTGCTGTCTATATTTAAGACAGAATTCTGCACCATACTAAGCACTATACAAATATAATCTAATTTATATTCTCCCTCTTAACCCTGCAACAAAGTTATTATCTCCATTTTATAGATGAGAAAATTTGAGCAAAAAGAGCTTAAACCACTTGCCAAAGGTCACACAACCATAAGTAGAAGAGTCTGTATCTACAAGGTTCCCATTTGTCACCATTGTGCAGGGCTGCCCCACCAAGGCAAATTGTCTTCAGTCTCTTGCAGATGCCCAAGGGATATGGCCCTTGGAGTCTGAAAATTGTTCAAAATAACTGAGGACTAATGAATCCAATCCCTGCTCAAAACCTCGCTTTCTCCATAGCCTCAGGCCAATAGTGTAATCACCGCATGTTTCAGTCTCTTCATCTATAAGCAAAAATTTATACTTACCTACACACGTGGGTACTGCAAAGATTAATCGGATGTTCCAGAAGTGCTTTTAAGATGAAAAATATGGATTGTTTGCATTATTATTTTAATAGCCTTGGACTTTGTTATCCCCAGTTTACATGGAGGTAGAGAGCAGAGGAGAGGGAGATTGGTGATATTCATTTTCTCAAGCTTCAGCTTCTGAACCAAGCAGGGAAAACACAGACACATGACCTGAGGTTTAGGGTGACTCTTCCCAGACCCTGCCTGGGTGTGCCATGGCCCTGAGGCCAGATGGCTTCCCACAGCTGCTTGAGAAGCTGGCATCCATCAAACAGCCATTTAGCACCTGTCCTTGCAGTAGTCCCAGGACATGAGCTTTCCCTGTCTCTGTCAACCATCTCCAGCACCTAAATTAGAGTCATAGATGCAGTGATACTCAATAAATGTATTTATTGAGTGAACATACGACAAAGCCAACTAGGAAATAGGAGAACAGAATGCACAGAAAGGAGAGTCAGGGGCATCTTCTGACAGTCACCCTTGTTATGAGCAGCTTCTCTGGTCAAGCACTGGGCTGGATGCTGAGATAGAAATAGAATTTGACAGTCCCAACCCTCAAAGAATTCCCAGCCCAAGAAGAGGAGCCTCACATTCACCAGCACATTGGGCACAGTAACTTGGGTTCTGAAGGACAAGTACAAAGGGTCACCTGAACAGTCAAAGCAGGCAGGGGAAATAATGTGGTGACTAAGCCCCTGACTCACACTCACTCATTCATACTCATAGGACTTCTAGGTTCCTTGGTACCAGAGGAGGACTTCTAATGCATTAATGAACAAAACACACAAAGCCTCGCCCTCATGGAGTTTCCATTCTATAGCAGTAGACTTCCTAGACTTTGTATGTTTTGTTCACTAGTATATTAGAAATCCTCCTCTGGTGCCAAGGAACCCAGAAATCCTATGAGTGTGAATGAGTGTGAGTGTGTGGGTTGGTGGGTGTGTGCATGTGTGCCATGCATGTGCATTACAGACAGGCTGGCTAGCAGCAACAGAATTATAAACTTGCAAAGATGGTCAGGTATTACTTTGTTCCACAGTGAGGCAGAAACCTGCTCTTTGCTAGAGAAAGGAACAAAAGCAACAAGGGATAGAGCGGATAAAAATGGGGTGATTTCAGAAGGGCTTTGAAGGCCACACTCACACTCAGGAATTTGGAATGTTCCTGTATTCTATCCTTGCCTAATTCAAGTTAATGTTTCAAGGAAAGATTTTTTTTTCTCCTAAGGCTCTCTTTCCTCTGCCAGTCCTGAGGGCATGATCATAAAATGTAAAATCTGCTTAAATTATTAAACGTGTGGCCAAGAGCAGTGGTCAGGGTAGAGGATGCTGGCCCGTGACACCGTAAATCATTGCTATGGCTGGGACTTGGCACAGCCCGGGAGCATCTGGGAAAGCGTGTGCACAGCAGCCAGGGGCTCTGCCGTGGTAAGCGCCGAGTCAGCACTACACACTTGATTTGGGATGAATTATGGAGCGGAGGTGGGGACACTCTGTGCCGCCAGCCCTCTGACAGACAGCTCAAGGCTTTGACATCCCCTGAGCTTCACAGCCCTCTTCAGCACCAAGCTGGCTTCCTCTAAGCCCAGTAGGACCAGGAGTGGGACTGGGACAGACAATGGATGGGTCCTTGCAGAAAAAGATCCTGCACTGATTCCAGCTGGACCCAGGCTCTCCTGCCCTTGAGGAGCAGGTAGTCCCAGAGGTCTGCAGAGACTTAGTCGGAGCCTGGGAGAGAAGGGGACAATGAGGCCACCTCTGCTGTAAGGTCACTGGGGCAGGTCAGGTACTCTCACCCACTGCTGGCTTAGAGCTGAGAACCTACTATAGTTCCTACTTTTCACATGTTATTCCACATAGTGCTAAAGAGCAGTCACACTGGTCCTAGATACAAGATCTGAAAGCTAACTCCACAGCTCAGTACTTGGGTGAATTTGGGAAAGTTATTTAACTTCTCTGTCCGTCAGTTTCCTCATCTTTAAAATGAGATTAACCATAGAGTGGTTGTGAGGATTTAATGAGGATCACATACATGTCAATCTCTTGGAGTACTGTCTAGCTCATTGGTCATAGATATGTTAGTTCTGATGAACATTCCATTAATAAATTCTCACTGAACATTTGCCCATATGCCAAGCCTTGGGACATATGCTTTACTGATAAACTCATTCATTCATCTAGTATTAAGAGCACACATGCTAGATGCCATGTGAGGTGTCTCCTCTGTGTGCTCTCATTGAGTCATTCTATAAGCATTCACTGAGCTTGTCTTCTGTGTCAGGTCAGAGCTAGAGATTTGCATAACATACCATTTCACTAAAGCTCCTTGTATTAGATTCCCAGCACTGCTATAACAAAGTGCCACAAACTGGCTGGCTTCAAGATGTAAATGTATCTGTAGGCTGGAACTCCACCAATAAGGTATCATGGGAGTTGTTTCTCCTGAGAGCTATAAGGTGGAATCTGTCCCATGCCTCTCTCCAAGCTTCTGATGCTTTGCTGGCCACCTTTGGCACTCTTTGGGTTACAGATACAGCACCTCGATCTCTACCTTTATTTCCATATAATGGTCTGTGTGGGGGTGGGTATGTCTCTGTGTCTTTATTTGTCCTTTTTATAAGGAACCAGTCACATTGAATTAGGACCCACCTATTAAGGGGTTTAATTAAATTAAACCTCATTTTAACTTGATTACCCCTATAAAGACCCTATCTCAAAATAAGATCCTAATTTGAAGTATTTGGGTTTAGAATTCCAACATTTCTCTTGAGAGAACACAATTCAGCTCCTCGCTCTAACAGTCATCTCCTCTGCTGAGTATTCTACACTCACTATCTCATTCATTCAATAAACATTTACACTAGTGGGAACCAAGCCAATGTTATCTCACTTCTTCCTTGATTGTTCTTGACTCCATCATGAGCACCGGACATATGTCTGTGGGGTGGACAATCCTATGTACGTGTTACAGCCAAGGAATCTGCATCCTGGGGATTTAGTTCTACTTCGAAGTCTACAGTCTTCCCAAGGTACCTGCCGCCTCTTGAATTCAGCAATCTTTACTTCTTCCTAAGACTCTAGTTGATGGTAAAACCATTTTTTCCATCCCACGTGTCCAAGAGCTGTACAGTTAGCCTGCCGCTTGCACTTCAGTGCAGCTAAAACAGCCAATAAAAAGCCCACCACCAGAAAATAGACTCCAACCCCTTTAGTTATTTGGAAAAGCTAAAAGCAGACTAGCATTGACTAGATGAGGGGGGCATTGGGTGGCACAGCCTGTCTCTAGCACACAAAAAGAGCAGAGAATTGCTGCTCTGGCAGAGTCTTAGGATGAAGTCATAGAGGAAAGAACAGAAAAGTTCACCCTTAATGAGAAATGACCTTCATAACTCCTCTGGTCTCCCCAGAGTTTCCTTTGCAGAAAATTACATTTTTCCATATATAATTCCAATCCATCTATCTTATCACTAGTGTAGAAATATTAATAAAGATAGTTTTGTTTAGGCCCTTTATTTTAATACTTTAATATATTTATTAAAATATATCCGTATATATACACACTGTATTCAAATAAATGATTTTTCTGCTCTTTCTCTTCCTTTATATTCTTTTCTCTTGTTTAGTTTCATAAGGTCTTTGATATTTATTTTAAAATTTATAATATCCCATTGGGTGAGGCTGACACCCTTGGCCCTTTGCCACCCACAGACACCCTGTTAGGGGCTGGGACGGGCCTCAGCCCACCACAGTTTGCAGTTGAAGCGGGAGCTGTCTTTCCTGTGCAGACCTCAAGCCTCAGTCCACAGTCCTGTTCCCCAGGCATTATCTACAGTTTATCCTTCTCACTCCCACCCCACTCTTCTTCACCTTAGGGTGCAACTTGTTCCAGGTTGGCTGCAATGGCGGGCTGAGTATCTTTGTTTGGTTTCGTGTTGTCTTTGGCTCCATTTTGTCCCTATCTGTGACCTTAGCTTTGGCCTCAGTGTGCGGCTGAGAAATCAGCACAAGCTGATTATTACCCAATGCTGGAATTAAAATCCTGGGTCCTCCTCTCACTAGGTCTATGCCCTGGGGCAAGTGAATTAGCCTGGCTGAGAGTTTCCATAACCCCTAAAAATGAAAGTAGTAGTGGCGAAGCTATAGTGTTACTACTACAATTAATAGGAAGAAATTCCCCAAGCACAAGGAAATAGTAGATTTGGTTACTACCAGAAGATGATAGAGCTTCTGTGAAAACTAACCCTTAACAACATTTTATTAACCCTCATTTTATTTTGTTTTTTTTAAAAGACACATGCATTGCCTGGCAATACCACATTCAAAGGAGAGACTGGAAAAGGTATCCTAACCCCAACTCCACAGGAAAGGGACTGAAGCTCCCAACACAGTGTGAAGCAGAAAGTGACAAAACGAAGGGGGGGAGCAGGAAGGGAGGGGACTTGCCAAGGTAAAGTTAAAGCACATCCCTAAATCTCTGCCTGGGCTTTCTTTGCTCTCAGGATTCTCAGATACAGGTCATATGACTGATTGGTGGGCACGCATATTTTAGTTCATAATTAAGTTTTTCTTCCTGAAAATGGAAATGAAAAGTTTGTAAGTGACACATTAGCTAAGTGTGAAACTTCCCTTAAGCAACCCAAATTAACAAACCTCCCTCCAGCATCTCCTGTACACTCCCCTAACCCACCCTGCAGCCACCCAGGGCCCCTATGAGGGGACCACACCTCCCTTTGCGGCCCCTATCTAGGGCCTTCTGAGACTGGCTGGCTCCCTCACCTCTCTAGGGCTCATGGGGAAGCTCACAGTCTTTTCCCATTGAAAAGTGACACTCTTTCTCACCCCCAGTCCTTCCTATTTCCCTTCACCTTCAGAAATTCTAAATTTAGCTTACCTACTGTATTGAGTATCTCCTTTCTTCACTACAATGTAAATTCCATAAGGGCCTAACTTGATGTCTGGTTGGTTCACTACTACTATATCCTAGGACCTGAAATTCAATAGTTGCTGATTAAATATTTGTCAAGTAAATGAATGAAGAATGAATGAATGAAACAATCTGTACTGTAACTGACCACTGCTGCACAATTTTTGCAAAGCGTGCCCTGGAAGCCCAGACAGAGGGACAGCTGCTTAGAAGGGAAAATGTGGGAGACTGAAGAGATTAAACCTTATTTTAATTCTTCCTTGGTGTCTGGATCATTGGAAAGAGAGAGAGGGAGCTCTGAGCCCAGGGAATAACTTGGGCAGTGTCTCAGTGTCAGGAAACAAATGACATAATTTGGTAGAGGTAAATACTTCCAGAGAGCCAGAGAAGCATTTCCAGTGCATATTTTACACACTGTGAGATGCTCCTTGACATAAGGATTCCTTTCTCTGTCCAGAGCAACACAAGCTACAGATCTGTAAGTCAAAGACCTGAGTTCAAAGTTCACCTCAGGCACCTCTTGGCTAGCTGTGTTCTCTTCATTCTTTTTCCATAATAGTGAAAGGACCAAATTAAATAACATAAAGTGCTTATCACACACCAGGTCATAAGAAGTCCTCCCAGTGTGAGTCTTGGGCAGTGGCTGTGATTTCAGAGGAGCTGTTTATATGAGAATCAGCTTCTCTGCTGACTAACTGGGTGACTTATTTTTCTGCTTAACTTATCTGTGCCTCAATGTCCTTACCCACCAAACAGGGATTGCCACAGTGCCTGCCTCCTAGTGTCATGGGCACATACAATAGTGCCTGGCATGGAGGCAGTGTGACCTCAGTGTCACCGGTTGTCCACACTGTCTCCAGTCAGCCTGGCCTGTGGTTCACTGGAAAGCCCTCGTATTAAAAATGAGCATAACCAACCGAGGCTCAGAGAAGTCCCACAACAAATAAACTTGCTTACCCTCACTCAGTATTTTTTTGCATACTAATTTCCCCATGGAATGCTGTCTCCCCACCAATTGATAATCCAAAAACCTACTTCCTGGGGCTCACCTTTGGGAGCTATCAGGTTCCACCACTGGGGCATTTGGAGGGGGAAAGGGGCTGCAGTTGATAGGTAAGAGCCAGAAGCTCAACATTGGATCTTCCTGGCCTCAGAAGCTCATGAAGAGATATAAGGAGGGAAGTGACCCACAAAAGTGACATTAAAGGATGCCACCTGTGGATTGGGGGTGCCACCCAAACTCATATCAGCAAGACCAGCTGGCCAGCTGTGGCACTGGTCCTGCCAAGAGAAGCAGCAGTCAGGTTGGTGGCTGTGATCTGGAGAGGAAAGGGTGTGTCACTGAAGGAAGTATGGGGAGTTCCTATAAAGGGGGACCTCAGCTCAGGATGAGTTAGGCTCTTGACAGACATTACAGAAAAGAATTTAAGTACACATCAGTTGGAGGCACAGATATTTATTTCGGAAAACAGAGACATATTCAAGGAAGAAGGTGGGCTGTCTCAAGAGAAGCAGTACCTTGGTCTGGGGTTCTAATATTACAGAGGGATGGTAGCCAGGGGCTGGACTAGAGATGCTGTCAAGGTGGAGTTATATGATTTTGTGTCAGTTTTCCCTGTGCTTGTGCATTGCCCTTGTATCGTATTAGTTTTTGCAGGCAAGGATGTGTGCTGGGTTACCCCCAAGTTGCTTTCTTTGCATCCCAACAGTTCACAGGAGTTTCCCGCATTCCAAATGGTGGATGGGCACTGCTCTTTTGAGACTCAATAAATCTTTTCTCTGTATTCCCAAACTCCTAGTTCAGGTGCACATTAAAATTATTTAGAAGACAAAATGGTCAAGGTTGGAGCAAAGCAAGTAGGACTGAGAGAAATACCCTTAACACCAGACTTCAAAAGCCACGCTGACTCTGGGACAACCACCCATAGAGGGAAGGCAAGCCTCTGGGTGTCACAAGGCCATACCACTGAGGACAGGATTGGCAAGTGATCCCCATGTGCCACTGAGGAGGTCACTCGGACTGACTCTGAGGGAACTTCTCTTATAATTTGTCTCAAGATACCCTAGAAGCCACAAGGGAGGACCAGCTCTGGTCACTGTGTCACAGTTCTTTTCCCCTTTCTCCCAATCAGCCTTTCTAGCAAGTTACACACACACACACACACACACACATGCACACACTTTATAACCACTTTGACACCTGTCCCCTGTGCTCAAACTCCCAGGAACACAAAACACAGGAAACTCCAGCCCACCTGAGAGAAAGACCTTGGACCATGGAGGGCAGAGTTGAAGTTCAAGATCACTCCTATGCTTCCTACCTGTGTGCCCTCAGGGATTCCATTCATCTCTCTAGGACTCAGTTTTCCCACCTGAAAAGTCGGGGGTGATAATGCTTGGCTTAGTTGTGAGAATTAGCTAGGGTGCATGTCAAGTGCTGATGGCCCAGCGATAGAAGTGACGTCATCAATAGCTAACAATCGCTCTGTACTTCCTATGAGCTGAGCACAATGTCAAAGTTCTTGTGCTTCCTCTCAGTGACTTGTCAACCATCCTATGTGGCACTCTTCCTACCCCCACTCTATAGATGGGAACCTGGGACCCAGAGAGGATAAGTAACCTGTCCAAGAGCACATAACCAGTGAGAGATGGGGATGCAGGGACTCTGGTTGTACTTTTCACTGCTGAATTCTTAATAACAAAGAATTGTTACAATAAAGACTACAATGAGAATTTACCCAGAGAATGAGCTTAAGGAAGTTGCTTCATACTTTTGGGGCCCAATCTCCTTGCCAGTACAGTGGGAGCAACATGAGAACTGAGAGGCCTGGTGGTAAGACTTGCCCTTGAGAAGAACAACCAGCTTCAATAGCCAGCCCAGGCACAGAGGCTGTTGTCCTCGCAGTTGCTCTGGCTTCCAGCAGAGGGACGTTGCCACCATAAGCAAGGCCTGGACACTTCACCAGTCAGGGAGAGCAGCCACATAGGGCTGGACTGAGCGTCTCAGGCAGGCCCCTTGGAGTCCAGCCCTGGGTGGGCAGGCTGCCTTCCAGCTTGGCATCTTCTCTTGGCACCTCTGCAGCCGAGAACTAAAAATAACCTGTAAGGGCTCTGCAGCCAGCCCAGCTCTCCACTGAGGATTGGCGCCCTTTATGGGCCTTGATCATCTGCCTCCTTCTGACTGCTGTTGGCAATTAAAGCACTAGATTACCTTCGCAGAGACTGTTCCAGAACCCAGGTGAGCCTGTGAGGCAGAAGGAGGTCCTTGAGCCAGCCTTCCATATGAGCAGTCTCCGCTGCACAGGCAGGGAGTGGCCAGGATCCTGCCTGAGGCAGGGAGGAGGGAGTAGGGGAGTTGGGTAAAGAAACCAGGTCATAAGGAGGACAGCTGGAGCCAGGAGGGAGAAAATTAAGAATGGGCCCAAGTGCTTCTTTCAAACTTGGAACAGTCTTGGGCCAGAACAAAGGCCGCAAATCTGAGGCTGAAGAATACTAATTAGCACAGTTACAACAGCCTCCCATGGTTGGCAGGCCATGTCCTTCAGATGTACAAGTTGTGTACTACACAAACGTACCCAGGCCAGGGTGTGGAATGCATCTGAATCTATTGGTTGTGTCACCCAAAGGAAGAGGCATCTTTCCCTAATTCACAAAGGGCACTTCACAGCTTAGCCTTGGCCTACTGTGTGCCCAGGTTAGCATGAGGCATGCTCTGCTCTCTCATTTAGTCCTCACCACAGGCTCCCAGCTAGGTCGTATTTTCCCATGCTGCTGAGAGCCAGAGAAGTTCAGCCACATATTCATTCAGATAAACAGACCTGGGAGGTACTGGAACTGGATTTGAACCTTGGTCCAAGTCAGAGTCTATGCTGCTTACATTTCACTCTTGGAATTGGTTATAACAACCACCATTGATTGATGGATGATCATGTCAGGCATTCTACACACATTCAATCCTCAAAATAACCCCGCAAGTAGAAAAGGTCATCCCCATGCTGTAGGTGAGAACAGCAGAGGCCCAGGCAGGTTAAGAGTGTTGTTTTTGATAACCCAGTAAATGCCAAACTTGGATTCAGACCCAGGGTCCCTGACCTGAGGGCCCGGGCTCCTAACGACTGACTATAACCCAAATGCCATCTGAGGTTCTTTAATCTTTGGAGAATTGTGTAAAAATGGACCTGAACAACTCTTACTACACCTGAGTACTCAGCAGATGTCTGCCAGCTCCCTGAAAGGAGGAAGATGGCAATGATTGGAAATCACCTCCTAGGTCTGTCCCAGGGCCCTTCCCACCCATGTGTGCTTGGTCTATTCCAGCTAGTTGAAAACATGACCCTTGAGCTCTGATCTTCTCCCAGGTGTGCACAGATGTTATGGAGATCTGGGTGGCGAGAGGGTTTACATCCCAGCAAAGCAGGCAAGGGGAACAAGGCTGAAGGTTTCCCTCGCCATAGAAGGCTGTGGCCACCTCAACCACAGAACCTGCTCACTGGCCACTGCTTCCCAGGAGTGCTGGTGTTCTTCAGGTTACCCATCCCCTGTCTCTGTTCTTCCTCTTCCTCTCTTTTGCTCCTCCCCATCATTTCCTATTAAAAGCTCATGCCAAACAGTACAGCTTGATGTCTTTTCAGATTGCCTCTCGTCTTCCTCTGCACTCCCAAAGGAGGTGGTCTTCAAGGTATTTTCTTAAATCAGTACAATTCTCCCCCTACAATGGACTCAAGCGACAGCCATGAAGATATTTTTTTCACCCTTTGGTAGACTGCCAAAGATGGGACAAGCTGCTCTTCGTCCTTCTCCAAAGATGGAGAGGCACTGTGTTCCTTTCCACTGGAAGCGAGCAAACAGGCAGAGTGGCAGATGTCAGCAATCGCTTACAAGAGCACAGGCTCTGGGGTCCGGCTGGCTGGCTGCAAATGCTGGCTCCACTGTTCACTGCCTAGCCTCAATATCCTCATCTGGAAAATGGCAAAAGGAGTAATGCCTACCAATAAGGATTGCATAAAATAATGTACTTAAAGTGCCAATTATAGGGCCCAATATGTAGTAAGCCTACAGTAAAGCCAAATGAACAGTATTTTTTGGTTTAGATATTATTTTCTCCCATCCCTGAAACATCCAAAGACTCTAATTTTGTTCTCTGCTGCCTCATCAGGGTCTATCTCAGGACCTGACACATAGTAGGCATTTGATAAATAGTTTTAGGGTGATAAAATGAATAACAAATAAGAGGATTGTCTTGTATACCAGAAGGACATCATGAATCATTCTTAATGAATATTGGTTTGATTTCAATTTCTCCCTAGTCACTGTGTATATTTTCTTGTTTTTCTGCTGCTGCAGACAGAAGAAAGTACAGTCAGTTCTGCTATCGTGCCACATATGTGTTCTGCAAAATCATGTGATATGCAAATTTATCCACATTAAAAAATAGAATTTATGGGGGAAATGGAGTAGGGGCACAAAGCTCAAAAACCTCACCAATTTTGTTTTAAAAGGATAAAAAACTAATAAAAATAGTAGCGCTGTTTTCAGCATATCAAATACTATAAACATGGCACTTTACCTGAAGAAAGACCCAAAGCTTGCTGGTAGAAGTGAGTGTTGGGGCTGGGGTTGTGGCTTAGCAGTTGAGCACTTGCCTAACATATGTGAGGCACTGGGTTTGATCCTCAGTACCACATAAAATAAATAAAGGTATTGTGTTGATCTACAACTAATATATATATATATATATATAAAGTGGATGTCACATGAGTTACTGTGAGATGGTAGAAGGAGCATCTGAAATTGGACTGAAAGTTGGATGTGGACAGGTGAATAGTGGATGTTTGGTGAACATGCATGTGTACAGTTTGTGCATTCCTACAAAGTTCTGTTCAGATCCAGAATGCTGGATCTTGGCATTCACTTGTGCTTTTTCATTGGGGAAAGTTGCTATTTTAGTCAGCTTTTTTTCACTGCTGTGACTAAAGGACCCAACAAGAACAACTGTAGAGGAGGAAACATTTATTTCAGGGCTTGCAGTTTCAGAGGTCTCAGTCCATAGCCAGCTGGCTCCATTCCTCAAGGCTTAAGGTGAGGCTGAACATCATGGCAGGAGAGTGTGGTGGAGGGAAGCAGCTCACATGATGATCGGAAAGCAGAGAGAGGAGGAGCCTCCATTTGCCAGATACAAATACATACCCCAAGCCACACCTCCAATGTCCCACCTTTTCCAGCAACACCCCCACCTGCCTCCAGTTACCACTCAATTAATCCCATCAGGAAGATTAATTCACTATTGTGTTAAGGCTCTTGTGACCCAGTTATTTCTCCTCTGAATTTTCTTGCATTGTATCCCACATGAGCTTTGGGAGGACACCTCACATCCAAACCACAACAGTTGCCTTATGCTCACATCATTCCTTAGTATAAGTTGCATTAGAATGAATTTGTATTTTCAAAACAACCATCATAGCAGAACTCAGTATAAGTTTTTTTGAAGTTTATATTTTCCTGCTTATTAATCCTCTTCCTTTTTCTGATTCGTACAAAAAAAAAAAAAAGAGGACTACTTTAGTAGCATCCCTTCCTTCCAATTATCCCTGCTTTCAACAGGTACTTATGAGTACCTACAATATGCTAAAATTGGAAATATAGGATTTCACAGAGCTTACAGTCAAAACACACACAAAAAAAGCAGATAATAAGCTAAACATTTACAGAGAACCTCATTGCTAAGTTCTGCCTCCAGGCAGGGTCATTCCTAAGTCCAATAATGCTGAGTCCCCTCCATGTCTCAGGTCAGCCCTCACAGTAATAGATCATGGCCATGCTCACAGCATCAGCTCCTGTCTACAGTGTACACACAGCACCTGTCCAGTAAAGAACTACAGTACCAGGTAGGCAGAAAGGAAGCCCATGCTTCTGGGTGTGTTCTAAGAATTTGATAGAGCATCAGAGCTAATGGGGAAGGTGAATGCTCTCAATTGGTTCTAAGTTTCCCCCAAGCCCCAAGAAAGGGCCTTGCTCATGCTAGGAACTTTGGGCACCATAACGATCATTTGTCTCTCTCCCTATTTAAATTTCTTCAGGAGCTGCCCATTTCTATTAGTAAATTTCCAAGCCTCTCACTATGGCCTAAAAGATACAATTGGATCTGACTCTGGCCTAACCCTCCAACCTCACTTCACATCACCCTCCTCTCTTTCATTAAAGTTTTGCCATACTTCCCCGTCTCTGTTCCTTAACCTCTGGGCCTTTGCACCTTCTGTTCCTTCTCCCTGGAATGCTCTTCCTAGGACTGCTTCTCCCATCTTCTCCTCAGCGAGGTCTTCTCCAGTCATTATCTCAGCACACTGCCTCTTTTATTCATAGCTTTGATCATAATCTGTAATTGCTTCATGTATTCATTTCCTATTGCAGCTGTAACAAATTACCACAAACTTACTGCCTTGAAGCAACCTAGATTTATTCTCTGATAGTTCAGGAAGTCGGAAGTCTGATGTGAGTAGGTAGAACTTCATTCCTTCTGCAGGCTCCTGGGGAATCCATTCCTTTGTCTTTCCAGTGTCTAGAGGCGGCTTTCATTCTGTGTCTCCTGGCCCCTCCCATCTTCAAAGCTGTCAATCACAGCAGTGTAACTCTTACTGTTAACACTGGGCCCACCTGGATAATCCATGTTCACCCACCATCTCAAAGCCCTGAACTTAATCATATCTCCAAGATGCCTCTTGCCATGTAAGGTGACTTTCACAGGTTCCAGGGATATGGATATGGATATCTTGCAGGGGAGGGGCTATTCAACCTACCACATCTTGTTTATTTGCCTGTTTATGGATATGGATATCTTGCAGGGGAGGGGCTATTCAACCTACCACATCTTGTTTATTTGCCTGTTTGTTGATTATTTTTTATCCCTACCACACTATATGCCCCAGGAGACTAGAACCTTTTTTACTGTATTCACCAATGTCTCTCCAAAATCCAGTATAATTTCCGGCATATAAGTGATTGATAAATAATCATACAGTAAAGGAATTGCTGGTTGGGAATTTGAGTAAAACTGTAATCCATATCAGTTCTTTTAAATTACATATAGAACACTTTATATTCTAGGGAGAGGACAGGAGCATTAAATTTGCTCTATGCCTTGCAACTAACTGTGTGACTTTGTGGCAAGTTGCCTCACCTCTCTGAGTCTCTGTGGTCACATCTATAAAATTGACTACAACAAAAAATACCTCAGAGATATTGTGGGTATTAAATAAGATTATGACTAGAAAAAGTACCTGGAAACTGTACAGCATTCACAGTTATGATAATTACTGTTACACAGATTATAGATGAGCAAGGCTGGGTCTAATATGGAAATTATATACATAAATAACTAATGCCAGTCATATGGATGCCATGCTAGTGTTGCTGTGTGCTGAGGGAGAGGGTGAGGTGGGAAGGGGGGACAGAAGGCATAGTTATTGATAATAGGGAGTGACCCAAATGGTGGCAGGTAAAGGCAGAGAATAGGAGGGTTCAAGAATTGCTGCCAGGAACCAAATTCAAATAAATACGTAACAGTGGCAGAGGCAGCAAAGGGAGATGCTGGAGGACCCATTTGCAATGACCATCTGGCTTGTTAAAATTGATTAAAGGTAAAAAGAGAAATAGAGATCTATGTCTGTGGCATTAAATTACTCCTAAGACAAGCAAGTCTGTGAACTGCAGACTCTCCTTGCTGCAATCTCTGAAATATCCAAAGACATGATTTCAATTTATAAAGAAAATTCATTTTAAAACTCCACTAAAAGCTGGCTTCATTGAGAAATGTTCAACTCTGCTCAATTGCTTTATTAAATCTCCTTTATTTGTGTGTTATGAAAAGCAGTATAGGATTCTGCAAAAATAAAACAGGCTTTGTTTCATTTCCTAACTGGGAACTGGGGACAACATACACTATATTCATTGGAACTGTTTTAAATGTTTAAAAATTGTGTAATAAATTTAAAAGAAGAAAATAATAGGCTCTGGGGTGGGACATAGTCTGAGCACAGATGTGTGTCCTGCCGCTTCCTGACCACGTAACCCTGAACAAGTTATTTACATTTCTGAGCTTCACGTCCTTCTCTGAGAAATGACAATTATCACGACCACCTCACAGAAAGATGTGAGATGAGCAGTGACATGGGTCAATGTTCCCTGTTCATGCCACAGGACATGCATGTAGAGAGAACTCAAAATCTTCCATTCCTCAATGTAGGAGAAATAAGAAGACAATTCAAAGAAGCAGATCTTGGTGAAGTACAAGGTGCTCTTGTGCCCTAGTGATATGCAGAAGACAGCCCCTACTTCCAGTCCATTACCTCTTCAAGAAAATACATGTATTTCTTTAAGACTCCTCGAGAGCCCCCAAAAAAAGAAAAAAAAAGTCCTCTTGCTTGTCAACCTCAGTCAAAAGGTATAGAAACATGGAAATTTTGTGTCCAGGGATTCTGAAGTCATATCTGGGTTTGTTGGGGGAGGATTGACTAGTAATGTCTGCCATTTTTCAGAGTTGTGGGAATTTGCTCTTTAGAGTTCCTGAGCTCTGGGGAAGTGCTGACAGTGTTGCTTCATGGCAGCCCTTTTCTAAAAATATAACAAACCTCACCACATCATCACCACCACAACCACTGGCTCTTCCTACAAAATTCCTAACTAGCTCCATTTTCAGAGCTATGGGTGTTATGGTTTAGGTGTGAACTCTCCCGCAAAAGCTTCTATTTGAGATAATGCAAGAAGGCTTAGAGGTGAAATGATTGGATTATAAAAGCCTTAATTCAATCAGTGAATTAATCCCCTGATGGGGATTAACTGAGTGGTAACAAGGCTGTAGGATGTAGCTGGAGGAGGTGGGCATAGGGGTCATGCCTTTGGGGTGTATATTTGGTATCAGCAAGTGGAGTCTCTCTCTACTTTCTTCCCTCCACCACACTATTTCGCCATGATGTTCAGCCTCACCTCAAGCCCCAAGGAATGGACTTGGTTGTCTATGGACTGAGACCTCTGAAACCGTGACCCCACAAAGAAACCTTTTCTCTTCTAAAATGGTTCTTATCAGGTCTTTTGGTCACTGCATGAAAGAGCTGACTGAAACAGAGGGTAAATGTCTCCCTTGCTGTACTTTGTCTCAGGTCACAGTGGGTGTTTGCTTGTTGCATTAGGCCCTGGCCTCCATGAGGGCAGACGCCAAGCCTTCATGTCTTTTTGTGAAACCAAAAAGAAGGAAGCTGTCATGATGGAGAGAGCTTCCACCTTGGTTCACCTTCTGATCCCACCACTCCAAGAGCCCTCAGACCTCAGACAGTCCATTTAACTTCCTGGACCTCACTTTCCTCATCTGTAAAATGAAGCAATATCTCCTCTTGGAGGCAAAGCAGGACTGGAGTTGAGAGACCTAATGGATTGCTACTCCAGGATTCAGTGCAGGGAGGAGAAAAACTGGGCAGGGCACAGGGTCAGGACCCAGGAGCACCTGCACAGACCCAGGGTGAGGATGGACAATTTGGCACAGCCCTGGGAGGTGAGGCTAGGAGGTCAGTCTCTTCCCTTCCTTTACTCTCAGGAATGTGACTAATATAGGGTTAAGGATTGGAGAAAATGCTGATTTGAGTTGAAATAAAGTTACCTTAGGCTAGTTTCAATAGCAAAGCCACTCCCAAACCACAAATCCCAAGCCACATGCAGGCAGTGAGGTGGCTGCAGCTTCTAGGAGCCGCCCTTACTCCTCCTAGAGGCACCTGAAGTCAGTGTTCTCAGGGGCTGGCAAGCGTGAAGAAGTTGCAGAAGAGCCACAGTCCCCTAAATGGGTGGTGTTTTACTTCCGTGGTAGTAGGACCTCCCCTCCAGTTGGCCAGATGCTCTTGGCTATAGCCTGACACAAGGGGGAGCCCAAGAGACTGAGGCTGAGGGGAGTGGCTGTCAGGTCTGGGGAGCTGTAGGAGAAGGAGGACCTCCAAAGTAAGGTAGTTAGGTCCTAGAGTGCACCCGGATTATGCTCAGAGAAGCTGCTCTGTCTGAGAGACTTAAGATTGGAGCTGAACTCACACCACAGGAGCAGATGCAGGAATGCAGCAAGAGTGTGCAAAGTGGGCTCATCCCAGAAAGCAGCTCTGCCAGGCCTGTAGAGCTAACCCTGGCTTTCCCAGCCCCACTTGGAGACAGGGTCAGCCAGGCTAAATAGAGAAGGGTGATGCAGAAATAGGGGGCTCAATAAAGACCCCTCAAAACAGCAATTTATTTCTCACAAGTATGCTTTAAATTCATGCACAAGAGGGAAACAAGAATTCATTCCACTTAGAGCTTATTCTTCCTAATACTTATGAGTTGTAAGATAAACATTAGTGGGACATAAAAATTATGATCATGATAACAACAATAATAAAAAGGGTTTAAATTTGTATAGCACTTTATGCTTTACAAAATGCTTTCTCATTCATTAACTTGTGTGAGCCTCATAATAGCCCTCTGTGGAAGGCAAGATGACTGTCATTATACACTTTATGGGTGAGGAACAGGCTCAGAGAGGTAAAGTGATTAGCCCAAGATCACACAGCTTGTGGGAGCCACAGATCTTTACCCCAAGTCCAAAGGTCTTCCAAAGCCTTCAGAGAGAGAGAACTAATAATCATCCGTAGTTCACTGCCTTGTTCATTGGCCCACAACTATCCCCCCAAGGACAGCATTGGAGACATCCCAGTGAACCCCAATGGATGGGCTATCAAACTCAATGTGGATTCCACCAGCCCCACTACTGACAAGGAAAGCTTTGGCTTATAAGATTTGAAACCCATAGCTGGGCACATCCTCCACCAAGACTGCTCAGAATATAAGAAAAGCCAACAGCCAAGTTTTAGAATTTCAGTCCCCTTCTGTAACCATCTGGGGACCACACTGATGTCAGCTTCAAAGACAGATATGTGTTTCACTATTCAGGAACAAGAAAACGGAATATCAACAAATATCACAGCTGCAGGAGCAAAGAAGGGAGAATGGAAAGAACAAGAGAGAGATGGGTAAGGAGGATGGAGAGCTAGAGAAGGGACAGGAGAGGGAAGAGAAGGTAGAATTTGGACAATGGGCAAGAAAGAGCAGTGGTAGATAGGAGGTGGAAAAAGCCAGGAGTGAAGAGAGGAGAGAGAAAGTGGTTTGAGAGGAAAAGTAGTAGAAGGGTGAGAGACAGGGGAGGGAAAGGGAGCAGAGACAGGGAGAGGGAGAGAGCACACCAGGGCTTTCACTTTGAGTAGCATTTATTCTTAAGAGCTGCTTAAATATCTTATTCTCCAGTCCCAAAATGTAAATTTTCCCTTTCCTTACGAGTTAATCAGGCTTAAACCAATTCTAAGACCTGAGGGCTTGGCTTAACTGCAACAAAGAATGTGCCCCACAAAGCTGACCTCTGTCCAGCCAGTATGTAAAAGCAGCCGAGGACAGGAGATTAAGAAGCTGTCCTTACCCAGGCAAGGCTGCCTGGTCTCACACAAAAGCAGCTTGAGCGTGGCTCCCCCTCAGCAGGGCAGAAAGCTGCACCCAAACAAGAAACAGGGCCCCCTGACACACTAGAGTTTGTGACCCGTGAGGCCAACAAAGCCACTTCTGGCCGCCTTTAAGGCTTCTCCTGCCCTGCAGACTCCAGAGGGGACTGGAGAGGGAGAATAAATACCACACTGGGTTCTCATTGGCTGAGAGGAAGATGGGCGTGGCAGAAGCCTGGGGGCGAGGTCTCCTGTCTGCAGCTCTGTTCACTCTCCTCACTCCAGAGATGACCCCTCAAGACAGTAATAATTCTCACAATTTCTCTAATAGCAAATACTACCACTTCCTGTCATCTAGTCTTTATTATGCATTACTTTAATTAGAACCCTGTTCCAATAACTATTGTCACGTAATAAATTACTGCAAATTTTGTAGCTTAAAACAAGTCACAGATTAAGAATTTGAAAAGTGTAGAGAAAATTGCTCCTCTCTGCTGCCTGACTTCTGAGGCCCTGTCTCTGAAGACTCAGAAGTTGGAAGGGAAGCCTCAGGAAGCCTCTCCATCCCTATATCTATGCAAATGATGCTGGCCATTGATGGGCCTCAGCTGGCGGGCCACCCACATATGACTTCTTAATGTGGCCTAAACTGCCACATTAAGTGGACTTAAGTCCATGGTGGACTTCTTACATGGTGGCTCGGGGCTCCAAAGGCCAGTGGCAAATTACAAGATAGAAACCACATGGCACCTTAGGACCTAGCCCAGGAAGTCACCAGCATCACAATTGCTGCATTCTGTTGACTACAAGAGGCCCACAAGCCCCCAGATTCAAGGAGAAAGATGTTAGTGTTCAACTCTTGATGGAGGGGAGGCAAGTTTTCAGAAAAGCATATTAAATGAGACATATTTCATACATCTTTGGTGAACAGAATCCACCACAACTCGTGAAATACGCCTGCTCCCTTTTTTCCTTCTGGTACCAGGGTTTGAATCCAGTAGTGCTTAACCACTGAGCCACATCTCTAGCCCTTTTTATTTAGAGACAAGATCTCACTAAATTACTTAGGACCTTGCTAAGTTGCTGAGGCTGGCCTTGAACTTGCAATCCTCCTGCCTCAGCCTCCTGATCCTCTAGGATTACAGGTAAGCCCCACTGCGCCAGCCATCACCCTCCCCCCGTGCCATTTTAGGGGCAAGGAATCTGATCTTAGAAAGATTAGGTAATGTATTCTCAAGACACTTCAACTAACAATGAACAGAGCAGTGATCTGAACCCAAAACAGATTCTGAAGCTCATTATTGCTATGCTAATTGTTGTCCTACAACAAGAGTAAAGTGACATCTTACAGTCTTATGGCCCTATTGTAGGGCTGTTATAAGCATTTTGCACAGTTAGGAATCTGCCTTGAGTTTTCTGAAACCAGAGAAGGTTTGCAGACAGTGAACAGTGCTGCTGGTTGTGCACAAAGAATCTGAGAGTGTACAGGAGCTTGGAGGCCCCTTTCTTAGTGGCCCTGGAGCTAGAGAACCCTGTGCAAAACTGGACATAGATGCCTTGCCTCTCACTTTTCAGTAGTTGCAGGGTTTTAAGATATCAGAAGAAAACCTTACATTCTCTTGTCTACACAATACATGGGGCAAGAAAGTAAATCAAAAGTATTCTGTGCCCTAGGGGTTCCTAGTTCAGAAAGGAATACAAGATGAACGCCCAAATAACTAGTTATATGGAAGAAAGTTGAAAGAAGTGTGGGAATAGAACGTGAGAAAAAAGTATTATTGAAATGGAGAAGGACATAGTCTCTGTAACTAGAGAAATCAAAGCATCTTCCTAGCAGAAGTGGCATTTGAGTGGGATCTTGAGATAGAGATGACTGCATGGTATAGAGATGAGAAAACAGGCATTACTTTCCCTACTTCCCACATCTAGTTTTCTTAAACCCTTCACAGGGTTTATTAAGCTTCAGAAAACTCTCTTTAGAGAGGATTAAATCATACTAGTGTGTGAATGGCTGATTGCTTCATGAAATATATTCACCAGGGAACTCAGAACAGATCAGGATATGTAATTGCATAAGAGACATAAGCCCTTCTGAGAAAAAATGTTGAAGGAAATCATGTAACCACTAATCAAGGTCCCCCAAAATGCTGTGATTGATACCCCACCCCACCATTATCCCCAAAAGTAAGATTACATGAGACAAGATCCTTACTGTATAAGGACAGACATTGCCAGAGGCCTATAAACCCACCCTGACAGAGCAAACAGTGGTCTCAAAGGAAAGCTACTCATCTTTATTTTGGACTCAAATCTCATCCTGCCCAATTTCCCAGTTCTTGTCAGCTTATTCATGATAACTTACTATATAAACTGAGATGGGTCATTCAATTTCATAAACCTCAGTTTGTATAGCTAGAAAATAGGAATAATCTAAAATTAAATATTAAGTTTTTGTGGACCTCCAAGATCCCTACTTCATCCAGCCAGGTATAACTTAAGAATTCCATGAAATAACTTTCACATATGTTTAAAAAGCTTATTAAAGACAAATATATGAGCAACCACATACCAACATCTGACTTTATTTACTTTTCCTTAAGATAGTTCTAATGTAACATGGGTTTGTTTTAATTTTACTTGTATTTCAAGAATGTTGAAATTATCATGAAAATGTAAATACCCAGATAGATTATATACATTTTTTAGTTTGAAAAAAACATAAAAGGAATTTTCTCTGTAGATACCCAAGAAAGTTGAGACCAAAAAAAAAGGGAGGCGGGGCTCTTACACTGATATCTTAAAGGCACATCTTGAAATCATTATGGAGAAAAATGATATAAAACATAAATGAAGAAATGGTAAAATCAAGCTGGATGCGGTGGCGCAAGTCTGTAATCCCAGCACTTAGGGAGACTGAGACAGGAGAATCGCGAGTTCAAAGCCAGCCTCAGCAACAGTGAGGTGCTAAGCAACTCAGTGAGACCCTGTCTCTACATAAAAAACACAAAATAGGGCTGGAGATGAGGCTCAGTGGTTGAGTGCCCCTGAGTTCAATCTCCAGTACCAAAAAAAAAAAAGAAAAGAAAAGAAAGAAATGGTCAAATCAGCTGATACAACAGTTAAACTTGGCAGCCCAGGAGTGCCAACCACCCGATGTTTATGAGACCCAGGACAGAAGACTGTAAGTTGATGTGGGGTGTGGCTATACCCTCAGTAATATCCAGTTGACAGTGATCTGGCTTCACCAAGCTGCATAAGAAGCCCATATGCAGGAGGTGAGCAGGCAGCTCCTGTTGCTGTGGGTCTCTCCCTGGTTGGCACTGGTGCTACTGATGGTGCTGGTGGGAGTGGTAGGACGATGGCCACTGTATTACCCTTCTCATTTTCAAGTCTGGTGTTTTGGTTGTTCCCATGAGAGTGGAATGCCAAAAGAAACAATACACTTGTTTCAAGTCAGGCAACCAGTTTGGAATTTCTAGTGTTGTTAAGTTTTCCATGATGCAGCGGTGGGAAAGCTCTTCCATATGTGGTCCTTGTCATTCAAATTTAGAGCCCTAATGTTTTATGTGAAATAAGGGATGATTTTAGTTAATCCATATGTAACACATTTATAATTATTTTCGTTGGTCCATGAGGGGACAAGAGGTTAAACTGCTCAGCAAGCAGGATTGGGAAAGCACCTGAAGGCTGAGCCTGGGCCAACAGCTGGTCCTCTTCCAGAAGGTTATGAAATCTAGTTGGCCTGCAGAATTTGGAGTAGGGGTGAGATGGCTCTACCCGCTTGACTGGGGCAAGACTTCTTGGGGAAATGGCCAGCACCCAGTGGCAGCTGGGATCTTATAGACAGCCAGACTTTCCACCTACTGACCTCCTCTGTATGCAGTTGGAGTACTCCTTCCCTGCACCCCTCCCACAGCATCCTCAGCCCCAGCCCAGGGCTCTCAACCTCTCACCAGCCATGGTTAAAGTTCCAGTGGTCAAGACCATTATTTGCATAGCAGATCCTTAGAGTGAAGGCAGAGCTTGCTGGGTAATGAGCTCCCCTGCTCCCTGTTGTTGCAATATCGAAGCTGCTTGAGTGGGAAAGAAAAGAACAGAATAGCAGCCCTCAGGAAACCAGCTTCAATGTGCATTTAAAGTGCAGTCACTACACTTAAAAGTCAGGTCACAGACAACTTCAAAAATGTTTTTTAAAAATCTCTTAAAATCATGTTATATCATGTTAAAATACTCAAAATCTTGGGTTTTGTTAGCAGAATGAGAAGATTTCACAACTCCGTGTTCACATCTTCCACCCACCTGCATCCCACCTGGTCAAATGAGCTGAATCTGACAGGCAGCACACACTGAATCTGGGCAAAGGTCTCCAGTTCACCACGATCATGCTTATGCACCCAGCCATCTTCTAAATCCCCTGCCTGGCCCCTGTGTGGGGTAGCCAGAAATCTCAGAGATTAGTTTACATGCATGAAAGTCTGTAGATCTGGGTTTTAATCCTGTCTCTGCCATGCGTTGATCTCGGAGCAGTGAACCAATTTCTTAACCTCTCGGATCATCACTTTCTTCATCTTGAAAACAGACATAAATGAGTTTCTCCCCTGTGAGTTGTCATGAGGATTCAGTGAGTGCATTTAGTATGGTGCTTAACACATAGTAGTCATTCAATAAACATTAATGTCAACATACTATAGCCAGCCCAGTATTATTACTCCTGCATTCACTAGGGATTTCCTGTCATTGGAAAAGACTGAGCACTGCTGCATCAGTAGTGGCCTTAGTCAACCTGCACTCCAGTCATAGTGTCCCCATCAACACAAGTGATAAGATAAGGTGCAGGCCAAACCAGCACTTGGCAGAAATATGGCCAGGAGCTACTGCAATGGGTGGATAAAGAAAGGGGCCACAGGCTCCCTTCCAGCATGAACATGGAGATATTCAACCACATAACCTGCATTTTTTACACCTCAATTTTATCAAATCCCCACATCAGCTCTATGAAATAGGCATAATTATTGACCTCAATGCACAAATGAAAAAAATGGAGACTCAGAGAGGTCAAGTAATTTGCCAGCAGTCTCAAAGGGGCAGAGTCAGAACTGAAGACCAGGAACTCTTTCTGTCCCTCATCAGCAAATATTTTTCTTGAAGATTAAGGAAACTTCTGGAAGTAGTCTCCCAAAGTGGAATTAAAGCTCATTTATACACAGTTGAAGCCAATTGTTAAAGGAGCAAAATGTATATCCCAAATGGATATAGTCCCATTCCTGGGCATCATGGTATGGTCCTTAGGGCTGGGCTGAATTCACCTGAACTATACTGGATTGTTTCCTGGAAGCCAGAGCATTAGTCTTTGTATCCCCAGTGGCTCTCTCAGTACTTAGCACAGCACTGTTTTCTTTCCTTCACCTACAGAAAGAAGGCAATAACTTTGCATACGTCCTACTGTTAGAAGATTGGATGAATTATTTCTACAAGTGTATTAGTTTGCTTAGGCAACTATAGCAAGCAAGCATCCTTGAAATGGGTGGATAAAATAATAAATATTCCTTGCAATTCTGGAAGCTACAAGTCCAAGATCAAGATGTTAATCTATTCAGTGTCTGGTGAGGGCTCTCCTCCTGGCTTGCAGATGGCTGCCTTCTAACTCTGCCTTCACATGGTGGAGAGATAACTCACTATCTGCCTCTCTCTCTCTCTCTCTCTCTCTCTCTCTCTCTCACACACACACACACACACACACACACACACACACAGACCACTAATCGTATCATGAAGACCCCACCCTCATGACCTCATCTAACCTTAATGACCCCCCCCCCAAAAGGGGTAAATTCCATGGCATTGAGGACTAGGCCTCCAACATATGAATTTGGAAGTGGGAAGGCACAACTGAGCCCAAGCAGTATGTGCAGTCTTAGAACAGTGCCTGCCCCATGGTCAATGCTATGTGTGCATTGGCTGGTGTGTACCTCACACTGTTCTAGTGTATTTTCATTGAACTTCACATTCAGTGAAACATTTGCACTCTTCATTATCCTGCTTCCAGTACTGGATTGTCGATTCCTTAATATAAAACCTAATGCAAATGTAAGTAACAGAAGGAAAAGAAAGAGAGAGAAAGGAAAGAAAAGAAAGCAACCTGGGTGCAGGACAGAGGATGAAATTGTGGCCAGGGTGCCCATTCAGACATCTATTGCCATCAGACAACCCAAACAGGCAGCTGGCAGGGATTTGGAGAGAAGCACGTAGCATTAAAATCCACCCACTTCATAGAGCAAGAGCTCCCCCACTTCTGATGAGCCATGTGGTTTCTTCATGGTACACAGCATAATGATCTGGTTTCTAGACCCAGCAGTCGCTTGCTGTGCAACTTTGAGGAACGCACTTGTCCCTGTTGACCTGTTTTCTCTCTCATTCAAAGAAAAATTGGCTTTTGTGGTCTGGAAATCTCCTTCCAGCCCTGTGGCAGGAAGGAACAGGATATGAGTGAAAAGCCTTACACTGCCTTCAGAGAGAACTGGATTTAAATACTGCTTTGCCCCTTTCTAGCTGCACATTCTTGGCCAAGTCATAACCTCTCCTGAGCCTTCTTGATGTTAAGGACCAGACTTGCACACTTCCTCGCATCTCCTCTTGTCTTCCCCTCATTGCGATTCCGTCTTATCCCAGCAAAGGTGCATTCCTGTGCCTCAGAGAGACTTTGTCCCTGGAGAAGGCATACTTACATTTACCTTCAAGTATTTAGGCCCTTTCATCTTGGGCAGGTTTGAAATGGTGATCAGGACAGCTTTCAGGCCTATTTCCAGACACTGCCCTTTCAAAAGCTCATGAAGAAAAGTGCTCTTAAAGCATTCTCAATGTTCCTGTCACGAGCTCCAGCCTGAAAACTGTCATCTGCCCTCATGACCAAGCTTCTCCCACTTAGCTGGATGCTCACTGTTGATGGCCTTTTAGACAGAATGAATGCAAAGGCAAAATTAAAGACTAGAGAGGACCAGTTCCTATGCCGCAGACACTGCAGGGAAGAGAAACAGGAAAAACCTCCTGACTTCTGGTGATCCTGCAACAGCACCTGGGGATGCAGTATGGATGTCCTCAAGAACTCAGAAATGAAAGAAAGCTCCATCCTGTGGCTCTGAATGCACAGTCATAACCATTCTGGTGGCTGAGCAGGAAGTCCTGAGGACAATCCAAAGCCAGCTTTGTGATTCAATCAACCCTGTCCCCTACCTTAAAACCTAAGGCCAATTCTATCAGGGAACAAAAAGTTCTCTGATTACTTCCATTGACCAAAGGGCTCAGCTCAGTAATTAGCAAGGGACTTCATGTAATTGTTATAATGGCTCAGTTCATTTTAAGTGAAAGCTGCTTCTGCGGCCTGCCTTGGGGTAGCCCTTGAGTGGGAAGCTGGTGTTAGGATTGGAAGTGGGGAAGGTCAGAGAGCAAGGGGGCAGCCCAGTTCTTACCTGATTGAGACCTTTGCTGGGGTGGCCAGCCTTCTCTCACGGCTTCTTGACTGCTTCTGAGCCATCAGTGTTAGGGAGGGTCACCTGCAATCCTTTCAACCCAGACAAAGGCCTCTCCCTAGGCTGATCACTTGAGACTTCTGCCTGTCCCTCGTTCTACAGGTGCCCTTCATTGGCAGCAGGAGGACTACCCTGGACCTGCCCCCTTTCTCAGGTAGCCTGTCCAGTGCTAACGTACTCTGGGAAGGCAGGCCATCCTCAGCCCAGACCTCCTTTTTCTTTCCTGCCTGTGCAGTGGCCACTATGACCTCTTGCCCTTGAGATTCCTTAGGTGTGAGTGGGGCATCAGGGTAAAGGACCCTCCTCCAAGCTCCACAGTGACATGTAGAGTTCTGAGCGTTCTCAGAGAAGCCCTATCTACTCACAACAGAGGAAGGGTGTCCCCTGTCCCTGCAGGCAAGGCTGGAAATCCAAGCTGATGGTTCCCTCCAAATTCCTCTAGATTACTACAATTCTTTTAAAGGCTGAGGTCTGCGAACTCCACGTCCTACCAACCTCAGCTCTATCAGTCTCATACTTCATATGGAATCAAGAGTATTGGGCAGCCTTTCCCAATGATTTTTTTTTAGCAGAAACAAAGTCAGAAGGAGTCCTTTGTGAACGTCTGTAACAAGACACCCCAAAACTGAGCAGAGAAGAGTGAAATAGCTCCTGGGTCAGTTGGATTTAAATAGAATCTCACAAGAAGGATTTCATTTACTAAAGAAAGAATATGTATGTAAGGCATAATGTTAGCATAGTCAATATAGGGCATCATGTCAACAGGTACCTGTTATATTAGTCTCCATACTTTTGAAATTTGTTGAAAGAGAAAGTCCAGGTCAACCAGGAGAGAAAAGGGTGCTTATTTGTTTATGTAACCAACATTTATTGAGATGCTCAATAAACGGTGATCCATTAACAAAATATCCTGGGACTCTTTCATAAGAAAGCATAGGGGTACTTGGGAGCTTTTACATGACACATATAACTAATGAGAAAAAAATAGAGAAAGTGTGTAAGAAAAATAACAGATAATATAAAATTTTTAAATTGGACAGAGATTCAGCCCACCTTGCTGCCAATGCATTTAACTTAAGCAATGTGATATATGCAGAGAAGACATCCAGGTCATCATATCTGAACCTGTCAATATGTTATCCTTCATAGCAAAAAAGACTTTGCAGATGTGATTAAATTAAGGATCTTGAGATGGGAGGATTTAGGCTGGATCATCCAGGTGGGCCCGGTGCATCATAAAGGTTATTTTAAGTAAAAGAAGGAGGCAGGAGGGTCAGAGTGAGAGGAGATGGAAGCAGGAAGCAGGAGTGTGAGAAGTGCAGCTCACTGCCCTTGAAGACGCAAGGGGCCATGGCCAAGGAGTGTCAGCAACCTCTGTGAGTGAGCCGGAAGACACAGCAAGTGAACTCTCTCAGAGCCTCCTGATCTGACCAGGTCCTGACCAACACCTTGATTTCAGACTCCTAACACCCAACCTGAAGTATATGAGGATAAATGTATGTTGTTTGTTATATTTAAATGTGTGGTAATTCATTATTGCAGTAGGAAGCTAATATAAATAATTTCCACTGAAATTATTCAGTAAAACAAAGGAGGAAAAAAGTAGAGAAAGTGTGTATGAAAAGTATAGAATATAAAAAATTTAAATAGGACAGCAATTCAGCCCACCTTGCTGCCAACTAGCTATGCCCCAGAGCAGGCCTGAAGTGGGGTATTTGATGCTTTTTCTATATTTGGTCTCAGTTGTACTGTGAGCATCTTGTCACACTTATAGCTGTAGGGGAGATTCAGGGACAATGACAACTCTCTGCAACTTCCCACATCTTTACTGATTTTAGAACTTAAGCCCTAGACAAGCAACTTTATTCTATTGAAACTGAGAGGCAGTTGAGTCTAGTGGTTAAGGGCTTCAGCTGTGGAGTCAGGCACATGGAAGCCAAATCCTTCCTCTGATCCTTTTATACTCTTAGACAAGCTGCTGGACTCCCCCAGCCTCAGCTTCCTGATCTGCAAAATGGAAAAATAATGACAATTTCCTCCTACTTTGTAGTAAGGGTTAAATTAGATAATGCATTCGTAATGTCTGACGTGTACTAAGTTCTTAATAAATGATGGTAGTAAGCACAATTGGAATGATTATTGGGATAATCTCTGCTGTTGGAATAGAATTGCCCTCCAAGGGCTAATTTGCCTCCCAGATAATGTGCCTGCCTCCAGTACCCATTATACAAGCTTATTATTAATAAGCTTTTCAATCTTGTTTGTTAAGTAGGCAAAGCCTTGGGAAAAATAGGGTCCTGTGGGGAAAATAATGAAAAGGGGGTCTTTGGTAGAGAAAAAGATAGGTATCAAGGATCTCATTGTTGTACCAATATGATACAATCAACACAGGACAAGGTGCTCACATGAACAAAACCAGCACCACAAGAGGAAGATGAAGGACTGAAACTTGGTTCTCCCAGGCCCTTCTAGCTTCCCTCCCAGTTGCCGCCTACATTCAGACCATGTCTAGTTAACAAAGCTGCTTCAAAATTACAAGATCACTCATGACCTCGTTTCAAGCTAGAGTAACTGCTAAGTACCCGCTGCTCGTCCTCTAGTCATTTGCTTATCTCTGCTCTCCCAAAGATGCCTCCTGAAATACAAAGGTCAAATGTCAGATGTCATATATGCACATCACTGTGTTTTCTCCATCACTCACAACCTCCTACATTGTTGTCCTCTCATCCCCCGCCCAGCAGAAAGGTCTTATAGGAACAAACACACAAAATAAAACAAAGTTTTAAAAGTTTCACTTTTGCAAGGCAGACACAGGGTTAAATTAACAGGACAGCCTCTTTTCATCAGCAATAAAGATAGCTCACTTCTGGAAAGTACTCCCTTTCTTCAAAAGACAACAGGGTTCTAGGTTTCTCAATGAGGACACATCTATGTCCTTTCCAATTGAAATAAAAACAGAATCCTGAGTCATTTGAGGTCAAATCTGGTAAACATACTAAGTGACCAAGTGGGAAACAGTGACTACTTGAGACAGAGATGAAGGAAGAGGAACTGATCTAAAGATTCCTGAGCGAAGCTTAAAAGTGAGCCCCTAAAATCTCCTCCCAAAGAGGAACCCCACAAAGCTGCAAGCAACAGTAAATTACTGGGAATTTGTTTTAGAATTAAAAGAGAATAATGAAAATAATATCCACATCTGCTGAACATTTAATACACAAAGGGGAGGGGTTATTGGACATTTTCTATAAATGCATAATTCTTATCACTATCCTCTCCAGCAATTATTATTATTATTAGTAGTAGTAGTAGTAGTAGTAGTAGTAGTAGTAGTAGTAGTTTGTAGGTGAGAAACAGAAATTGACAGAATTTAGATAACTTGTTTAATGTAATACAGTTAGGAAACTGAGATGTCAGGACTTGAACCTGGGTTATGGATCCAAAGATTTGGCTCATAACCCCACACTGTTCTTATATGAAAAACTCCCACAACACACTGAGGAAGATGGAAGAGAACTTCCTGAAACTTAACACTCATGTTGTGGCATCTCCAAAACATTCACTTATCTAACAAAGAAATGTGAATGCCTACTTGGCTTGACCTGGGCCATTAACTTGAAGTACTAAGAAGTAAGCAGAATGAGCCCTGTGACAACTGAGAGTCTAGCAGGGAGATGGTCATTCAATGCATTTAAGGAGAAGAGCAACAAGGTCCCCAGTTCTCACTTTGGAAAGATCCCTGACCACAGTGGGAGTCAGATGTGGCTTCCATCAATACCAGGTTCAGATGAGTTGCTTTTTAAGAACTTGAATCTCAGAAACTTAACTCCTCCTCCCTCCTCTGGGCTTCCTCACATTTTGTTTTGTTCTTCCCTTTTTACATCATAGCAGGTTGTTTTCGTTTGATTCCAGGTCCGTTCTCTCTATTAGACTGTGCAGACCTTGAGTTCAGCGTTTGCCCACCCTTGTATCTCCAACATCAAGCACATTGCCTGGTAATTCACAGTTCCCATTACCTTTTGTTTAATGAGTGACTTACCACTGTCCATAGAGTTGAATTAGATGGGCTGTCATTTAATAAAGAAAAAGCATTTCTAGTCCATAAAATACTTTACATGTGAAAATTATGTGTATGTATGTGTCTGTATTTTTCTATTTATGTTCTCTACCAACAATCCAGAGTCCAATCACATTTAGTTTCCAGACCTTTGAGATATATTATTAATGTTTTCTGTATGGTTGCTAATGTTAGCTAGTGAAAAGGGCATTAGTTACCTGTAGTATAGAAGGTGAATTTGTGTTGATCCTACTATTGGTTAAATGTTCCATATTTAAAAATGTAATTAATGATGGCTGATTTCTCTATATTTGGCCATGGAAGAAGGATATCACTTAAATTTAGTAAAGTGGAAAACTGTATTTATGTTTATTGTTTAGCTTGCAAGGCTAATTCTCAGTATTCCTTTCCTGTTTAAAAAAAAACCTTAAATGTGTCAAGAGTTATAATGAGGAAACATGTTAATCAAAAACTGTGGTTAGAACTGAAACATCAACTTACATATAAGCTTTTCATTTGCTTATAGTTGCTCGTAAATAAATGTATGTTCATATTTTCAAATTACATATATATTTTGATCTATTCTTTTCCCAGTTTAAAATTCTAATTTTTATGCTGGGGACTTCTCAGTTTGTATTTATCACATTTTGAGCATAATGGTCCCAAATCTTGGTGATCTCAATTTCCTATGTACCAGGCCAGTCTCCTGTACCTTCCCATAGTTATCCACTCCATCATTCTGTCAGTCATCCGTTCATTAGTCAGTCAGTCAGTCAGTCAGTCGCTGGGCTTTTCATGAGCCCTCTTCTCTTTTCCAGGTACTACATTAGTCTCTGAGGACACCGAATTAAGGAAAGCACAGCCCTTGATAAGGAGCTCATGATTCACTAAGAAGGATAGACCTACCTTACTTACCTTTTAGTATTCAAATATAGAACTTTTCAATGAGAAAATTCACATGTATTCATTGACACATTTGAGCATACTGGTCCCAGATCTTGGTGATTTCAATTTTCTACCTACCAGGAAAACTGACACATTCCTAGTAGATTCAAAATGCCAATGACCTTCATTTGACACCATATTTTCCTTTTGCCAATGGCACTGCCAAAAGTGCCAGAGAAGTTTTAATTTCTTACTACCTCCTGAAATGCTGAGAGGATAAAAATATATAATGTATTTGAAATTCTTCAAAACCTAGAAAGTGTCGTTCCAAGAAGAAGAATTTCAGCAGCAATACTTGTAAGAAACTAGAATTCATTCAGGATTGGCTATGAATTCCTTTACCTCATTGACTTGGCTAGATTGGAAAATGTTGCCCCTTCTTTAAAGGTGCAAATCGGGGGTGTGGGGGGAGGTGACTGATAGACTCATCTATGATGCGATTTATCAGTGGCTGTAATTAATAATAATAATTTCGGTTTTTCTCACCTTCGTCATGTAACGAGATGGGGCATTTAAAATCCTGTAGCTCAGTGTCCAGTACATAGCAGGTGTACTATGAATATTTCTTGAAACTGGTTTCCACTAGTAGTTTTGGCTCTTACCGTACTACCCAATCCTCTCTTCAATCAATGGGCATCTTTCTGGGAACACCATGGAGTAGAACAGAAAGGGTATTTGGCCTCCCAATAAATCATATTGAAACTGATATGTCATGGTTGGCAATGAAGTATGTGTAAGTAATTTGTACCACTCATAGCTCATAACACTATTTAATTGGCGTTTGCTAATAATTTACTTTTTAAAATTAGGGTAGATTCAAGATGACTGCCATAACAAATGTAACTCTCACTCTTTAATATTCAAATGTGATCTCGAGGTGGACAGCAAAGGGTGAAGATGGGATCAGACAAATACAGGCTGAGTCTCTTCATTTCCCCATTTAGCCTCATTTTCAGGTTTAGGTTTCTATTTTGGGATCTGAAAGCAAGAGGATATTGGTACCAAAAGGCACTGGTGTTGTATGCCAAGACATTCTGGCATGAGACATCCTGGGCTGTATTATGCCCCCCTCACCTTCCCATGGG
>CM053399.1:59714052-59767736 GCA_028644305.1 Xerus rutilus | reverse complement strand
TGTCAGCTTCCCCCTCCACTGACTCAGGATGGGTTTTCTTGTCCCTTGTCACCTGCTGTTAGCTGCTGTGGCTCTCTTCATTCCCATTCTCCCTGTCTTCATTAGATTATGCCTTAGAAACAAGCAATACTCCTATGGTTTTAGTGGAAGGTTCAGGAAATAAAATCAGCCAGTGTGCTCAGCCTGCCACTTTTTACACTGAGGTCTTCATGCTTCCCCCCATATGAGATCTCCTTCTGGAGGGAGCTGGTGTTTACCCCTCCTGTATCTGTGCCACACTGGGTCTCTGGTTACTTAAGAATGTCTCTCTCTCAGGAGGTTGAGGCAGGAAGATCGTGAGTTCAAAGGTACCCTCAGCAAAAGAGAGGCACTAAGCAACTCAGTGAGACCCTGACTCTAAATAAAATACAAAATAGGTTTGGGGATGTAGCTCAGTGGTTGAGGAGTGCCCCTGAGTTCAATCTCTAGTATCAAAAGAAGAAGCAGCAGCAGGAGGAGGGGGGGAAGAGGAGGAGGAGGAGAATGTCTCTCTGGGCAGGTTCTCCCCTTTCCCTTCCCCTTTGTTTATGTCACATGTGCTCAGGGCTGATTCAGCAATGTGCCCCAGATGGGTTGTGGTAGTTGTTAAGATGCTGAAGTCCCTCCCTGCTGATTGCGCATGACCACTGTTCCCAATGCCCCCAAGTCACCCTCCCTCTCCTGGACCCCCACAGATTCTCCCCTGGCTGAACCAGTCAGCCAGGGCTGCCAAAACAAACAACAGAGGCTGGGTGGCTCCAAGAGCAGACATTTCCTTCTCAGTTCTGGAGGCTGGAGTCCAAGGTCAAGGTGCCAGCAGGGATGGTTTCCTCTGAGATCTCTCTCTGCTTGGCTTGCAGATGGCTGCCCTGTTGCTGCTTCTTCACAGGTCATCCACTGCACAGGAGCCCCTGATGGCCCTCTTGTGTCCTGGTCTTCTGTTCTTAGAAGGGCCTAAGTCCCATTAGACCAGGGCCCATCCAAAGGCCCACATTTCAATATAACTTCTTTTTTTTTTTTTTTTTTGGGTGGGGGGGATTGAACCCAGGGAGTGCTTAGCTACTGAGCCACATCCACAGCCCTTTTTAAATTTTCAGACAGGTCTCTGTATTTACCTACCTAAAGGCCCTATCTCCAAATACAGTCATATCCTGAGGTACAGAGGCTGCTAGGTACAATTTATCCATAACACAGACCCTCCTGCCTAGAGATAGCACTCTGCTCCTGTCCCTGCCATGCCTGTAGCTATATATCTGGAACACTAGCACCAAACCTGGTACATTCTTAATTTCTTACTGCAAGCCTAGGCTACAAAACCAATCCTTCCAAGACAGCCACAACCCCAGGCCCTCAGCCTTGGAGCAAGATGGTAAACCATGGAGCCATTTGTGTTTGATGTCATATTTTTATGTTCCCCACTACTCAAAGTATTTTCAAATAAAAATGAATATATACTGTACACATGTATTGTACATGACTCTGAAATTAAAATCCCCATGTATTCCTTTGAAGGCTTTGGCCTATTGCCATTCACACTTCAAGTTTCACTTAGAAAAAATAGTAAGAAATCTTTAGACAATGACCCTTCATATCCCAATTAAATGAACCTTTACAAAATTATCCACAGAGGGTGGAAACCCTTCATGAGAACATGTGACAGTGGATGAAAGCAGACATTTTGGAGTCCGTCAGACCTGCATTTCAATTCTGCTTCTATCACTTATTAATTGTGTGACCTTGAGCAAATTGCTGAGCCTCTTAGTTTCCTCATTTGTAACAATTTCTGACTCATGAGGCTACTGTGGGAAACAAGTGAGAGGATGTACCCACAGCGTCTACACATGGTGTGGAGAGAGGACTAACTTCTCTGCAGACCCCCCTCAGACCTGCAGAAGAAGAACCTCCCACTCCCACCCCCAGAGCCAGCCAGACCCCTCCCTTACCCTCCCCACCACCCCCTGTAAAGTGGCTCCCAAACCCTGATCTCACTCAGTGCTTAGTAAAATCCTTCATCCCCTTTCACCCAGTGAAGAGGGTTTGTGCAAATCCTGTGCTAATAGATTCCTTTGGCCAATTCACTTGGCAAGTTTCACATCTGAAAGACTGACAGTTGCCCTCAGCCTTTCTCTGGGGCCCTCCAAGGTCTTGAAGCTTCTGGGAGATTAACTTCTGGCTCTCCCAGCCTGACCAGCATCCTGGGTGCAGTGCTGCTCTCCAGCACCTTCTCCAGAGAAGGCAAAGGTGAACTTGCTGACAGAGGTTTGGAAAGGGAATTTAGAGGGGAAGCAGGAAGAAAATAAACATTTATAGAACACCTTTTTGATCTGTGAGGGTCTAGACATCCATGACTTCAAGTTAGTCCTCCCAAACACCAAGAGCCATTGACAGTATTCCTCCTCATTTTACAGATAAGGAGACTGAGCTTCAGAGAAAGTAATTAAGCAATATGAAGCTATGCTGAATGGAGAGTGAAGTTCAAGGTCACTGGTCTGGTTAGTGAGACTGAATCTAAGTCTGATGCTTCTATCCCCAACTAGGTCCCTCAGCCCTCCTGCCCACTTCTATGACATCTATCCATTACCTTCCTTTTCGTGTTAGTCTTGTTTACATCTTTTGTCCTTGACTCCATTAGGAAGGGTACCTCATTCTTCTTTTTTGCCAAGCACATAGTAGAACCTAGGATGTGTCTTAAACACACAAAAGGTTAAATGAATGAGTGCATAAAAAATTTAACACAAAGATAATTGGAAAAACATATCTATGAGTAAATGAATGACTGAATGAATACATGGAATGGATATAGGACAGGCACTTGCAAAAAAAAGCAAATGTTGCACATATGCAAAAATGAATGCATACAGGCTAGGGTATGGATTGAATGAATGGATTAATAAGAGAATGCATGAACATGTCCATGAATAATAATGTAAATTAATAGTTGTTAATGAGTATATATATAAATGAGTGAATATTGAATAGGCAAATGACTATGAGAATGGATGGATGAATTAATGCATGAATGAACGAATGCAAGGACAAATGAATGACTACCTGAATGGACTGCGAGTGCATGCATGCAGGAGTAAATGAAGAAATGAGGGAATGAGCCCAAAATGAGTGAGTGAGTGCCTTTCCTCTTTCTGCTGGACTGTGCTACCTTCTGAGTGTGCTGTGATTGGGACGCCTAAGATTTACAGGGCCAGTTGAGATGCCAGGAGTCAAGTTGGAGCTAAAGTTCTGGGATTAGGATTAAGAGCTCGGGATATTAGAGCCCAACTCTGCATGGAGAATGTATTTGTTTGTTTTCCCCACTGGCATGTGCCATAGCTCCTGAGAACCAGACCCCAGGTGGTCCTCAGGCCCACTCTTCTCAGCACATGTGAACTCTGGGAAGCATCAAGTCACTGTCAGTCTCCTTCTGTCCAGTGTCCCCTTTTCCCTACAGTCCACACTCCCACCCAGCATCCTACCCCACCCCCATCCCAGAGCACAAACAGGCAGCCACAGACAAGGAAATTAATTCTCAGCATCTAAGAACAGCCTCCTGTAATGAAGAGGCTGCTGCAATATCTTTGCAACAAGTAGCAACGCACATGTTGGATTACAACAGGTTGAGCCATTCCACACTCCCCAGTGCCAGGGCTCAGGGAAAAGGGGAGAAGAAACAACAACACCTAAACACCAAGCAAGAATGCACACTTCCTGACATGACCCACACCATGCATGAGGTCTGGCTAGTCCGGACTGATCTGTCTGTAGCACTTCTTGCTGAGGAGCGCATCATTGTAACTACACTACTCTCCTCTGCTTACCCATTGCTGAGGAATGCTTTTTCTTTTTTTTTTTTTTTTTCTTCTTATTTTTCCACTTCAGGCTGAGCCACATCAGGTTTTGAATGACTGACATCTTCCCTCTCTGCTTTGGGAGCCAATTCTTCAGGATTGTGACAAACCGGTATTTCGGGTCCCCCTGGCAACCACAGTATCCTATCTCCTGAGGATTGTAGGACCGAGGAGGCCAGGCTTCTTCTGGGTGAGAATTGACACCTTTCTCTTTGTTTCTCTGCTGCCACCGTCAGCCTGGATCTTGTTTCAGAAAGGAGAGTTTGGTTGGGAGGAAAGGCTGTCCTGGATGTAAGGAATGGCATGCATGTAAAGAGGAGATTCAAGAAGTGTCCCTGGTGCTGGGGGGAGAGAGAGCACAGCAGAAAGAGTCCTAGGAAGAAGGACCTCCCACTTTCAGTTTCCACTCTTGCCTTTGCTTGTCTTATGATGCAACTGTCCGTAACACCTGCCACGGAGGACCCAGTGCCCATTTGGATTCAGACATTTGTCAGTCATTGAATTAATCATCTTAGCTTTGCACGCAAGCACAGGGCGGAGTTGTGGTTGCTCAGGGCTGGGGTGAGCACGAGGGGAGGCAGAGAAGAGGCAGCGGTGCAGGCTGTGCATCTCAGAGTTGGAGGTAGCGATGAGGCTGTTGTAGCACTTTTGATCTTTGCCCATAGCTTTCTTTTTCCATGCTTAAGAAATTATGTATTGCTTGAAAATTACCTTCTTCCACAAAGGACTTTGGACACAGTGTCAGAAAGGATATGTAGCCACCACCCCAACAACCTCCCGTTCCACTTTATGGTTTGTGGGTGGAGAAAGAGGAGGAAGGCAACAGGAGAAAGACTTTGGCCTTGGTAACTAACCCCAAACAATAGCCACTGGCAAACAGTGATGTGCAAATTACTGATTTTTATTGGACACTTTGGGGAATATAGTTGTTTGTCAGGAAATGAAAGAGAATGTTTGTGCTTATAAAATTATATGGAAAATCAATGCAGTGTTAAGTATATTTTTCAGTTGTTTGAGTCAAGGACTGTTCTCCAGCCAATTCTAGCAAACTCTAAGGGAGATGAGACATCCCAAAACACAGCCAAGGGACTGAGCAGAAAGGGCAAGCTGTGGTTTATTACTGCACTCCTGCGCTTGGGGAAAGGCCCAAGTGGCCATGCAAAGTTGAACATGTGGCTGTTGGCTCTCTATCATCAGCAGTGACACTCAGGACCACACTGGACAGAGCGTTCTGAAGTTTTGACCTATTCCTGGTTTTTCTTTTCTTGTGTTCCAACTTAGAGACTCTGAGCACAGAGCCCCTGTCCAGATGGGGAGACTGTGTGGGGAATTGGGAGTTCATGAAAGCATTTTGCAGGGGAGGAGACAAGAGCTGTCTAGGATGTGAGGGAGAACAGGAGGTTCAGGGTTTCATGAGTCGTTTACTGTCAGCAGATGTGTGGTGGTCTGTGTTCCTAAATGTTAGCTGTGGGTCTGTCCAGCTCTGGGCCTGGGACAAGGATATGAAAGGAAGCATAGGAAGAGCTAGGGCTCCTGCCTCCTCCAGAGGATTGACATTGTACTGTGCCTGACATGGAAATCCTCAAACACAGGATTCCCAGCCTTATATTGAAACCTTTGATGTGAAGGAATGAGTGAAGACTAAGGTAACATGCAAAATAGAGTGAGCTCTTAGAAGGTCAAAGACTGATAGTTGAGAAGCTACTAGTAAAACTTCCACCTGTGACAATCAATTCTTACCAGATAATACTATAATTATTTTTTAAATATTTTTTAGTTGAAGATGGACACAATATCTTTATTTATTTTTATGTGGTGCTGAGGATTGAACCCAGTGCTTCTTGCATGCGAGGCAAGCGCTCTACCACTGAGCCACAATCCCAGCCCAATACTATAATTATTTTTAAGACACCAAATTAAAAGCAGACATTTTATACTGCCATTCCTTCTCTGTGTGACCATAACAAATTACTGTCCTCTCCAGGCTCATTGTTCCTTGCCCAGATAGTTATAAGCACCTTCTTCTTCTTCTTCTTCTTCTTCTTCTCCTTCTCCTTCTCCTTCTCCTTCTCCTTCTTTACTGGAGATTGAACTCAGGGATACTCAATCACTGAGCCACATCCCCAGCCCTATTTTGTGTTTTATGTAGAGACAGGGTTTCATTGAGTTGCTTAGTGCCCTTAGTGCCTCACCGTTGCTGAGGCTGGCTTTGAACTCGCGACTCTGCTGTCTCAGCCTCCCAAAGTGCTGGGATTACAGGCGTGTGCCACCATGCCCGGCTTATAAGGAGCTTCTTAAGATGCCCTCCTGCTCTAAATTCTGTGACTGTGTGAGAAGAAAGTCCCTCTGAATAATGAAGACAATAGTTCAATGGAAGAGGATGGCTCTTGATTGAAGGGGGTGCCAGTTTTTTCTCTTACTGGCTGAGGGTCTTAGGCAGGCCACAAAACTTTGTTGTGCTTCAGTTTAATTTGAAAAATGGGATCTGTTTGTTTGTTTAATCAGCAAGTTTTTTTCCCCCATTCTCAATGGAATTGTGGTGAGGATGAAATAATGTGTGCCAAACTTGAACCCATAGTCCTCCCTCCCTGCAGGGGCTATGGATACATGCTAGCTATTGACCATGCAAAAGGGGGTGAAGGAAAAGCACCTTATGGGAAATAGTTGTGAAACTTAATCATAACAAATTCCAACTTATTCTTCCTAAAGACCAAAATGATCCCTTCGTAATGGTATGACAGATATAAATCAGGGACTGCTTTAAAAAGATATCCGTGGCAAAGCAAAATAAAACTGGATTCAAATTGTCTTTCCCACTATGAGTCAGTTTCATCAGCTTGTGAGGCTGAATAAAGACCAAAGACTGTGGAAGAATTTGATGTTTGTGATATCTGCAAGGGACATAGTACTTGAGGCACTGGGTAAACAGCATCTGTTATGATGTGAACATTTATTATTTGAAATCCATAATTTTAAAAAATAAAGATCAAAGAAACAGCAAGACCTAAATCTGATTTTCACATCGCTTCCTTGATATTTGGGTACCACTTTTTCTGCAAGAAAGCTTTTCTCTGTCTGTCTTTTTTCATTTACTCATGTTTTCTCAAGTGATGGGTGGAGATAATTAAAAATATTATCTGGATTTTACTCAAGTATTAGAAGTTTCTTGAGGCTTTCAACTGTGTTGCAAACACCACCCCAGCTGTTACTGCTTGCTTTAGTAACAGAATCTTTTCAGAGAGCACTGACATTTGGGGGTGAGCCCTCTTTGGCTGGCATGACTCAGCTGGCTGTGATTGTGACGAATGGCAATTACAGACCCAAAGACATCTTGCCAAGGATTTGACACTTTGAACAGAGAACCACAAATCCTTTAAAAATACAAACCATGGCTGGTCTCATTTTCATTTCTATTGGTGTAGACATGAAAACAATAAAATGCCTTCAGAGCCTCAAACACAGGATTCCCAGCCTTATATTGAAACCTAAAAGATATGAGCTCATGAACGTACAGATTAAGCCTCCATTTCCAAAAGGAGAGTTTAAAAAGTTTCAAAGTCTTTGAAAATATACTTATCGAAATTAGGTAATGAAAATACCTTTGCCACATATTTTCACATTTAGTTGCAATAGAATTTGCTTGTTAGTTTGATCCTGCAGGTTTCTCTATGACCCTGTTCTTCATGGGCATAGATAATCAGTCTCTCACTCACATGCACAGTGAATTGCAATTCCTTTAAATTATGATGATCTTGCCTCCAATGCAAAAAAAAAATAGCAGGAAGAAGCAACAGGTTAACTTAAACATTATTTGATTAGAAAACCAAATATACCATGACCTTAATGATCTTATGAGCAGACAAATATAAACCAAGAACAAAAATAAACCAATAAAAATAAAATACCAATCTTAAGGGTAGACATGCAATGATATTTGAATTATAGTTGTCTTTGCATAGTGGAAATATAATTCTCTTTCTTCTATCAATTTTCTGTACTTTTTCAATATACATATATTATTTTTTATTACTTTTAAGTAAAAAGTTTTCATATTTTTAGAAGAATCATTATATGAAGTAATGGTGCTTTTTTAGAACAGCCTGTTCCTACTTATCAAGTCAAATAGTAACTGACTGCATTTCACCTCTGTGGTAGCAGTATCTCCTGTTCCTTGTACCCGATTTTGAAGAAGGTATTAATGTGCATTTAATAAGAACATGGGATATGCCCACCTTAGTAGTAGAGCACTTACCTAGCATGTACAAGGCCCTGGGCTCAATTTACAGCACTACCAAAAAGCAAAAAAAATAAAGAGGTGCATTTTACAGTTTTCTGCCTTAATGGTGTGTTGACAGGAACCAGGCAGGCTCCCGTTGGATTGTCTAACTTTACAACTGGGGTCTGTTAAACTTTGGTGGTGGGGCCTCCAACACAGGCCACCTACATTTTTTTTTCTGATTTGTTAATAACATCATTGGAATTCTTTATTATTAAGGCAATGCATGTTCATTATAGAAAATGTTAAAGAGAAAAAATTGGTACCTGTAATACTATATTTCTTCCACCTAGAAGTAATCCCTGTTGCACACTTGTGAATTTCTTTCATCTTTCTGTGTGTAGGTGTACTGGATATGTTTTAAGAAACTAAGATTATACTGTGTATGTGTATGTGTGTGTGTGTACATGTGTGGCTCTGTGTGTCACGAGCATTTTTAATGCCGTTACAACTGTTTACTCATACCAAATTTTTGTGCCTATATAATGATATATACACCATAACTTATTCGACTAATTCTTTTTTCTGAGTATTTAGATTCCTCTCAACCCAATTTTTAAAATGCAAACTATGCTATAATCAACCTGTTCATGTTCCCATCTTTGATTATTTCCTTAGCACAGAGTTCTAGAATTGGAATTAATGGGTCACAAAATATCAACATTTTAAAAACTTTTTATAGTCAAAGAAATGAAAAGTTGGACACTAATAAGAAGCAATCTTCTCATTCAGTGTGTATCAAACTGAAAAAAGAAAAACCACTTCCCACATGCTTATAAATATTGGAAATTATCTTTCTTTTCACCTCTGACATATTGATAACAAAAACTAATCTTTTCATATTGTTTTAACTTATATTCCTTTGATTATTAGGGAAACAAAATTCTTTTTCATGTTTATTAGCTGTCTGAATTTTCTATTCATGACCCTTGTCTACTTTTCTACTAAGTTTTTTTTTCAATTCATGAAAGATCCATTCCATTAAAGACATCAGACCTTTGTCACTTCTATTTGCCTTTTATTTTTTAATGAATGTTTGGTATGCAGAAATTTGTTTTATGTAGTCAATTACTGATATCTCTCATCGTGGTTTCTTCCCATTATGATCCTTAGAAGTACTTCTTCATTCAGACATCAGATACTCATAGCTAGCATTTTTGAGTTTTGTTTTTTTTTTAACATAAAAATACAGGGTGAGTTACAGCAAGGGATGAGGCCTGTGAATTTTAGCAGGAGGTTCTTTCCATCTCTTGCATCATTAGGACACATGAAGCATTGGCTTTCCAGAGTGCCCTGAGGCCCTGGAGATGCGGGCATGGAGGAAAGAGCGAGCCAGGATCTACTAAAAACCCAGCAAGAGAGATTTTGAGTATAGGCATGGGTGTTTCAACTGTCATGTAGCAAGTGTGATTTTAAATGTTAGTAAATGTTAGGAAGTCATGTGGCAGCCATAAAAAGCCAAACAGAGTAGGTCTGTAGGTCTTCCTCCAATGGGCCCATGTGCCAGAGAAATATGACTGTGGTCTCAGGTGGCAGACAGGAAACTAAATGATTCTGAATTAGATCTTTGCTTTGGGTCACATCTGACCAACTCCATTCTCATCTGTCATTTTGAGGCAATGGTTCTTAGCTTGGAGCACTGTACACCAGTGAATTCTGCACAGAAGAAGAGATCAGGGGTCCCTGAGCAGCAGTGTGGCAGTGGTAGAAAGAACATTGGCTAAGGAACTCCACACACCAGAGTCTGACTCTTTGTTCTGTCAATGCCTAGCCATGTGACTCTGAACCTTAGTTTCCTTGTCTATAAAATGGGGATAATAAGGGTCAGCTTGCGAAGTTATTGTAAATAGTAGCATGCATCACACCTACCCTCAGTGCACGAGAGCTCTGAAAGTGAACTAATTTGCAGTTTGTCTTTTGGGTCCTAGATTCTAAAAGCAGAGGATTATATATTTGCTAGTTTACTTGATAGGCTTCTTTGTGCCATCAAACTACTTGATTTAATTTAGAGTCTTAATTTCTCTAAATCAGAGCTTCTGATTTGCTTTCTTCCAACTGATGAACCTACAAAAAAATCTAACAGTGGTATGAAGATAGAATTGTATTCCACTAGACATGTAATCATTTGCCTTTTATTGAGGAAAAAAAAGTGAAATTATGGAAACCAGAAGTGTTCTAGAAAATTAGGCATGGCTTCATATACAGTATTAAATGCCCTTTACATTGTAAATTATTCCTAGAAGGTGGCCCTGTTTTTCATTGATCTGCCTATTGTCTAAGTATAGCTTATACATGTGATAATACTGATCCAATATGTCACTATAAAGAGTTACCTTATTGTGACAGGCATGAATTATTAATGTTTCTTTAAACTAATGTTTAAAAACCTTTGTGGCTTTGTGTATGAGAGAGAATTAAATAAGATAAAAAAAAAATAGCAAAGCAACACTGCAGTTCTTTATTGAGCAGCTATTAGGCACTAGCACTGTGCCAGTTCCAGTCCTGGAGGAAGAAAACAAGGTGCGTGGGATAGAGCAGAGAGGGAGGACAATGGAGCCATACACATCAGCTTTGCTATTAGGAGTTCAGCTGAACTAGGGGAAAGAGATGAATGTGAACATTTCAATAGTGATGTCAGATTTAAATAAAAATTCAATCCACTCCACCTCCTTTTAAGTGCTTTAAAGAATAGTGGTATAATCCTTAACTATTTATGAATTTGATTTGTATGACACACACAAAAGGCAGTAAATAAAATTTTAAAAATATGAAGTGAGAGACCTTCTGAGTCACTGCCTAGAGCTCTAGAGCTATGAAAGTCCAAGATCCCACAGGGTGTCAGAGAGGGAAGAGAACTCAGGGACCAGTGCTCCTCCCTCCAAATATTGAGAAGAGCACCTTCAATGCCACATACTTCCTGCAAGCAGGTGAAAAGCCTGATGAACAGTTAAAATTTAATTCAAATCGCTTACTTCATGTGTAACCTGAGAGAAGCTCCTGAGTCTGTCTGAGCCTCAGTTTTCTCATCTGTAGAAAAGGATGATAACTGTCCCGAGGGCCACAGCCCATGGTGCTGAGAGCAACAAAGTAGAGGGGCCTGAGATCTCCTGAGAACCAAGAGAAGAGCCACACATTCACACACATTCCCTCGAGGTGACAGAACGGGCTGGAGTACCTAGTGTACACCAAACCCTCTAGTTTAGAAGTGTCTCCACCTCCCATCAAGTCATGCAGACACTTCAGGTTTCTTCCTGTTCACCTGTGTTTCTAAGCAGCAAAGGAGATGAGTGCCTGTGCCCTGGGCAGGTCTTTACCTGATGAAGCCGACCAATGTCATGTAATGGTTGAACCACATCAAGGGGAAGTTGTTGTCTGAAGGAGAAACAGGGATATTTTTTAGAACACCAAAATCACGTGTCGTATTGTCTGTCATGCCCTTGACAGCTCGAGAAGCCCTTTGTTTGAGAATAGAAGAATGTGTTATGTATAGTGTTACTCATGACATTATGCTGGGCACGTCAAATTTAAAGGTGCCATCTATTCAGACAGCGCTTACACATTTAGTCATGTAATTTTAAAAACATTAATGTGACCACAGCACCTAAGGAAGGCTTCCCCTCCTTATACATGCCTATTCAGGAGCTGAGGGCAGAAAGCTGAACCCACCACAGAGATCAGCACTATAACAAAAAGAAAGAAAAAGAAAAAATACAGATTTTCTGGATTTTGTGTCCTCACAGGTTATACACAGATTGAGACAGCACTTACTTTCACAAATGGTGAAGAGGGAATAAAATGAAAAAAAAAAAATCTTTTCTGGAGACATCTTTGGCAATGCAGAACCTGGTCCAATCAGCCTCACTCAGAAATATCTATTTCTTCTGACACGGAATTGCAAATTCTACTTCCCCCATCTCACCCAACCCTCATCAGGAAATCTAGCAGTATAGAAGTGCTTCCATATGCAAGAAACTGGTTTCCCCATTTTTGCTGAGGGGGAATAAAGAAAAATGTAGTTGAGTAGCCAGCTTGCGTAGACAAGTAAACGCTTTGCTGCGGCACATAGATTGAGTAACAGCAGCCCACAGAGCTTGCCATAAATAACTTTTCAAGCCTGCAGGTCTCAGCTCACTGCTTGTTGAGGTTTTGCCACAAAATGGCCTATTAGCAGAAATTTAATTATAATTTACAGAGGTTGTGGACATAATCTAAGTCCATCAAAATAGGGCTCAAACATTTTGAATATGGAAGTACTTAAATAGGGAGTCAATGTATGGTAGACAGAATCTGGCATGCTACAATCCAGCCTCTGCTCTGTCCCTAACTATTTAGGAGATTTTGGATGGGCCACCATATCTATCTGGGGTTCAATGTTATCAATGAAATACAGAGATAATAAAAATATCTACATCACAGAATTAGATGAAATAGCATAAGCAAAAATATGTTGTCACTGGGCACAGTGGTGCATGCCTGTGATTCCAGCGGCTCAGGGGGCTGAGGCAGGAGGATGGCAAGTTTAAAGCCTGGCGAGGTGCTAAGCAACTCAGTGAGACCCTGTCTCTACATAAAACACAAAATAGGGCTGGGATGTAGCTCACTGGTCCAGTGCCCCTGAGTTCGATCCCCAGTACCAAAAAAAAAAAAATGTATGTTGTCACCTGTTTAAAATTGAACAGACTGTGTCTGTGATGCTGTTGGTACAAAAATGGAAATATCACAGGTACAATGCAAAGAGCACTGACTTTGGAGCAAACTCTTTGAGATTAGCCTCTGATTCCACTTCCTTGTGTCAAACTCAGATTTTTCTGGCCCTTGGCTTCTGTGTTGTCATCTGTAGTAAGGGTCATCAATGATGTCGATTTTCACATCACAGAGATAGTTTATATGGGAGAATCTGGTAAACTATAAACCACTCCAAAGGAACCATGTCTACATTTGCTCTTCCTGGTGTCCTTTGTGTTTAGTGTAGTGGTTGGCACACTGTAAATATACCACGAATTTTGTAAAATGAAAAAAAAATGAGAAAAGAAAAAGAACAATTCTCAAGTTTCACATTATCTCAGAGCCAGAACAGGGCCAGGTAATATGTTGTTTCAAATTTTTGTCCAATTCAGAGTTAGGCAAGTCATTACTTGTTTTGTCTTATCTCTATAGGAACATCTGGCTGTTTCTGACATTTCTCTTCCACTCTGGTTTGGAAATATAATCAAAGAGGGGAGAGAATACTGTTCCACATCAGCTTCATGATTTGCTCAAAGACACATGGCCATTAAGTAGGAGGGTCAAAAGTGGAATGCAGGTCAGGCTAACACAAAGCACTCTTCTTTTTCCCCCTACATAAATGTATTTTACCTGAAGTTCAACTGTTATCTTGAAAAAGGCCACTCTCAGACTGGCCACTGCCTTTTCTTGTGAGTGTAGCACCCTTGGGAAGCAAAAAGGAGGCTGCTCTTGAGTTTCCAAGCTCCTCTGCTTACTCCAGATGGGGAAGAATTATAATCATGCATTATTCTGCCAGGATGTAGGTAAAAATATATCTTTGGGCCAAAATTTGGGAAATTATTTCAAGGAAAAATCAATGCCTGTCGTAAACATCTGAATTGTACTTACAATAATTTCTTAATCAAAAATTTTATTGACGAAAAAAAATTACTAAGCCCTGTCTCTGCACCTGCAATATTGATAAGAACTGAAGAAACTTCCCAGATAGATGCTTTTCTCACTTGGTATTTGCAAAGACATCTTAAAAGGGAACAATCAAATCACCAAACCTCCTCCAATCCAACACTAAAGTGTTTGGCAAATGGATCCTGTCTTTCCCTTCTTACCCTCAGCCTCAGACATCTCCGTTGATATGACTAGCAAAGCCAAAACATTTCTTCTTTTAAGATGGTCCCGCTAGCTTTCTTAAGAAAGCCTGACTATTTGAGAGGCATGTGCACTGGCCTTTGGCACGGTTTTCTTATACAAGAGAAAAGAAGAGAGCTCATTTCTTGTCCCACATGGGTTTGCACTTTAAAATGTGCTGCATGCAACAGTAACATCATTTCATTTCATCTAATTAATGGCTATCATGGGTAAAGTACAGCAATGATGCTTAGAATTCTGTGCACAGAGTAATTGCTCCAGATATATGTACAGAATGTTACTGAAACATGTAGTAATGGGAGTTTTGACAATACTGTGCTTTTAAAGTCTTTTAAGAATACCATGGGCCTGTCTACAAAAGAGCAGTGTGAAGTGAGAATTTTTAAATGCTAATATGGGTATAAAATGAAGTTGAACATTAACCCCTGTCTGTGATGGCCAACATTAGCTTAATCCTTATCTTACTACTCTGCCTTGACTGGATTTGTTCATTTGCCTCAAATTTCTTTCTTAAGAATGAGCTGGGCATTAGGCATACAGTGGTCAGCCAGACAGGCACCTGCCCTCCTGAAGTTTCCAGAACCACAGGGAAGACAAATATTGAGTATGCAACTACTGGCAATGCTGAATGTTATTTACAAAGAGGCAAGTTTAACAGTCGGGTTGAAAATGCTCTTTTTTAGGTCTGTTACAAATATCATCTTCTATGTATGTGCTCCTTCTCTGCATGAAATATGCTGCCCAACTTCTCTGTGCAGGGAATCTTTGAGACAAACACATCATCTCACATTTTCCCTGAACCCAGAAGTAGAATAAGAGGCTTTTCTGTACTGTGCTCCCAAGATATGACTCAAGCCCTTTGTTAAGAGACTGCTGAGTGCCGTACCAGGACTCTGGTCCTGAGGTCAAATTCCTTGGGTTTAAATCAGAGCTCTTCTGCTTACTAACTGGCCATAAAGAATTAAATTAGCTTCTGGCCTCAGTTTCCCCATCTATAAAATGGAGATTTACAATAGCAGATAACTCTTAGGATTACTGAGCTGATTAAATGGATTCATCATACAAAAAAAAAAAAAAAAAAACTTTCAAAACCACACCTTAGCCGTGCGTGGTGGCACACGTCTATAATCCCAGAAGCTTGGAAGGCTGAGGCAGGAAGATTGTGAGTTTAAAGCCAGCGTCAGCAACTTCGTGAGGCACTTAGCAACTCAGTGAGACCCTATCTCTAAATAACATATTTGTAAAAGGGCCGGGATGTGGCTGGTGGTTAAACACCCCTGGGTTCAATCCTCAGTACCAAAAAAACCCAAAACAAAACAAACAGAACAAAACAACAACAACAACAACAAATCCATACCTAGTATGCAGCAAGTTTTTAATAAAGATTGGTTCTTGCTGCAGTAGCACTAAATAGTTCTTTGCTGAAACCACATGCTTAATACATCTGTCTTTTTCAATAGGTCATAAATTCTTAGATTTCAAACTCTTGATTTACCCATTCCTCCATTTCTAGCACTTGGCATAGGGCTTGTCATACAGTAGGTACTCAAGTAGTGTTTGATAAATGAATGCAAAGAGTAGTGAATCCTCATAAATATAATATACCTACTGTGTGCCCAGATCAAGAAAATTAGGTCAAAGTATTTTAGGAGCTTGGTTCACACCCCCTATATGATTTTGTTCTATTTGCTGGTGAATAACAAGTTAAAAAAAAAAAGTGCATGTATCATTGCAGCTATCATTTGATGTGCTCCTTGGCTCTTTTATTTAAATGCATGTTCTACTTGGGTTCCTTGGACACCAGGGAAAATAACTGACATTTCTTTAGATTCAGCCATCACATTCTTTGAATGAGAAAATAATATCGTGTCTATTTTTTTAATTATGCCAAGCCGCATGTATGAGACTCGTACAACAATGCAATTTTATTTCGTCAAGTGCTTTTCATCTCAAGCTGCATCCTTAGCATTCACGTTAAATAATAAATAATACAACACAAGGTGTTTAGGAGCGAGGAGGGAAATTAAAGGGCCCAAAACAAAGGAGGAAAGCTATGAGAGCAGAGAACCTATAATCAGATTTCATAGGACCTCCAACTCCTTGTCCAGCTGTGATTGTTTGGTGACGTTTCAGACAGAATAACTGGAATGGGGATGTGGTTTAGCAAACGGCTTAAACAATGGCTTTGATTTCATGGGGATGACACAGTTGCTCTGTATTTATCGTGCTGTTTTGGAGCTCTTTATATACCATGCAGGGCTTTCCATTTAGATGGACATGTCTCAACAGGCAAAATGCTGTCCCCCTCTGAGTCATCAGAGGAGAATCGAAATGGCAGTGGGGAGTTCTGATGGACACTGTGAGTCCATCCATGTCCCAGAGTACAAGAGTGAGAGGCCTGAAATTGCAATAACGAGCACGAGCATTTGTCGATACTCCCTGCATGCCAGGCATTATCGTAAGTGCTTCACGTATTTGATTTCAGGGGATTGGCAAATTCCAGCCCCTGGGCCAAATCCACCTGGGGCCCATTTTTGTACAGCCCAAGGATTAACAATCTCCATATTTTTGAAAGACTGCTTTTAAGAACAAGAAGGACAATAAATACAAGAAGAATATGTGACAGAGATCTTCTGTGACTTGCAAAGCCTGCCACCATTATTTTCCCTTCTTTTACAGAAGTCTGTGGACTCCTGCACTAGCTCATTGATACTAATATGAGCTAATAGTATTGGCCTGTGTGATAATGTGGGCATTTATTACCCTCGTTTTATTATTTGCATGGGGTAAGCACTCACCTGATATTATACAGCTCATCAGTGTGACGACTCCCCAGAGATCACAAACTCAAATACTTGGAGGACTTAAGCAATGTAAATCAGTAATGTGGACCCAGGAGGGACTGTGACAATGCAGAGGGCACATGCCCCTTGAAAAGGACACCTGTGTTTCTGTATAAATAGTGCTACAATCAACATGGGAGTGTAGATGTCTCTTTGACATACTGATTTTCTTTTCTTTGGATGTGCAAGAAATTATAAATGGTTGAGCTGATAGATAAGCCAGTGACCCAGATCTGATCAGTATGCATTGTGTACATGTGTTGAAATATCACACCATACCCCATAAATATGTAGTTATATGTCAGTGAAGAAATGGGGGCAGTGTCCATGTAGTTCAGGCCAATGGTAGCCCTGCAATAATGGGTAACCCAGATTTTCTAATCTTTCAAGAAAAGCTAAAAAAACAGATTTTTACATAAAACCTCCTAATTTTTAAATGTTGGCAATGGATCGAAAGGTTTGTAAGTGTTCTGAATTACGCAAAACAACCTGGCAGGCTGAATGTAACCTAAGAGCGTGTAGTTTGGAAATGCTGCCTGTGAGTTCACTTGGTCCAACTCTTGAGCGTCACAGTGAGAAAACTGGGGACAAGAGAGGAAAAGTAGCTTGATGAGGATCCCAGAGCTTAGTAAGTGGAAAATCCAAGTCTTTCAAACTTATATTTGAACTCTCTCTATTGAGTACTTCCTTGATGTCAATTGGTAAAATGAATGTTGATACATAGGAAAAATATCTTACCTACTTTTCTAGACCACTAAGTACTGCTAGAAGATGACAGAAGGTCAGTTGGCACTGGAAGGTACACCTTAAGATGATCTGGAGACTTTCACCTCCCTTATTTTATGGCTTTGAAAACAGTCAGAGAACGTTGCTGAAATTTCCAAAGTTATGCACCAATGTAGGAGGAGAGGTTGGTCTTCAACCTCAGACCTCAGTCTTATTCTAATGTTTTCCCTTGCCCTATGATGAACTCTGAATATTTCAACTACGTTTTCAAAAGCTTCTTTACTATGCTTTGTGTCATAGCCAGAGCATAACTCTAGTTGAGTTAAGCTGAGAAGCTAAGCTAAGCTAAGACATAGCCGCATGTCTGGTGAGTTAATGGATAGTCACCTTTTCACTCAAGTTGAAAGTTGGCTTGAGTTAACTTGCTTTCTGGGTGGTGACTTCTGGGAGAGCTGGCTCAGAGGGCAATGGGGTAAAAAGGGATACATAAGGATAAGAGTTACAGTTTCACAGGTCAGTAAGGCTATAGGCAGCAGCTGACAGGGCTGTTTTCACAAGGGAACCTATGAGAGCCAGGACACAAGTGGGGCTGCTGGGGGTCCAGGTAACCCTGAATGGGACAAAGTTTTCTGCTCATGCTGGAAAGGAATATAGGATAACTCCTACAAAGGCTAGAAGGAAGGAATTCAGTATCTTTCCACAGCTTGAGATTCTTACATGCTCCAGAACATGTAGAGTTAGAACCCCAAGAGCAACATGTCCAGAGAAGGCACTAGAAGCAGTGGTACTAGTGAGGGGTTACCTTGACTGACTTCAAAGGTGGCAGCAAGCGGTGAGAGTCTTGCCCTCAAAGCAGGAGAGGAAACTGCTTGTAAACCTGTGAGACATGTAAGGGCTCCAGAGGAGAGTGTGTGGTGAAGAAAGAAGAGTCTGAGCTGGGCATGGTGGCAGATTCTGGGAGGCTGGGGCAAGGGGATCACAAGTTCAAAACCAGCCTCAGCAACTTAGCAAGGCTCTAAGAAATGTAGTGAGACCCTGTCTCAAAAAAACAAGAATAAAAAAGGGCTGGGGATATAGCTCAGTGATTAATTAACCCTGGGTTCAATTCTAGGTACCAAATTTAAAAAAAGAAAAAGGAGAGTCTGCTGTTCTAGTCATGCCCATAGCAGGGAAGACAGCAAAATGAGTATATGAGCACATCAGATAGTTTGATTTGTGGCCTGGGGAAACTAAGCCCAGTAAAAATGTGGCCCCAGAGAGACCATGGTCTGGGGCCTTGCTACTAAAGTATGGTTCCTGGACCATTAGCAACAGCATCACCTGGGATCTTGTTGGAAATGTAGACTACAGCTCCGCAACAAGCCTGCTGAGACAGAAGCTGAACTATATCAGGGTCCCAGTGATTTGTGACAACATTACAGTTTGAGAAGCCCTGGCCCCTTGGTGATAGGAATACTAGCTCTGAGGCACACTGCGCACTTTAATCTGTGACCTGCTACATCTTTATTGTATGATGTTGACCAAGGGACTTAATATCTTCACACTCAACTTTCTCACTTCTAAAACGATAACAATGGTGTACATTCATAGAGGTATTGTGATGCTTGATTGAGATAACCGGTGAAGCCCATTGATTGACATAATGAACTCCAGGTAAGTATTAGCTATCATCATCATTGTTACTACTTTTTACAATCCAGCATATGCCATCAAAGTTTTGTAAAAGATTTTCTCATTCCCTATTTGCCATACCATCTCTTCTTCAATGACTCACTGAGTTTTCCCCATTCCAACACAGTCAGAAGTCACAATATTAGAAATGATATGAGACTGATATTTTTTATATTCTTCAAAAGAGGTGGAAGTAAAAATACATATCAGATATCACTCCAGTGATCATTACAACAACCAGTAACGCAAACATTATTATCTGCATTTTAAAGATGAGGACACTAAGGTTCCAAGTTCACCTGCAACCCTGGGAATAGCCAACAGTGGGATCACAGTGTTCCTCAGTGCCCTGGCAGTGGCTGAGTAACTCTTAACAGTGCTAGCCTTGAAGAAGATTGTGGGTTTCTGTTACACACAGAGACTAGATGCACTCTGGCTCCTGCTTCTCTAATACTTACTCAAATGAGAGAGAAATGATAGAAGGCACAAAACCACAAATGAAGAAACAGCTGAAATGGAGAAAATAACATTTTGGTAGTATAAATGAGGATAAGAAATAATTGACTCAGGCAGACCTGAAAAAGTGAAATGTGTGGTATCAGTAGAGAAAGCATAGAGGTAACTTGTTGTTACTGCAGAGCCCCAGGAAAGCTCAGACCTTGGAAGCTTGAGGCACTTTCTGCAGCAGGGGTCTGGGTAGAGTGGACAAGGGAAAGATTGGTTGACTGTGTTAAGATTCCCTCTTTCATCATGCTGTCCTGGATGGCTGTCCCTCGACACACAAGGAGACCACTGTCTATAGTAAATGAGCCTGAAAACCCTAGATTTGTGGGAAACAACTCCGTTGTGTGTAGACATAATGTGCTGAGAAAAGGAACAGGAACAGTATAGGAAATCTGTGTGAATGATGAGATTATCTCCCCATTTCTTCTCCTACTAGACTCCCAGAAACCTTAGCAGCTAGACCTGTCCTCCCCAGGAAGAGGCTGGAATATTCCATTCTGGCAAAATCAAGTGGTCACTGAGAACAGACTTACAGATACTGTTAGGGAATCATCAATGAAATGACCCAGGCAGGTCATTCTACAGGGAAACCCACCAGTCAATAAGTATTGTTCATACATCTTGAAATTTCCAATCAGTTTTACAGTTGATTCTACATGGATATACATAAACCATTAATATCTGAGCAAAGTTACTAATATGGAAAAATAAACACAGAAATAATTACAAAACACCTTCAAAGAACATAGAAACTATGAGGGAGACAGAAGAACATTTCATAAAATGTGTCACTAGTATATTTAGAGATGTTAAATATCTGAAACAAGGATACTATTAAAAGAGAAACATTCTAAACTGTGGAACCAACTGAGATACCCTTCAATAGATGAATGGATAAAGAAACTGTGATATGTATAATGGAATATTACTCAGAATTAAAATGGAATTTAATTAAACAATGGAATATTACTCAAAATTAAAAGAGAATAAAATTATGGCATTTGCGGGTTAATAGGTGGAGTTGGAAAATATCATGCTAAGCAAAATAAGCCAATCCCAAAAGACCAGGGGTCAAATATTCTCTCTGATAAATGGATGCTGATCCATAATGGGTGGGTTGGGGGGAACATTCAGACGACCAAAACAGTCTCCTGAAAAGTAAAGATATAACAGCAGAAATAAAAATGTCAACAGAAATATTATTAGTAAGCAAAATTGAGAAACTATTCCAAAAGCAAAACAAAAAGACAAAAACATGGGGGATAGAGAAGATGAAACAAGGAGAAACAACTAAGAGTTCTAATATTTGAATATGAGGAACTTGGGAAACCGAAAAAAGAAATCATCAAGGAAACGATTTAAAAAAATCTCTCAGAGTTTCTAAAGAACCTAGGAACAGCCCTCCACATTGGATGAAAGAAGACCTCTAGCAATCATTATTTAATTTCTGAACCTTGGGAAAAGGGGAAGATCTTTAAAACTTCCAGAGAGGAGGAGAAAAATATAAGATGTCACAGGAACAGAACAAAGCGACAAAAATGACATCAGACTTCCTAACAGCAACATTGGAAGCAAAAGGACAATGGAAACATCAATGTCATTAGTATGACAGAGAATTTATTTTCAAACTAGTGGATCCAGCAAATAAAGTCTCAAAAACTTCACCTTCCAGACACTTGTTATCTGAAGAGCAAACAAAGAAAGAGGAGAGGAGGTAGGATCCTAGAAACAAAAGATACAAACACAAGAGAGAGAGCCAATGGAATTCTCAAGGAAGGCAGTCCACCAGCAGTTCTGCTGCAGGCTTAGAGCGCAACTAGTCCATATTTGAATGATGTAGACAAAGGGAAATGAAATTACTGTGAGACAGGAAAGGAACATAAACAAGGAAAGGAAAGAAAGGAAACTGACAGATTATTTGATGGATTAGAATGTACTGAGAAATTTGTAATTTGGTAGAGTTTACGGATAAATGAACAATCAGTATATAAACTGCCAAACAACTATGAAAAAAGCAGCCAGTTATTAACTGGAGAAAAAACAAAATTTAGTACAAGAAATCTTAGTATACTACATGGCTCAGTAAGAAAATGTTTTATGCAATCATGATAATGGAAATACTAAAATTGAACCAGAATTACAATGTAAATACATTAAAAGGATAGGGAAAAGGGAAATGGCTATATAGAGGAAAAGCAGTTAAATTAGTATCTATAACTATAGGAAATATGTTGGTAACTCCTAAAAATCAAAAATAGAGAAATTACCATAGAAATAGGTTATTAAGAAACATGGAAATAAAAATCAGAAGAAACAACTCAAATAGTTGGGAATATTAGGTGGAGGGAATATTAGGTGGAGTTGAATGGTGAAACTGTAGGGCAGAGGACTGATTTGCGTTAAAAATCCCTGTGGAATATTTGACTTTCAAAATTATATTCATGCACCACTTTGATAAAAATAAAAATTAAGTTGAAAATGAAATGAGGCATTTATACGGGCCTCCAAGTCCTGTGCTAAAGAAAGAAGGATCTGAGAATGAACAGGCACCATACTGCAGGTCTATTTTTTAATATTTTTTTAGTTGTAGATGGATACTATATCTTTATTTATTTATTTTTTATGTGGTGCTGAGGATCGAACCCAGTGCCTCACGCATGCAAGGCAAGTGCGTTGAGCTACCATCCCAGCCCCATACTGCAGGTCTTATCCTACCGTAGAACCATAGGATGTGACAATCATCTGGAGATAGGTATTAAGACTGAGAGAGAACACTGAGCAGGAAGTCAGGAACCCTGACTTCTAGACTTGGTTCCATCATTGGTGATCCTTCAACCCTCAATTTTCTTATCTGTAAAGCAGCAGTCCTATCCTATCTATCTCACAGAGCTGTTGTGATGATCATGGAAGATAGTAAATGCTTTGTCAATTGTAAAGCACTCAACAGACGTAAATAATATTATCATTATTCTTCCCACGCAGAAGACTGGTAGAAAGTTTACTATATTGTAATTTATACCATCTGGTTTATTTTTTTTCTTATACCTAAAATAAAATTGTCTCATTATGGATATTTGGCAAATACTGAAAACAAAGAAGAAAAGAAAAGGAAACTAAAAGTTATCTTTAATTTCATTATCAAGACATTTTTTATTGCTAACCTCACCTTACCTACCTTTGTTATATATCAATGATGATTTCCTACTAATATAGATATGGTGGCTATTTTCCTGATTCATGAAATATTTGTGTCCACCGTGATCTATAGTGACTATATAAATACCCATCATACTAGTGTGTACAATACATTTGATCATATACTAATTGGTTGATATTTAGATTGTTTCCAACTTGCCTCTATTGCTACAAACACAGATGAAACCTCTTCATATAATTATTTGAGTTCCATGATTATTTTCTTTGGTTAACTCCATTACATGTAGGAAGATACACACAAGGGAAATATTTTATTAAAAACTGCTAAATTCTATTTCAGAAAGAATGTATTAATATCTTCACATATAAGGAGAATAACTATTTTCTGGGTGTGTTGTATTCTCTCATGTTTTCTCATTTGATAAGCAAAAACAAAACAAAAACTCAGTATTGTATCTTGCATTTCTTGGAGTTACTATCATGTTAAATATATATGTTGAGATTTGTACTTTTTTGGTAAATTAGCTTTTTACGTCCTTTGCCCCCTTTTATTTTGAGATATGATTTTTTATACTATAACTTCAATATATATTAAGGATGATAGCAATTTTTTTCATTTATGTATCAAATAGTTCACATTTTGTTGTTCTTTTGATTTTTGTTTTAGATTTTTAAATATACAAACATTTAAAATTTTGATATCATCAAATCTATTGATATTTTTCTTTTTTTTCTTTTTTTTCAAATATATTTATTTTTATTTATTATTTTTACATGGTTCTGAGGATCGAACCCAGTGCCTCCTGCATGCAAGGCAAGGGCTCTGCCACTGAGCTACAATCCCAGCCCCTGATATTTTTCTTTATAATTGCTTCCTTTCTATGCCACTCTAAAAGGGCTTCTTTGCCTCCAAAATCATGAAAATTGTCTCCTATGAATATAGAATTTCCATACTTTTGTTTTTTATATTAAGTGTGAAAAATTTTTAAAGAGATACTATTAAGGGACAGGGATCTAACTGCCCCCTTCTGCCATACACATGGTTTATCCATTGCTTCAGCACAGAAATGAAATATTCACCTTTTCCCAATTGATTTGAAACTTAACTTTCCCTGGGTTGTTGTAAGAATCAACAGACTTGCCAGGGGCAGTGGCACCTACAATCCCAGTGACTCATGAGCCTGAGGCCAGAGGGTCCCAAATTCAAGGCCAGCCTCAGCAACTTAGTGATACCCTGTCTCAAAACAACAACAAAAAAAATGTAAAAGGACTGGGGATATAGCCCCATGGTAAAGTGCCCATCTATTCAATCTTAAGTCCCAAAAGGAAACAAAAAATAAAAACAATCAACAGACTTGAGAGTGATAATATAATATATTTACTGAACATTTTTGAGCAGCTACGTTTTGTCTTAAGTTGAGATTTTTTTGATAATATAAATCTTATCATAATCATTGTGAACCCTATAGTTAAATTCATGCAGTATCTTATAGCATTTCCATATAATGATATAGTATGTAACTATAAACAAAAAAGTGAATATATGTATATATGTATGTATATCCACTAAAATGGTCATATATATATATCCATTTCCAAAATACATTGTACATGATAAAAGAACTGTGCATAGCTGAACAGTGTGTACTTACGTAGTCTTATAAGCTGATAAGATCTGAAAATGTTGGATTACAATTTGATTTGGGAGTAGTAGAATTAATTGTACAGGACTACATTTATGAATAGTCGTCAGGCATTTGTCTGACAGATACTTCATTAGATTCACCCCACAGAGGGTTGGAAAGTTTAGTGGAGGCCCTTGTTGTAGCTTTTGGTTTGCTCTGGTTGTTTCGTTTTTGATCATCTCAGTCACGGTCCTCTGGACCAATATGCAGTTCTAATAAATGCGACAGACTTCCACGCCTAGGAAAGGAATTGATTTAACTTTGCAAAAGACCAACACCTGCCACCTGATCTACCATGTCTGCAAAAGGTGTGGCAAAGAAGCCTGTTAGGCAAATGATGAGAAGAACGAGGACAGAAATTGTTGGGAATGGAAGCCTCAGCTGAGATGCATTCTCTTTGGAGTTTCATGTGGCACGACCCATGCCAGAGGAAAGTGTTATGAGAACTTTTGAGGAGACCATTACCAGCAGCCCACAGAAAGAAAACAGAATTCAAGTAGTATCATCTGGTGCCTCTGCATTGTGCAAGCAGGGGCTAACCCACTCAGAGAGGACGCTTCCACCACAGAATTTTGGCAGCTCATCACCTTTGACCACAACAGATGCTGCTATTTTCTGATCAGTGTTTTCCATGCTATCTGGGAGCAAATGTCAGTGGAGGTACAAAATCTGACATCAGAGCCATTACGTGCTCATCTGAATTTCAGCACTGCTGCATGGACCACATGCCCTCGAGGGCAGATAGTATATGGTTAGCATGGAGATGGAGTGAATTCATGTAAAATACTCAGCTTCCATGAGTACCTATGTATGTGTGCTCACAGGCTCTCTATTGCATGGGAACTATGGGAGCCACATTTGTTCTTCATTTCACAAATATTTATTGAACACCTACTTTGTGTCAGCCACTGTTCTAGGTTCATAACAGTGACCAAGATATACTTTGTCTCTCCACTTATGGAACTTATATTGCAGTTAGGAAGAAGTTAAACAAAATAAATAAATGCATAAACAAGTAATTGCAGCCTGTGAAACATGCACTGAAGGAAATGGGGCTCAATTATGTAGAGTAATGGACTGGCCTAGTCCAGACAAGACTAAACAGACCATTCATGAGCTCACTTCACTCAGCTCATCATTAATTGAATCCATCCATCCAACACTAGGAGCAATCCAAGATGGAACCTTGCATTGGCACTTACTAAGTATGTAACCTTCAATAATTTGCTTAACTTCTCTAAGTCTCAGTTTCTTCACCTACGGAATAGGTATAATAATTAGCTCCCACCTTTAATTGTATGCTTCAATTTAAATGACATAATGCCCTTTGCTTGGTCTCCAGTGGAGTGCTCAATACATGGTAGTTAGAGTTATTAGCATTTGTTTCTTCTCTCAGTGAAAGAATATTTACTAAGAACCTATAAACCAGACACTCTGTGAACATTAGGAGTGAGAGGTGAGCTAGAAGAGAAGATGCAGTATTTCCCTAACAATATTTATGGTGAATCTAAGCAGAGGAATTCCCATAGACAAAGATAGATCACAGGTCAGACAAACCTCATAGAGAGACAGCTTATAGGTTAGACTGAATCAGCCTGTCCAAGAAAAATCACCGCTTTTCCTCATGGGTTTTAAAAATGGAGTTGCTCTGGGAAAGGCTAGTGGCCTGGGAGTTCTGGAGAGCTGAGTTCCGATTCCCATCCTGCTGATCCAGGAGCCACAGGCCCCAGTTTGCTCACCTCCCTCCCTGGTTATCACTGAAGTCTGTGGATAACAAAGATAACACACTGTGGAAGCTCCAGAGCCACACAAAGTCTCTCCAAGAATGTCTCCAGTTCTGTGCTTAGCTGTAGCCCTTGCTCAGCCCTTTTAATCTTATCTGGGTTCCCCTCCCTTGCAAACTAGAATTCACAGGATCCCTGTCAGGGTGGGTGAAGGACTGAATGCATCAACAGATCTGAGGCCCTGCAGAAAGGTGAACAGGCTATGCTTGTGTACGGTGCTATTATTATTTGGGTTGGGGAACCTATCCACATGGTAAACATTTCGATGAGATGAAAAATCATGATGCAGAGGGAACCTTACCAGGGAGCTATTTACAGCAACCTTTCCAAAGACTAAGTACATCCTCTGGCGGCACTTTTCTCACCCTCTCATTGTGAAAGTTTGATGGTGCTTATCAGTGGGTGTCTAAATCCTCTATAACAAGCTTGTGTATTTGATGTAGTATCAGGCAGCAGGCAGGAAGTATTGCCCCTTGCCCCTCTGTGTCTCCTTGCTTGAAATACTTCCTTCCTGAAACAATTTTGTAGTAACTGCTGGACTCCGAAGAGAAGTATTTTTTTGCAAATAAATGTTTCCTAATTAAAATTTGCCCTTTAAAGGCTCATATTTTCTTGGCCCCTGTCTTGTGTTTTCTTTTCTTCATAACGTATTACAGAATCAATAAGGGCAATGCAAACATCTTTAATATATATAGCTTCAACAGCTCTAATAATGTTTCTGCCTTCAGAACACCCTTTCCCCCTCTCCAGCCCTGATGATCATTTCCCCTGATTTGTTAAAGACCTTCGTATTTAACTCAAAAACCTTCCAAAGGCAGTTAGTCTTCAGGGGAAGTGGGAATGGTAGACTGAAAGGGGATCAAGTGGAAGGTGAAGGTTAGAGCTATGACTTTATTTTTAATGACAGTTTTTCATTTTTATTACAGAAGTCATGAATGTGCATCATGAAAAAGTTTGAAAAGACCATAGAGAGAAAAAAAGAGGAAAATTCATATTACTCATAATTCTATCACCTAGAGGCAACCATTATTAGTATTTGGCATGTTGAATTTTGTTTCTTCAGATCTTTCTACAAGAGGATTTTTATGTAATTAAAAATTTTGAATTCTATATTCAAAATTGTACATGATAACACTGGCATTTTCTATGGCATGAAGAACTAGGCAAAAACATACTTTATAGTGCCTGCATAATATTCCAATAAAGCCTGTTCCCCAATTTACTTAATCTTAGGCATTTTTAATTGTCATTATCAATTGTCATTATCATAAATTATATACTACTAGATCCAATCTCCTACTTTTCTGGGTGATACATAGAGCTGGCTGTTTGGCAGGTCTCAGGCTGAGTTTTACAGTTATTTCCTATGGGACAGAGTAACCATACAGAAGATTCTCAAGTCAGCTGTTGAGTTAGATGAACAATGAACTTAAGTATCTTTTCTAAAACTTTGATTTCCTCCTGAATTCTCTTGATAATGTAATGAATAGTGAGTGCCACCCTCCACCAAGACACCAAAGCTTGAGAAATGCATGTCACTTTGGACTTTCCTTGCCCATTCGCATCCAATCAGCTACCAAAATATGCTCATTGTACATCCTAGTTCTTTCTAATATATCTCCTCCCTTATCCATCTACATGGCACCTATCTTAGTTTACCTAACTGACTTACTCTTTCCTGTCTCTGGTCTTCCTAAGCTACCATCATTAATCCATTTCTCCACACTGCTGCCAAATCATCTATTCCTCATCTTTTTCAAATATACTCAAGATCACATCTCTTCTTGACATAAAGCCTTCTGTAGCTCTTTACATCTCTACATCAAGTCATCACCCAGTAACTTTCAGGATGTCTGGATCCTTGGCCTCCTCTAGGCCTCTTCAATAGTCAATCCTACCTACCGCTCTAAACTCCACCCAGATACTCTCTCACATGCCTGACTGCTGCTATGCCAGCTTTATGCTTCTACATATTGTTTACATATTGCTACCTCTATTGAGAAAGCAATTTCTCTCCCTTCATGGTCTAGCTAATTTCCTTGCCTGTAAATCTCAGTATGAATGCCACCTCCTATAGGAAGTCTTTCCTTACCCACAAGGGTTAGGCTGAGCATACTTCTATGCTTACACTCTACCTGTTTCTTAGGCAAGAACCCAGCATACCCATGTCTGTCTTTGAAGGCAAGGATTGGTGTTGTTCCTTTCCTACCTTGCACCTCTAAAAACTTTAGTTGCATATTTCCTAAAAACAAGGATAGTCCCCTACATAGCCATGAAAGCCTGGAAATTATCATAGATACATGTTATTGTCTCATCTACAGAGTTTATTTAAATTTTGCCAGTTTTCCCATTAATGATCCAATCCAGGATCATGTGTTGCATTTATTGTCATACAATTAAACTATCAACTCTTGAACTGTTCAAGACAAGACAACTCTTGTCTTTCATAATTTGGATATTCTTGAGTAACATGCAATAGTTATTTTGTGGAATAATCAGTCTTCTTCAGGCCTGTCTGACCTGTCTTGATGTTTAGATTTCAATTATACATTCCTGGCCCAGGTGCCACAGAAGTGACATTATGTCCTTCTCAGTGTATCATATCAGGGGGCTCATAATGTGTATTTGTCACATTCTTGATGCTGATGATTTTAGTCTCTTTATTAAGGTGGAGTCTGCCAGATTTTTCTGCTCTGAGCTACTATTTTCCCCTTTGAAATGAACAGTATCTTGTGAGGAGATAGTTGAATACTATGTAAATATTTTGCTTCTCATCATACTTTCACCCACTACATTAGCCTGTGGGTCTGTTTTCTCATAAATCAAAGGAGGTACATAGCCTGAAAGTTGTTTCCAAAATTTTCTGTCAAGAAGCCCTTTATTATGACCCCTGCCATGGACCTCACATTTTATAAGATTTTGCCCAATGAACAAATGACACTTCTACAACTCTCTTTTTCTCTTGATACGTTCATGAGACAAGTCCAGGACCCTGTAAATTCAGAAAGCAGGATTCGTTTGCCTCACTCCTAAAATGTCCAGAACTCAATACACACCTGCCACAGAGTAGGAAGAACTGAATGTGACTGCCACTCAGAGATGGTACCCAGCTTGGATGTCTGTAGTGAGGACATGAAGTTGGTAAATGCTATACAAAGGCAGAGACTTGACATTTTAGTTTCAGAGGCTTTGTCACTGATGTTAACTTATTGTAAAGATCTAAAGAATAGATTGGACAGGGTTTGAGGAAACCTCTTACCCATTCCTATCCCCATTCCTGCCTTTCTATATCAATTAGGAGATACTAAAGGGATATCCAATACCCCAAGTTTGTAATCTGTGACCAGCTAGATGTAGGTATTCATTAATTGATCATCTTCTATGTGCCCAGTGTTATCTTTTCATAGTTTTCTCTTTCAATCCTCAGCATACTAATGAGGTAGGTATAATCAGTTTTACAGTTGAGAAAATTGGGGCTGGACTATGGAAAATGACTTTCACTGAATCAATCCTACAGTGAGCATGGAGCAAGCTTGGGGTGGGAATTCCTCCAGACTTTCTCCAAAACCTTTTTAAGTTGCCACTACACCGGGTTGCTTACCCCAGCATATAAAAACATTCTTCCCTTGCTGATGTGCTGGTGATCACGATACAGACACAAAGGGAACAGAAATCACTTAGACTACATTCACTGCTTTTTCTTTTCAATGATTCTTATCACGATTCAGTAGCTGTTACAGTGGTTTGGGGGGGAGGGCGTTGTCTGAGGAAGAAGGACCTTTTGGGGGCATCTTACATGCCTGAAGAAGGAACTCAAGTTCTCAGCTCTGAATAACATCTGACTGTGCTGCAGCAGCAACTGAGAATCCATGCTTGGAAAAGTGTTGGGGTGTGGAATAACATCCAGAGGATAGGCAAGGAGGAGGCCAAGGGCCTCAGAGAAACATGGGAAACAAGAGGAGGCCAGATAACACTACCAAGAGAAAGAGAAGGAAAGGACCAAAGAGAAAGAGAAGGAAGGAAAGGGGAGGAAAAAGAACCAAAGACAAGAGGAAAGGAAGCAGAGAAAAGGCTGGACAAGGGAGGAGAAAGTTTTAGAAAGGCGGCTAGGAAGGAAGCAAGGAAGGTAAAAGAGGAGACCAAGAAAGATACGGAGCTGAGAGAGCTGGGAGAATTCAAGAAAGAAAATGAGATAAAAAGGAGTGAGGAGAGATGGAGAAAGCGGAGAGCACGGAAGGAAGGATAGGGAAAACATTGGAGACAACAGAGAGACTGGGGTGAGCGGAGAGACAGGCGAGTAGAACCGTGAAAGACGCTCCTCGCCTGTGTGGCGCCCCCCGGCGCTGTGGTGCAGCCCTGCTCCAAGTGCCTGTGCGCGGTGGCTCGCCGGGCCTCATAGGATTGGCTCCCGCCTTCCATTCATGTAACCTGCATGTGTGTGTGAATGTGTGTGTGTGTGTGTGTGTGTGTCGTTCGCCCTCTGTGTGTAAGAGAGCGAGGGTGGGGGACGGAGGCAGGCGAGCAGGCAGGGAGGGGAAGAAGAGGAGGGAAGCTATTAAACACACACTCACTCACTCACACACACACACACGCGCGCGCACACACACACCCGCCCCAACCCCCCAGAAGCCTCGGGATTGCAGCTGTTTCATGTGGGGCAGCAGTGCTGGCAGGGACGCCGGCCGGGAGCGGCCGGGAGCGGGAGCCGGGCGTGTGCGCGCGGTTGGAGGCTCGCTGCGGCTCCGCTCCCCGCGGGAGCTATTGTTGGTCTCTCCGGAGCTGAGCGCAGAGCCCGGACCTGCTCCTTCCTGGGCGCCCCGCTCTGGCTCGCGGAGCCGAGGAGCCGCGCCACCGAGAGGTAGAGGAGCCACCCGTGAGGCGCCTTGCCTCCCTGCCGCCCTCCTCCCCGCTTCCCGGCGGTGGCAGCCTGCAGCCACGGTAAGGCGGCGTGATCCGCTCCATGGAAAAGCGCCTTAGGGACCGCGGCGGTGCCTCGCCAGCTCTGTGGCCCCTCTGCGCTCGCAGGACCCGATAGCTCCGCGGCTTCCGAGGGCTCCGGAAGACGCTTGCCCGTTCCCCTGGCCCTCACCGGGGATGGGAGGAGGGCGGGAGGCTAGGACGCTGGTTGCCGGCAAGGCAAGCCAGTCTGGAGCCCGGAGCCGCCGCCGCCGCAGCCCTGGGAGCCTGCCGCGGTCTGGAAGCTGAGAAGAAGGGTTGGAGGACAGCAGAGATCTGGGCGCGGGCCTGGGACTCTGGACGCGGGTGGAAAGGAGGCGGCGCGCCCCAGGTTCGTCTGCCGCGCCCGGTTCTCCTTCCCCGCCAACCACGGCCCAGTTGCCCTCAGCCCCTCTGCAGACCCGCCCGCCTCAGACTCTCAGAGGGCGCTGGAGGAGCCCGCGAGGCGGCGCCGGGCTCCAGGGCTGCAGTCTACCCTGCGGGCGAGCGCTGGCTGCAGCGGCCCCGTGTGCGCTGCAGTTGGAGCCGAGAACCTAGGGACGCGACCCTAGCCCCGTGGCCTCTGCAACCCGCGCGGCGCCCGCCTAGCCTCGCCTGGTCTCGCCGGCCGCCGGGCAGTGATGTTCACGTTCGTCTTGGAGCAAGTTGAGGCTACAGCCGCGGGTTGGACGCTCTGTGGGGCTCCCGGGTGTGAGTGTGTGAGACTGCTCGCATCCCCAGCTTCGGTAAAGGTTCTCTGTGTTGAAATGTGATCGCCAAGCTCCTTAGTCATTTTCCTTGCAATATAAAACTGTAATCTTTACCTTGGAGGAGCAGACGCGAAGGTGGTGGCGCGGTATGTGTTTGTGTGTGTATCTGTGTGTGTACGCAGCCGAGGAATACACAACCAACTACTTGGGCGAAGGGTGGAGGGGTGGTTCAAGTAGTGAGACCTTGGCGGGTCAGTACAGTGGGCTTTGCTGGCCACTGCCTGCATTTCCTCTGCCCTGTCCCCGCCTAGGCGAGGTTGGAAAGTACTGGAAATTCAACTGCGTGGTCTCTAACTTTGGAAATTGGCTCACCTTTCTCGGTGAGATGTTACAGTGATTTCTGCAGCCTGGTCCATGTGGATAGGAGTATAACTGCTCAGTTAGGTGCGGAGCCCTTATCAGAACTGCACCAATCATCCACCCGGTCCCTATTTCCCTCCCACCCCACTCCCCAGCCCTGGCAAGAAGGTTTGTAGAGATGCAGTTAACCGTAAGCCACCAACGCAGCGAAAGGGGCGCAGAGAGGCAGCCGGGGGTTTTGCCGGAACCTACGCGCACACTTGGCGTTTGACTGGCCCAGGAGATCACTCTACTGCTTTGTAGAAGGCGCTGGTGAGGCACGCTCAGGATCCCGAGCTCTGGGGCCAGAGATGCCCGTGTGCTGAGCCGAGCGGCTGCGCACCGAGGGACATCTGCCGAACGGCATCGCGGGCAATTATATAAGCTGCCTCAGTGATAGCCCAGAACTGTGATGCGAGCACCTGGTTCTTGAAAGACAAGCCTGAAAGTTTTCCTGCTTGGGGAGAGTAAGTACCCGGGCGCTTCCACTTAAGGAGTGAAGAGACGGGGACGTGTGGTACCCCGGCGCCCACTTCTGCGATGGGTGTTGGGTGCTGATGTTGCTGTCCCCAAAGAACCAGGGACTGGATGGGTGGGGATTCTGGGTTGATCTGAGAAGAGCCGGTCAGAACTTGGGTTTCTTTGAGTTCTTAGAGCCTAGAGTCTCCCCTGGGGGTGATGGAAGGCCTTCCAGGGAACAGCGTTTTAGGAAAATGACTGTACTCCTGGGAGCCCCGAAGATTCTCTTCTTGGCTTCTCCTGGTGCCCCTCCCGGTCTTTACACTCAGCGCCTCTTCACGTGTCTAGAAAGCTGCCCGCGATGCCTAATCCCTCTTGGAGATGCCCAGGGGTCCCAGACATCCCCGACCAGTTTATTGAGGGTTGAGGGGTTAGCAAGTAGATTGCTGGCCTCTACTGGGGGCAGCTACCATTATGTGCCTTTTCCTGGGCTATCCTTGCTCCAATGGTGATGGAATGGGGATGAATGCGGGTATGGCTTCCTCCCCTTGCCTCTCTTTGCGGACAGCAGTTTTGCTTCTACTGCGTTTGTTTTCTCCACCTCTCTGCCTCCTTTCGCCGCCGCAGCCTTGTAGCACGTTGACGGGCTGCGATAGAGAAACCACGGTAGTAGAGTGTTTTTAAATCTTGTTTTTCGCCTGTAGAGGGATAAGTCACCCCAAGCCCTGACAGAGCCCTCCGGAACTGAAGTCTGGGACTCAGTGGCCCTGAACTCCCTCCCCGAGGCCAGAATTGATGGTGTGCAAGGGTAGGAAGTGTTTTGTTTTTGCCACATTCCAGCGTCCTGAAACCCCGCATTCCCTCCCCCTGAGATCCCGGGTCTGACTATGTTCGGCGCTGTAAAATACATCCTCCCTCGAGTAGACCTGTGGGGCCGTTCGGATTTCCTGCCGCTGCCATGATCCTTAACAATGCGATTGCAAAGCCAGTGCTCGGCTGGGAAAAATCCCCAGGTGACGGCCGGCCGCGCCTTGACCTTGCTGAAGGCGCCTTTACCCGGGCTGCCAGAGGGACTCGGGCCGGGACGTTGGGTCTCACAAGGAGGAGGAAGCTCAGAAGACGACCGGGTTCGCTCCTGGGGCAGGGCGGGAATCGGTCGCAGTGGGGCGGACGGGGGAAGGGATGGGTTCGTCGGCAACCTGTTTCCCAGCGCCGCTCATCCCCCCCTCCCCAACTGTGGCCCTGGCCCCACGTGGCCCTCGTCTCCAGCTTCTGGCAGTCTTCCGGGCTTCCGGTGTTGGCCTTGGCCCTAGGCGATATCTGCCAGCGTCCGACCGGCGCCCGGGGCCTGGGGTTCCTCGGTGGCCTGAGCTGCGGTCCGCGCCAGCCGGGCTGCCGAGTGGGCGGGGCCTGGGCACAAAACCCGAGCTGAGACCGCCACGTTCCCGGCCACGTTCCAGCCCCAAGCGCGGCAGGGCTAGGGACCCTGCCGTGCCTCCTTCCCCTCCGCCGCCAGAGCCCCTTCTTCCAGACCGCATGTGTGCTCCAGGCGTCCTGCCGCTCGGCTTTCCTGGGGTGTTCTCCTTGCCAAACTTAGGAAGGGTGTTTTCACAGGTGGTGGCAATGGGAGCAAGTCCTGCGTACCTCCTCTGCCTCCCCCAACCCCGTGTGTGTGTGTGTGTGTGTGTGTGTGTGTGTGTGTGTTTGGAGAGGGGAGGGGTTTGTGGAGAAACAACCAGGCAGCGTGAAAACGGAATTCCCTTATTTCTAGATTCTGTAAGGGAGTGGAGAGGATAAGAAAGAGTATGTTTTGTCTGTTGAGAGTGATGACCGGCAGCCCTTCCACCTAGTGGGATTGGACCAGTCTGAGCTCACTGAACACTTGCTCTCAGCAGTGCCTTGCCTGCAGTAGATCCCTGTGAGGGTTTGGGGAATTGAATGTCTCCACGTTCTTCAGGCAGGACTTAGGGCATCGATATTATTGTGGTTTTAGGGGGCTACTTTAGGGAAGTTTTTATTCCCAGCTAGTGTCCTTAAGTGAGTAGGGGCAGGGTGTATGGAGGCCTGTGAAGTCTTCATCTTCCTAGGTTAGCTGAGTGTCAGGGATGAGTGGAGAGGTTCTGTCTTCTAAAGAGAGTTGTCAGGTTCTGCTGCCAATATCGTATTTTTACCAAGGCCTCTTTTTGGGTGTGGTGGTAGAATGAGGCAGTAAGCCTATAAATCCTCTATTAGAGGGAGTGCTGCGGGGTAGGAGGGAACTTGTCCTAGGGGGTCAAAACCAGTGCTCAGTCCAAACAAGAACCACAGGAGGACAGTTCCACAGTGAATGGAATTTTTTTTGTTTTTTTGTTTTTTGGTACCAGGCATTGAACTCAGGGGCACTTGACCACTGAGCCACATCTCCAGCCCTATTTTGTATTTTTTTTTTTTTTAGAGACAGGGTCTCACTGAATTGTTCAGTGCCTCACTTTTGCTGAGGCTGGTTTTGAATTCCTGATCCTACTGCCTCAGCCTCCTAAACCGGGGAATATGGGCGTGCAGTATCGCTCCAGGCTGTAGTAATCTTGAATTTGAGGTAGCGAGCTCGCTGTCCAGCAAATGTATCAGCAGAAGGGTGGATATTGTGTGAGTGAACAGGTTTGGTTTCCAAGGACTCTCTTCAATAGAATCAGATTCTATTTCATATATGATTCTGTTTGGTATTTTTGATATATTTGGCCTTAGGCAAGTTATTTTTGGAGCCTCAGTTCCCTGCCCTGTAAAATGGGACAATATTGTTTAGTTTACAACACTGCAAGCATTAACATCCATAAAACCTCTGGCATTCTGTGGGCCCTTTGAAGATGATCGTTCCTTTTTCATCATTGTGCATTTGTTGGGTAAGGTTCAATAGGGAAATCAACAGCCCAAAAAGAACCAGCAACATTGCATGCGAAGTCTATTTAAAACTAGCTTCAAATGCTTACAACAAAAATATCTTCTCTTTTCTTAGAAAAGTCATTTCCAGTTTTGTTAGAATTTCTGTTTCATCGGGTCGCTTTTGTCTGACGGAATTATACCCTTGTGCAGACTGGCATGTTACATAATCCCATTTTTCCAGATCAAAAGTTAGAACTATGGGAAAGAGGAGATTAGGAATTTAAGATAGAGATTGTTGGGCAACACAAACAAGAAACTCAGTTTAGGATGCCAATTTATACTTTATAACTGTAAATGGAGGTTGAAGGCAAACGAGATTGGATAAGCTCACAGTGGTACAAATCCTTACGGGCGTACTCAGTCATCTGTCCTGTTCTAACAAACAGCTTTTCTGCCTGGGTCCTAAGCTTTTGGTTGTTACAGCCCCACTAAGTTTTCATATCTATAACTCTAAAACATGAAACAAAGAACAATGGGATTTAAATCACCTCCTTGTGGATTTGATTCCAAGAGTCTACCAGGGTAAATCAATGTTGATTTTAGATCTAAGGGGCCAATTTTTACCTGCTTTCTTAAATGTCCATTGGCCTCACTTATTTTAACCCAAAGCTGAATGACTCCATCTTTACTTTGCACTGACAGACAGCTGTGGGAGCCACTATGCAAAGTAACATGCTAGAGATCTCAGGGAACCAAAAAAACCCAATTCTCCATAAGGATCTGATCTAAAGAAACAATGTAAATATATATGTGCTTAGCCCTTTATGGGTTATGTTTGATACTTTGTCTCAGCTTTTCTCCTAACTTTTATCTTTATTATAATTGCCTATGTATTCATTGCAGTAATTTAGAAATACAAAGAAAAGCAAAAACAAAATAAATTTCACTACATTTGGGATTGTATCTTGGGACTTTTCTTTATGAATGTAGAGAAAAACAAGATCATAATTATAATATTTTGAATGCTTATTTTAATTTAATTACAAACATTAAATATATCCATATCATAACTTTCCTGGCTGTTGCAACATTTTAAAAATTGTATTTATTTATTCATTTATGGTACCGGGGATTAAACCCCGGAGCACTTAACCACTGAGCCACATCTCCAGCCCTTTTTAATATTTTTATTTAGAGACAGGGTATCACTGAGTTGCTTATGGCCTCACTAAGTTGCTGAGGCTGGCTTTGAATGTGCAATCCTCCTACTTCAGCCTCCCAAACCACTGGCATGTACCACTACACCCAGCTATGGCAATATTTTTAATGGCAAACTACAGTCTCAATGTTTTCATGTAACATACTTTATTTAAGTAGTTCAAATTTTTTTGGCTTGTTCATTTTTAATTTTAACAAAACTGCAGTAATCACCCTCGTATATTCTGTACAATGTTAGCATTTCCTTAAGACAAATTCCTAGAGAGTAGGGTTACAAAGTCAAAGGCTTATACCATACCATGGCTTTTGTCACACATGAAAAGCAGTAGGGTTAACTGTGTTTTCTTCATCTTTTTAACCAGAATCTGGTGGTTTACTTTTCAATCCCTTTATAGGCTTGGAAGCTGAGGTGGTAGAGGAAGGTAGGGGCGTCAAATACATCTTCAGCAGGGGATTTGCATAACTTTGAGCTGTTCTGCTGACCCAATAGGCAAATCCTTTTTCCAAGAACATTTTTCTTCCTTAACTGTCTTGGAATCATCACTTTCTGTAGATCTTCAGCCAGCAGTGAAGTTGAAATATGTAAATATGTTCCTCAGCCTTGTAGGTGGGGCTGGCTCCATGATAAATGACAAACAGTTCCTCAGAGAAGTGTGTGTGTCTTCCAGCTTTTGCTGAGAGGGTGGATTCCCCTTCCCCACCCTTTTCCCTTTCTTTGGGCTCAGGGGCCTCAGCCTGAGCCCCTTACAAAGGAGACACTCCCCCAGCAACCTTATCCCTATCTGCTACATGGCATTGCACTAGAAGTCAGCCCAACTGATTCTCTTCATGTCCCAGGGTACAGTAAATAAATCAGTCAACATGCCTACTCACTGTTTCAAAAGCTTGAGTAGTTGGGTACCCCTCCTTGCATGATCCACTTCAATCAGAGGGTACATTTGTCAGTCTTGCTCCTTCCTATGTTGGATTTCTGTGACCCAGAAAAGATTTGTGCCCTGTGATTAGATGACTTGTCATCTGACAAAGAATTCCATGGAGCTAGTGGGGGAAGTTGGGTCTTCTCATTTCCAAGGTGTCCCCATGCTCAGCAGGGGATATCAGGAGTTCCTTTAGATCAGGTAAAGAGGTCACCTCAGGGTTGTTGGATAGCATGTCACCATAGAGGCAGCCTGCTCTGCTGGTTGCCGACTCTGACTTCAGATGAGGTTTAGATGCTGCCTTTGATACTTAAACCACTCCAGTTTCGCTAGGGCAAGCAAGGGAATGTTTCTGTCCTTTGTCATGTTCTGAACATCAAATCGGGCTTTTCTTTCATTTGGAAAGCAAGTGAAAGCAGGCCATAAGTGAAGCAGGATCTCAGGAGCAGTGGTCAGCACCCCCATTCCATATCCTCTCCCTGCTTTGTGTTCTACATTGTGTGAGATTGGGAATACTGTCCCTACAGCCAGTAGAGTGAAAGTGTATCCTTAACATTCTCATTTTAGTCATTAACATCCTTGAGAAATTAGGTTTTAAGAATTTTTTCTCTGAAAAAAATCCATATACTACCTATGGAATGACTGTTGATTTCTAAAATTTTGGTCTTGAATCCTTTGAAAGTTAAGCAAAAGAGTTGGTGCTGGTACATTTATGGTTTTGGGTAAACCTTGCCAATTTCTAGAGTCAGCCTCCCTCTCTATAAAACTGGGTTGGGAGAAGGAGAGTGGAGTTGATGTTTTATAAATTGGTGCTTCTCAAATTTTAACATATGCACACCTTGCTGGAGAATCTTAAGAGACAAATTCTGATTCAGAAGGTCTGTGGGTACCAAAGAATCAGCATTTCTAACCATTTCCCAGGAAATGCCAGGCTTCTGATCCACTGTCTATTACACTTGGGGTAACAGAGTTTCAAGCTACCTGTTCTGACATTATTTCATAAAGTAATAGTCACAACTCCGGACATCAAGAGGAGTTGTCCATATTTATAGAATGGTACTGTAGGGAATGTGTCCATCTATCCTTTTGGATTTTGAGAATTTGCATCTGCATTTCCATAGTCAGAGCTGGAAGGATGTAGCCAGTCCCCTTGTCCAGTAGTTGTGGAGGAGGTGGAAGAATGGGAAAAGAGCAAAACATAACTCATAAATGAGTATGAATGCCTTCTAACTGTCAGGTAGCTACTATTGTCCCGAGTTCTAAGATGGGGAAACAGGCTCAGTAAGGCAAAGCCATTTACCCAGCATCACATGCCTAGGACTAACATCTGATCATAGGACTCTGATTCCCAAACCCTTCTTTTTCCTGGAATGGCAAATTTGTAGTTTTATAGAATGTCATGTAATTAAAATGGAGTGCTTAGCAAAGTGTTTCTCTTTAGAAGAAAAGTGTTTCTCCTTTTTTCAGGGCCTACTTTGGGAGAGGATCAAGACATTTAAAATTTTGCATCATTATCATGCAAGCAATTAAAGTGCTTAAGAGCTTAAAAGCAATTTGTTCAAGTTGGTTAAATACCCACCCTCCCCAATCTTGTTTGTATTATTAATTTACTCATCAAACTGTGGCATCAAAACCATTGTAAAGGTAGCTTTTTGTGTCTTCTGATTGGTAGATGCTTTCAGATGAAAGTGGTTTGTTTTGATGAGGTCCACAGTGAAAGGATCCAGTTCAGGATGAGTCAGAGAAACCAGCATTTTACTAAATAAACCCAGCCCTTCTTTGGCCCTTGGATGAGAACTGGTTATTTAAATGTTTTAATAAGGTGCAATTATTCTGAGAACCAGTTAGTAATGCAGCTCTTCACAAACATTAATTAGCTGATCTTCATATCACCTCACAAGACTGATAAATAGCATTAACCCTCCATTTGAGAGAACAAATGGACACGCAGAGATGAGGGAGGAAGAGATCAACTCTTGCCTTGACATGAGTATAGGAGTTAGGTGGAATTAGGAGACTATACATATTCTTCACTTAATAAATATTTATTGCAATGCACTAGATAGTATAGAGTAGTGCTATGCAATATGGTAGTCATTATTTTAAATTAAATTTGATTAGAAGTAAATACAATTAATAATTCATTTCTTCAGTTGGGCTAGCCAGACTTCAAGTGCTCAAGAGCCACGAGTGCTTGGTGGCTACCATATTGGACATTGCAGTTATAAAATACTTTTGGTGTTGCAGAAACTTCTCATGGGGTAAGATTGGTCTTGAAGTTTAGGATAACCAAAGAATAACATAAAAATTCTTGCCTTTGTGAAACTAATGTAAAATTTCCTAAAACAATGGCTGCCACTAAGTAACCCAAGTTTTGGTAAATACTTTGGGGCAATGGTTAAGGACCCAGCTTTGGGAGCTGAAGGACAAACTCATATCTTGGGAATGCCAAATATGCATTGCATGACTAGAGGTAGATTATTTAAACACTCCGTGGCACTTTGCAAATTTATGCTACTATTTGTCACTTCTCTTATTAGCCAAGATTATTTTTAAGACAATGTTGGATCCTGGAGAGCATTCTGGGAGACAGGTACTCTCCTTGGTTGCTGGTAGAAATGCAATAATATACCCTTTTAGGAAAGCAATTTGGCAGTAACTGTCAGTAGTCTTAGAAACATTTATTCTCTTTAGTTCAGTATTCCAATTCCAGGAATCTAGCCAAAGAAAATAATCAGAGATGGGCAGAAAAGTGTTCATTGCAGTGTTACTTATTAGTGGGGAAAAAAGGTAAGCAATTGGATTGGATAAGTATGGTACAGAAAAATCCCAATATTATACGAAGATTAAATATTGTTTTTGAAAATATTTGCAAATAATGATTTGCAACTTGGAAAAATGCTACAATAAAATGTGTTTACCATATGATTAAAACCAAACAATATTTTTAAAGTAAATATTTGTTGAAGCAATACTAACAATAGACTAAGTATTAAGAGTAGTATAGTAACCTATAAAGTAATAGAATAAGTTTAATATTACCTGTAAAGTAATAAAAAATATTTGAAAGATTGTTTTGATGTTTTTCTTAAAGTTTTGAACTTTATTTTGTTTTTGTTTTATTTTGTTTTGTTTTTTATTTGTTTGTTTAATTGAACTACACACCCCACTGAGGTCTGTGCTCCTTTTATTATAAGGTAAAAGAAGATTCCAAGCTGCTCCTAATTTGCCTTCTAGGAACTACTGGCTTATCCATTCTAGTATTTATCTTCAAGGTCAGGATGTTCTTCCTAATATCCAATCTTAATTCCTCTTTGTGGCCACTTAAGTCCATTTTCTTCAGGTGTCTGAGATAACTCTGGTCAAACAGCATAGGGTGTTGGGAAGAACATCAACTTCGGGGACAGGGTTCAGACCCTGAGACATCACTTCCTTGCCTTGGGATCTTGAGTGATCTTTCTGTGCTTCCATGACCTCATCTATAAATAGGGAAAGCAATAGAATCTATTCGACATCTCATGGCAGTGAGGTTTCAGTGTTAACTTCAGTAGAATATCTGGCGCATACAGGTGAATAAAGACACAGCTGACCTCAGGGACTGGCATGTGTGCTGTCCACTCATTTAATGCCCATGAGTCTCTGGAGATTGGTGGGATCTCCACTTGCCAGAGGAAGGCATGGAGACATCATGTGGTTCTGCAATATGGCTCCTGCTCTGATGTCTCTCTGACTCTGGTCTTGAGCTGTCTTTGGTAGAGAGTGGAAGCCTCTTGCACCTAAGCCATTGTATTTTGTTTATTGGCTTCCCAGGGATTCACTTAATATTGTGTAAACCCCTCAACATTTCCCAGCCTTGCTGCTCCTCCTTCTCAAGGAATATGTAAAACAGACATGGCTTTTTGTAGATTGAAAGATTTAAACAAAAGCAGGTTGAACTAAAAAGTAGTCCTGAGCTGCTAAGTGACAGTGGCTGTGAAGCTCAGCCTGGAGCCATTCCAGGAAGAATCTCCAACACTGGGGTCCTGCTTACTTCCTGACACTTAGAAAGATCTCCCAAGCTTTTTCCCTTGAAGAGGCCCTGAATTTGGTGCCACCCAGTTATAACAATTTTGTTCTGTGTGAGACCTTGAGCAAGTTACTTGATATCTCTGTGCCTTTGTTTCCTTATCCATACAATGGGGATAATAATGAGAATCTGGCAGAGTCATTTGTAGGATTATCCTGAAAGAATGTTTGTGACAGTTTTTTGAGTCCTTGTTATTGCTAAGGTAACATTATTTCCAGAGCCTTAAGGGTAATTTATTGACTGAGGGCATAACTCAGTGGTAGAGAGTGGTAGCATATGTGAGGCTCAGTGTTTGATCCTCCGCACTGCAATAAACAAACTAAAAATAAAATAAAAGTAATTTATTGAGGTACAGCTAAGTCATGGGTTCCTTTTTCTCTAACTGCTAATGGTTCTCTCATGTATCGCACTTAAGTACTTTCTAGGGCCATGTAATACAGTGAAAAAATACCAATATATTTTTGGTTGAATCCTCTGCTTGGATACCTGGTAGCTGTTTGCATTCAAGCAAGTTTCTTAGATTCTCTAAGTTTCTATCTTTTTTTTTCCTTTTAATTTACAAAATGGAAAGTGGAAGTTTCTACTTCAAGAAGATTTGTAAAGCAACTTGCATAGTGCTTATTGGTTAGTGTCCCTTGTGTGAATGGTGGCTCTTAACATTGCCATTTTTCCTGTTATCTCGCCTCCTCAGCACCTGGTCCTCTAGCTCTTGCTTACATAGCCTGTCAGTGCAGGTCTGTGGTGGTTATAGGTAGGGGGAAGGGGAGGGCAGAGGTTGGGAGGGTCTGGAGGGTCCTCTTGCAAGGTTTTGCAGGCCTGTCTCAAAGTGGACCTTGGCCTTCCTGCCTACTGAGAACAAGGTGCATGTAGAAATAGGGAAACAAAGGGCTCTAGATTAAGGCCAGCAGATCCTGGCTCCAGTGTTAGCTGTCTCTTTGTCACCATGTACCAGCTTGATTATCTAAAAATAAGAATAATAGTGCAGTGGTGTATGCCTATAATTGCAGCTACTTTGGAAGGTCAAGGCAGGGGGATCACAAATTTGAGGCCAGCATTGGCAATTTAGCAAGAAACTGCCTCTAAATAATAATTTTTAAAAAGGATCTGGGGATGTAGCTCAGTGGTATACTACCTCTGGGTTCAATCCCAGTACCTAAATAAATAAATAAGAGAATAATGAATGTCTACCTATTTTTTTGAGCTGCTGTTGTGTGCTAGGTTTAGAGTTTGAGTACAGTGTCTGGCCAGGATCCCAGTCCTGGCTGTGTATTGAATCACCTGGGGAGCTCTAACCAAAGACCAGCCCTGCTCCTGCCCCCAGTGCTCTACCACTATCCTGCGGGGAGGAGTCTGAGGCATCAGAACTCAGTAAAGCTACCCAGGTGGTTCTGAGGTGCAGCCAGGGTGGAGAAAATGTGTATAGCATATATCCTTATTAAACCTTAGTTTCTTCCCTTTTGCAAAGAAGCATACAGGGATCCTATATTGAGCAATTTATGTATGAGGTGAGCAACCTAATTTGTTTGATCCATGGGACTACGGTTATGGTAATCAAGGCTTCTTTCATGTCCCCTGCCCCCTTTCTGGCAAACTGGGGCATCTTAGAACAGCAGTGCTCTCTCTCTCCCTACCCTCTGCTCACTCCAACACAGCTGTGCAGAGTGCTGGAAAGGCCTGGCCCTTGCCTGGAGCTACAGGGGCAGTCCTTTGGCCTACTTTTGCTCCTTTCATGTTTACTGCTGGGCTGTACCCTGTTAACCATTCACACACAACCATCCACACAGCCAGTGAGGTCTCAGGATTCACCAGATAAAAGAGAGAACGCCTGCTCTCTGTCAGCATCCATCAAATGCTATCACATGGTAGTAGCTTTCCAAGGTCAGTGCCAGAGACTTGACATTGCTCAAGAGCCTAGAGGCTTTACACTAGGTGAATTTACATGGTTTATATAATTTACATTTGGTTGAAAAGTCCTTCTACTTAGTTGGGTACTTTTCTTGAGATTTATCTCAAATCCACCTCAAACTGGGAAACTGAGTTGTATTCTGAGGGCATTTAAAACTGTAGTGGTGGCATACACCCTGCTACTGAGGCAGGGGAATTGCTTAGGCCCAGGAGTTCCAGGCCAACCCAGGAAACAGTAACACCTTGTCCAAAAACAAAAGGGAAGACACAAACAAAAAACATCTTAGTGCATGTAGACACCTGGGGCCTTGCTAAAATATTGTTTCAGGTTTAGTGGGTGGGAGGATGGCCCTGAGAATCTGCATTTCTGATAAGCTCCCAGGAGATGCAGCTGCTGCTAATCCAAGACCCTCTTTTGCTTAGAAGGATTCTAAGACCTTGTTTTTCCTTCCTGCTGCTGCTTTCTCCTGCTTATCTCCCCAAGTCCAGGAGTACCAGATGTGGACTGTCATTTAATGAATGAAGTCTGTCAGTTGTATGAATCTGGCTGTCAGTATTGTGGCCTCAGTGGCAGCAGCTGCAGTGTGACAGTAGACATAGTAAATAGTGGCCATTACCATCATATCATGGAACAATTCTAACTCTGAGTATTAGGCTGTGCTCACTAGGCTTCTTTTGGTTTCTGAAATGAATAAAACTTCATGATGGAGTAGGTTATCATTTTTTTTTCTTTCCAAGAAGTATTAGTTTGAAAAATTTAGAATATTTATCATGTGTTTATTTAGTATCTTTTTTCTGATTATAACAACAATGCATGTAAAACAATAGAAAATTTAGAAAATCTAAAGTACCCAGGAAATAAGTGAGAAAAACACAAAATCCTGCCATGTGGAGATAGTTCCTCTTAAAATTTTGTTTTTCAATATTGTTTGTATATATAATCCTCATCCTCCTCTTCGCCTGATCCCTCCCACTGCCATCTAAAACAAATGTGCTCCTTATTTTGTAACTTTTAACATATTATGACCATTTCCCCAGGCCATTAAGTTTCTCTCTGACCTGACATTCAATAGCTACATAGTATACCATCATAAGGGTATACCATTATTATTTTTACCTAATTTCCTGTTGTTGTTTCCAGTTTTCCACTGCTGTAAATACTGCTGAGATCCACATTTTCAAGTGTTTGTCTGTTTATTTCCTTCAACCCTGTTTCTTTATTTGAAATTTCTGGGTCAAAGATTATGCTATTTTTTAGAGCTTTGGCTATGTGTTGTCCCCCAAGGCCCACAGAACAGTGGAACCAAGATTTACTTCCCTCCAGTCTGGCAGAGGTTTGATCAGAGAGGTTCCCATCATTCCCATTTTGTGTAAGGGAGTTGTAGAGACTGTTACTCCCCAAGGATGCCTGGAGAAGCCTAGGGCAGACAGCAGCCTGGCCCCAGCTCCTGTCTGTGTGTGTTGAGCTGCATTGCACTGGATGAGATGCCAGGAGGTTAGCAGAGTCCACCTAGACCATAGCTTTCTTCCTGGCTCTCTGAAGGTAGGAGAACTTCTGAAGGAGAGAGGAAACAGGAGAAGAAGGGCACTAAGGCGGTGTCTCCCAAACCCCAGACTCCTGTGACTGACTGGCTCCTGGATAACTCTGCTTTAGTCCTGTCGTAGACATCTCAAACCCACTATGCCAAAACTCATCTTCACTGTTCTGCTTGTGGTCTCAGCTCATCTCAGTCAGTGATAACTATGTCCTTCTGGTTCATAGGCCCCAAGACCTGGGGTCATCTTTGATGCCTGTTTTCTTTTCTTTTCTTTTCTTTCTACCAGAGCCAGCAGGAAACCCTATTCATCTTCAAAATATACCCAGGAGCTGGCCACTCCTCATCATCATCACTGCTACCATTTTGGTCTAAGCCTCCATATTCTCTCATCTGGATGCTGGCAGCAGCTTATCTATCTTACTGGGCTCCGTGCCTCTGCCCTTGCCTCCTTGCAGTTTCATATCAACATAGTAGCTAGAGTGATACTGTTAAAACTTAACTCTGGGGCCAGGAGTGGTGGCACACGCCTGTAATCCCAGCGGCTTGGGAGGCTGAGGCTGGAGGATTGCCAGTTCAAAGCCAGCCTCAGCAATTTAGTGAGGCCCTAAGCAACTCAGTGAAAGTCTGTCTCTAAATAAAATAGAAAAAGGGCTGGGTTTCTCAGTGATTAAGGGCCCCTGGTTCAATCCCAGTACCAAAACAAAACAAAACAAAAACCCTCAACACTTAACGCTAATCATATCACTCCTCTGCTCAGACTCAGTAAAGGGTCCCCATGTGCCTCAGGGCAAAAGGCCAAGTCCTCACATGACCCCCAGAGTCCTCTCCCAGCTCCGGTTCTCTCCAGTGCATCTCAGACCTCACTCCTGCCCTAGGCCCTCTGCCTTCTGCTTTATAGGAACCTGGCAGGCTAAACCTCCCTCAAAGTTTGCCCTCTGCCTGGAGCACTCTCCCTTTGTTCGTCCACAGGAGTATCTGCCTACCTCCTAGTATCTGCTTCGGTGTTACCTTGTCAACAAGCCCCGCCCCCTGACAGTCGGACTGCAGTCAGAACCCTCCTCCTGGCCCCAGCATTCCAAACCTCCCTCACCCTGCTATGTGTTTTCTTCTTTCCACAGTGTTAAATACTATGTTTTATTATTTTTAATGAGTTCACTCTGGCTGCTGTGTTAAGAATAATCTGAAAGAAGGGGGTGGGTCAAGGGCAGAACATGCTATATAATTTTCTTATTTGTTACATGTATTGACTGGAAATAAATAAAGGCTGCCCAGATGGCACAAGCAGAGACTATTTGTTCAGGGCTTGTTCTAACAAGGGAGTCAGCCACCAGCATTTGCCTTTGTCAGAGACTGAAAGGCGGGCAGGGGAGTAGGCCAGCCTCAGGTCTGCTCAGATGGCAGGTTGCTGCCCCGGGAAAGCTGGAGGCTGACTAACTCTACAAGCAAGCATCCCATGTGACGTCTTTGGGAAGTGAACAATACCTGGCTGCCTCTAGGTGGAAGTAGGGGCAAGAATTAGAAAGCTGGCCGGTTATTGACCAAGCCCTGGTCACTTTTGGCTGGGTCATTGCAGAGGTTGTGGGTTAACTGTCTGTTCCATATCTGGTCTGGCCATTGTCCATTTGTATATTCAGCCTCTCATGATTATTGTCAATCTCCACCAGGTAGAGATCTTTGTGTTCTGTGCACAAGGAAATCGCAGTGCCTAGAAAAGTCCGGCAATAGGAGGCTCTCAGTCAGTGTTTGAGTTGTGCAAGGCAGTTGGCCCATATTGTCTCATTTAGTCCTCACAAGATGAGTGAGGTCTCATTACTCCAATTTTCCAAAAAGGCAAAGGGGAATCAAAGAGTTTAGACATCTTGCTCCAGGTCATCCCACCAGTGGGTCAGGGCACTGGGTTCCACCTGACCGTAAAGCAAGTGTTCCTCTCCTTGAGGTGTGTCTAGTAGTAGTTTGTGGGAAATAGACAGGGTGGGGAGCTTGCCCATTCTATCTGGTGGCAGGATACACACCATCTTCAGAGAACACTGAATTTTTGGCCAACAATTTGAACAGAAAGCCTGTAGTCTTTCCTGACACCTGAGTTCATTTGAGTTCTCAGAGGGAGCCATTTCCTTCATAGCCTTTTCCTGAAGATGGAGAATAGTGTGGGAAAATTCACTCTAGACCCCAGTTTGGGTGATGGTCTTCCAACATCTGAGTAGGTTTCAAAGCCCCCTGCCCCCATTCAGGCACTTGTGTGCGTGCGCATACGTGTGCCTATAATTTACAGCACTTGGTACTTTTCAAGTAAAAGCATTGCCATGGCAACTCTCATGGTTGTCATTTCTTGATCTGCTATTGTCACCCATCTTGGTTTTCCATCCCTTTAATAATCATATTTAAATTTATTTACTCATAAGTGGACCCTGCAATCAGGCAGGCAGAGGCCAAAGAGGGGTGCGATGTGGAGAAGGTAAGCAGGTGTCACAGAACTCATACCTGAAGGTGGAAGCCAGGTCCATGTGAGCAGACCCTGCCAGCTGAGCCCCGACTATGTGCTGAGCCCATTCTGTGTGCTAAGCACAGCATCTCTGCTGGTAGTACTTGTTACATTCCATCACTGACTATATGGATGGTGGAGACAGGACTGAAATATGGATCAGTCTGGCTCCAACTCTGTTCTTCTTGTTATCATTCCAAAACTTCAGTGTTAGTCTTTTGGGCTGACTGGGATCGCTCCCCCAAGGTTCCAGAGGCTGAGGTGGGCAGAAGCTGGATGGAGGACTGGCTTTAGTTAAGGAGAACATTCCAGCAAGTATTGAACTGCCTGTGGAGGGAGTGAGTCCCCATCACTGGAGGAGGGCAAGCAGGGCTTTTCAGGATACTGAGGAGAGGCTTCCTACAGGAGGTGGGAAACTGGACTCGATGTTCTCTTTAATGAGCCAGTGGTAGGACTCCTCATCAGGATCCTTGGAACCTGTTATTAAGTATACTGATGAATTAGGCAACAAGAGCTAGCTAGCTGCATGAGCTTAGGCTTGAAGTAAGTGCAAAAGAACAGCAAGTCCTCTCAGACCTCTTAGGATCGAGGGAAGAGGATCTCAAGACTCTCTGAACGTAAGAGGCAGACTAATCTCAGTTTTAAATCTGCCTGAGACACCTCTGGCCCAGGCTGTTTTATCTTTGGCACCAATGACCAGATACTTCTTTGTTGTAGCAAGCTGTCTTATGCATTGTAGAATGTTTAGCAGCACCCCTCAATCACTAAATTGCAGTGCCTCCTCCACCATTTGAGACAACCAAAAACATTTTCGGACATTGTCAGAAGTTCCCTGGGAGGGGAGTGCAAAGTTGTCCTGTGTCAGCTTGTGTGATCTTTGGCAGAGTCAACTCTTGGATTTAGTTCTACCCTCTCTACTGTGAAGTAACAATACCTGCTCTAAGAATGAAATGAGATAACACTAGTCAAGTTTCTAGCACGGAGCCTGGCACAAATAGTCATGCTTGAGGAAGGAAGATCTGAGTTCTGAGTCTCTCAGCTCCTGGAAGCAATAAGTTTTGTTCTGGCCTCACATTTAATCCTCCATGTGTCTCCTGCTCCAGGTATGTGTGTGGATGCTCTTCTCCCTTTTTCTGGAGAAGCCAGGAATAGGCCCTCTTTTCCCTTCTTGTTAAGTATGAATAGGAAATTTGTTTCCATGAAGCTCTCTTGCAAGAAAAAAAAAATGCCCTGAGTAAGCGTTCAGATCTGACTTGGACAAGACAGGAGCTACAAATGCAGCTGAATATTTCATGAAGACCCTTTCAAACAACATGCTGTGCTCTTGCGGACAGTGTGGGGGAGAGAGCATGGCTTAGAAGTCAGACCATCTTAGCTGAAGCCCTTACTCTTGATGGGATTTTGATGGGGGAAATCTCTTCACTTCCCTAAGCCTCAGTTTCCTCATCTGTAAAATGTGGAGTTGTCACAATTGATTTGGGGTTTGTTGTGAGAGTTAAAGGAGGCAATGTAGGTAAGGGACCTGTATAGGTAAGGGACCTGGCAGGATGCTGGGCACTGAGGTGCTTAGTAAATAGCTCTCTAGTTGGAATCTTCCTACTCTCTTCCCAGAATTTGTGCTTTTAGGGACAGATTGTGGTTGACTAAGGCAATGGCATTGGATTCTTTGAGGAATTGGGTTTAGGGCATTTTGCTAATCTTCTTTGAACTTAAACTTTGGGATTGGGTCCAGAATCCTTGAAGGGTTTACTAGTTGGTCCCTTTCAGAAGACAGGATGTAGAGAATTTCCTGAGCTTCAAATGACCCAGCTAAGCATATTATCAGTTTTAAAATAAGCCAGCCTATCAGAAGGCTGTTTTAAAATACAGAGGTGACAAGCAAATGCCTGCCTAGACTTTGCACAAAGATAAGTAATTAAAAAGAACCAAAACAGAAGCCTGGTGAGGCTCTCCTACTTCAGACCCTGCCCCAGGCCCAGCTCCAGCGTCTGCCAGACCCTCACTCCTCCTGTTCCTGTCGGGGAGCCAAGGTTGTTGTAATGAAAACAAGAGGAGTGTGGTGTTTTGTAACTATTTTTATACCTACATCAGACTTGATGTTAGTGCTTCTGAATTATTTAACATTTTTCTTTCTCAGCTGGCCTCTCCAGCAAGTTTCTCTCTGGGGGCGGAGGGAGTTGTTTTATAGGAAACCATAGAGGCAGATAAACATTGACTGCAGGGTTTCTGCTCTTCCATAGGGCAATGCCATTATTAGGTGTCCTGTTACAAACCAGGGTCTCACATGAAAGGGAGGTGGCAAGTATCTGGGCTCCATTTTTACAGACAGAGAAACTGAATAACATGCCTACACCCACCCCAGCAGGCAGATGGGTCTTTCTGACTCTGGAGCTGGTGCAGCTTCCCCCAAGCCGGGCTGCCTGCCATGCTATCCCTTGTGCACGTGTGTGTGCATTCATAGGCTCACATCAACAGCTAGCTTATGGGTTGCCAGATCAAATCACCCCCAAACAGTGTGATGGTAATGGAGGTGAGAAAATGGGCCTCAGAAAGCAGAGGAATGGGAAGACGAGAGGAAGGGTCTCTTTGTGACTGTATATTGAAGTCACAGGAAGACTAGTGGCTTTAGCAGGGAGTCCATCCAGTGCACTTTGTGGCTCCCCAAGGCATTTAGTGCAAACTCTGTCAGTTCCACGTGTGTGGAGTAAGGTGGGGCCCCTCCCTCACAGTCCAGCCCCCTCTTTCCAGTGGTGTCTGCACCTTGGGTCTCTTTGAAAGGGCGATGATTGGCAGCTCTAAACCACCTCTAACAATGGGAGGCAATGAACTGAACTCTTATCTTCTGCCTCTCATAATTAAAGTCCATCATAGACTTTTAATGGGCATTTTGAAATAGACATCCAGGCTTGAAAGGAATCCTGCTGTAGATTGAGATGGTCTCCCCGCCACTGTCTGCCTGATATCTGTTTTTATTTCAGAGCCAGAGAAGATTACACATTTCCTTATTCTGTTCCTTTAGCTCCTATCTAATTATCAGTGACCCCCAGATGACTTCTCATTCTACCATACGTGGAAACCCAGTTAGAATTATTTTATGAACTCTCAATGAGAGATGGGCCTCTGAAAATTAGCTAGGGACACTTACTTCAGAAGTGCCCATCGTTATGGTTTCAATAAAATTCCATAGGATAAAGCAGTTGTTAGTAATGTTAATAACAGCTGTAGTTTGATAGGAATGCAATTTATGACTATATCAAGTGATTTCAAATTCCGTTAAATGAAGTCATATTTGATGCAGGCAAATTCCTTGGTATTAAATTTTAAATAGCCATAAGAAATACTGGGTTCTTCATGTAGATGTGTGTATTAAGGAGGACCCTACATTTTTTTTTCTGGATAATTTTATTTATGAAGACGTGCAGATTAGACTATGAAAACGTGCAATGACATTCCAAGATATTTTCATAGGTGAAATAATTTGATTTAAAGTTTTATGAGTATTAAAAAACATTGGCCAGTGTGTTTTCACACATCTCCATTTGTGATTCTGCAAAGAGGAGAGAAGAGGAAGTCACATGTTAAAAATTCTTGCCATGTGCCACACGCCTGCCTCAGCTCATCTGATGCACCCTAGAAGAGCAGTGCTCACTGACGGCAGTGCTGAGGCCCTGGAGGGTTCAGTAACATCTCTAAGGCTGCACTGCTGGTAGAATTGGCTTTGAACCTGGGTGTATCTGACTAGAGCACATGCTCTTACCTCACCCCATCCTGACTCCAAGGGCTGGTTTTCAAGCATCTTTTCCCATTGCATGTGGATGTGTGGGTGGTAGCTCTTTTTCCCTCAGGGAGAAGAACTTCCTGAAAAACTGCTTGTATCAAAATAAGTTTTAAGAAATGCCCAATTAGATGGGTTAAAGGTGTTCTTGCACTGCAGGAAGCCTCAGAGCCTTACCTCTGCTGGTGTGAGTCTCCAGTAGAGATAAATAGCACATGAGAGTTCCCAAACTTCCCACCTGAGAGTGGAAAGTCAAAATTGACGAACATCTCACAAGCAGGGCTCCTTCAGAAACTCTGGGAAATAACTCCGTGGATTCCTGAATGCACAGGGTTATGGTCATTGTTCAGATTTTAGTGCTGTGGTTGAAGCAGGAGCTTTGAGAGCCCTGCAGGGCCTTGACAACTAGCCCTCTTGAAACCCCAAAAGCCTGCCCCTCCCTCTTCCTCTCCTTCTCCCTCTCTCTCTCCCTCTCCCTCTCTCTCCCTCCCTCTCTCTCTCTCTCTCTCTCTCTCTGACATCTTAGTCTCTCATATAAACAGAATTGCATTTTGTTCTAACCCTTCCCAACCTATTTTATAGGAACTGAAATATAAAGAATAAGGCTTTAACATTGTCTTCATATGTTATCAAGAGAGGAATAAAACCCTTCACCATGTATTGGGGAGGATTTGCATTGTTGAAAGAGAAAAAAGACAAAGATAAGCTTTTAATATATATATGGAACAAAGAGAACACAGCGGATTAGAATCAAAATATTTAAATCTGTCTTATTCCATTAAGAGAACTTTAAAGAATTGTTTCTCTCCCATCCTCCTCGCCCCTTTCTTCCATACATAAACACAAAGCAAATGAAGTCTCAAACTCAAAACCTCTGTATGTTGGATCTGGAGGGAATGGAGGAATAATTTGTCTTATAATATAGTTGGGGAAACTGAGAGCACAGAGAAGAGAAGAGCCTTACCCCATCCCTCAAAGCCAGTTCATGGGACACCAGGCCGAGGTGTGGAGAGAGGGCTAATGTCTCCATGTTTGAACCCTTCCAGTCTGGCAGACCCTCCTGATCTTTTTACCTCCTCACATTACACCTAGGAGTGGGTGTTATTCTCATTTACAGCTGAGGAAGTGAGGCTGGGAAGTGTTGAGCAACATGTCCCTTGGCTGGGAACTGCCATGTCCTGGGATTTGAACCCACTATGAAGTCCATATCACAGTGTCAAGTCTGCAATGTGAATTTCTTGACGGCCAAAATAATTTTACCATCTCACCCACTCCTCGTCCCTGACTCATAAGAAAGAGCTAGGAATTGTCCTGATTGCCTTCAGAGAAGCCAGGAGGGAACAGTCCCTGGCTGTGGTTGCAGTGGCTGCCAATCTGAACATGAGCAAGGAGCAGACCTCATACCTGTGGGCGGGAGCAATTCAGCTTGCTTGTTCCCAGATGCTCAGGTGGATTATAAGCAGTGGGATGAGTCACAGAGCAGACAAAGGCCACTGACTCAGCACGTAGAGGGAGGGGAGATGCCCTTGGTTCTTAACCCCACATTGCCATAGTCTACAGGAGTGCTTTCAAATTCCTTCCTGTGTGTTTTTAAAAGCAAGATACATTTTTTTTTTCTCTCTCTCTTTGATCACCATTGCTAAACACAGCTTGTATTTGGGAGCTTAGTCATTCATTTACATAGCCTTTCAACTGTATTTGTCAAGAGGGTCTGATTTCCCAAGCTCTTTGGTGGGCAAAGTCAGAGGAAAAGACAACTTCTACCTTCAAGGAGATCACAGGCTGCTGGAAGACACAGTCATGTGACAGAATGATTGATGGGAAAGGGGTATAAATGTATAGGGACATACAAGAGTCACCTTTGCCTAGTCAGTGATGGTCTTACAGAAAAGAGTAAACTTGAACTATGGAAAGGTGATCAGAGTTAGGGTGACAGGAGAGGACTTTCCAGTTGCAGGGAACAGCATAGGTCAATACATAGGAAAATGAGAAACCAAGTTCCAAGTGGACTCAAGCAGAGGATGTGGTGTTAGGTGGCACAGCTG
>CM053399.1:59691364-59713552 GCA_028644305.1 Xerus rutilus | reverse complement strand
CTTCTTCTTCTTCTTCTTCTTCTTCTTCTTCTTTTTCTTTTTGGTACTGGGGATTGAATTCAGGGGTACTTGACCACTGAACCACATCCCCAGTGCTATTTTGTATTTTATTTAGAAACGAGGTCTCACAGAGTTGCCCTAGTGCCTTGCTTTTGCTGAGGCTGGCTTTAAACTTGCAATCCTCCTGCCTCAGCCTCCAAAGCCTGGGATTACAGGTGTGTGCCACCATACCTGGCTCAGTTTGGTAGCTTCTTAAAAACAAATATAATCCTACCTTGGAACCCAGATGCTCGACTCCTATGTATTTATCAAAGAAAAATGAAAGTGTATTTATATACAAAGACCTGCATAATAATGTTCATAATAGCTTTATTTGCAATAGCCAAAAATAGTAAGTGATGTAAAATGTCCTTTAACAGATAAATAGGTAAATAATTTATGGTATGCCCACACAGTGGAATATTACTCACCCATAAAATGGCATGAATTCTAAACCTAGTGGATAAGGACTATTACTTTTCCTATTCATCCAACAATGTGGATAGGGGCATGAGAATACTTATAATGAGTGGAAAAGCCAGATAAAAATAATATGTTTTGTAGGATTTCATTTTTTTAAATTTCTAGCAGGGCATGGTGACACATACCTTTAAACCCAGCGACATGGGAGGCTAAGGCAGGAGAATCACAAGTTTGAGGCCAGCCTCAGCAAATTATGGAGGCCCTAAGCAACTGAGTGAGACCCTGTCTCAAAATAAAAAAGAAAAATAAAAAGGGCTGAGGAGGATGTAGCCCAGTGGTAAAGCATCAGTGGGTTCAATCCTCAGTACCAAACCCCTTCCCCAAAACAAAAAACAAACAAACAAACAAACAAAACCCAATTAAACTTCTATTAAATGCCTAGGAATCCTTTATGATAGCAAATCAGTGCTTGTCTGGAGAGGAGAGAGGGATCATGAAGGGGGACAGGGAATCTTTGAGGACTGATGAATATATTCACTCTTTTCATTATATGATGATTTCATAGTTCTATACCGATATCAAAACTCAAGTAGTTGGGTGTGGTGGTGTATGCCTGTAATCCCAGCAGCACGGGAGGCTGAGGCAGGAGGATCTCAAGTTCAAAGCTAGCATTGGCAACTTAGTGAGGCCCTAAGCAACTTAACGAGATCCTGTCTCTAAATAAAATATAAAAAAGGATTAGGGATGTGGCTCAGTGGTTAAGTGTCCCTGGGTTCAATCCCCAGTACTATATACACACACACTCCTCAAATTGTACAATTTAGACATGAGCACTTCATTGCATATCAAGTATAGCTTAATGAAGTTTCTTTTTTTAGTTGGTGTTCACTATGAGGAAGGACAAATAACTCACTCATAAATGGAGGTTTGCTTATGAGATGATGGATTAGTCCCAGATTCTGCCACAATGAACAACAACCCCAACTGGGCCACTCACTGGCATCTTGGGAGAGCTGCTTAATCTCTGGGAGCTGAGTTTTCTCCATATGAAACTAGTGGTAACACATCTACAGCATCTCATTGCTGTGGCCTTTGAAGTACTTCATTGACATAAAGCTCTTAACATGAAGCCCAGCAGATAGTAGATGCCTCTAATGACTGTCTATTAGGATAGTATTACTTATTACTCTTAGGTCTGGGGAGTACTTAGATACCCTAGACCACCTGAAAACAGAAGAAGATTCCTTTGACTGGACCTGAGTGAAGTGCAATGCTCTGTTCTGCGTTGGGGCATAGACATGAGAGCTTCCAAAGTGCTCTGGAGCAGTTTGCTCTCCTTGGTTGATGGGCATGTTCTAATTTCACAAATACCAGCCCTATCCAGCAAAAAATTCTTTTTGGATTAGGAGGACTTCCCAAAGGAAGTGACTAATCACAGAATTTCAGAATTAGATGAGACAGGAACAGCCCTAATCCAACATTGTCATTTTACAGTGATGAAAATTGAGCCTGGGGAAGGAAGTTTCCTTGTCCAGGTTATGAAATGGTGGCACCAGGTGGGAAGCTGGCCTCCCAGTGAATGCTCTTGCCTGTGTGTGTGGCCCTGCCCTCCAAGGTAGATGTTTCTCATAGATAGAATAATGGCATGGTCAGCTGAGGCCATGTCCAGATGATCAGAACTCACGGATTCTGAATGAATGAGATTTTCTGTCTCCATTTGAGGTTCAAGGAGTTCAGGAGGCCCCTGGCCAAGGGCTGGGCTTTCTTTGCCCGTGATATAGACAGGGTTGCTTGGTTGGGTTCTACCTCTGCTCGGCCTCTCAGCCTCTGCCCTGTTTCAGATCCATTTATGTAAGATGGCTTTGGAAATGCCTGCTAAAAAACAATTGAAAACAAATTGGATTTTTATTGCTTTGGTCATATGTATAGGGGTTAAAAAGTTCTGTTTCTAGTGACAAGGAGTTCAGAAAGGTAAATTTTTTGGAAGCCCAATTTCCAGAAAATTGACACAGAGGCAGCTCTAGTGAGAGGGTAGGGGTATCCCCCATGTGTTTGAGTCTTAGCATTTCTTGCTTATAGACATAGGCAGGAAGATGGAATGTCCAGATGGCATCTTGACCATCATTTTTTCTCTTGGTTCTTGGTGTAATTCTGTGGGTTTGGAAGGCAATGGGTTTACAGGCCTTGGTGACAATTGAGAATGAGACTTGAATTGGTTCAGTGCCTTCTCAAGAGCAGCAGCTACTGTGCAGCAGGGGTTGAACCTATGTCCTCCTGTGCAGCATCCGTCCCAAGCTCTTCACTGCTGCAGGACAGCTATTCTGAGATTTCTCTTAGGGGTCTGAGCTTGAAGAAAGTGCCTTCCTCTGTGTGTGTGTGTGTGTGTGTGTGTGTGTGTGTGTGTGCGCGCGCGCGTGTATGCATGTGTGTGAGCAGAGGCGCAGGGAGGACCGAGGGATTATTTTCCCCTTTAAGGGCAAAGCCAAGTTGAGTTTTAAGATAAATGTATCTTGTGTTTCACTTCTCAACATAGGATGCCCAAATACGCTCCATGAAGAGGCACAAATAATTGATCTTTCTTTTTCTTAAAACATTTGCCATATATGCTTTCTCCATGTTGCATGCATGCTTACATATACTTTTCTCCATTTTTTTATGGATATGATTTTTTTTTGAGGGGGTACATACTTCAACATGTTTCTTCTAAAAGCAAAGACATTCTCATTTATCACCACAATGTGAAATTTATACCTGAGAACACTAATAATAATATATAATTATCATCTAGTTTTTAGTCCATATTCAGATTGGCCCAATTATCCAAAAATGTCATCATGACTTTTTTCCCCCTAAACTAGGATCTAAACACAATTTATGCATTACATTTGGTTGGTATGTTGAACCAACATTCCTAATAAGCAGTTTTCATGAGCTGGAATCATCTCTAAATTAGAGTGAAACAGTCCTCTCCAGCTGAGGCAGCTGTTAGGGGCTGACCTAGAAGGTCTCATGGGAATACGTGTGCCTTCCCTCTGATGTCTGCTGACCAATCAGTAGGAGGAGCTGGAATCACTGAGCCAGGATGGAGAGTCTCCGTGCTGCAGTGGAAGGTAGAGCCACGCAGCTTCCTGATGCAAAGGCTGTGGATTCAGAGGAGCTGAACCAGAGCCCTGAAGCCATGGCTCGTGACTCAAGAGTCAACTGGGAGTTGACAGAGGAGTCATAAGCAGGGTAGTATAGAGTGTGAGCCCATGGACATTTTGGGAACAAGGGACAATTGCCAGGAGTTTGGGGACCCTTTCTGAAATAGGATCAGATATGGACAAAGAGAGTCCCTGAATGTGTGTTTTTACTCTGACTTCTTTTTTTAAATTTTATTTCGTATTTCTAGTTTTCAGTTATAGCCCTTCCAGAATGAACATGCCATTGTAGACACAGGGATTTTTTTCTTAAATTTGCTGTAGCCTGATTAGATGGCCCTTGATTATCACAACATCATTAAGACATGTTGTAACTAGTATTTGGCTGAGGTTCCTACCATGGGTGCCTCTAGCCCTCTGTCCTGGCTTCCGTCATGAGGTGACCATCACCTGCATCTGCCCTCCTTTCTGTGGTGCTAGTCGCAGCTCTCGCGCTGATGCAGTGCCTGGCTGTGGTGCAGTGAAGATGCTCTTGGAATAGATACACTGGCCGAGTTGTAAGTGCCGTGATGGGGAGAACGCCATGGGAGCACACGGGCAGGGAACGGATAAATGCATGCATGCATGCATGCATGAAGATGTGATAATTAGAATGTTTTCTAAAGGGTTAGTACTAGGAGATTATTGGAAGATGTGGTGAATATTTATTTGATGGATACTTATAGAGTGCTTATTATGCCATAGCACTGTTTTAATGGCTGTGTAAATAACACATTTAATTTTCTTATAAGCCTAGTGGTTAAGGACTACTCCTTTTCTTACCTCATGTTTGAGGAAACCAAGGCATAGAGAGGTTCAGTGACTCATCCAAGTTCACATGGGTTAGAATGTAGTGGGATCAGGACTTGATTCCAGATAATTCAGCTCCAGAATCCACTCCTAGCCATGTCACTTTATGTTCCAGGGTCAGAGAAATCGTTTCAGGAACTGGTGGGTGCAGAGCTCCTTACCAGAGCTGCTGCTAATGCTGTCCTGGGCTCACAGAGAGCAGAGGGCCTGTTCCCAGCTTTGTTGTCTGAGAAAGGCAGGTATCTTTGCCCTTCTTGGGCCTGATGTCTCACACCCTGTTGACCACCCTAACGGGGCCGGATTTCAGTGATAGTGGATGCTTCGTGAGGGTGCTCTGGGACCTTAATGAGTGGCTAAGGCACTGATAGAGCTGGGAAATCTGTGTCCTCTTGGGGTGTTCAGGAGGGTTCCTGAGCTGTCATGGTGGCTGCACCCAAACCACCTATCCCTCCATATGACCTGATCTCGTCACCAGGATTTCAGACCAGCACAAAAGTTGAGCCAGGGGAGCTCTGTTGTGTGGTGGCCGAGTGAAACCCCAGGGTTCTGCTGGGCTTCTCTGTAAAGTCAGAACCAGAGGCAGCAGCTCCCTTGGCAATGTAATTCTGTCTTATAGAGGAGCATTTGTTGGTGTGTTCAGTGGTTTGAATTTGCCCATAGCTTGTCCTCACACGTTGACAGAGCTGAAGTAGGACCAGCAGTGCAGCCTTCCAGAGTTGGAAGGGAGCTTGAACAGCTAACCATCTCCTGCAGAGGTTTTGATCATTGCCACTGAACAAATCTTTCCTAAGCTCCTAATCATGCCTGCACACGAGATAGGAAAAAGAAAATAAAAACACTGTAGGGAGTGCTGGGGCTGTAGCTCAGTGGTAGAGCACTTGCCGAGCACATGTGAAGCACTGGGCTCAGTCCTCAGCACCACATAAAAATAAATAAATAAAATAAAGGTATTGTGTCCATCTACAACTAAAAATATATTTTAAAAAAACAACACTGCAGGGAGCTTACAATCTAGTGAATGTTCTAATTCTCAGCCTTTTGTGAAAAGAAGAACTGGGAGGGAGAAGAGGTGCTGCAGGGGATCATAGGACAGCACTTGGCACCATGGGAGAGAGGGAGGTCCAGCTGGCACAGCCCAGAGGGACAGGGTGGACAAGGGCAGCTCAGGCTCTAGAGTCAACATACCTAGATTTGATTCTTGGGGCCACTACCTATTTGATCTGTGATAGAGAGCAAATTGCTTCACCTCTCTGAGTCTCAGTTTTCCCAGCTATAAAATGGGCTAATAGTATCTATCTGGTGGGTTTAACCAGGATAGTGCCTAGGGCATTGCATTAATTGACATCCAACAAAATAAAAGGAGGGCCATTTAGCACAGGGATATGTATTTCCACAAACCTCAGCAGGTTCTAAGGGCATTACTCAGTCTTAGCCACTTCAGTCCCTGGACTTCACTGGCAACCTAATGATGACCATGTGGCCAGGCAAGCTATATCCTCCTAGCACTTGACACCTTTGTGGGGCCTCACTTTCCCTGTCCCCAAAATGGTCAAATAGCCTGGATCAGTCTAGAAGGGTTTACTGCATGGAAGCAGGAAGCAGAAGACAGTACAGATCATGCCTGCTGAGCTTGTAATGCAGCAGCCTTATCCACTCCTGTGTGTGTAGAGGCACACAGGGATAACTAACCAGGGACTAAGGCTGGCCCCACATGGAAAGGGGTACTCAAAGAATTTTTCTTTCCTATAGGTGTGTGGAACCTAACTATGGAGGTTTAGAGAGAAGGCAAGAGAAAGAAACAGAAAGGAACTCACACTTATTACTTGCCTACCATATCTAGGCACTTCACATCTCTAAGCTTCTAACCCTTGCTGTGAGCCCAGTAGGCAGGAAATATTATTACTACCTTGTTTTGAGATGGCCTCAGTGAGGCGCAGAGAAGGCAAATAGTTTGCCTACAGTTACACAGCTCTCTGAATTTTAAAACACTTTCCACTAAACCTCTCCTATTCACAGTGTGACAAGACAGGACTACATCTTGGGAGACAGGGAGTTGGCATCAAGAGGTGACACTGTAATCCCTGTTTATATAAACAGTTCTAGGAGGAAGCTTATTAGCCATTCATGTTTGTGGAGCAGCAGATAGTCGGGGTTCTGCATAGTGGGGTTGGAGCAGATCTAGGCTCTGCCCTTGTGAGAAGTAAGAAGAGTAAACATAATCATCTCAGGCGTGGTCAGAAAGGTGATGTGATGGAGAAGGACTGGGAAGGTGGGGTCATGGATATTGTCTTAGTTTGGGCTCTCCTGAGGCAGCCCCCAGAAAAGAACCTGGGGGTAAGTCATTTATGTGCAAGGTTGATTCCAGAAAGCCTGGTAGAGGGACTAGGGAAGAGACGAGGAGGGGAGGAAAGCTTATAGAGGGTGAATTCATGCAGAGGCCACCCCTGTGGGTGGCTAGGGCTCAGTCCTACTGTGTTCTCTGAAAAACTCTGAAGCAATTGCTGGACAGCTGCTCCATCAGGGGGTAAAAAGTCTGAGGCATTTACCCACCAGCCTGTGCTCCTCACTGCTATGAATTGCTTCTAGAGGCATTAATTCCAAGCTACATGCACTCTGCCCTACGTGTGGGTTCTTACTGCCCCAGTTCCCAGTGCCTGACTTGAGGTAGGAAGCCTGCATGATTTGGAGAACATCCATGAAAGCCACATGGGTTCATATGTCCTCTAGAGATGGTATAGTTGGAGGTGACATTGGAATTGAGACCTGATCGAGGCAACTATGGAATAGCCAGAATGGTTTTTGGGGACTCATCCTTTATCCCTTTAAGGGAACCTGCAGAAAGCTCATCAGCATTGCCCAGCAGGTGCATATCCCTAGCCAAAGTGGATCTCTGCCATCCTCATGCCCTAGTGACCTGTCCACTGCGTCACACAAATATGCCTCACTCTTCTTTAGCCACAGAACTTACAAATAGCCTTAGAAAAATACATCCCTCTTCAGATGATTTAAGTCCTGCTCAGTCATACCAGAATCTACCTTTAAATGCTTCAAACACTCTCAAATAGCTCTAAGATGTGCCCAAGTGTTCCCACTACTTTGCCACACAGCTATATTTAGTCACAATGCCCATTTCCAGCCCTTTAATAATTCTGCTTTTTCTGGAAGAGAAGCTCACAAAAGATTCATCTTTCTGGCTTATTTAAAAACAATCACCACTACCACCACCACCAACAACAACAACAATAATACACACATACACATACACGCACACACCCCACTTTATAAATCAGGCAAAAGAAGACCAAAGGGGTACTTAATTCTTCCCATTATTCCACTCAATAGCAAACTTTTAAAAGCCCATGCAATTACATTTTTTTGGAAAAATAATAATGATTATTCTGTAGTGAGCTTCAAATAAGCCCAGACCCTACCAAGCACCTCTGTAAGTCCTTCTGCACTGTGTGATACTCCCACGACTGCACTGAGTGCTGGGAAAAGCAGCCCTTCTTCAGCCACTGGTGCTTGGTTCTGATGGGCTTCCCTGTTGTGTGTGCCTTCCTTTCTTACCCGCTACCATTTCTAATATCTTTAACCATAGAAAAGGCAAGCATGGTTTATTTGGGATGAAACATCGCTCTCCCTGAAAGTGCAGATGCATTGCTTTCTATTTACAATGGGATATTTCGTGGAAAATCACTGTTCATTCCCTCTTGTGGATCACTGATCAATAACAGAGCCGATGTATTAAATACCTACTATGTGCCAGATATTTGGCAGATTTTCTACATAGTCTCCTTTAATGTAATATTCACAATGATGTTATCAAGTAGCATAATTCTCCTTAAAAGATGAGAAGCTCAGCCTCTGTGACTTGCCTCAGGTCACACATAAGACAAGAAGACAAGATTCTGATCCAAGTCTGTCTGTCTCTACAGCCCATGAGCCCATAACCTGTTGTTTCTCAAAGTGAACTCTCCAGCCCAGCGGCATCTGCCTCCCCTGGGGACTTGCTGGAAATGCCAGTCTTCAGGCTCCTCCCCTGACCTGGTGCAGGAGACTCCCTTGCCAGTGGGTCTCCTCAAGCCCTGTCTTAACAAGCCATCCAGGTGATTCTGATGCACAGCAAAGTTTGGGAAAAATGGTCACACCCATCTGCTTACTAATAATACATGTATTATTAGTGTATTATTTAAACCAGTGGTTAAAAGTTGATGGAATTTTTAAATTCACCAATCTCTTTGTAAGTATAATTAAAATGGAAAAAAAACTGAACAAACTTCTATTTTTCCTTTAATAAGTAAGCCTTTAAAATTTTGAAATGTTCTAACTTGCAGCCAGCCATTTGGATTGGTATTGCAGCCTCACGACTTACTAGCTGTGCAGTCTTGGGAACGTTGCTTAACTTCTCTAAGCCTCGGTTGGTTCCCAGATCTGCATTTTGCAGATGATAATGATCCTTTATAAGATTCTTGCAAGGATGAAATGAGTCAGTGTCTGCGAAACTGTTTAGCATAGTACCGAGTGTATCATAAGTCCAATAAATATTAGCTAATTGTTAATAACTAATTATATGATTAGTTTGCTTATGCTAGTTCTTGGTAACAGTATCTAAACTGGTTAATGCTTTCATTTAATTACTTGCTTATTTTATAGTATTAGGGATTGAATCCAAGGCTTTACTCATCATGCCAGGCAAGTGTTCTACTACTGAGCTACACCCGAGCCTGGTTAAGGCGTTTGTAATTGTATCCTTCATTAAGAAGCTCAGCAGCAGTTTTATGAAGTAGTTTCTTATAACTGAACTGAGTGATATTTTTAGGGCCTGCCATTCTGTTTGAATCTTAGCAGTAAGTATAGTTATCAGAGCAACTGTCCAGAAAACACCATCAACGTGTCCACAAAACGTTATCAATGGAAATCTGATACAGAGTAGGTGCTTTCACTTTGTGGTGGAACAATGAATTAAATGAGTAGTCAATCACAGATGCCAATTCTAGCCTGAAAATTGTCTCACATAACACTGTTGAGTTGGGGCTGTCAGCAGGAAGCTGTCTCTTAATTTTTTCCTATAGGGCCCAGCACATAACATAGATTCTGGAGAAGTAGATGATCAATAATTACTTGTTGACTGAATTTATGAATTTTTTTACAGCAATGCTTGTTTCTTTAATCTCTTCTATCATAGCATGCTTTGTGATGCTATAAGCAAAGATCAGAGTAAAAGTATATTTCTCTCCCTATATACTCCACTGCCCAACATTTTTTAAAAATGAAATTTTCAAAGAGCTGTCAAATAGGACTGAGAAGCCTAGAGACTTGGAACTTGGCTCTGTTTTGCTACCAGGCTTGGATGTGATAAAGGCCAGTCGCTTACCTCTGGGGCTCTTTTATTCATGTGCAAATGGAGAAGGTCAGGCAGATCAGTGTTTTCCACCAGGGAGGGTACCAAATGGCTGAGTGTGTTACCTAAGCGAGGTGTTAAATAACATTGAATCACATGGTGACCAAGTTTGGTTTCAATTCCTTTTCATTCTTTGTGATTTAGTTGAGGAGAAAGCCTGATTTGGGTGCAGATAGGTATTTAGTACCTCAGTGACCCTTGCTCATCTCACTGTTTAACAAAGGCCTGTCTGGATAAGGAGGCAACAAGACTGACCTTTTTTATTTTCTTGGTATTTATTCTTTAACTTTTTCCTTCTATCCATGAAAAGATGGAGTTTCCTAAATTACCATGATGAGATACATTTTTCTTTTTAATAAGCTGATTCGAGAAACAAATAGTTGAATTTAAATAAAAGATGCTAGGCTAATAGTGCAGGAAGTCTGTGGCTACGTCTGAGATCTAGAAGATGAAGGGGGCTTCATATGAAAAGCTAGAAGACTGACACAGTCCTTGGGCTCTGCCATCTGGGAGACAATGTGGGGAGGAGAGGAAGCTTTGGTCAAGATTGTGTTTCTGGCCCAGCATTGTAGTGCATACCTGTATTCCCAACTGTTCAGGAGGCTAAGGCAGGAGCGTCACAAGTTCAGGGCCAGTCCTGGCAACTTAGTGAAACCTTCAGCATCTTACCAAGACCTTGTCTCATAATTATTATTATTATTTTTTTGGTACTGGGGATTGAACTCAGGGGCACTCCACCACTGAGCCACATCTCCCAGCCCTATTTTGTGTTTTATGTAGAGACAGGGTCTCACTGAGTTGCTTAGCACCTTGCCATTGCTGAGGCTGGCTTTGAACTCAGCGATTCTCCTGTCTCCGCTTCTCTAAGTGCTAGGATTACAAGCTTGCGCCACTGTGCCAGGCTCCTGTCTCATAATTAAAAAATTAAAAGGTCTAGGGAAGAAGCTCAGCAGGAGAGTGCTTATTTAGTACATGCCAAGAGTCCTAGTTTCTATTCCCAGTACCCCCTGCCACTTACACACAGATTGCAGGTCTGTGTAGTCAAGCCAGGAGAAAGCTGGGAACTTTAGTCCTGGGACAGTGCTTGAAGCCACAGCCACCAAAGTGAGTCCCCTTTATCCCATACACACTCACCCTGGATTTCTGGTCCTAGCTCTGTATGTATATTGTAGAAACCTTCATAAATGATGATGTAGCAGTCAGGGTTCCAGATAAGAACATAAAGTTCAGCTCACATCTAGAATCCAAAAATCCTAAAGAGATAATTGTAGATTCAGAGAAAGCCGATGGACAGAAATGTTCACCATGGTGGTGTTTATATGCTCAAATGACTGGAAAGCACCCACCTGTTCAACAGTAAGAGTTAGATACAGCACCCCTGGGGCAGAATGTTAAAGAGCCTATTCAAAATCATATATAAGGGCTGGGATTGTGGCTCAGTGGTAGAGCTCCTGCCTCGCATGCGTGAGGCACTGGGTTTGATCCTCAGCACCATGTAAAAATAAATAAAAATAAAGATATTGTGTCCATCTACAACTAAAAAAATTTTTTTAAAAATCATATATAAGGGTAGTGTAGAGATATGGGAAGAACGTTTATGGTACAATGCAAAGAGAGAAAATGGTATACTTATTTGTATCTAGAGCTTTATTTCAATTACATAAAAGACACAGGAATAAGTAAATGTGTGAGCGCGTTCATAGTGGTCTTTTCTGGTTGAAGTGATTATGTCTTTTAAAGATGGTTTTTCATATTCTAAGACTTTTCTACATTTGGAAACATGACTCTGCTTTCCCTCTCCTGCCACATCATAGACGTCAGTCAGATGGACCAAATTAAAATCCTGGCTGTGCCATTATGAATGTGTGACCTTGCACAAGTACTTAACCTTGTGGTCCTCAACCTCCTCACCTGAAAAACCAAAGAATTCCTTTCCCATGGGTGGTTGTGAGCATTAAATGAGATGATGCGTGCGAAGCACTTGTTGGAGTGCCTGGCTCATAGCAGTTTCTCCATAAGTAGTACCTGCCATTATTTAATGATAGGCATAATTGCTATTGTTGTCATTGTTTTTCATATAATTATTTTTACTGCTGAATTGAGAAGGTGTATCAATTTACTGTTCCAAAGAGAAAGAGTCAAGCTGTAAAAAATGTGATTTTGACGTCCCTCCCCTCTGCTCCGTGCATAAACGCAGACAGTCTGCGGACTGATGGAGTGAACAAATGCGCATGCGTACACGCCAGCTCTGGTGCTGCATGCTGAGTTTGGCTAACAGGAGGATCCCTTCACCTAACATACACCTACAGAGCCTTCTGTGCCAGATTCTGGGCTCAGCATATGCAGCTTTCCTGCTTTTTAAAAAATTAAATAAAATTCGCAGAACACAAATTAACCTTTAACCATTGTAAAAGAAGTATGCAATTCAGTGATATTTAGCACATTCACAATATTGCACAACCATTGCCTCTGTCTAAATCCAAGATGTTTTCATTACTCCAAAAAGAAACTGTCCCATTAAAGTGCTTACCCTTGCTTCCCCAACCCTGGCAACCACGAGTCTACTTTCAGTCTCTTCAACTTTATTTCTAATTTTCTCTGGACCCATGTATAGGATTTGAACCTTGCCTCCCCTTGGTTGGGAAGGCAACTTTTTCCCTTTGCCTGTAGGTCAAAGATCCCATGAAATAAGCATGTGAACCCAATTCTCACTTCCTTGGATGGAAGTCTTTGGTTCTCTGCAGTTGAAACTAAAGGGACACAGTGAATTCATTTAAAATGCAGTTTGGTTTTATTTTCTCATAAGAGATTTTGGACTTTTAATTTGGGCTTTATCAGAATGTCAGGTAATCCAGCTCTAGTTCACTGGAGGACCCCTAGTGGAGGGATTTGCCCTTCTAGTGACAGTTTCCCTAGAACCTGTTGGTGTGAGATTGAAATGGGGCAGCCTTGGCTGGTGCGCTAGCAACTGTTCCTTGGGACTTGGGACTATCTTGCTACCCATGAACTAAACCTGAGTTCAAATCTTGGCTCTGCCATTCTTTAGGTGTGTGACCTTGGTCAAACGCATGCAGTCCTTGAGCCTCAGTTTCTATGTGTCTGAAACAGTGATCACTGTGAATATTTTGTAGAGAGTGAAACAAGGTAAGGGCTGTGAGAGGCCCCCAGGGAATTATTACCATCATACTCTTGCTTTGCTCCTTGGCAGTGGAGCTGTATGTTACCAAGAGTACTCAAGAATCTCTAGAACAAGACAATCTGGGTTTAAACTTTAGTTCTGCTGCTTACAAATCATGGGCCAGTGGGTTCCATGGAAAAGAAGACCATGAAGATAGGCAAACTCACTTCGCACTAGATGCTTTCATTTAAAGCTCTGGGAACTAAACAAATTCCTTCACCTCTCTCAACCTCCTCATTGGCTGGAGGGGAGTAGCAGAGCCTCCTTCCCAGAGTTGTTGGGATAAAATAAGACCATGCATGTGAAGTGCTGAATGTCATTTCTGGTACTTATGGTGCTAAACATGTGAACATGGACTCAAATGTCTTCATGGGCCAGGTTGGGTAGCCATCTGGGGTGCTAAGTGAATAGGAGAAGGAAGTTGGGGCTGAGGGAGTAGGAAAGTGCAGGAAAACAGCATTGCAATTCAGTCTTATTTTTCATTTGTAAACCAACTGGGAAAAAAAACACTGGTTGGGGGATGGGGGCTCAAATTAAGCCGGTGTTACATACCCTGTTGACCTCTTCCTTAGGGTAAGCCTTGGTTTTTCCATCTGCAAAATGGAGATATCAGTACCTTCTCTGACCACTTCACAGGGTCGCATTGAAGAAAAAGTAGAGCAAACATGTATGTGAAAGTATTTTGTGAACTGTAAATGCTATGTAAATGTAACTATTATTTCATTTCAAAGATGTTATGTTGGTATCATATCAATTAGTACTCCCATTTAGTCAAGGTGATTGTCTTTTGTGTCATAAACATGCATAGAAGAACTGTTGGTTAGTAGGTCTTTGCCTTTACCTGAGTAGTTTACAAACTGAAAAAGATGGAGAATTCCTTCACAAAGGGGTCATATCTCTAGTCTATTGACAGCGTGTCATGAGGAACTCAAAATTGCTTTTGTGAATGCAGATAGATGGCATCTATTAGTTGCTTCTTGTCGTCATGACCTGTCAGATGGGAAAATTAAATGTGCCTACAAATTTTTCAATATCTATGCTGCATGAAGTTTTAATACTCATTTGGAGCAGTGAGTGGAGAGAAAGAGAGAGAAAAATCCACATTCTTTACTTGGGCTAGGAAATTGCTAAGTTCAACAGGAATTCTTTGAGCACCCACAATGAGCTAGTAAGTGAACAATGTGTCAGGGTCTACCAAAGAAAGACACTAAATTCAAATGCTGACATCTTCACCTTCACATACTTTTTCAGAAGCCACAGAGAATGCAAGGTCAGGCAGGATTCTTTGCGCATTCCCATGGGGAATTGATGAAATTTTCCCAGAGGTTGAGAAAAGGGAAGTGGGTGAACTGGATGCAGAGCAGAGGAGAAAGCATTTGCAGTATAGTGAGGGAAAGAAGAGAGTGGAAGGGAATCTGTCAGAGTTCAGGAAAAACACTCCAGCCTGCTAAGATGGGAGTGTGTGCCTGCACTTGCAGGTGGGACCAAGAGCCTTGAGTCAGTAGCTTGGAGTCATAAATATCAAAATGCACAGGGGTGTAGCTCAGTGGTAGAGCATTGGCCTAGTGCACATCATGCCCTGGGTTTGATCTCCAGCACTGTCAAAACAACAGCAACAACAAAAACAAAAAAACAGAATGCATTGAACATTTAAGTGAGAAAGCACACAGAAAAGAATGACTTAGCAAGTATATTTTTTCCAGCAATGCAAAAATGAACTTACAAGCATTATTGTTATAGCTATGAAGGAGATAGCTCTACTAAAGGAATGGATGGTAAATGAAAATAAGTTGTAAAATACATGTTGTTAATTTTAAGAGTATGTTGATAATTTAAGTGTCACTGATATTTGATTTTTTTGAACGTTGTCATTGTCACTTTTCTTTATATCAATGTAAAATATGATGCTTTCACAAGTTCACTGGTGATTTCATTCCCCTAATCCTATTTTTTCCCCAATAAGGTCCTAAATTCCTCAAGCCTGACTTCTCCTGCCCCAGGGGCTTTCAGAAACCTAACCGTGTGTGAAATGGTAACTGCCCTCAAGGAGCTTACAATCTAGCTGGGGGTAGATGACTTGCACATGAACACAACTAGACTGTGAGCTTCTAGAGGGCAGGGACCTTACCCTTGTCATCTCTCTGCTCACCCTGCACACCCTCCCTGAGGGATCTCATCCATCCCCATGGCGTCAACCACCACCTGTGTGCTGAGGACCCTCTAGGCCTGAGCTGTCTCCTGAGTGCCACACCCTGCTCTCCAGCTGTATCCAGGGTCCTCCCCTGGGTGGGATGGATGATTCACAGCACTGTCAACCCAACCTGCTCTGCAAAACCCAGCTTGTCCTCATTCCTCAAGGCCAGCCCTGGCTCCTGGGTTCTAGGGCTTGGTCCCCCACATCAAAAATCCAGGGTCACCTTCTGGACTGAGCTTGATCAAAAGTACTTATGTTTCAATGTTGAGTGAAAAGGGAGGCCTTTCTTATTGTACAGATATCATGAGCCCATTTATGTTAAATACATGGGTTGAAGGAGAAATGTATCAATAGTTGTCTCTAATGATGAGAATGGTTGTTTTCTTTTTCTGACACTTGTGCTTTCCAAATCTCTTGTAATGAATATGTGTTATTTTTATATCCAGCAAAAATGTCTAATAAAAATGGATAAAAGGTTATCAATTTGAGTGTCACTTTCTGTATCACTTTTCCCTTGGTGTCCCACACAGTCCGAGGCTCTGGCATATACTTTCCCTTATGGGAGACTCGTGGCACTGTGTTCTTTTGACAATTCTCTTCTCCATTAGACTGTGAGCTCCTAGAGAGCAGAACCCATGGCTTATTCATCTCGTGTTCCCAATGCCTAGCACAAGCCTACGCAGGTAACCACTCAATGTATATTCCTGAAGGAAGGAGGAAGAGTGACAAAAAGGAAAGGGCAATAGGATTCTCACACTTTTGCCCCCATAAGCCCCTTTATTGTTTCCCTTCCCAAGATTCTTTGCTAATTAAGTTTTTAATCTACTGAATCACTAATTTTCAAATCAGTAGTTCAAGTGTTCCTTCCTTTTTGTAATCAAAGACTTTATAATTGCCAACCAGAGCTCCTCCAGGCCTGTTTCAGCGGCTGTCCCAGGTCTGACTTGAGCAGAGCGCCCCCTGCCTGATACCTCCAGCACAACACTCAGAACTGTCTGGGGTCCTTGTCTGGGACTGCTTGTATATTCTGGAGCATCCCTTTAAGTGGAAATATGGGAAACTGTGGTGTTTGAGGAAGGATGAGGGCAAGGGAACAAAATAATATGAGAAAAATGAGAATAGCCAACTTTAATTGTGTGTTTACTCCGTGCCAGGCATTGTGCTAAGCATCAACATGCACTGTCCCCTTTAACCCTCCCTATAGGCCTGTGAGTATGTATGATTCCTATCTCCATTATGTCGCTGAGAAACTTGAGGCTAAAGATACATAGATGGAGAAACTGAAATTTGCATAGTAGTCTACTAATTTTTTTCACCCTCAAATTAACACTATTCCATAGGTGGTATTATTATTATTATTAACTTCTCCATTTTGCAAATGGTGAAACCAAAGCCCAGGGGACTAAGTAACCTGAACAGGGTCAACCCCACCTTCCTCTCTTGAAGTTACAGGAGGAGTGCTGGGAGAAAAGGGTGAGGGGCGTTTGTTGAAGAGGAGGACCAGCACCTGCAATTTTGAGCCTTGTTTGGTGAAGTGCCAGTGTAGCAGAACTTAGCCTGGAATGCTCAGAGCTTTTCACAAGGTCTGCAACACTTCAGAAGTTGTAGGCAATTTGTTCCATGGATGTGCAGTTTTCTGGGAAGTTCTTCAAAGAAGCTTCTGTGGTTAAAAAAAAAAAAAGTAGTTAAGAAAGCAGACAATCAACTAGAGAAGAATGGGTCTTGAGTCTTGCTGCATGTTGGGAAGTTAACCATTAAGTATCATCTAGAAGAGAGGGGTGTGGTCTTGTTGATAAAACATCTCACCAGGGGGACTTGGAAAATTATCCTCAGGAATGTGTGTGTTTGTGCGTGTGTGCATGCATACATACATGATTTTCAAGTATGCAGAGTCAACTGATTGCCAAATCAGTCAACAGATATTTATTCAAGAAGAGACCTGATAAGCCAGGCCCAGTGGCACATGCCTGTAGTCTTTGGGAGGCTGAGATAGGAGAATCGTGAGTTCAAAGCCAGCCTCAGCAATAGTGAGGTGCTGAGCAACTCAGTGAGACCCTGTCTCTAAATAAAATAGGGCTGAGGATGTGACTTAGTGGTCGGGTACCCCTGAGTTGAACCTGATAACTCTCTAGTTCATCAGAGTTGTTTAAAGAAGGGTTTCTGCCTTAGGTGGAGCTTGGATTAATGAGATAATAATAATTACCATTTATTGAGTGTCAGTTGCATGCCAGGCAACATTGCTGGGCACTTTAAATACACAGTTGCACTTAATCCTCACAACAACCCCAACAAGGAAGGTTTTATAACTCACTCTTCACAGAGGAAGGGACTCAGAGGGTTTGAATGTCTTGCCTAAAGTCAGAGTAACTCAATCTCTGCAAGTAGAAGAGCCAAATTTGACTGTTTACAAGAATCCCCATTTCCCCCTCCCTTTCCCTCTCTTGATGTGCAGATAGTGGGTTTCCACCCAAAGTAAGGTCCATCCAATTATCAGATTAATGAACACATGTTATTCAAGCAAAATCTTTGAGCCTTCTCATTGGCCAGGCTGTGTTGATCAGGGAGTCTCGCCCTGCGTGGCATGTTGGACAAGATCACTTCCAAGTTCCCTTCAAACTTTAAGTTCTCTTCTCACATTCCAAAATAATCAGACTTTAATTGTTCAGGCAAAGCAGAAAACACTGCCCTGCCACTTCCCTGTCCTTTCTCCTTAGCTATTGTAGCAGGAATCAGTTTTATTTTTTTCTGCCTTCCTAACAGATTAATCCTTGTCCACAAGTGTTTCAAGTGAGAAGAAAATAACCATCTAAATATGGGAAACTAGTACTCATTTCAACCGATTCTCCCTTCTTAAGGGGAATAGGAGGGGACAGGGATGTAAATGCACCTAAAAACTACACTATAGCAACAAGAAGAATATGGAACCAATAGATTTCAGGTCACTTAAACAGTTGGAAATCATATTATGTGTTTGGTGGATTGGTTTGCCTTTAGGAAATTGCTAACAAATCAGAATAAGAAATGGCAGGAGAAATGCTGGGAATCGTTTGGATTTGAGATTTGGGGCTGTCTTCATGCTCCTGCCTGCAAAAAGCTGTTCAAAGAAGTGGGAATGGTGGCTGTTGATGACTAAGTCCTGTTCCCCTCCTGATGGAGGATGGGCACTAGACTTGCTGGACATGTGGGTCTGTGAGGCTCACTTCTCCCTGCCTGCTCCCTTCACATCCCATCCTGCTCAGGTCTCTGTGTCCTTGCCACACTGCCCCTTAAGCTTGCAAAGCCTTTTCTCTGTCCACCTGCCAAATCCTACTTACTCTTGAAGACTCAGTCCCAGTGTCCCCTCATCATCAGGAAACTCCCTTCCTGCCTATCCCAGGTCCACTCTATCAGCCTCTTCTTGGGCCCCCAGCATGCCTTATCTTTCCCGCACCTAGACCCTATCGCACTGTGGTCCTGAATGTTTTCCAGTGTCTGTCTTCTATCACAAAGCCAGGCACTCAACATTTGTTTATTGTATACAGTAGAATAAGTTCTTCAATCACCCTGAGTGTGTTCTACTTAAAGGTGGGTTGTATTGGCCCATGCTATAATCTAGGTAGGAATGAAAAGAAACCTTCTTGTTGCTATAGTGTGGTTTTTAGGTGCATTTACATCCCTGTCCCCTCCCATTCCCTTTAATAGCCCTGTAAGTGAGGAAAAGCAACCACTATTAATATTTCCATGATTTGGATGGAGGAGAAAACAAAAAAGCCCAGGGAGGTTAAATGATCTGAGCAGAGTCATGCAGTTTGTAAGTGGCAGTGATGGTATGGGGTCCTGCTCTCCCTGAGGGCCCTGAGAGATGGGACTGGATGAATATCGCCGAGTTCACAAAGGAACTGACCTGGCTCTCAACCAGGTAAGACACCCCAACTCCTGCTTCTCAGATGCTTCTGAAAATTCACGGGTAAATTGCACCTCTGCATGTGGAATCATAGTTGAACCTGTGGGTGGGGTTGTCCTAGGTTAAAGGACACATGTGGTTGGGGTGCTACAACCATGGGAGAGAGGGAAAAGCAGAACATAGGCAACAAGTTAGGGCCATCTTCCAGATTTTCCCCCTTCTGTCTGCACTGGACTTCTTACAATTTTTCTTGCACAAGTTGGGGTAAGTGTAAATAAACACACAGATGTATATTCATTAATTTTTTTAAAAAAATGGTCTCTCTGAGCCCTCATTTTTCTACTGTGGAAATGAGAATAATAATAATACCTTCTGTGCAAGGTAGTCACACAAATTTAATGAGAAACCTCATAGAAATGGGCTTTGCATGGTAGCAGAGTGTTGGCATTTTTAAATACTAGGCTGTTTTCCTTCTAACTCTTCACTATGTGAGTTCCATTTGATGGTATCTGATTGCTTTCAAGTCCCCTGAAGGAGAGGGGGGAAAAAATCAGAAAAACCTCCTCAGGTTTTGGTTTGGTTTGGTTTTTCAGGGGCCACTCAGCAGCCAGCTGTCCCTAAAAGTTCTGAGACAAGAGGATCATCCTCAATAGAAGCCCCGTGACCCTCAGACCTGAATAGCCCCCTCACTTCTGCTTCCTGTCTCCCAAGCCAACCAGCTGTTTGTGCTCTTTGACTTCTGTGCTCTCTAGTTACTGGGATGTCCTTCCTTATTAACCATGTGTGGCAGCTACCTCTGGTCTGGAAAGGAATTGTTCAGGTGCCAAAAAATTGAGGATAGCAGGTTAACTCAGGAAATAGTGTCTGAAGGAGACACAGGATTGGCTGGTCTGTGGGGTCCCCCATAGCCGTGTAGTACCTGGTCACTCAGTCCTGGTTAGAATCCAAGTGCTGCCACTAACTAGCTTTCTGACCTTTTTCAGCTTATTCAATCTCCTGGGCTTTGGTTTCACCAAAATGGTAAGGTCATTAATAATAATACCTATACCACATGTCAATTTTGAGAATAAAATAAAATCCTGCATAAAAATCAGTTAGCACTCTGCCTGATGCTGTAGGCTACCGTGAAGTTTATGTCCCCAGCCATGGCTAGCTGGAATGGCCTTTGCCTTCCTAGCTCCTTCTTTTCCCTGAGTCTCAGCCCTTCGATTGTTCCATAAGGGCCTTATATCTCAAGCCAAAATCTGCAACTCCCTTCTCTGGGACAGTTTTCTGTCATCTGAACTGGAAAGTCCTTGCTGAGCCATTCACATCTTTGACTAGGCTCTGAAGACCCTTGGTTCAGTGCTCAGGAGAAATCCATTTAGAGAAGGAATGAAAGGCAGAGACCCCTTTATCATTGATGATGGCTCCAGCTCCACCAACCATTGCCTGCAGACTCAGGGACAGCTTTTCCTTGAGTCTGTCTGCCTGGGTTTCAGTGACTTAGTTATTCAAACTGCTCTCTCTTCTCTCTCCCTAAGATAATAAATGACCCTAAGGAGTATGAACCAGTGAGGAGAGTGGGCTTGGGAGACCCAGCAGCCTCTATCCCTGAGGCTTAGAGGAGAGACCTGTGCCTGTAACGGGCACATCAAAGGAGGGAGGCAGATGCCTTGACTTGGCTAGCATGGGCCATTGTGTCCCCAGCCGTTCCCCTATCTGCCTCCCAATCAGGGCTGCAATTTGGTGGCCATTTCCTTGCCCCTGGATAGAAGGGACCCCTGTAACAGAGTGAATAACTGGCTGCTGTGGGACTCAGGAAGGCAGAAGTGACAAGGCCCTTCAGGTCTGTGGATCACAGGGCTTCTGTTGAGGATGGTTCTTTTGTCTCAACTTTTAGGGAAGGCTGGTTCCTGAGTGGCTCAATCTCTGGGGACTTTTGTGTGATTTTATTTTCTCCCATTTTGGGGGGCTTGCATAGTGAAGCAACCAGCAAGCCAATCTACAGATGCTCCCTGAACAAGAACAGGATATAAAGCATGATGCTATGGACACCAGAGGTTAAATGAAAACACTAGGAAAACTGCCACACAGTTGGAAAAATATTAAGATTCATACAGTTGCAAGGGTTAGGCTGCTCAAGAATAACAGAGGTTAGGGATTTCATCTGAGTCTTAAAAATGTGTTTGTAATGGAGAAGTAGAGATGAGAGGACTTAGGTGAGGGCAGGTCTGAGCAGTCAGGGAAATACAGGTAGATCTGGTTTCTATTGCACATCTGCCTAGTGATAGAAATTTGGTACACCTATAATCCTCATGCTAACTATAAATGCAGTATTATTGCCTGAATTTTATAAATGAGCAAACTGAGGCTGAGCAACTCTAGATCTCCAGCTGCTTGAGAAAAGAGAGACACCTGTCTTACTAATCTTTGTGTCCTGAGTAAAGAACCCCAGAACTGGCCTTTGATGAAAGTTCAGGGATATTAAGAGACCTGGGGATTCTGATTCAAGATTCCTCGAGGCCTGTGTTGCTTGTCCTTGTTCTGGAGTGAGAATAAAATGGCTGTAAAAGAGGAGTAAGTGGTAAATGTCTAGAGAGGGATAGAAGAGAACTCTAGATAAAACCCAAGGGGCTGGACCTGATGTTGTAGCCGCTGGTCATTAAAGTAAGATCCTGAGCTGAGGAGCCATCTGATGCATGTGGCCTTATAGAACTTGTGTGAGTTTATCAAAGTGGAGCTGGTTACAGACTTAGTGGGTCATGTTTCAATTTCCTACTGCATTTCCTCAGAGCACCACATGTGCCAGGTCCCGTCTTGTTATGTGTTTTTGGCTTGCAAGATCTTGTTTAAAGTGTCCTCCTTCTAGATTGTAAACTCTGTGCAGTCAAGAATGGAGTCTGTGTGGCTCCATTCTACATCCTCCGTACCTGCCCTGGAGCATAGTAGATGCTTCATTATTATTTGATGTATTCATTTTAGAAAATATAGTCAGTACCTATAAGGCTCCTTTCCAGAGATATATTGCTGAAAACAGTTCAGAATTCATTGAGTTCAGGATTGGATGGTAAAGACTGACGTAAAGAGATGATAATTGCA
>CM053399.1:59501893-59690864 GCA_028644305.1 Xerus rutilus | reverse complement strand
AGTCAAGCTTCCGGCATTCAGAAGCACAGCACAGCCTTGCACTATCTCTTACTCTCCCTCCTCTCTTTTGCCTCCACACTATCTTGGTGTGAGAAATGCTATCAGGTATGCCGTTGCCCAAACCACTGACAACTTGGGAGAAAACTTGAAAACAAAAAGCAAAACCGAAAACCTCGTGCATGGTCTTGCTTTGCTCTTCTCCTTCAATGCCCATTGCATTTCTGAACATGTCTGATCCCTTGCCTTTCCCTAGAGGATAGATGGAGGCCAAGCCTGCATGTGTTGGGGGAGCTCCTGGACCAATGGCAATTGTCCTGTGCCCTTTGCCCCTCTAATCCTGTCCCGCACCACCCTACACCACTGACTGCTTTGTGGGGACAGAAAAGGGGTGAGGAGCAGATGAACATGGCCAGACCTTGACATGTCCAAAACAGAGCTGTCAATCCCTCTACCCCATGACCTCCACCATGCCTCCCACCCTCAACAGGCCAGTCTGTCCCTCAACTTGTCCCCATCTCTGAACAGCATCACTATCAGCCAAGTTGCTCAAGACCAAATCCTGGAAGCCATCCCACATTTCCTTTCTTTCTTCCCCCTCTGCCCATCTACTGTCAAGCCCTGTTGGAAGAAGAGCAGTTACTATGTGGGCTCTGGAACTGGGTGGCCTCAACTCAAAACTTGCCTCTGCCACTTGCTAGCTACGTGGTCTTGGGAAAGTTATCTAATCTCTCTGGTCCTCGGGTTTCTCCCTGGGAACAATAAGAATACTGACCACATGAGACTTCCAGGAGGACACATGAGAGTATAACTGCTCAGTGTTTTGTACAGTGCCAGACGACACTCAAAGAAGCCTCACAGGACTCCTCTGGAACCCATTCATCTCTCCCCTCCCCCACTCATGCTGCCTGGTCCCATCCACTGTTACCTCTCCCTAAGTCCTTGCCATATCATCCAGTGAAGTCCCATTCCCACTCTATCGTGGTATAGTCTCCAGACAGCAGCCAGAGTGATCTGACAACCTCGCTCCCAAGTGTAACAACCCTCAGCATGGGTGTGTGATTGCAGTTAAATGAAATGTGTGCACTCAGGAACTCAAGCTGACTTGAGAGGCTCTGTGGCCTTCCCTGTGCTGTTCTCACCTCCATCTGCTGTTCTGGGTACTCTGACCTTGGCTCACTCCCTCAAGCCTCTCCCTGTGGCGACCTTTGCAAATGAGGCCTGCTCCTTCCAGAGCAGAGCTCAAGGTTCTTCAGCACTGCCTGTTCAAGCACCTATTTGTTTTAGTTTAGTTTTGTTTTTTTATTAAATTTAATTACTGGTATATTTTGTTGTTGTTTTAGGTATACATGACAGTACGGTATATTTTGACATATACATACGTAGAATATAACTTCCTCTTCTTGTGGTTGTACATGATGTGGACTTACACTGGTCATGTATTCATTTATGAGCAAAGCAAAGTTATGTACAATTCATTCTACTGTCTTTTCTATTCCCATCACATCCAATGAACTTCTATATTTCCCCTTCCTCCCTTGTTACGGGTTAGCATCCAAACATCAGAGAGAACATTCGACCTCTGGCTTATTTCATTTAGCATGATAGTCTCCAGTTCCATCCATTTACTGGCAAATGCCATCATTTCATTCTTCTTTATAGCTGAGTGATATTCTGTTGTGTATATGTACCACATTTTATTTATTCATTCATCTGTTGAAGGGCACCTAGGTTGGTTCCATATTCTAAAGGAAGACACAGAGAGCAGAGATAAAAAAGTAGCATCCTGTGTGCCTTGGAATTTCTTGTTTATTTTCTCACCTTGTTCATTTTCCCACTTTCCTCATCTTCCTCCAATTACATCCATTTTGCAGAGGAGCTGCTAAAGCACTGAAAGTTTAGCTGTGTTCCCAGGCCTCCCAGTCCTGAGCAGAGAGACTAGGATTCTCACCAGGCAGCCTGGAGGCTGCACCCACTCTTTGCCGCACCAGACTCTTTTTACTGCCTCCCCTGTTCATGGCAGCCCAATCTGAACTTGAGGTGAGATGAGGAAGTGACTCAACAGGCAAGCTCAGGGCGGGAGTGCAGAAGAAAGAACCCAGTGATGCTTCCCACCAAAGTTACTTAGGAGGCAGCTACAGAGCATTCCTTCTGTGTGGCACTTCTCATTCTCATGCATCTACTTTTTCCTGTTCTTCCCCAGTCAATAGTCCTGATCCCACATCCAGACTTTGAGGCCTTGGCCTGGGAATCAGGACAAAGAGCTGCAGAAGGGCCTCCTGGCCCCTTGCCTTCTCCTAGCATGTACTTGGCCCCCAAAGTCACAGGACAGATCTGGAGACTTGACAGGTGTTCTCCACATCTCTTGTAGCCAGGGCATGGGTGAGAGTGGCAGTGAGACAGCAAAACATTACTTCAAGGGGCAACAGTCATTCTTGTAAATTTTCAATTTGTAGGTCATGTGAGAAGCTTTCTACTTTTATTTACCTTTTTTCTTTTTCATTTTAGATTGGTGTGTCTAGAAAGGTCTCTTCTAAAGGAAGGCATAAAGAGTAGAGATGAGCCGGGCGCGGTGGCTCAAGCCTGTAATCCCAGCATTTAGGGAGGCTGAGACAGGAGTATCCCGAGTTCAAAGCCAGCCTCAGCAATGGCGAGGTGCTAAGCAACTCAGTGAGACCCTGTCTCTACATAAAACACAAAATAGAGCTGGGAATGTGGCTCAGTGGTCGAGTACCCTGAGTTCAATCCCCAGTACAAAAAAAAAAGAGTAGAGATGAAAAAATGGAAAGAAGTTGAGCTGTGTTTGGTGTTTGAGCCTAGACCACAGTTTATGAGAAAGACACACTGGGAAAATACCCCAGCAGGTGACAAAATGGTGGGAAAGTTGCCCCTGGCAGAGCAAAAGAGTCCTGTGTTTTGAGATTGTATGTTTTCTTGTTATTTTGTTGTTGTTATTTGTTTGTATTTGTTGTTTGGTTTTGGCCTCATATCTCCTTCTGGGACTTTATAACTTTACAGTAGATCACATCAGTCACCCCACTTTCTAGGAAGCTCACTACACTTCTCTTAGGGGCACATTTAACCCATTCCTTCTTGGTAATGCTGGCCAGGGTTTCCTTTGGAAAGAAAGGCCTAGCATGGTGCCTGGCATGTCTCAGTTGGTGCTGGTCCTTTTATAATAATAATGCCAGAATAGAAGTAATTTACATGGAGTGACTGTTGTGTGCCTGGCATTGTGCTAGGGGTTGTACATACATGGTGCACTACTCTTCCCTTTCTCTCTGCCTGTTGTTTCTCTCCCATTTTATTAGCAAGGGGACCAGAAAGGGAGGGGCTGGCCCAGGCTGAGCTGCCAATCAAGAGGAAGTCTAGTGAGAATCCTAGTTCCAAAAGAGAGTTGCTGAGTTTCAAAGCTAGATGGCATGCCAGAGCTCCTGACCCCAGAGCTGCCCACTACCTGGCTATCTTAGTGTCCTATGACTGCTTTAACAAATTACCATAAAAGTGGTGGCTTAAGCAACAGAATTGTGCTTTCACTATTCTGAAAGCCAAAGGTCCAAAATCCTTATTGCTGGGCTGAAATTAAAGTGTCAGCAGGGCTCTGCTCCCCCTGCAGGCTTGACGGGGCAACGTGTTCCTGCCTCTTGCACTCTTGGTGGCTGCCAGCATTCCATGGCTTGTGGCCACGTAGCTCTAACCTCTGCTTCCAATCTTCATATTGCCTTTTCCTTATGTGTACCTTGTGTCTTATAAGGACACTTGTGATGTCATTTAGTGCCCACCTAGTATAATCCCATTTTAAGATTCTTCATCATCTCAGCAAAGACTCTTTTTCCAAATAAGGTGACATTTCCAGGTACCTAGGGTTAGGACCTGATATCTGTGGGGCCATTAGCCTGCCACACCTGCCCTAGGGGCTTCACAGGGAATAAGCACAGATCCCTTTTGGAGAATAGATCTGGAAGGCAGGAGGCCAGCCTGAGTGTTAGCCACTTGGAAAGGACACATCTGCCCTGAAAAAAGCATGACAAGCATTAATAGCTGTCACTCTTATTCTTGGAGAGGGATACACACATTGGCTTCCTTCCAATAAGAATTAAACTTGGTACCACAGTTTATTCATTCAGTCATCAAGAGGTTATGAACAGGTCTTCTCTGTGCAGATCCCTGGAGCTTATGCCCAAGACCAGGAACCAGATGGGTCAGGAGATGATTATATATACTGTGGCCACTGCTGGAATAAGGGAATGTGCCAACAGGAAGGGCACTTTCAGCTCACCTGGGAAGGTTGTCCAGAGGAAATAATGCTTAGACTGAGGCCCTAAGATAAGCAGGAGTTAGCCAGCAGAACCCACAATGGGGAAAGGTCATTTTAGCACAGAAGTATTGACAAGGCTATATGATCAAGACTAAGCCTGCCTTCTACCTGCTCATCCTGAACTGAGACAACTCTGGAATGAGAAAATTAAGAGCCAAATATATGCTTTTAGATGCACCTGACATCTTCCCCCTCCCCCACAGTCTCCCATCGGGATGAAACCCACCAAAGGAGACTAGGTCTACGCATGTCTGCAAGGTGACAGAGCTCATCTTCCATCAGATGTATGCCCTGCTGTCATGCACCCATGACCTGTAGGGTGCAGACAGGCAGACTGGTCAGCCGTGAGATCCAAAAGCACACTTGCTGCTAATTAGAGGCTTGTCGTATCTAAAGAATCCGGTGCGTGATGTACTCAGTACTAACGCACCTTCTCTTTTCAAATAGAAATATGCATCCTGTGTTTCTCACAGTGTGAATGGCTTTTCAACGTGCTTAGTACAGAGTGGCCAGCAGTGCTGCTTCTCTCCCCACGCACCGCGCTGACAACTGTCAATCTCTCAGCCTTTCTCGCCTCCGGGTCTTTGCACATGTGCTTGCCTCTGTTGCAACGTTCTTACTCCCATTCTGACCCTGCCAACTCCTTGGCCTTCAGGTCTCCTCTTAAAGGTCACTTCTCTTACTGCATTTGTACAGCTTTGATTAAACATATGCACATGTGTTAATTGCTTCAAATTTTTCTTCCTGAGGGCAAGGAAGATGGTTTTGTTGACCCAGGTCCTCACTGCTTGCAGGCATGCATTAAATATCTGTGGAATGGATGAAAGCATAGTAATGAAAATCAAAGAAAATTTCAGAAGTCAAATATTTAACAGTAGAAGAAAGATTTAACATTCATGATATGTCTATGCCAGGTAATGTTCTGTAGCCATTAAATATGTTTGAAAGAATTTTTTTATTAGAAAAACTATAATGCTGAATGAAAGAAGCAGGATAAAAATCGACATATGGTCTAATCTCAATTTTATAAAACTCATGGATGATCTTGAGAATCTATCAAAATATTGGCTATGGATTGTAAAACTAGGGAAATTGAAGTTTTTGTTCTACTTTTTTTCTTTTTTTCTAAGTTTTCCTTAATGAGAACATGTGATATTTCTAATAAGGAAATTTAAAATATCGATGGGGCTACTTTGAGCCATCTGGTGTCTTGGTCCTTTCTCAAACATAGCCTTAATCTTTTACACACACATTACAGCCTCACTAGGAATGAATTGGAGGCCCCACTAGAACGATTTAACCAATTAACTTATTCATTAACTGCCATGGTATCTTATATGCTCTAGACAAAAGATTTAGAATAATCCTTATTATGGGCTGGACAAAGGGAATATTTGAAATCCTTCTCTCTTATTCCTTTCCAGGCTTTCTCATGGAATTCCCACAGGGACTAATGCCCAGAAAAAAAGGGCAAAGTGGCATTAGAGTCTTTGAAAGGAAAATGAGTTCAAGACGTGCCCATTGTCACAGCCAGAGCAGAATTCCCATGAAGTGTGCGTGTGTTTACTAATTATCCCAGGCTTTCAACTGCATTTACCTTCTTTGTAATGCTTTCTTGGACTTTGTTAAAACTTTATTGTAGTATTTGGCCTTTCTCTCTACTACACATATTTTAGAAATTAATTCCTCACCATTTTTCCTTCTATTAAACTTCCAAGAGAAATTTTTGGTAATAATTTCTATTCGAGCATCTGGGCAGAACTAGCGTCCTACTATAAAATGAGTTTGGGAGAAGTTTTTGACAAAACCTTGACCCAGTGATACCATTTTGAATTCTTACCTTAAGGACATGGTGCAAGGTAAGAAGGGGAAAAGAAGATTTTATCACTAAAGGTAGTATTACACTGTCAACTATAGTAGGGAACAGTTGGAAGCAAGGTGAAATAAATATTGACGCTACGGGAATGGGTATTGTAGTAATTGTGTTCGCTCCCTGGCTTAAATGTAACCATTTGAAATGATGGTTTTATATAACAGGAGGCAGCATGTAAAATGTTTATCACCTTGGGTTCAGTTTCTATTATCAGTGTGAAGGGGTGTGCAAATTGCGTATGAAGATTGATGTGACAAGTGACTTTGCCACATGTGGACACAGATGTGTCCTCCTCACATCCACCTGAATCCCTGCAACAGCACTGGTGTTGCTATTGTTGGAGGTGACGTGGAGGAGTCAGTGTGATCACTGAGTGCAAAGATTGATCTTTGAAGATTGCAGTCATCAGTGCCCATTGTTTCTTTGAATTTCATTTTGGTGAATCATCAGATGATCTTTGGCTCTGACTCGAATCCACAGACACTGTCATCTCATCTATGGGCAGGGCATTGATTGTTGGTGGTTCACTGTCTTAGTCTGTTTGGTTTGGTTTGGTTGCAACAAAGTACCTGAGACTGGTGGTTGATTTAAAAAAAAAAACAAACCCAGGATTTGGCTCACTGTTCTGAAGTCTGGGAGTCACTAGGAAGTCACTGTTCTGAAGTGCCCAATAGTATGGCACTGCCATCTGACAAGGACCTTCATACTGTGTTGTTCCATGGCAGAAAGCAGAAGGGCAAGAGAGACTGAGAAAAGAGGGGACCAAACTCGATTTTATAAGCCCCCACAAAATTGAACCCATTCCCACCATAATGACACTTATCCATGTCACAAGTCACGCACCTCCCATGGGGTCCCACCTCTTAACACTGTTGCCTTGGAGATTAAGTTTCTAGTATGTGAATTTTGGGGGATGCATTGAAACCATAGCATCCAGCATCCCTGCCTTGCCTGTGTGTCCCCATTCCCCCATCCGCCTCCTTGCTCCGGCCTTGGTAGCTCTCTACCCTGAAAGTCCTGGAATGCTTGCTTTCTACCTGGGTATGTGTGAATCTGAAAGTAATCATTAATGATCAGGCCCCTGTCCTTTGAACAAAGTGTCTTTGCTTTCAATGGGCTTGTTTCTTAGAGATTGCTTTTAACTCCATAGTGAGTCAAGCTTTTCTATAAAACAACTGTTATAGCAATCAGCTCCTACATCATATTTTACCTAAAGATTAACAAAGAGATTTTGTTTTTTTTTTAATAGCTCATATTGCTGGAGAAGACACAGGATTTGGTGGTCTCATATGATCTCTCCTACCTTCTTCTTTCCTTCAGTGTTCACCTACGGATCCCCTCCTCAAATCCTTGTTGAAATGCCCCTACCACCCACCATGCTTCTACAAACCCTTCCACTCATCTACTCACCCACAGATAGACACCACCAACAGATGTTTATTGAGCATCTGATTATCAAGTACTGTTCTAATCACTGAAGACCACACTGAACAAGACAGACAAAAATCTCTTTATTTTTACAGACTCAGTGTCTTTTGTTACATATGTATCATTCACAATAAAAACTCTGCCGTGATAAACAAAATAGGCAGAACTTCCTGTCCTAAGCACTTACTTGTCTCTTCCCTGTACTTTGAATATACCTCCATTACTGGTCTCATGACTGACACCCCATCAAACTGTGGAGTCAGCTTGTTTCCATATACCTTGTCTGACCCACTTTGCCCAAGTCTACTAGTATCCACAGCTCTGAGGTCTGCCACCCATCTCCCTCATATGTAATACACTTCAGTGAATTCATCAAGAGGAAGGGGAATAGTGTGGAACCTGGTATTTATTGAACACCTACTGCACACCAACCTCTGCATCTTCATGAATTCCTACATCCTTCCAAATGTATTTTCCCCCATTTTTGCAGCAGAGGAAACTGAGGCTTAGAGAAGTCAATGACTTGTCCAAGCTCTCAGAGCTGATGGTTGCAATCCAGGATTCACAATCAGATCTACCTGATACTATTATAGCTCTCTCTGCTTACATTATTGGAATTTCGTATCTGAGAACAGGGTGGGTTTGGGGTTTCACATAATAGTAATTAACAGGTAAGGGACAGGCCCCATCTCCCTGTTCCATGTTTCCTGATTTATTTCAGGACCCCTGGAAGGGAGACTCTGGTTTCACCCATGGAGCAGGGTCTTGCATGATTCTGACCAGCAAAGCCATTTACTACTCTTCACATACAATTTAAACCTCCCATTCTTACTGATTTTCTTATTAGATTTTACTGCAAAAGAAAATGGCTCTGCCATCCAAATCCCATCATATGGGTCCCGACTGTATTACAAACCCTGAGATGTCCATCCAGCAAGTATTGGATTGACCTTTTGAGACTGAGATTGGAAAAAATAAAAATAAAATCACCACTCAAAATATATTTCACAAGCTGGGGGAATGATGCAAACATCCATCTGTCGATGCCAAACTTTTGGTGACCCTTGTGAAAGTCCATGCAGTTGGTCCACATGGGAGGGGTAGAGGCAGGCAGGTGTTGTGGAACAGACTCTCACCATTTGTTATTTCATCACTCAGGGCCAGGCCTGACATCCTGGGGCTCTTCTTCCATTAGTGGCAGCTGTCATTCACAACCACCTCTCATCCTGCTCATTTTCTGAATGCTCTTTAGGGACCATTTGCCAAAAGTGTGGCTCTGAGCTCAGGAAGAAAATGAAGGCTCTTTTCTTGAGAATTACAGAGGGCTGGTGGGATGGGTGATCACATTTGCTATGTGCAGTCCCCATGAGGTCGCTTGTCTTCCTCAGTAATAACTGTCATCATATTCACAGCAGCTTGCATTTCTTTTGTGCCTTTTCTCAAGGGACTTGTGGAATTTGGGGACCACAGTTCCCTGGTTTTGTGTCAAAGTGCATCCCACACAGGACACTGCTAGGAGGGCAGAAGTCAAGGACTGTAAACTGCTGCAAAGGGCACACTCTTCATGTGAATTTTCTCCTTCTAGAACATGCCATAAGAAAGCCCAGGGAGCTGTGAGTGAGTCTTGGGAGAACGAGAATCCCAGGAACTTGCTTGGAACATCCCATTGGAGATGTTGGCTTCTGGGGGCCCAGACCGTGCTGCCATCTCGGTATAAATTGCTGCATCGAGTGAGTGGAAAGAACAGAGGAAAGCCACCAGCAGGGCATTCCCATGCTGCTCGGATGTCCTCAGACATCAGGTGCTGAGGCTGAGTTAATCCTACCATCATCGTACACATTGGGTTGAGCCTCGGCTTCTCTTGTGTCATTCTTCACTCATGTTCCCCTCCCCCACGTGTCTGAAGTGAAGCCTTTTGTCTCTGTGTTCTTGTAAAGCAGGTATTGTTTTGTGCTCAAATCTCTTTAATTGACATTGTTTCCCACTTTGTTCTTTTAGCACCTCATTTTTAGGATCTATCTGTGTTGCTGTGTGTAGTTTAGCCCACTATTTCTAACTGCTGCAAAGTAGTCACTGTTTGAATTTGCTACACCTTCCATATGCATCCTCCCAGAGAAGGACCTCAGGGTGGTTTCTAACTCCCTGCCCCAATGAAAAAACGCCGCAGTGGACATCTCCTGCATGCCTCCTATTGGGCTGTGTGGGAACTGTTGTTGGCTGCTTACCAGGGACAGGCAGCACATGTGTATTTAATTTAACCTAGTGGTACCAAATTGCCCAGGCTGCCTCAATCTGCACTTGCACTGGCACAAGGTGTCCTGTACCCTATATACCAGCAGAGCTTCTGGAACTAGGGCCAGAACTTTCTATTTTGGCCTATCTGCTAGATGCATGCAGAGCTTATTGGTTTGTTGTTGTTATCATCTCTTTGACTGTAAGTTGGCGTATCTATAGAAACAGATCGGTCATTTTTGTTTTTGTTTTTTCCCACTGAATTACTTCTTTGCCCATTTGTCAGTAAAGGTTCCTGACATTTTTTTGTCTACTGGAAGGTGTTACAAATGCATTCTGAATATTAATCTCTTGTCTCTGTTAGACAGGTATCTTCTCCCAAATATATGTATACATCTATTAATTTTGTTAAGCAAAAATCTTTAATTCTGGAATTATCACATTCATCACTTTTTCACCTAAGGATTTATGCCTTTGGGGGTCTTAAGAAGTCTTTCCCTACCAGCAGGCCACAGAGATATTTTTCTATGTTTTCTTCTAATAACTCCTGGAGGCAGGGGGAGCATTAGGCTGTGTTCCTCTAGCCCAAACTTTATGAATCCCAGTCTGACCTGGAGGATAAAGAATTTTGTTTTCTTTCCTTCAAAGGACCCCATGAGCCAACAGGAAAGCAATTAGATGGAGAGGGCTTTAATTAAATTTTCCATTTTTTAATTTTTCTGAACTTCAGGGGTGCTCATACCTCACATCATGGAGGCAATAGTTAATGAGTGGCAGTGTCCCCTAGGAGCTCTGCTGCTGCGACAGCTTGAGACACGAAGGCCTTTGCTCCCCATCACCACTCCAGTCTGATAATGCATGGTGTCAGGTACAGAAGCATTTGTGAAGTTCAAAGTCAGTAGGAAGGAGGCAGGAGAGAGATCTGTGCAGTCATGAGAGCAGAGTGGTCAGCCCAGGCCTCCATCTCAGTAGATCCTTCTCCATCTAAGGAGGGCCACAGTGAGTGTGAGCAAGAGCCCAGCTCAGGGGACAGAGGGCCTGCAGCCCTTTGTTGGGCTTTGCTTCTAGGAACCATTTCTTGTATGTATCAGTTCTACTCTCTGGCCTCTCGAGTGAGGAAATATTTGATGGAACATGGCACACGTGTGTGTGTGTGTTGTTTGGCAGTTTGCATGATTTTATTTTTAACTTATGGACTGTTTCTTTTTTTATGTTTTTTTTTAAAATTTTTTAAACAGCAGAATGCATTTCAAGTTACAGTACACATATGGAGCACAATTTTTCATTTCTCTGGTTGTAAACAAGGTAAAGTCACACCATTCATGTCTTCATACATGTAGCTAGGGCAGTGACGTCCATCTCATTCCATCATCTTCCCTACCCCTGTGCCCCCTCCCTTCCCCTGCCTCCCCTTTGCCCTATGCAAAGTTCCTCCATTTCTCCCCTGCTCCCCACCCCCACCCCCATTATGGATCAGCATCCACTCATCAGAGAAAACATTCAGCAGTTCAATTTTTGGGATTGGCTTACTCTTCTTAGCATGATATTTTCCAACTCCATCCATTTACCTGCAAATGCCGTGATTTTATTCTCTTTTAATGCTGAGTAATATTCCATTGTGTATGTACCACAGTTTCTTTATTCATTCTTCTATTGGAGGGCATCTAGGTTGTTCCCACAATTTAGAAATTGTGAAAGGCACTCTTAATGATTTTGAGACCCAGGAACAAATCTTCATCTGGAAAGACCCTGGGCTTTGGAGACAATCCTGGGTTTTAACCAAGCTCTAATGGACATTAATTAATAATTATACAAATAAATGTAGAATGTGCCACTGTGGTTGGTGTGTTAAATGAAAGCTACTCAGAACTGTGAGATCTTGGAGGATTCCACCCAATCTTGGGTCAGAGAAGTTTCTAGAAAATGGGGAGAGGTCTATAGGTGAATTCACATTAATTTGGTGTAGATGGGAGAGCTTGTTGGATGGATGAATGGATGAATGGACGGTCGAAGGGACGGAGGGATAGATGGATGAGCGGATGAGTGGATGGGTGGATGAATGACTGAGCTGAAGTTTCCGAGGCTGGCAGTTTTCCCACCTTGTTTGCTGTCTCTCCCAGCCTGGGGAGGCCTTCTGGTAAATTGTCAAATCTGGCGGAGCAAGAAGAAAAGATCTCTTCCCTGACTATCAATTGTTCGAGAGTTTCACTTAAAGCTGAGCACCTGTTCTATTGAAGTGCTCACCTCTGTCCCTCTCCACTTCTTTGAACCCTATCATTGGTCCTTGGAAGAGAAAATGCACAAGAAAAAAGAGCGAAAGCAGTGCTAATCATGCTGAAATGTAATGCGCCTCTCTGAACCTTAGTAGATGAGAATTATACATGCTGATTTCATCCACTACTTAACTCAGGGGGTGACAGGCTGCAATTGAAGAGGCTTCAGCGGGTCAAGTGCTCCAAACCCTCGCCCAGGTTCTTAAGCCTCTCTTGGAAACCTCGGAGACTGGTTGGTAATTTGGTGGTGTCATTTCAAGTGATTCCTGGCCCTGCCTGGCAGGAACAGTTCCCAGTTTAAAAAAAGATTTTATTCCCAGCCAGGATATGGCCTGTTCTTTTGTTGTCTGGGGACCTGAGACTATTAAGAGAAAAATGGGTGGGGAAGAGATTCTGTAAAGAAAGAAAAGCAGGCGAGAATGGACTTGTGTACTTACAAATGCCACAGCCCCCTGGACAAAGCTGCTCCCCCCCGCCCCAGAATTAGAAAAGAAAGGAAGGAGAAAGCTAACATTTATTTTCCATTTACTAGGAAGCAAGTAACTGTCTTTCCTGAATTTACTGATACCACACTTCCCTGTTAAGACGAATGTTATCATCTCCATTTTGCAGGCATGGAAATTAAGCTAATTAACTTTCCCAACACAATGCCAACAGTGATGGTGATGCTGCTGCTGATGATAACATTGGTGATGCCAGTGATGATAAGAATTAATGTTAATGGCAGGTACTATCCTAAACTCTTTGCATATATATTAATTTGTCTAGTACAATAATATAGGATGGGTGCTATTATGATCTACATTTTATAGATGAGAAAAATGAGGCATGGAAATGTCCAGAAACTTGCCCTTAGCTAATAAATGGCAGAGCTGGGGTACAAAGGCAAGCAGACTGGCTCCAAAGCCTGTACTTTCCACTACTAGGATGGTCATTCAGAAGTGGGTTTGATGTACTTTTAGCCTGCTGCCCTGCTCCCCCAAAAAGGATAGCACTCCTAAGTATGCTACTGCAGGTGACCATTTATTGAATGCTGGCCAGGAAGGGCAGCATACTTTTTGCTTCATCTTTCTGTGTATTGGACTCTCACTTTCTCTTATCCAGGTAGGCAGAAACTGAAGCCCAGAGCAGTCAAGTGATTTACCCAAGATCATGCTGCTAATTGAGGCTCTAGGCCACCTTTAAGCCAAATGGTTTCTCTTGCCAGCTCATCTCATTAAATTTATAAAATCATTCCTGGAGGATTCATCTGTTGTACAAACAGTGGTTCAGCAAACTCTTGGCCATTCTGTACTAGCAGATCAGAGATGAAACCAACCCATGCTGCCCTGGAGCAGCCCCTAGTCTTAGAGTGGGCTCTATCTTGGTTGCCTTCTGCCGGTCCTCCAGGGCCACTGCAAGTTGGAAATGGCAAGACTTGGCCTCTCTCAACACCATGCAGCTCCCTTTTGATTAAAGACACAGAAGCCTCCGCTTCCTTTAGATGGATCTAGTTACAGCCAGAGACTATCTTTATTATTATTGCTATTAATGTGACACAAAGGAGGTCTGAGACTTTTGATCCTGAGAAATAAAAGGCCTCTTCAGAAGAAAAAGAAAGGTCAATAACCATCCAAATTGTCACATTTTTTAAAAACTGCAAGGAAGAGGTTTGTAGAGGTTTTGTTTGTTTTTGGCCAGGGCAGCCCATTTGAGTGTCTCATTTGTTCTGTTTCTCTCCTTTTTCTTTTCTTTGAATAATTTGGATCAAAATGATGATAAAATTTCTCTATTTTTAGGTGGCTTCAGCAGGCCATTGACACATTGGGTTAGTATAAGTAAGTTATTTCCAAATAATATGCATATTTTCATATTCACAAGTAGCTATTGACAAAATGATGGCAATTCTTCCATTGTACCTAATCAATAAAAGATGTGTGCCAGGGAAGGAGTGATATGTGTTAACTCCTGAAAGGAGGAATAGAAGTTTTAAGGAACCATTTTCTTTGACTATCCTGCATTGGGAGAGGAAGGAAAACAAGCGTGCACCATGCTGTGCAAATACCCTCTTTCTAGCTGACTCACAGGAAGTGGCTTGTCAGCCCTTCATGAAGGCTACAGGGCCACTAGCAGGCAGGCTATGTTGAGATCAGAAGGAAAGAAAGAGAAAACAGCATTTCTTGCGCAGGGATTCTTTTACAGATATTCACACATAGTTTTGCCTAGTCTTCTCAATGTTTCCATGTGGGTAGATCTTAATTTTCCTCTTTTGATGAATATGGAGGCCCAAAGCTCAAGGAAAGGCTTGCCCAAGGTGATCCAGACAATTTGTATCAAAATCAGGATGTGAATACAGGTTTTAATAATTCCAAAATTTATTTTCTACCTTTTGTAGTACTTTTTTTTTTGTCTGAGCCAAGTAAATGACACCTACTTCATTTTATTTATTTTTTGAACTAGACAAACACTATCATTGAGCTACATGCCCAGCCCTCCTCCTCTTTTTTCTTCTTCTTCTTTTTAAATATATTTTTAGTTGTTGATGGATCTCTTATTATTATTTTTTATTTATATGTGGTGCTGAGAATCGAACCCAGTGCTTCACACATGCAAGGCAAGCACTCTACCACTGAGCCACAACCCCAGCCCTCAGCTCTTCTTATTTTTTTATTTTAGGGTCTCACTAACTTGTTGAGGCTGACCTTGAACTTGCAGTCCTCCTGCCTCAGCCTCCCTAGTAGCTGGGCTTATAACATGTGCTGCTATACCCAGCTGCACCTACCTTATGATTTATTGATCCAAGGAGGAAGAAAATATTGGCAATTCTCAAATGACAGCTGTCAATAGGAAAGTAATTGTTGACTGATGTATAACCCTATGCCTCTAGCAAAGCCGCGGAATGAACAACAGGGGCTTCTCGGTGGTGACTTGCATCATTCATTCATTCATCACCATTCACTGTGATGTGATTTGTCCTGTGTTTGGGTCTGTTTCAGCTGCTGGCTACTCTACCAGGCCTAGGAATAGCCCTTTGAGAAGGGAGGACACAGGAATGTTGACTGCCAGACACAATGCAGTGGAGGAGCATAGAGGGGTGGGGTTACTGTCTCATGTCAGGACCAAGGTGGAAATTGCCTATAGGTCAATTAACCTGAAAATTCCCATGCATTGCCTTTGAAGGAGAAAAATGATCACGCTATGAGAGGTGGGAGGGAACAGCGCACTTCCATTCCCCCTCCCACTCGTTGCAGCCATCCTTTTTATTGCAAGGCATGCACATTGGCCGCAGGGGCCAGTGATTCCTTACACTGACATGTGTCTGTCTCTGAGAGCCCCTACAAACTGCATAGTGGAAGTTGGACAAGGAACTCGGCCCACCGGCCATGCATGTTCCCATGGTGGTGTGGTGAATGCCATGTGCTGTGGGAGCCCCAAGAAAGGCCTTGGAGAACGATCGGAAAGTCTGTACCACCAATAATACTGGCCTGAATCCTCAGTGGCAATTCTTCCAGTGTCAGATCTGGGGATGCTGCAGTTGTGGGAGCTCCAGTGGAAAGAGAACAGCTATAAAATGGGCACAAGAGTGCTCATTGTGTTTAAGGGTTAAGCAAGTTAGCAAGTTAGAGTAGTACCACAGGCACTGGTTTCCTGTGGCTCTTGATCACTTGAAGTGCGGCCAGCCCAAACTGAGAAGCTTTATAAGTATAATAAACACACCAGATTTTGAAGACTAGTCCCCTCACCAAAAAAAAAAAAAAAAGATGAAATATTTCTTTGTGTTTTATATATAAAAATGTGTAATTGTATAAGTAAAATATCATTTTTATGTTGATTACACATTAAAATGATAATATTTTGAATATTCTGAATGAACTAAAACCTCATTAAAATTAATTTTACTTGTTTATTTTTACTTTTTTATTTGTATGTGTGTGTATAGTACAGGGATTGAACCTAGGGAGTCCCACATGCTAGGCAAGAACACTACCATGGAGCTATATTCCCAGCCCTTATTTTTAGTTTGCAAATGTGGTTACTAGATAACTTTAAATCACTGACATGGCCCATATTAAATTTCTCTTAGATAGCACTGGTTTAATCTAGATCTGCAAACTGTAGCCCAGGAGCCACATTTGGCTCACCCCCATTTTTGTATGGCTCATGTGCCAAGGAAAGTTCTTACATTTTAAATGGTGAGGAAAAAAAAACCAAAAACAGAATCATATTTTGTGACATGTGAGAATTATTTGAAATTCAAATTTTAGTGGTCAAAATAAATTTCTGTTGGAAGACAGCCATGCTGGTTTGTTTATATATTGTCTATGGCTATTTTTGTGCTACAGTGGTAGAGTTGAGTAGTTGTGACAGTGACTGTATGCTGCTGCTACAGAGAACTCATTTGTCTGCCCTGGGAGTCCTGTTCTCCCCACCTTCTTATGTGTGCTCACACTGGTCCCTCCGCCTGCACGCCTCCCCCCTCTTCCCATGTCCCAGCTTTCCACATCCCTCAAGGCCGAGCTCCATGCCACTTTCTTTAGGAAATGAAAACTTTCTCCCTGGATTCTCAATACCAACAGGTGCTTGGGACAAGTTACTCAACCTTCTACACCTCACCTTTCTCTGTAAAATGAGGATTAATAACACTTTATTCTGTAAGCGTTTAATCCCTGCAGAAGGGATTATATAATAATGCATGGCGACTATCACACAGTAGCGCTCAGTATTGTCACAGCTGCCGCTGTTATTGCTGAATGCAATGCTACTGTGAATGAGAATAAGTTTACCATGGCTTTTTTTCCTCCTTGAGGACATGTATACCATTCTCTCCCTTCTGGATCCTCAGCTTGGACATGGGAAGGGCTTAGGTAATATTTATAACACCTCCAGGTCATGATCTCCCCTTTATCACTGGCAAATGACAGACAAACGTACACGTACCTCCTTTTGTTCACCTCCTCTGCCACCATCCTCTCCTGCCTGGATTAGTGTTCCTTCACTCTTCCAATGGGTGACATACTGACAAAAGGTTAACAACCTGTTCTCTGAGAGAAAAAAAATTGCTCCTTGATTGGCAGTATTGCCAATTTCAGTGGTGTAAATCCCACCATGGCTGATTTCAGGCTGCCAACATGACGTCCTTGAAGTTGGGTGTTGGGAAGAGAAGCCCAAAATTGGCCTCTCAAGCCATGCAAACCAACTCCAGCATGTCACTGCCCTCAACTCACTGTCCACTCCACTGCACAGTGACCTTTCACAGTGGACTCTCCTTCTTAGAGCCCGTTAGTGGCTTCCTGTTGACCTCAGGGTCAAATTTCCATTTAGCATATTTTAAAACCTTATAGGAGCCAGTCCTGCTGCCTTATGGGCTTTTTCTCGCCAGGGGCCTCCCTCCACTCACACTGGGCATCTTGTGCTCCTCAAACACATCCTGCTTCTTCACCGCCTCTTCCCTCACAGACCTTCCCTGGGCCTCCTGAGGTCTGCTGGGGCTTCCTCCTCCGTGTGCTCTTACTTCTGCCTACTTCTCTCTCTCCCTGTTGCTGTCATGGTCTGTCACTGACCTGCTACATAACCCGTTGTTACTGCCTGTCTCCCACTGCTGTGTAAGTTCTGAAGGGCGGTAGCCATGACTGTCATGTCCATCATTGTGTCCTCAGCCCCTGGCCTAGAGCTTGATAAAAATGCTTCCCCAGAAGATTGACAAAATGCTTGACAAAAATGCTTCCCCAGTATGTAATGGAATTTAAAGAAGATTGCTTTGAAGGCTGTGGGGGTTACCCTCACTGAGGCATTCCACTTCCATCTCTGGCAGTATTTGAACACTCAGGGTCTTACTTACTTTAAAAATCCCATGATTTCAGAACCTGGACACGTTGAACCTATTGTTACATCTGGGAGCTTTGAGGTGGGCTGATCCCACAGGGGCTATGATGGGCCTCGGGAGGAAGACCCAATGGGCTTGGTTTTTCTTTCATTAGAGACTACTCAAACATCTCATCTTAATTCTTTGGAGAGAAAGTGCTTACATCAGAAGGCACTTACCTAGTGTCAAGCAGATACAGTGCTCAGCATCCCAGCTCAAAGCCTCTTGGGGCTATAACTTTGAATATCCAGAAGTTGAAAACCAATTTGTTATTCCTGTTTTGCTAAATCTTTGTAATTACCTATATTTTCTCCAAAGCCTGAGTGGCAATCCCATATTTATCCCACAATCAAAGCCATTGTGGATTATCAAGTAAATACTTCATTAGGAGGATTTTGAAACGTGTCTCCCAATGATTTTTGTCTTCCTCTTAAAAACAACTGAATTTTGAAGGAAAGGCAATGTGTCTATCATAAATGATTTTATCTAAGTAATTTTGAGTATTCTCTGTTAAGTCCACTTGAGAAAAGAGACTTACAAGGTGATAAATTGCAGAGACTGATGTTAAAAACAAACATAGAACAACTAGTAGGGAGGCAGGATCCCTGGCCTAGGACTGCTCCTGGGAAGCAGTTAAATCCTCACTCTGGCATCCACAGGTACGTAACCTGGGTACTTAGTGTGACTGGAGCCTCAGCTTCCAGTAACACTGTAATGATAATACCTGTAACACTGGAATGATAATACCTCCAGGAGTTTTGTTGCCAGATTAAATGAGATGGTGTGTGCTCTGCCATGTAACAGATTCTAATAATTGCTTGTTATTTTTGTTTCCAGGGGTATTAATATATAATAATTCATTGTCCACCAGTAAATTGGCATCATTGACACTTTTACCGTAGCTTATCCACACCTGCGAGAATTTTAATTAGATCTATATGAATTTTGAAGTCATTTCTGAGATAATGTAAGAAAGAGGTGAGAGGATGGGAAGAGAGAGAGAGAATCTCATCATGGTGTACATTCACAGGACTGGAGTCCTAATTGGAATAAGATATAGTCCATGCTTGTATAATTATGTCAAAATGGACTGTACTGTCAAGTACAACTAAAAAGAACCAATAAAAAAATTAACAGCTATTGCAAAGACAGCATTTTAAAAGGAAAAAAAAAACAGAATGAGACTTGGGCAGAGAAAAATGTGGTGAGATTTGGGGGGAGCAAGAGAGAGATGGAAGAAGAAATCCCCTTCCCTCAGACCACAGGACTGTGAGGCAGGTAGCGTGTGTTGGGATATAAAAGAGGTGACAGATTCTGATGTTCTTGGGAAAGCACATGTAGATCATGGCCACAGAGACCAGGTCAGCGCTGCTCACTGCTTTATCCCTGTGTCTAGCACATGCAGGCTCCAGCACGTGCAGTTATGGAACCTTGTGTGACAGTTTTCATGGCCAGAGCTAAGATTACTTATTCTTTTGTTTAATGGGTGGTGCTTGAAAAATACCTCCTCAGTGATGTCACTTAGGTAAAATAAAGGTCACTCAAAAAATTTGTCCATCTCAATCAGCAAAGTAACTTTTCATCTCTGGAAACACAATGGAATTGAGAAAGTGGGAGCCAACAGCTCCAGGTGAACACATCAAAGTCACAGAACTTTAAGGTGAATGACCAGACCCAAAAAAAAAATCCCTTTGACTTCTGTATTCCTTGCAATGAAGCAAAGTCACAAGCATCTCCTTGCAACAATGAAGGCAGGAGGTCCTGAAACACATCCTATTAGCACAGATTAGCATGTGAAGATGAAATGTATAGGGCATGTTCCATAAAAATAAGATGGACAATGCTGGGCATGATGGAGCATGCCTATAATCTCAGTGTCTCTGGAGGCCGAGACAAGAGGATTGCAAGTTCAAAGCTAGCCTCAGCAACTTAGAAAGGCTCTAAGCAACTTAGTGAGACCCTGTCTCAAAATAAAACTTATGAAGGGCTGGAGATGTGGATCAGTGCTTAAGTGCCCCTGGGTTCAATCCTTGGTATCAAATAATAATTGTAAAGCCAGAAGACCAAAAGGTGGTAAATAAAACAGCTGGGAAAGGCTTTATTGGGAGATACGCTTCCGGGAGAATTCCCCCTCCAACAGAGCGGGTCCAGGAGAATCGCGCACGTTTTCCACGGTACAGAAAATTTAAAGGACCCAATCAGGAAGGGGAAGGCTTAAGGCAGGAAGAGGAGGTATCTGGAGTCCTGTGTTCCTCTGGGGTTGGTCAGGGGATCCTGGTGAGGTCAGAGTCCTTCTGGGATGAGTCAGGAAAAGTCCGCTGATTGGTAGGAGGCGCCATTACTGCTTACCTGTCAGCATCTGGTTGGCTATTCCTTTGCGCATGCGGGCTGCTTGATGCTTCCTTCTCTGTGGCTGCCCCGGCCACCCCGAACCAACCTAATCATCATCATCATCATCATCATCATCATCATCATCATCATCATAACAAAATACTCTTTACAGAAGTATGTATAATTTACCATTTCATTGAGTAAAACAACATGAAGAGATTTCATAGGTTAATTAATAACCTAGGTGTCCCAGCTCTGTTTTTCCCAAACTAATTTGATAATTAGAACTTTTGAAAGTCTACTATGGTCAGACACTGTGCTGAATACTTTGTACCCACTCTCTCATTTAATCCTGATACCACTTGTGGAAGAGACCTGTTTTAGCCCATGTTTCACACAGGGAAACATGAGCATAAATTTTAGAGACAGTTTCAGAGGCAGCTGAGTCTCTGAGATAAACTTCACTAAGACCATACAACTGTAAGTGACAGAGCCATGAGTCAAAATCAGGCTGGTCAAATTCCCTGATCCATAATCACTTTATCACCAGTTGTTTCCTGATATAGTATTGCATTTCCTAAATTCATATTTTTCTACTGTCAGGTTGGGGAAAGAAAGCTTTGCATCACAAGGAGCCTTAAATTCAAATGACCACAGGAAATAGCCAAGTAGACCAAGAGGGCTGGGTTGGGAGTGTGGCAGTGAACCCACAGGGGCCTTTCTCAAGGAGGCAGCTGTCACTCACCTTCAATTCATTGTGGTCCAAAAGAAATGCAGGTATTTTGTCACTAAATAATTTATTATTCCAAAAGAAATTGGAAATCCAGATTTGTCTGTGAAATATTGTGATTTTAACATATTTTCAGTTACTTTATTAAAAGAAAAACTAGTACAAAGTTATAGAGAAGGAATAAGTTCTGGTGTTCTGTTGCACAGTAGGGTGACTGTGATTAATGATATTTTATTGAATATTTCAAAACAGCTAAAAGAGAGATTTTCAATATTCTTACCGTAAAAAGATAAATGCACAAGGTGATGGATATGCTAAATACTCTTATTTGTTTATTAAACAATGCATACATGTATGTATATAAATATGTACAGTTATTGGTCACTTAAAAGCTAATTTTTTTAAGAGAGGAAAAGAAACAAACCTGAATAAGCCAACAGAACATGCAGAGCTCCACTCCATTTGTGTGAAGTAGGTGTCCAGTGTCCCATGATCTGTTCATCAAAGTAATCACCAGAGAAGTAATGTGTCGCTCTGACAGCACTACTGTTGCTCACATTTTAAGAGCTATCCCCTAGGAATGTCCTTTGGAACAAGAAGATGGGCCACACCAGGAAATCAGTCTACTCACAGGTAAAGCCTATCAATTCCTAAGTCTGTGCAGGCATCTACCTACACCATTTCATTTACCCCTCCATCACTCCCATAGAGCATTATCATTCTCTTACTGGTAAGAGAACAGGGTCAGAGAGGTGGAGAGTCTTATCCAGGGTCACAGAATTGTGAAATAGCAGAGCAGGACTGGAACCCAGGTCTGCCTGGCTTCTAAATGTGTGCTCTTAACCTTTTCACTGTTCTGTCTCCCCCAGGATCTATCAATATTCAAGAGCTGCCCTGGGCATTGCTTTATTAGGTGCCCAGTGTTTGCCAGGACTGGATGTCAGACAATGTGGGAACTAGTTCTGGAAATGAACACCTTGTCTGGAAAAGCATCTGTCTTCTAAGTAAAGTGCTTTATGTATCATAAAACCTTCAATTTAGCTCCATTATACTTAGGTCCATGAGGGATAGATTGCAGCTCCTGCCTTCCTGCTGATTAGAGCATCCTCTTTACGTGTATACGGTACCTATTAGATGGTGTGCCTTGCAGAATTAGCTCCCTGATGAACGGGTATTATTTCCCCCTCTGCTGACATGCAGCAGCTGTCTGCACTCATTGTGTTCAAGCCTCTGCACCTGAAGAGGGGATGCCAGGGGAAATGGTGCAAAACTCAGCAGTCACATGTCCTGCCTTTACCCTCACAGAAGGGTGAGTGAAGGTCCTACTGATTGGACTTACTAGGTGAATGTGGACAAGCCATTTAATCAGCCTTAGCCTCATTTCTTCATCTGTTGGATGGGAATGATCTTTTTCTTAATAGAATGCAGGATCTGGTCCAGAAGATCTGTTGAGGTACATCTAGTTTTGCTCCAACATCTGTGACTTCTTGAGTCTGAATATGTGCTTAAGTGTTAAGGATCTCTGGGTTTAGTGTTTTAACTGCACTTATACATAAGAGTTTGTCCAGGGTCTATGGCTATTTTCTTTTTTTATTCTTTTTTCATTTGTTCTTTTTAGATATATGTGGCAGTAGAATATATTTTGACGTACATATATGGAGTGTAACTTATTCTAAATAGGATCTCATCTTGTGGTTGAACATGATATGGAGTTTCACTGGTGGTGTATATATGTATATAGTCATAGGAAAGTTATGTACTATTCATTCTACTATCTTTCCTATTCTCATACCTTCTCCCTTCCCTTCATTTCCCTTTGTATATTCCAATGAACTTCTATTCTCCCCTCACCACCCCTTATTGTATGTTAGCATCCACATACCAGAGAGAACATGTAGCCTTTGTTTCCAGGGATTGGCTTATATCACTTAGCATGATCTTCTCCAGTTTCATCTATTTACTGGCAAATGCCATCATTTCATTCCTTATGGCTGAGTAATATTCCATTGTGCATATATACCACATTTTCTTTATCCATTCATCTGTTGAAGGGTGCCTGGGTTGGTTGGTTCCATAACTTAGCTATTGTGAATTGAGCTGCTATAAACATCGATGTGGCTGTATCACTTTAGTATGCTGATTTTAAGTCCTTAGAGTATTTACTGAGGAGTGAGATAACTGGGTCAAATGGTGGTTCCATTCCAAGTGTTCTGAGGAATCTCCATACTGCTTTCCAGAGTGGTTGCACCAATTTGCAGTCCCACCAGCAATGTATGAATGTTCATTTTTCCCCACATCCTCACCAAAGTTTATTATCACTAGTATTCTTGATCATCGTCTATGATTATTTTCTACATGGCTAGCCAATTGTCCTGACACCACTTATTGCATAGTCTATTCCTCCCACCCTTTGATTTGAACTGCCACTTTTAGCATATATCAAATCCCAAGGTCCTGGTATCCTCTTCTGATGATATATTTATTTCCCTATCTACCCCACACTGTTAATAGCATAGCTTGGTATCTGGAGGAACAACCATCCCTACTTTCTTCTTTCAAAGTAGTCCATTTGTGCTCATCAGGGTCAAAAGGAGTGACAGGAGAGTTTCATGAATGGATTATTGATAGAAGTTCAGGCAAGGAAAGGGACATGATGAGTGGTGGGGAAGTATCCAGAGCCTAGCAACATGGGGAGTTTCCACACTAGGCCTAGGGGTGAGAGAGATGTAAGCACAGGGACCCAGAGAGGTGCTCTATGGATGGGGGTCTGTTGAAGGGTTAGAAGCTGAAGATGGCATAGTTAGAGTCAGACCTAAAAAATACTGCTCTGACATTGTGGTGGGGGAGTGAACTAGACCAGTAGAGGACTGGATTTGAGGCTTTGTGAAAATGAGCACATGAACTCATAAGTCTGATACAGGTAACATCTAGTGCAATGAACACAAAAGATCCATTTCCAAACTAAAGACACCTAAGGCCAGGGGATGATCATTGAGGTTAAGCCTCCCCAAGTTTCTTCACAGGGATGGCCCTGATATTATGCCTGAGGGATTTTACAACCTGACCCATGCTGCTCCAGAAGTCCAGCATCATCTGTATCTGGCATCTGGGTTCTGGAATCATGCCACTATCTTGCTACATTGTCACAGGTGCCTGATCGTGGCCAGGCATCAAACATACATGATCACTTGCAGCTCTAACATGTGACCTGACTGTGATACATACAGTAGTTTGGTCTACTGTATCCAAGGCCTCTAGGGTACGGGGCAGGGATAAAGGGCAGGAAACAATAATTCAGAGACATTTTTCAGTGCTTTGGGGGACATGATAGGTTTGAGATTCCTACCACATATTCTGCATTGTAGGTGTGAAGGCTTAAACTTAAAAACTTCTCTTCTTGGGCACGGTGGTGCAGGCCTATAATCCCAATGGTTTGGGAGGCTGAAGCAGGAGGATTCCAAGTTCAAAGCCATCCTCAGCAACTTAGAGAGAGCTTGTCTCAAAATAAAAAAAAAAAATTAAAAGGGCTGGTGATGTGGCTCAGTGGTTAAGCAATTCTGGACTCAATCCCTGGTACCAAAAAAAAAAATTCTCCTCCTTACTTCAAGATGATATTTCAGTAGATAATGAGAAAGTCTCATGTATAGCCTGTTCATTCATAGAAATTACCCTTAAATAAAGTCTCAAAAGGACTGAGTCTTTGCATATCTAAAAATCTTACAGTCCATCTGGCCATTCAGATGCCAAACAAAAGCATTTAATTAGATGCTTATAATTAGGGTTTACTTCTGTGGTTGAAGTGGTTTCTCCGGTCATCAATGCTACCTTGCCAAACTTATTTTATTTCCTTGATCTTGAGGGAAGAAGGTTGGTGTGACACAGATCCACGTGCTTCTTCTTGGTAATTCCATTAATTCCAGACTTAGTCAAAGACAAACTCCTACTCCAGCAGAAGAGGAAGAGATTCTCGTGTGTGCAGAATCAACATGCTGATCCCAAATAGGAAGCAAAGCCAACTCACCTCTACATTTCATTCACATTTTCTTTCTTTCTGCTCTATCACATGAGGTATTAGGATTTTAGGAAAAACATTTTAGAACTTATCAATTGCATGAGATTTTTTGAAATCAGTTTAATAAGGCATTCATGGCACAGCACAGCATGAGGAACTGGGATTTAGAAATGGAATCCTGTTTTTCATCACGCCCTTGGGTGATTGACGTAGAATTGGGGACCCCAGTGAGGAAGCAATTCTGTAATGAAGAACTTGAATAGAGAAGGGGTGTTCTTTGTGCTTGAAGAGACTTTTTTTGGGGGGGGGACCGGGGATTGAACTCAGGGGCACTCGACCACTGAGCCACATCCCCAGCCCTATTTTGTGTTTTATGTAGAGACAGGGTCTCACTGAGTTGCTTAGCACCTCGCCATTGCTGAGGCTCGCTTTGAACTCGCTATTCTCCTATCTCAGCCTCCCAAAGTGCAGAGATTACAGACGTGCGCCACCATGCCCGGCTGAAGAAGAGACTTTGATGATGATTTTTTCTTTCCTGAGGAAATAAAATATTTTAAAAGTGTGATTTGCAGTCTTCCTTCTGTCCAGGTACCTGGCATACTTCTTCCCACCCATAGCCCCCTCCCACTTCCACTCTAGCACTCCAGCACTTCCCAGTAGACTTGTCCCATTTATTTTCATATGCTTTTTTGGTTTAGTTTAGCTTTCATTATAAAAAAGTTCAAACCGGTTAAAACAGAAACTAGTATTACATACCCCTAACCTCTTGCTCACTGTCTAGCTTCAACAATTATCAATATCTGGTCATGGGATTCTTGAGTCAAAATTCCAGACATCATATTATTTCATCTATAAATACTTTAGTGAGTAGCTCTAAAAATTAAGATTTCCCCATCTTAGAAAAAATATATATCATATGCAATTAATTAGCACTAAGTATTTAATAGCATCAGCTAGCCAGTCACTATTCATATTCCCCTGATTATATAATAGAGTTTTATAACACATTATTTGAAATAATATGTTTATTTTTACCCCACAAAACTACCTATGCCTTTTTTTAATATTTATTTATTTTTTAGTTGTAGGTGGACACAATATCTTTATTTTATTTTTATGTGGTGCTGAGGATCGAACCCAGTGCCTCACTCATGCTAGGCGAGTGCGCTACCACTGAGCCACAATCCCATCCCCTACCTATGCCTTTTTATTTAAAAAAAAAAAAAGAGAAATGCCAGGCACGGTAGCGCAAGCCTGTAATCCCAGCACTTAGGGAGGCTGGGACAGGAGAATCGCGAGTTCAAAGCCAGCCTCAGCAACAGCGAGGTGCTAAGCAACTCACTGAGACCCTGTCTCTACATAAAACACAAAATAGGACTGGGGATGTGGCTCAGCCCTGAGTTCAATCTCCAGTACAAAAAGAGAGAGAGAGAGAGAGAGAGAGAGAGAGAGAGAGAGAGAGAGAGAGAAAGGTTTGCAAAATTACATAGAAGGAAAATGAAAGATTAAGGTGTTTTTGTTTTAAAAGCATTATCTTCAGGATCTAGCACACTGCCTGGATGTTCCTTCAGTCCATACTGATTGAATGAAGAAAGGAAGTTAGGATGTTCAGAGGGAGGGAGGCACGAACCTCTGGCCTCACTTCCCGCTTCAGTTTTTTGAACGGACCTTTTTATGAAAGTACACTTTGATTCTCCTGTGGGGACACTGTGTGTACAGCTTGTGTCCTGCTTTCCCCACATGGTAGTTTAAGTGTTTTTCATCAGGCCCTTGGGTGATTGACAGAGCTTCCTGCATCTCCTGGGTCCTGTGAGTCCGCAGCCCTGGCCACAGCCTCTCCCCTGTTTGGCTCAGAGCTCCTTGAGGGAGACCTTCACCTCACAGGCTGCAGGATAATCAAAGCTTTCCAGGCCTCAGAGCAACATCATGTAATGCTGGCATTTACTCAGCTGGCACTATGCTAAAGGTCATTTTTAAAATATTTATCATTGAATTTCCTGAAATTGTTCACCCCATATTGGAGGAGTGGGGGGAGACAGTTTGCAAAGTGGATGAAGAGCTAATAATTCTAAGGCATCTTGGGAGATTCTTCATCCAGCAGGACTGCTATGATTATAGCCCTTATATTACCGGAGCCCAGAAGTGTTAGAATGGGAGTCCTGGAAAGAAGTGATATTTCTAGAGTACCTCAGATCGTGGTAAATAAGGCTCTGAGCATGGTAATTACTGTGTTAACATTTTGGAGTGGAAATGTTTCCATTCCATTTAGTCTGTTTCCATCTCTCAGTTAACCTAATGTATAGTGATACACTCCGACTATTTTGAGATTCCAGGGATTAAGTGTTCTTATGGTATGTCTTATAGAGCTTATTTACCTATAACACATCCCACACTTGGATATATAACTCTGGATTTATTGGTTAAAATAAGCAAGATGATAGAGAGATTTAAACTTAAGGCATAACTTTTACCAAAAAAAAGTGAAGAAAATTGCCACCAGTTACACTTCCTTTCCTCTCTTATTTGAGAGAGTTGAACGACATTAGTGCAAGGTAATTGTTTTTTAAATGATTTAGTACCTTCTATATATTGTGTTGTTCCAGTAGTGGCTTGTTTAAAATTTTCCTCTTAAGCATGCTTGAGGAACTGCTAAGTCAGTAGGCGATGGTCAGGATGGGCTACTGACCATGTTCAAGAGCAAGAATCTTGACAAAGAAGTATTTGCACAACCCTGGGTACTTATAATTCTCTCTCTTTTTTTTAAATTTTTTTTAGTTGTAGATGGACACAATGTCTTTATTTTATTGCTTTGTATGTGGTGCTGAGGATCGAACCCAGGGCCTCACGCATGCGAGGCAAGTGCTCTGTCACTGAGCTACAATCCCAGCCCTTATAATTCTCTTAAGGAGAGATGTTAGGTAGGAGTATAAGATTTACCCAGGCAATTTAGAATGGCCTTGAGCTATTCCCTGAGTCCTGGCTCAGGTCTCCCTGCAGGCCACACTTATGCATCTTGTGTGTCTCTCTCAAGTCAGGCTAATGTCATAACTGGCTATGAAAGTGGCCTGAGAACAGGAGTATCCTGAATCTACCACATGAGCATATTTGCAGACACCTAAAAATGTGTAGCATTTGAAAATATGTCACTACTTTAAAATTTGTAGGTAAGAAGCTCCAGTCCTCAGTCAAGGCACATGTTCATTTCTGCCTCATTGGGTGGATGTTTTCAGGGGGCTGCCTGCAGTTGCAGCCTAAGCACCTCCCACCATGTGGAATATGGAAACAGCACCTCACCTACTCTGTCTCCTGTCTCCTGGCCTGTTGAGGTGCCTGGCAGGGGAGAGGGAAATGAGGAAGCCCTCCTCCCGGTACCTGGGACAGCTTTTTATTTCTGTAAGATGGGATAAAGCCCCTTACCCCTTCACCTCAGCAGCATGCCTGTGTCACAAAAGGAGAGTCCCTTCCAGGAATACAGTAGGCATAAAAGAGAGAGAGAGAGTTCTCATTATACTGCAATGTCTATAAGAATATATAGTGTGAAAATGATTGCTGAGATCAAGCACCAGGTCATGAAAAGAAAAGCCAAAATAATTTTTAAAATAAATAAAAAGGCATTGTTCTGTTAGACATAAAAATAAATCGGAAGGGTTCTGCAGATTACTTCCTTACCCACTGTAGTAACACCTCCATCATTTAGGACTTTCAGGAGTGATGGTGATAATGACCCTGACTCATTTGTGAACACCACATTACGTTTGCAAAACCCTATCATATCTCTTCTCTTATAGGATCTTCCTAAGAGCCCCACTAGACAGATAGCCAGGGCTTATTATTTCCATTAGACAGGGGAGAAAACTAAAGCCTAGAGGGCTTATGTGGTTTACCTAGGGTCACAAGGTGATTAGAGTCAGAGGAGGAGCCCAAGCAACCCCAGAGGTGTCTTTCTTCTGCTGAATGTAGCCCAGTGTTGCTGTGGAAGTGCTGGTGGGGACTCTGTGCCCCTGGGACAGGTATTTCACATGTATGTGGGATCCTTAAGTCAGTCAAGAGGTGGGGATAGTTCAGATACCTTTTTAGGACATAAAAATTGGAGGGAGGGGGAATGTTTGCACAGACCTCAACTAACTCCAGAGACTTGAATCCAGGACTCCATAGACCCCCTCAGGACCACTACCTGTCATTACTGCAAATGTATAAATATAGAAAGAAGGGGAGTTCCCAGTCTTCTTGGAGCCATATCCAGATGCGTGAAAGGCCCCCATTGACGGGTACTGACACCCTGCATTCACCTTGTCACTGACAAGTAGTCATTGGGTGGCTCAGAGCACCACTGCCCAGGATGACTGCATTCCAAAGCTGTAGATCTAAGGAACATGGGGGAGGATCTGCCATGGGTCCCTCAAACACCTGGCTCAGGAATCTTGCTCCTCCCGCCCTTTAAGGTTTTATTCTGGCTTCTAAAAGCATCAGAGTAATTTTCATTTCTCATCTTGACAGACACTCAATTGTGTAAATTTGTTCCACTGCGGTCCCATGATTTGTCACTCTGGTCTCATATGTCAGTGTGAGCTAGCTGTATGACTTTGGATAAGGTGCTTAATTTTCTGGGTCTCAGGATTTTTTTTTTCCCATAAGAGTAGAGGTTATAACACATGTCTCCTCTTCTTCCCATGATTTTTGTGACTTTCAATAACATCATTTGTAGGAAATTCTTCATAAGCTGCCAATAATCTACACAGACTTTATAGAGAATTGTGTTTTCATGCCAGCTTATTTTTAGGACAGACTCAAACCTTTTGAACTTCAAGTTCTTTCTTGTCTTTTTTTAAATTGTTGTTTTGGGGTTTCTTTGCATACATCCATTACATTGAATCAGAAAAGAGATGAATTAGCGTTTTTAGTTTTGTCCTCCGAAGATACTGTAAGTCAGATCTCTTTGGTCAATGGGAACAATTGAGTGTGGGAAAATGTTACTACATCACCACTGATTCTCTCCTTTGTAAGTAAAACTTTACTAGCACTTTTAACCACATTACTTTAACTAGAAAAATAAATATGAATTTAAGCATTGAAGCAGACAGATACATGTTCGCGTTCTTTGGCTTTTTTGTAATTTATGTAACCTTGTGAGCATCGACATCCTCTCTCATAAAATGGCACCAAGTCCTTATGAGAATAAAAAAAATAAAATAACTTGTACTTGCCATAGAGTGCCACTCATTATGTGCTCATTTTCCTCATCGAACTCCAGAGTTCTCCAGGACCCACTCATCAGCATGCTGAGTGCAGGTCATCCACCCATTCTACCTTTCCAGTGTCCTGGAAACAGCATCTATGAAAATAGCGTGGATAATACAAAAATGTTATTTAGTGATCACTCGCTGTGTGCCAGGTAGGGTGCATGGTGCTTTTATCTAGCTTTCATTTTTAACTTAATTCTCAGCATGGGAGATAGTGATTATCAAACCACTTTATAAGTGAAAAAAATAGGTAACAAAAATAAATAAATAAACAGCAGACCATGGATTTAGCCTCTAGGAACAAAAATTGATGTCTGTATTGGGCCCCAGAGGTTAGCAAACTTCTGTAAGACTCAGATAGTGAATTTTTCCTCTTATGCAGGTCATATAGTTTCTGTCACAACTATTCAACTCCGCCTTCATGTGGAAAGCAGCCACAGATGATAAGGAATTAAATGGGTGTGGCCATGTGTCAATCAAACTTTATTTACAAAAACTGTCTAGCTGGATTTGGCTCATGGGCCTGAGTGTGCTGACCCCTGCTGTAAACTCACTTTTTTCCTATTTGTTTTATTTTAATTGGACATCTCTGGCTTGTTGATCATGAGTATATCCTGTGTAGCTTTTTTTGGCAGTAGCTATAAGCTATTTTTACAGCTTTTCTGATTTGCCTGATTGATTGTAAGTGTTTTTCATGTGCCAGGCAGCACGTCAGACTCATTTGTAAACCATGATGCATTAGAGATCGTCACAGTTCCAGGATGGCACCTTTGTGGAGTGACAGATGAGGCTTAGGAAGTCTAAGCAATTCACAGGATCTGGTTTGTCAGGTTCAAGGCAAAGGCCATTTTTTCCCCAATAACCACTTAAGAAGTCAGTCCAGAAACGAGATTGCTTAGGTCAGAAAGCCTTGCTGGGACTTGGCCATCAGCACATAGATCCTGGGAACAGAAGCTGGGCGCTTTCTGGAAGGTCTGGTTTATCAGGTATATTTTAAGGGAAGTAAAACCACCAAAGAAAACAAATGTAAGCTGAACTGGACTGAGACATTAGGTCATGGAATGCCAGAGAGGATCCAGCCCAGGAGACCGATGTGTGCCCACCACTCTCACTCTTCCTTCCCACCCTCAGGGACATTGTTCACCCTACCTTCCTACAGGCTAAACCTTGCTTTCCTCTTCTGTAACTCAAAAGGATCTAGAACCCAAAGAGCCCCATGTTCGTCCCCTGTCCCTAACCCCTAGCTGGGAGACATGTTGCCCTAACATTCCACTGATCTTGTTTCTATGTCACTAGCCTGTCCAGGGCAGGTGCCCATCTCCCTGTGTCCCGTCATTTTTCTGTCCCTGCTTCTCTCTGGTCCCCTTCTCTTTCTATCATTCTGCCCTCTTTCCTATTTAGAGAGAACCTGGCCCTGGTGCCCAGAGATGCTCAAGAACCTTAATTTATCATGTGCCCGTCTGTGTCTCTGTTTCCCTCTTGCTCCCTTCCTACTTCATTCTTCTCTCTCTCCTTTTCTTCCCCTTGTGATAAACTTCCAGGGGCCAGGCTGGAGGCTGTTGTAGGACTGTTAAGCTGGCCAGCAGAGAGAGCACGGGGCAGAATTTCCTTGCAGCTTCTCTCCTCAGAACATCCCGCTCCTAATCTTCCATGGGGCCCAAGCACGTCCTCTGTCAGCACTGTGCACAAATCAATTAGCTGCAGGCAGTCACGCTCTGTGGCTCTCTCTGTTCCCACTGATGTCACCCGGGCAGTGGCGTGAGGTACCCAATTGGAGAGAGCAGACTGATTGAGTGGAGGCTGGGTGCAATCAGGACAAAGAAGTCCCTCAGTTCCCTGGGAACCCAGGGCTCCGTGGCCCTAGTGCGTTGTAGGCCAACCCTCGTGCACATGACTGGAGATCAGCTGAAGCCAAGGCCTTCAGCACTCTGGGATCCTCTGACCACATGCTTCTCTTCTCAATCCTCAGTGCTCTCTGCTCCTCTAAGCATTTCTCCTTCCTGCCTCCCAACTCATCCCAGTAGGGTGGGGACATGTTACCCCTGTTTGGGAGATACTGAAAGTAAGATTCTCCAGAGTTCAGGGCCTGTGGAGTGGAGCTTTCTTAGACATCTACTGTGCAGCATACTTTTCCTGGATCTGACATTTCTAGCACACATTACACATGTTATCTCATTTCACTTTATGAAATAGGCATATTATCCTGATTTTACAGATCAGAAAACTGAGGGCTATTTGGATTAGGGTCATGGATGGAAAACAAGAGAACTACATGTGCATCCTAGGTTTCATTTTGTTTCCATGGTGCCCAACACAGGGCTTGTCATATTCTTGGCTCCGTGGAGGCTTGTGGAACCATGGCACTGAGCCATGGTCATTAGGTAGATGATCATGTCATGACCAGAAAAAGGAGAAGTCAGAGGAGAAACAAGTTTGGGATGGGAGAGATTATCTGTCTGGATGTTGATTTATTCCACAGATATTTGTGGAGCACTTTCTATATTCCTGGTAGTAAATAAAGCATACAAAATCTCTGCCGTCATATAGTTTGCATTCTAGTAAAAGAAGACAGAGAGTAAACAAAATTAAATGAGTACATTATACTATATGTGAGAGGGTGATTAATGGTAGGAAAAGCAAGGAATAAGGAATGTTGGGAGGAGGTCAAACACCACAAACTAAAACAGGCTGAGATTTGAACAGACACATAAAGGAGATCAGGGAGCAAATCATGTAAATACCCATAGGAAGGATATTCCAGAGAGAATGACGAATGTGACAACCCTAGGTAGGTCCATGCCTGGAGCATGGAAAGAAGGACAAAGGTGTGAGCGTGGCTGAGAAAAGTGGTTGAGGAAGAGAGTAATAGGAAGAGCATAAGCTCTCAGAGGTGAGGAGGCAGATTAGGGAGAGTCTTCCAGGCCAGCGTAAGGATTAACTTTTACTTGGAGTGTTGAAGACCATCGAGAGGTTCTGGGCCAGGAATGACATGATTCCTCAGTGTCTTGATAGGATTGTTTGGTTGCTGGACTGAGAACACCCAGAAGGGTGTGGTAGCTGGGGGTGTGGGAAGACATTTAAAAAGGCTATTACAGATTCCAGGAAGGAGATGAAGATGACATGGACCAAGTGTTAGCAGTAGAGGTGGTTGGAAGTTAGGCTTGAGATGCCTAAGTGGCACGGACAGGGGTGACCCCTAGCAGGGCCCTACCCGGGGTCAGCATCTAATTCATGCTTGTTGATTAAAGAGAAGAAAACCCAAGTGGCCGGGAGGCTGTGGCTTGGTGCATGCTGGAAAGGCAGCCCCATTTTGAATGGCCTGGGGTAGATGTGTACTTTCTATCACAAGGCACAGTTATGTGTGAATTTGACTTATAATCCTCCCCAATCTAGAGGTTCCCTGAGGGCAGGAGCCATGTGTACTCTATGTCCCCAGTCAGCACCCAGCCCAGGGCCCAGCACACAATGGGTGGTGGCAGATGGGCAGAATGACTGCATGGGACTCAGGAGCTTGATCCCCATGAACATCAAGTTCACCTCATCCCTGGGTCTGGCTTTTTGAATCCAAATATGAGACCTGGCATATTACAGTCTGTGATAGAAAATGAACTGTACTCCTGGCCTACCATCTTTCTGCTGTGTGTGTCTGGGCCATTTCCATGTCTATAAAATGAGCATGTAGTCATTCATTCAGCAGCATTGATAATCTCTGCTCAGAAAGCATTCCAATGAAAGCTCTCCTGGCCACTTAAAGCAATTCCCCCAACTCTTTCCCCTTTTCCAGCTTTATTTTTTTTTCTCACACCACTTGCCAGTGTCTGAAACATCATATTGATGGATTGATTGCTCCCTCCCCGCCCCCGCCCTCAGTAAAGCATAAAGCCCACGGAGGCAGGGAGTTATGCCTGTCTTACTCTCTGCTAAGCCTCTGGCACCTGGGAGGGTGCCTAGTACACAGAAAGTGCTAAGTGTGTGTTTATGAATGAATGATTGTGAGGACTCAACAATCTGCAGAAACATGCTTTGCAAACCATAAAGGGCAAAGCAAATGAAAAGTGTTGGATTTTTATTATAAATGTGCTACACGCTTTTAGCACAGCTCTGACCGCACCCACAGCATTTTCCAAGGCAAACATCGGTGAAGATTTTTTTCTATTTGGGTTTTCTTTAAAGAGAAGAATTCTGACAACCTAATTTAAGAGAATTTCCAGGTGTGGAAATCAGCAATGGCTCTGCATCTCCTAGCAACTTCACATGGGAGCTGCTTACCACAGCAGAGAGGTGATAGTTTCCAGTGAGTGTGCTAAGTATCAGGGATGCTATGGTGATGAGGAGGGAGGACAAGACTGTCCTCAGGCAGTGGAAGAGTCAGACACCCCAGTATGGATTCACTCTCACTGTGGGGCTCCCTATGAGCCACACTTGACAAGATCCCTGCAGCCCCATCATCCTACGATGCACAATTCCATTTGGCACATCAAAGATATTTACCATTTATTAAGCCAGTTCCTATGTTAAGCAATTAATTTGCATCATTTCCTTGAGCCCTCATTTCAACTCTGAGTTAAGGTTGTGCTCAGCCCCATTTTCTTGGTGAGGAAATTAAGGCATATAAAAGATAAGTAAAGTCACTGTATTAGTCTGTTTGGGCTGCTCTAACGAAATATTGTAGACTGAGTAGCTTAAACAACAGAAATTTATTTTTCACAGTCCTAGAGGCTGGAAAGCCCAAGATCAAGGTTTGGCCCTTTCAGTTTCCAGTGCCAAAAGAACCTCTTCCTCGATGAGGGGCAGCCACCTTCTCACCATGCCCTCACATGGCCTTCTCTCTCTCTTCATCTTTTTATAGGGCTGCTAATCCCATTATGAGAGCCCCATCCTCAAGACCTCATCTAACTCTACCTCTCAAAAATGTCATCTCAAAAATAAATAAATAAAGTCACACTGGGGGTTAACTCAATATATGAATTTGGGATGCGGGGCACAAACACTTGGTTTTTAGCAGTCCCATAGATAGCAAGTGGCAGAATTTAACTTGATCATTAGCAGACTGCTCATTCTGACTCTAGGGCATCTTGCCTCATTTCTCTGTTCTGTTACTAGATACCCATGAAGGAGATTCTGCTGGGTTGGGAGGACTCTTCAGGAGGCAGCTACTGCTTGCTATCACACAGTTTATGTGAGCTCAGGGACCCTGGCAATATTGCTGACTACTATGGCCTCAGCACACAGACCTTACCACAATGTGGGAGATGTTTAATCCATATGTCCTTCATAAATGAGTGAATGACCATGTCAAAGTCTCATGACTATGGTTGGTACAAGAAACTCAAAAAGTGGCTTTGTCCAGGTATCTTGGGAAGATAGGGCCCCTTGAAGTCTTATCAAGAGAAGTGAGGGGAAGGATACATGCCACATTCTTCCAGTGCTTTTCATTTTAAATATCTGTTTAAATATCTGTTTAATTTTCTGTTTAAATATCACAACAATCCAAAGACAATTGCTCCCTCTTTCTGTAAATAGGGAGATGGAAACTGAGAGAAGCATAAGGTCCCAGGAGCTAACGAACAGGACAGCAACTTGCCAAAGGTCACAGAGATGTTCAAGAAGTGCGGTTGTCTGCAGGCCCCAGCTGCCAGCAGTGTGGTACCAAGAGCCATGAGAGTGAGAGCCTCCTACAGGGAGGTGCTGAGTGCCCACCCAGGGTAAGAACAAGACCTTGGCCCTAAAGCCAGTTAGTCAAGTCTTGAGTTCATCTTTGAGCTCACAGGAAAAGATGAGTGTCAGTCTTGCAGCTTTGTCCTTAGGCCTGGGTATTTTAGGAGTTCCTTACATGCTTATTCAGAAAACAGAAAGGAAGCCATAGGGTTTGGGACAAACAAGGCAGCACTAAAATCTCTCTGCAGGACCAGTGGAAAGGCACCATGAGTGGGGGCATTAGTGGGAAAGTGAGGGCGAAGAGGCTGGAGGGCATCCAGCATGGTGGTACACACCTGTAGTACCAGCCACTGGAGAGGCTGAGGCAGGAGGATCACAAGTTTGAGGTCAGCCTCAGCAACTTAGCAAGACCCTGTTTCAAAATTAAAAATTAAAAAGTCTAGAGATGTAGCTCAGCAATAAAGTGCCCCTGGGTTCAATCCCCAGGACCACTAAAAACAGAGAAGCTAGAGAACCTGTCTGGAAGTTTCACCTGCATAGCAGACCCTTTTGACTGCATGCACATTTATTTGGTGGGACCAGGGATGAATGGAAGTAATAATGGAGGTAAAATCACCCTTCTCCCAAGCCCTTGAGAATGCTACTTATGATTTTAAAGAAAGGGAAGTTTCTACGTAAGATTCAGCCCCAGTGATGAGCAAATTGGTCTGAAGGTAGGGAGAGTGAAACCCAGGTTAGAGCTCTCAGTGGACCCAGGCAGCAATGGAAGCTTCTGCAAGGCAGATGCCTTGGTGGGAAAGGGATGGAAAGGGGTGAGAGGAAACAGAACACAGCAAGCCCAGGGGTCAGAGCTTAGGAGGCAGCAAGAATCACAGGAGTGTTTTCTGTTAGTTCGGTCAAGACTGTGTGATTGCAAATTACTTTCAGATGCTTCATTTGAAGAGCTCTTTGCTCTGAACCTGAGGCAGTCAGGGAAACATTATTGTGCCCATTTGACAGAGGAGAAAAGCATGATTGTCAGGGGCTAAGTAGCTTTTCCAAGAAAGTTACCAGGAAATGAGAATCAAGCTGAATTTTCTATTCCCTCTCCAGTTTTCCCTTGTCTGCCCCCATGCCAGCAGAGGAGTGTAAGAATTGGGATTTGGGAACAGGGACATGGAGCTCATTCTGCAGAGGTGGCAATTAACAGCTGCAGCAGCTCCAGCCCCCCCCCTCCTACCCTATACACACGAGTTATTACTATTATTAAGGCTATTGCTGCTACAGCTATGATTGAATGCCTAAGTATGCCCCACACCATGCTCAGCATCTGTCTGAATTAATTCTCAAAACCTCTGGAAGTAGGCATTGTTATCCTCATTTTATAGATGACGTGTAGGTAGAAAGAGACGTACTCAGAGTTTGAGGGCAACAGTCTGACTAACATCAAAGCCGTGCATGTCAGACTCTTAGCACCTGAATCAACACATGGCATTTGTTTTCATCATGCTTAATGATCATCACAGTTAGGAGGAGGGCAGAATGTTCTCTGGGGAATTACAGCTGCTTGCATAATAGAATGAGCTAAAATGGACTTTGGGGTTTGATTTCGGAACGTCTCCTCTTGACTTCTCATGTCCTTCAGACTGAGACCAGGTTGTCAGGACACTCTCAAGGAACAATCTGCTTTTCTATCAACTTAATGGAGTTAAGACTGTTAAGACTGTTTGCCATCCTACCCTCGGCCCAGGGAAGGACCCAAGAGAGTCTGAATTTCGTTAAGTTCCCAGATGCTGCTGGATTTTGAACCACACTTACTATGTAGTAAGCATCTCATCCACAAGCCCCAGCCAGTTCAAGTAGTCCATTTGGACATTCTAAAAAGGCTTCAATAAAAATAGACCTCTGGTACAGGGATCCTAAGATCTGGCTACAGCAGTGGAACTACTGATAAATTAGAGTAAGAGACAATTTATTAAGCACCTACTGTCTGCAAGGAACTTCTCAGCAACATGGGAATCAGGTTTTAATTTTGTCCTTTATAGATGAGAAAACTGAAGTATAGGGAGGTAAAGTCATCTGAATTCATGTAGCTAATTGGTGAAACAAGAATTTGAACCCTAGTATTTGCCCCTCTGAATTGTGTGCTTTTTCTATAGATCCACATTAGGTATATAAAACTACCCAGTGATTGAGAGATAAGACTCTGGATACACCAGATCATTGCTTATTTCTTTTTTTTGTTTTCGGTACCAAGGATTGAACTCAGGGGCATTCGACCACTGAGCCCCAGCCCTATTTTGTGTTTTATGTAGAGACAGGGTCTCACTGAGTTGCTTAGCACCTCACCTTTGCTGAGGATGGCTTTGAACTTGAGATTCTCCTGTCTCAGACTCCCTAAGTGCTGGGATTACAAGCGTGAGCCACCACGCCCGGCTTTTCTTTTATTATAATGAAAACATGAAGCAGTGTGTCTTACAAATTATCAGGGCTGTGTTGATGTGAATTATTATTATCAATAATCAAATAATAATATGGAACTTAATGAGACTAATAGCATGAAAAATTTGGAGAAGATATAAGCATGTAAATCAGTATTTAAGCAAAGCCTAACATTTGTGGTAATGTCATGTAAATACAGGAATAGGAAAACCCAAGAACAATGACTATGCATTGAGGAAAAAACCCATGGCACTAGAGAAGAATGAAACAAACAAACAAAAAAACCACCCATGTTACTTGGCTTTGTTTCCTCCCCTTTGGGTTCAGAAAATAGAATTGAGACAAGACCAAAGGGGGTGGGTAAAGAGTTTGAACAATGAACACACATTACCAGCATCAGCTGGGTATCTTGTTAGCATTAACCTGATGCATTGCAAGCGAGCTGCAGTTAGAACAGTAATTACAGTAAATAGAATCCATTTGGAATCCTCAAGCAAATATGAGCAGGGAAGAAAGATGAGCTGAAAAAAACCCATTACCCTTTGGAAGTTATGGAAGCTTCGGATGGCAGTGATTTCGACTGTGAATTGCATCTGACTAAGAAGCAGCAATGTGAATGAATCTATCTCCGCTCTCAAGTGTGTTTAGATGGTAAATAAAATGAATTACCTAACTATTCCAGCCAAGTGCAGTTTCCTGAAATATTTGTCTTGGTAATATAGGGAGAAAATTTAGGTAGAATTGGGAAGGTGGCTTGTCTACTCTGCTTCCTGCCGTGGCTGCTGGATTTTCTTTGTAAAATGAAATATTGCCATTTTGCAAGTCAGAAGCAAGGGCCAGGGTGAGATGGGAAAAGGTAGAGGAGGATTCTGAGACTCTCAATATAATTGTCACTCTTGAGTGTTGGTCATAGTGATTTCATTTTCAAAGACTCCCATGCCAGTCCACGATGGCTGGGCACTTGCAGGTCCTTTCTGTGGCTGTCCATGAGCTCTGTGCCTGCCAACTCCAGAGCTCCAACCAGTTCAACTGGGGCAGCAGCACGGCATGAGACCCTTCTGCTGGCCTGGGTCTTTCTCATTCCCTGGCTCTACCTGCAGCCTTCCCTCTGTGCTTGGCTCCTGGTGCATACCCAGGTCAGGCTCTACTGATCACATCTCCCCCAGCCCATGGGGGAAGACATATTTCTTCCCTCAGCTTCTGGTTCATTAAAGCCACCTCCCTTGCCACCATGTGAGTAATATTGAAAAGCTCTGAGGTGCTTTGTCTGGAAATTGGGAAATGTGGGCAGTATAAGCAGTTTTCATATAATCATGCATTCATTTAAAAAACATTTATTAAGTGCCTGTACCAGGCATTGTCCCAGGTCCGGGAGTATTTGAAGTACATGTCCCCATATAGAATCTGGGATACCCCAATAACATTGGGCTTTAAAATGTGAAGAAAATACTGGCAACTCAAAAGGAGAACTACCAAAAGTATCTCTGGGAATGTGGCTGGGGACAGTGCAGGATGCCCAAGACCTCATTTGTGTTCTTTGTGTCATCTGAGGGATACCCAACCCAGGGATACCCAACCCTGGAGCACCTGCCCCACTCCCCCTTTCCCAGAGGACCCCAGATGGTGACCTTGGACATCTTCTTGCCAAGACAAGAGCTAATTAGCAATGATAACAAGCTCATAAGTTTTTCAGTGAGCAAGGGAAAGAATCAAGGTAGAGATAGGAAAAATAATATTCTGGTCTTGATCCTTCTCTCTCTCTCTCCCCCTCTCTCTTTCTCTCTTTCCAACTTAGCTATACCACCTCTTCTTCAAACCACATGGGCATTAGTATAGAGTCCTGAAGGTGAAGCAGGGTTAGGTTTCTTGTTTGATTTCTTTTGTTGTTTTGGTACTGGGAATTGAACTCAGGGGCGCTTAACCACTGAGCCACATCCCCAGCCCTTTTTCTATTTTATTTAGAGACAGAGTTTCACTGAGTTTCTTAGGGCCTTGCTACTTTGCTGAGGCTGGTTTTGAACTTGTGATCCTCCTGATTCAGCCTCCTGAGCCACTGGGATAACAGGTATGTACCACCTCACCCAGCTTGGGGTTGTTTTTATCAAGCATCTGAATTCTAAATCCTCTAACAGCTGTTTCACAATAGGTTAACAGACTAAAGTGTGTGTTAGGAATTATTTGTCGGCTCCACTTTGCAGGTGGGAAATTGATAACCAGAGAGTTAAAGCTCAGACTCTGGAGCAAGCAGAAGATTTAACCTCTCCGGTTTGTGAAACCTTTGATTAATCACTTCACCAACTTGTTCCTCCATATTCTCATTTGTAAAACAGAATGATTTCAAATATCTGCTTTATAAGGAATCACATGGAGAAATTAACTAGCATGCATCTAAAGCATCTACCCCCATGCTAGGCAAAGAGCAGGTGCTAAATAAATGATCTCTCCTACTTTCTCCAGGGACCAGCAGCAGGACGCTCCCTATCCCCATGTCCCCAGGCCATTCTTGATAGGGGTGGGCCTCAGAGAAGCAAGCCTTAATGATGCTCATGTAAACTCAGAAGCCTGCCATGCCTCAGGGGAGAGCCCCCAAACCATTGAGGCTCAGTCTGTCTGGCTAGGGAAATGAGGCGGGTAGAACCTTATCCTCAAACACTGCACAAACACCCCTCAAAGGCCCAGTTCAGACAGAGGACAGGAAGGAAAGTATCAAGTACACACAAAGCTGCGGGGCTCCAGGGGTGTGGGCCAGGGAAGGGGAACTTTTCAAGAGCACTGGGAATGGCTGAAGGTAATTAGCCCAATTGGAAGCTGGATGACTCCAGGCTGGCATCCTTGCCCTGGATCTGAGTCCCAGAGTGAAGCTTTGCAGCATTGCCTGTATGCTATAATCACCCAGCTTTAACAAACACCCATGTCTGGGTCCCATTCCTGGAGACTTGGAGTTAGTTGGTTTGGAGTGTAGCCCAGGCACTGGGAATTTTAAAACTCCCCAAGTGATTCTTGTATGCAGTGAGGGCTGAGAGTCCCTGGTCTAGAGAGCTGGCTAGGAGCCCCTTGAACTTTCAGTTCAGAGTCATACAAGAGACAGAGGCAAGGCAGCTCCCCATGTCCATGTGCCCCAGTGTTTGCCCAGCTGCCCACTCTACTCTCTCTTGCCCTCCTCCCTCTGTACTTCCTCTTGCCCACCCTGATCTAGCTCCTATATCTTATTCTGTCCCACGGCCTTTGCCATGAAGCCCACGAGGCTCGCTCTCCTCTCCACCTTTGCTCAGTCCAGGTGTACTGCCTTAAACCCCGCCTCTCACCATGGTCCACCAAGTCACACCTCCTTTGACCAACATAGGCTGGCTTCTTTGGGAAATTCTTCATCCCAGCTCATATCTGCATTCTGGGACCCAGCTTGGATAGCCCCCATGGTACTTAGGAGAGGCAGCCAGATACCTTATAATGGGGTGTTATGCAGCCTATGAGGCCTCAGTTTCCTCTCCCATAGTTGTAAAACCCCCTATCCAGTGTGCTGTGCACCTTTGCAATGAGGTCCACAGAGGACACGAACAGTATTCACAGGGACCCAGTGCTTTGTGTGCATTTGTATCCTTACCAGGGCTGCTTCTGACAATGGGATTACTGGATCCATTTTACAGATGAAGAAATTGAAGTTTAGGGAAATATATTTGTGGAAGCTTACCCACAAGCATCTGGACTCTTAAATCCTGGATTTCTTTCACTTTATTATATTACACAAGGAAAGCTCAGAAAGCATACAATAAAGTGCTTCCTGATGTTGTTACAAATAATCTAGTTTGGTAGAACTTCTACATTCTAAGGTCAAACATTCCACTTTTTTATATCCTTCATATAATAGGGTTGAACAAAAATACCTCCTGGCTAGGATCAGGAAGGCCCCAGTTCAGATGTATACCATGTAGTTGCTGGAATTGTTAAACTAGGTCCTGGCTGGGCACTGGGGATCCAGAGACAGACAATATCTACCCATGACCCTATGTTCTGGTGGAGACCAACACATATACATTATCATGTAGTGTGTCCTGGTCCTAGGTTCTGGCTCTATTAGGTAGTACCTGTGCAACTTTCTTTTGGCAAATGGCCTAACCTTTCTGGACTTCAGTTTTTTTCATCTGTAAGGTAAAAGTGATGGTAGCTGTACAGCAGCCTGTGGTAAGATGAGGCATGATACATGTCTGGTGCTTGGGTTAGGCCTGGCATTTGAAAGGTGCTCACAAACTCTAGTCATGAGGAGCTAGAGTGTGTGCATGCAGTTTTGGAGCCCAGAGGATGGAGAAGGATGCTTGTCCATGTGAATGAGTTTTCTATTGCTGTTGTGCCACATGACTGCAGAGTGCCTTCAAACAATACAAATGTATTATCTTGTAGTTTCAGAAGTGAGAAGTCTATAGTCAGCCTCCACAGGGTAAAAGGTGCTTCCAGGGCTTATTCCTTCCAGAGGCACAGAAGAGGGAATGCATGCCCTCTCCTGCTGAATCCCCAGCACTGCCTGCAGTCTTTGGACTGTGGCCCCACCTCAGTCTCTTCCAACCTTTTGTTTTGCATCTCCTGCTACTAACTCTGAGCCTCCTGCCCCATTTGCAAGAACCCTTGTGATTATAGTGGGCTCACCTAGGTAATCTCCCCATGTCAATATCTTTTTTTAAATATTTTTTTAGTTGTTGAAGGATCTTTATTATTTATTCATTTATTATTTGTATGTGGTGTTGAGGATCAAACCCAGTTCCTCACGCATGCTAGGCAAGCGCTCTACCACTGAGCTACAGCCCCAGCCCCCATGTCAATATCTTAATCACATCTTACCTTAATCATATTTGCAGAGACCCTTTTACCATGTAAGGTAACACAGGAAAGGTTCTGGGGATTATGTCGTGGGCCTTTGGGGAGGACCATTACAGAGGCCAGGAACAACTTCCTTAGGAAGCACATTTCAGCCAGTTCTTGGAGAGGAAGGAGTTTGCCTTATTGACATGCAGGAAAGGGCATTCCAAAAGGAGTCAAGGCACCAGGGCATGGAAGGAAAGCCTGCTATGGGTGGCGTAAGATGAGAAGTTTGTGGCCATGGCAGTGTGAATGTGAGAGGTGGGAAGGCTTTTCATGTGGTGACACTAGGAGAGAATGTGTGTGGTAGAGCAGCAGCTGCGGGAATCCTCTCTGCAATGTGACATCTTCTCAGGGAATCCTGACATTCCTCCCTGGCCCATTCTAGCCAGCCACAAGGGTATCATGTTCCAGCCGGGTATTGTGTGTGTCTGGCCATGAGGAGCTGATCGTCCCTGGGGCTGTCACAGTTGTCTCCATTTTATCACCTTCCCCACCAGCCCCCAAAATTCTAACAGAAGAATCCCCTCACACTCCCCCACTCCCACCCCCTGAGCTCCAGAACTCAAAGCAGAGGATCAACCCCAGTGTTGGAGGACAAGGCCCAACGCCCATTTATTGGAAGCATTTTCCTTCTCAGTATCTTTGGGAGAGGTAGACTGGCAGAGCGACATCCCCACAGAAATAATTTTTCAATTTCTTATAATAGGACATAAAAGTCAGCCCAGGGAAATTGATTCCATTTGGAGCTCCCTTTGTAGGACACTTTATCTTCCATTGCGGCCTCTGTATTTCAGCAATTTCTAAAGCCCGAGGAAGTCACGTTCCATATTTTTTTGCCACCCTGGCAGAAGGCTTTGTAGCTCAGCTGAATGTCTCTGCTGACCTGTCATTTCCCCATGCTGCTGTCTGTGGCCACTCCTCAGGCCTGGAGGGCCCACCCCCCACACATACCACACCAGCCATGAGCATCTGGTCAGCAACCCCACAGTGTCCCCTCTGTGCTCCCAGCAGGGGGATGTTTCTTCTTTCTTTTTGCTCTTTTTCCTCATCCCTCTCCCTCTCTCTTTTCTCCTCTTTCTCTTTTGATATTGGTCTCCTCCCCTTTTTTCCCATCTCTTGCTCTTTCATTTCTGTTTCTTCTTCCCTTGTGACTCTTTTCATGGATTGATACCTATAGTAACAACCATGTGACCAAGCAGGTTGCTTGGTCTTTTTGAACCTCAGTTTCTTATTCTGTAAAATGGGCATAATCATGCACACCGTGCTGGGTTGTGAGAATCCCACAGTTAGGCAGATGTGCAGTAGGCCCCAGGGAGAGAGGGATGCACACCAGGGCAGGGAGCCAGTGCTAGGCCTGCAGCTCTGCACAGGAGCCCTGGACTTGGCCCTGACTCATTGTTATGGTTGGGATATGAGATGTACCCCTAAAGCTCATATGTGAGACAATGTAAGAAAGTTTAGAGGTGAAATGATAGGGTTATGAGAGCCTTAACTTAATCAGTGCACTCACCCCCTGAAAGAGATGAACTAGGTGGTAACTGTAAGCAGATAGGATGTGGCTGAGGAGGTGGGTCATTGCAGGCACGCCTTTGAGGTATATATTGTGTCCCTGGGGAGCAGAGTTTTCTCTCCCTGCTTACTGATGCCATGTCCTGAGCTGCTTTCTTCTACCACATGCTTCCACCATGATGTCCTGCCTAGAGCAAGGAAGCTGGACCCCTATAAACTGAGACCTCTGAAAACCTAAGCCCCAAATAAACTTCCTCCACAAAAATTGTTTTTGTTGGGTCTTTTGCTCACAGAAATGCAAAAGCTGACAAAAACAAACACTTATAAAATAGAAGGATGCTGTGTTTCTTCCAAACTGTACAATGTGATACTTTTCAAAAGCACAGTACTCTTCAGTTTTCCAGGACTTTTCTGACTCATTGTCAAGCTTGATCTCTATAACAAGGCCTTAATGGCAATAAAGCAGGTGTTCTGATCTGCACTGTAGAGGAGGAAACCGAGGCTCAGAGAGTGTGCATATATGGGCACCTGTGTTACATGCCCACTGAGCCTCGTGTCCACTCCTCACTGGATCGTGGAATTCAATGTCAAAGGATAATGCCATCCACCTCTCTTCTTTGTGACCTGCTGGTCTCTTGACCTTGGCATTGGGGATGGGGAAAACCAAATCATGCTAGATCTTCCCAGAACTAAGAGCCCCAGCTCTGTGACTGTGCTGTGTGTGTGATTTCAGAAGGGGTTTCCAGTCCAGCTCATGTCCTGCTTCAAGGTTCAGTCTTGCAGATGGTGGCCCCAAAGTGAATGAGTCCATCTCCAGGGTGTCCCCGACTTCCACTCTGGCCTTTCTCCAATAGCTTATTTGGATGTTCCGATGTTCTCAGGCAGATGTTACTGTCAGCTGGATGGTATTATCCTCCAGAGTGGAGGAAACTGAAGCTCAGTGAATGTTACTTGCCCAAGGTTCCACTGGGATTTAAACTCAGATCTGACCAAAGTCTTTAGACCTTTTGGCCTCGGGGATGTTGAGGGACTCACTCAATGCCATCAAGAAAGTTTAAGAATTCACATCTGCCTGTGCCACATTCCAGAGCACTTTCCACTGCATGCTCTGTGTGGGAGAGTTTAGACTGCTTCTGTGAGACCCTGAGGCCAAGAGCCAGGGCTCTGGGGAAATAAATAAGTGTGTTTACAGTCAACTGCCCATGATGAAAGAGAGGATCGCAGGTTCCTTGGGTAGTTTGGGCCAGGGCAGAGGTCACTTGCTGGAGATGCTGTGGAGGGAATTCCAACTTCTGCTGTCTGGGTGGCAGTCAGGGGCCATCCTGTTCCAAGGATTAGATGGTCCTCTTACTTCCCAAGGCTGACCGGGAGCTGAACCCAAGCTGACAGCAGCTGTCGTTCACAAACAACTCCCAAGGCAGAAGGAAATAAAAAAATTTCCCCAGAAGAATTTGGAATCTCAAATGAAGTGGCAATTCTTGCCATCTGTGAGTGAGGGTATGTAAACCTCCCTGGTTCTTATTATGGCCAGAAAGTCCTGGGCCAGATTAATGGCTTCAGCCATTCGTTCCACAAGCATCTTGAGCATCTTTTCTGGGGCAAGCCCTGTTTGGCTGTGGCGATGCAGTAGTGTGTATGATGACATTGTCCCTCCCTTCTTGGTGTCACGTTCTGTGGAGGAGACACTTTAGAAACAGATTCTTACAAATCCGTTTGCCTAGCACAGTCTCTTCTTTCTGCTTTCTGAGGGATAGTAAATACAATTTCTTACAGCCAGAAAACTAAGGAAGGCCCGTGGAGAGAGAAGAGCTCCCTAGACTTGAGCTGGGACAGATCCTGATGTCATTGTGAGAGCTCCGTAGCTCTCAGGACCTCTGTAGCTCTCAGGCTGTTCATCTACCAAGTGCAGAGAACAGTACTTACTTTGTGCCTATCCTGAGCAGGTCATGGATTGCATGCAACAGAGACCCCCTGGAGGTGACTCAGGGGAAAGATGTCCTGTGATATGGTAGCAGGGATCTTTTGGGGAGTCGGAAGACAAGAACCCCATGCAGCAGGCCTCACAGGAAGTTAACGTGGACAGCTAGCTACCAGACTCTCGGGTATCTTGTGTGTGTCTCTCTCTCTTCATGTCTATTCTGTTCTCCTCTCTGCCTCCCCAGCTCTTGCTTTCTTGTAGGTTATAGCCCCAGAAAGCCCTGACTTGCAAGGGCCGATCCTGGCCACTCTAGATTTCTCAATAGGCCCTCAATTCTTACTAACTTTTTTTGGATTTCTCCCCTCTGCTATCTACTGCAGTCTCTGCTCCCCAATTCCAACTCCAAATGATTGATTTGTACTCAAGACAAATCCTGGGCTATTGGATAGTCAAAGATTGTACCCTCCTGGGACATGTACTCTTTTCATTAGCTATTTCACTGCTGTGACTAAAAGGACTCAACCAGAACAACTGTAGAGGAGGAAAAGTTTATTTGGGGGCTCACAGTTTTAGAGGTCTCAATCCATAGACAGCAGATTCCATTCGTCAGGGCTCCAGGTGAGGCTGAATATCATGGCAGAAGAGTGTGGCAGAGGGAAGCAGCTCACATGATGATCAGCAAGTAGAAAGAGACTCCACTTTCCAGATACAAAATATATACCCCGTAGCCACGCCCCCAATGAACCATCCTCCAGCCACACTCCACTTGCCTCCAGTTACCACCCAGTTAATCCCATCAGGGATTAATTCCCTGATTAGGTTAAGGCTATAACCCAATCATTTCTCCTCTCAACTTTCTTGTATTGTCTCATGTGAGGTTTTGGGAGACATCCCACATCCAAACCATAATAAGCACCCACTCTGTGCCAATTAACTATGGTCACAGTGGGACATTATCATATGATACAAAGCATGGCTGGCTTCAGATGGGACAGTTTTTCTTAGAAAGTGATGCTAGTTCAGTCACCATAAAACATCTGGTACATACTCACTCTGCCTCCTGAGTGTCCTTGACCAGTTGAATGAGGTTGGGAAAAAGAAAAAAGTACCTAAGAGACTGATTTCCTATGCACAGCAAGGATTTATTGAGTAACTACTATTTCCAGAAGACCTTAGTAAATTTTAAGGTACTATGCAGATGTGAGGTCTGAGAATCACTATCAAGTACTAGCAAAATGTCAATGTGGCAAAGGCTGGTTTGGCTGGCTTTTGGCCTAACTTTAATCAGGAACAATTAACTTGGTAACCTCCTTGTTCTTGCAGCTATTTTGTTTCCCTGGGGCCTGGGGGGACTATGTCTTGAATGTGGATTTCTCAAAGTGGCTTCATGCTGCGTCCCTGAGTGGGTCTAGGTCTCAGCCTTGGAAATTACAGTTTGTCTCATCCTGCTGGGCACAACTGAGTAAGCACTGCTGTGCACACTGGCCAGTCCCAGCAACCAGGGACCTCCTGGGCAGCTGGCCAGCAAGAGTGACAGGCATCTAGCGGGCTGCCTCTGCCTCACAATGGTTGCAGAGAGCACAGAAGGATGGAGAGGGTCTCAAATATGTTGCATCCCCACTGGTCCTGGACCTTCACATACCTTAACTTTTGGCATCTTCCAATTTTTATCAAGGAGCGTTATAATGTCCATTTTAAAGATGGCAATAATAAGGTTTAGGTTAAGTAATCTTCTCAAAGTAGTAGAAAATAAATGGGAAACCTCTGAACTCCTCAGTGCACTGTGGTAACAACTTGTAAGCACACAACCAGCCAATTCTTTCTGGGCACCTGGAGCTCTCTCCTCTCTGGACATGAGACTTCAGCAGACTGTCTCCTCTGAGTTCTTCTTATGCCAACATGTACAAAGACCTTAAGTGCAAGTCTTAGGGTGCAGACCTCATGAATTAAGTCAATTCTTCTGGCTACAGTGCTTACAGAGACACGCCCATTCTTTGAATGTACTCTGATAAGCATCTGCAGTCTTCAATCCGGATTTCAAACTCTGCCTTTCTGACTAAACTGGATAAGAAATTGAGGTAAATGTGCTGATAACTGGCTCAGGCAGGGTGAGAAGATGCAGCCATTTCTTGGTTTGTGTCTTCCTCGCAATGCTAATCAACCTGCCTTGTAGCAAACTAGCGGTTTCCTAGCAACGCCAAGTGATGTAGCAGGATGGCATCTATTTTGAATCTTCCTGTAGTGACCTGTTGACTCTCTTTGAGCTTGGCAGCTATTGCCTTAGATAAGTAGCCTTGCTGGCAGGGTTCTGTGGCAGGGCTGGACTCAACCACATCCCCATCCTGAATCTGGCCTCCGTCATTTTCTTGTACATTTGTGCACTCATGACACCCCATCACACAATGACGATGGATCACTGTTGCAGGACCTGCACCATGTCATGGAGCTTCTAGAGAATAATCAGGCCTGGTTCCTCTCCTTTGGGAGCTGAGAGCCTAGGAGCAAAGGCTAGTTTATAATAAGTCCTGTGATAAATGCTATCAATAAGACAAGAACACAATAGAGGCAGGAGCTTACAGGGATATTTTTCAGAGGACTTGGAAGTTGCAATAACAATAAGAATTGAAATAACAATAAGAATTTTGTAGGTAGAGAAAGAACAATGCATATTTCCGAGGAGGAGGGTACAGCGTAAGGGGACACCCTAAAGGCATAAGAACAACATAGGGAAGTTGGTGACATCGCTGACTAATCTGAAAATCTTTCCCTTGGGATATTAATGTGTTAGTTAGGCAAGGGATTCTGTCTCAAAATAGGAAATTCACACTTAGAATGAAACAGATCTCTCTATGACAGGATTTCTTCATCATACGCAACATGTTTATGTTCGTTGTGATTATTCCAGATCATAAAATTGTTTGCAGCCTTTCGTAGACTTACTGACTTCTCGGGGCATTTCAACCATCTTTTAGGAGTTGAATTTCTTGCACCCTACCTTAGAAAATGCTAAGCTACAGAGTTGCTTACAGTATGGGGTTGTTTCCCAGGGATGCTGTGAGATAGGGGCCGACCCCCAGGGAACATCTGACAGGGTAGGATAAGGATGGAATTTTCCCCTGAAGGTGATGAGCATCCAGGGAGTTTTTAAGCAAGGCCATGGGATTGTAGCTCAGAGAACAGGTGGGCCAGAGAGAGCCTGGAGATTGGGATTCCAGGTTGGGGGTGATGATGATAGTTACTTTTTTTTTTTGGTACCAGAGAGTGAACTCAGGGGCACTTGACCACTGAGTCACATCCCCAGCCCTATTTTGTGTTTTGTTTAGAGACAGGGTCTCACTGAGTTGCTTAGCACCTCGCTGTTGCTGAGGCTGGCTTTGAACTCACGATTCTCCTGTCTCAGCCTCCCTAAGTGCTGGGATTACAGGCGTGCACCACTGTGCCTGGCTGATAGTTACTTTTTGATGTATCTTGCTGTGTATAGATGTCTCCTAAAACCTGGGGTAGGTCAGCCACAACCCAGGACAATCACACTTACAGTCATTGTTGAGAATCTCCAGATAGACCCATACTGGCCCACAGCAGTGTCCTGCCAGGCTGTGTGTGACACTATAAGGTACTCTCACGTACTGAGCAGTTGTTTGCTTGTAAGGCAGCTGGGCTCTGCTTTCTGGCTCTGGCGCTTGTTTTTGTTCGGGCTGTCATTCTGTTTACTTTCTGCCACAAGCCCAGTTAGGTAGTCAATGGTGTTTGCTGTGAGTGGTGTTGATGTGCTCTGGAACTACAGATGACTTAGATGGATCATTCTTTGCGCTAAGAAACGCGGAAAGTGTCACCAGGTTATTGGATCAAAGAAGTAGTCTAAAGCAATAGTCCTGTTTAAAGGAGAGGAAATTTAACAAGTATGAATGTGAAACCCTTTGGGAATAAAAGAAAGCTGTGGAGCCAGACAGCCATGAGCTCATATCGTCCCAGCTCTATAACTTATAGGCTGAGTGATCACAGACAAATCTCTTAACTTCTCTGGGCCTTGATTTTCTTGCTGGAAAATGCAAAGAATAATGAAAATTTTAAAATGTTTAGCACATAAAATTTGGCTCTGTAGATTTTAGGGTTAGTTTCATTTTTCTTGGGTCTTCACACCCAATATCCAGTAACAGACATAGTTTAGTAGCAGCAGCTGTGAAAACAATTTTCACAGTTTCGGTTGAAAAGTTGCTTGTGGGAAGAGTGCCAGAAAAGCTGATATGAGCATAGGCTCCATCAATAAAAGGAGAGATTGCTAAGTCAGGGAGGAGTCAGTCTCAGCTACGTGCTTGTCCAGGCTCTGTTCAAAGATCACCTTCCATTCTGAGTAACAGGGATGTTGACACATGTTCATTCCAATCATTCAGAGAAGAATGGTCTGGAAACTGAGCCCCTAAAGACCAGATGAAGGAGCCCTGGAATTTGTGCAAGAAAAAGGCGATGGAAAATGGCATGGTAGAGAGGAAAGTTTCGGTGTTCAGATCATTGGCTGGCACATAGTAGGTTCTCAATAAATATTTATGGAGGTGGATAAAAGGGCAGGCAATGAAATTAGGCAGACAGTCCGTCCCCCGCTTTTTCAAATTCCTGTTCTCTCAGATACAAATTTGATTTAGGGGATAGTACTCAGTCTCCCTCAGTGTCAGTTCTCTAAGGGTTCAGTGAATAAAGGTGTTGAGTACTGAACAAGGAGCTTCCTGCCAGACGCTTGGTGAAGGTCTGCTTCATTCCCCTGCCGTGCTCGCTGTTGGTGGTTGGCAAAGCCTGTGTGTGGAAGGGGAATTGGGCATACCTCCAAGGTTCCAGAGTCCAGGAGGCAGGTAGATGTTCAGGTGACTTTTTCAAGACTAGAACCATTTAAGAATGATTCAGGTTGCTGTCACAGAGTGAGCTTCCTGTCCAGAGGAGGTATACAAGCAGAGATTGTAGGATGTTTAGCCAGGGCAGCACACAGAAGGGTCTACTAGATCTTCAAAGTGCCTAATATTCAATAATTTCTAAGAATTACTCATGGATAGCAATCTACCAAAGCTTTTAGCCTCAATGTATCCATCTGTAAAATGAAGGAACAATGGTATTGTTCCAAGCAAAATGAGCTAATGGGTGTGAAGAGTGCTTGTCCAGATGGATTTGGGTGGGACAACATAATGAGCATAATGTTGACCACTTTTTTTTAGAAGAGATTTCTCATGAAACGTTAAGGTCGTTCAAATTACTTGGCAGAAAGGAGGGAAGTTGTAATTTTCCCTGGGCACATGGAGCTGAGATGTGGCCTCCCACCATGGTCTGCTTTATTCTCATCCACTTTCAGTTGTATCTGAGAATCTGAGGCCAGATTTACTTTCTGGCCTCTGAAGTCATTGGGTTCATGACCTCAGCCCTTGATGGTAATTTTTAGGATTTGAATTTTCTGGTCCAGCCTGTCACCTGGAAACAACTTACTGGGCATTGCAGGAGCTGGAAAGGCAATTAGCGTGAGGGCTGAGGGCGTGGCTTCTGGTGCAGGATCACCTTGGGACATGTCCCAGTTCTGTTGGTCTCTCTGGTCTCAGTTTCCTTCCCTATAAAATGGGTATAATAAAATTGCTTTACAGATTATGTGAGGATCAAGACTGTACTTGGTGCCATAATAACCTATCATCATTAAAGCAAGGTGTACTCTTGCCACATGAATTAGTGTCTCCTTGGGCTGATTGGATTTGTGCTGTGGTACACCTGAGTACCAAAAGCTGATACATTTTGACCACCATGATTTCAGAACAAGTGTCCTTTCTGCATGAGTAGTGGAAGCTGCTGGAATTAGAGACCGTTAGGTGGCAGGCGGGGATTCTGTCTGGAGCCCCACGGGACTAGAAGAGGACTGGCAGGCTGAGCACTGAGCCCCTACAAGGCTCCCCTGCCCTGTGGTTGCAGGAAGCACAGTGATTTACCAGGGCCATTAAGCTCCGTTTGGCATCGACGATTTATAGCCTTCCCAGGGTGAGAGGGAACTAATGTGTCACTTACATTTGTATAACATTTAGACGTGAGTTGATGGGATTTTTTTTCCTTCCTGCTCTCTCTCTCTCGCTTTTTTCCCCCTCCTGCTCAATCTCCTCACCCTGCCACTGTAGATGCTGGGGAGTAAGGGAGTGGAAAGGCAGGAACACTGATGTTGGTCCCCAGCTGTCCTCCTATTTCACTCTGTGAGCCCCTTCAGTGGCCCCCTCCATGGCCCTCTGAGGTGAGGATTCTGCTGCACCCCTATCTTCTAGATGAGAGAGCAGAGGCACTTACATGAGCCATATGCTGGAGTTCACACATCCGCTAAGCAGAACTTTAGCTCTAAGGACTGGGTTCCTACATCTCTATCAGCTGGGGAAAAATGTTGGCCATGCAAAGGAGTCAAAAACAAATCCACTTATTAGCCAGGGATGGGGCATCCCGTCTCCACTAGGGGAACACACCAGCTATTGTGCTGAGCAGTCTCAGCTTTTATCCAGCAGCACAGCCATGACCCTGTCCCTATACTCTCTCTAACTTCAAATTATGCACCCTAAACAGTGCAAGCAAATGCTCTTCTGATTCCAGGTGATCTCTCTTTTCTTCCTTCCTGGCCAGGAAGAAGAAAAATAGTGTTCCCAACTCTTGCTGGGTCTCACTTCATTAATGCTGTTTTGCCAACAGAGCTTGGCAGAGGTGGCTGACGTGTCCTTGAGACCTGATGAGGCACTTGCTGCCCCTGATAGGAAAGCAGAAAAAGGCCAGCCCTTGGCTGGGATGGCCCCAGCAGCTGAGAATGTCAGCCTGTCTATTTGGGGCTGTCTGAATTGCAGCCCTGCCGTGTTAGCTGAGTGGTTTGGACACATCACATCACATCATATCATATGACTTGGCTCTCAGCTTCATTTTCTCATCTGCCAAATGGGGTGGTAAAACTTCAGAGAGTTACATGGGGATCATGAAGCAGTGCCTGTGGACCCTTAGGTCTTGATTCCAGAAGTTGCTCTATTATTTCCTATTTGATGCTCACAGTTATCCTAGCAGGGACTTCATACCACCACTCCATTTTGCTGATGAGGCAACTGAGGCCACTCACTGGTTTTTGCATTCATTCTTTACTAAGGCCTGTCTCTACTGAGTGCTGAGGACACAGGGAGGACTAGGGGCTGGGATGAGCCCTCAGGGAGCCTTGAACCTGGGGAGTGTGCCCTTTGCCCATAGCCTTCTGCCTTTAGGAACCCAGAAGCCAATGAATGGACAGAGGCCAGTGATTTCAAAAGTAGCTGCTCCATTCTTCCCATCTCTTAAGCCTTAATCCTAGTGGTCAGGCTGGATTCCCCCATTTTATTCACCCCCATGGCCTACCCACTAGGAAGTCCTGTCAAGTCTGCCCTGAACCTAGTGGTGAACTTGAGTGGGCTCACACCAGCTTGCAAGAGTTGGCCAGGACTGCTCTTTTGCTCTCCCTGATTCTGCTCTCTGTGCCGTGGTAGACAACTTGAAACAGGCCACAGTGGGAGTGTTTACACCACAGAAATTGGCAAATCAGCCCCTACCGTTTTAGCCCAAGCCACTTTTACCTCCCATGCAGCTGGTTCTGCTCAGCCTCCAGGCTTGCCCTTCTACTATCTAGTCCCTAAAGCTGGAGAGATCTTTTTAAAAATGTAAATCTGTTCTTATCACTCCCTTTTTTATAACCTTCCACAATTTTGCGGCACACTCAGGACCAAAACCAAACTCCTTGCCGAGGTCCACACAGCCCCCTCTACCTGCCCTGCCAGCCTCTGATCTCACTCCTCTGCCCTGCTCCCCTGGCCTTTCACACTGGCCTTCTTACTGTTATTGGAAGCGTCCTGCCTCAAGGTTCTGCACTTCTGTTGGGCGTGCTCTGCCCACAGGTCTTCACCTGGCTGGCTTCTTCTAGTTAGATCTAAGTCTTCGTTTGAGTACCACCTCCTCAGAGAGGTCTTCCTTGACGACCAACCCCAACACCAACCAGTTCTCCTGTCTGCCTACCCCTCCACTGCCTAAAATCACTTTCTAACTTAGCTCCTCCTGACTTGTCTGTTTACTACTTCATATGCTATCTCTCCATGGAAACAGAGGTTCCATGTTACCAGCAATGGAGGTCAGGTTGGTATATGCTTAGCAAATATTTGAGGAACAAATGAATGTCTCACTTCTGCAGAAACCAGTTCTGCCAGAGGTCTCTCCCATTGCAGCTGGCTAGGTACACTGCCTCAGTTTCTCTGAATCCTTTAAAGAATCCTGCTGTGCCCTAAGGACACCCTCCTGCTCCTCCTCCTATGCCCACTGTGGATATCATACCAAATTTGGAGAAGGTAGAAAAGAAATCTAAACACTGCCAGGGGAAAGGATAACTCTGTTGAGAGAAAAGCAAAAAACACTCTCCTAGTGGATGCTGCCCCTTGCCCAGTGACTTTGAAGAAACTCAGTTTCTCAGTTTCTTCAAAGACATCCTGAATGATGTCTAAGAGGCCAGTGCCTAATCAGGTTAATTTTCATTGGGTCAGTTGGGATGGTTTGCTGCCTGGCTGGAAGGACAGTTTTGTAGGGAGCAATGACTTTTCCTATGGAAAACTTTTATTTCAAGAGTCTCTGGAGTCAGTTTAGTCTTAGGCTATATTAGCTCTGGAAGACTGCACAAGACTCAGAGTCCCCAGGAACCTCCATTTCTTATTCCATGAAATGGGATTCATATTGCCTACCTTGCAATTTTGTTTCAATGATCAAATATGATAACATACATCAAAGTACTTAACACAGGGCTTAGCATATATATAGTAAGTGCTCAATACATGTTATCCCCCCCGCCCCCAATTCTCCAAATGTGTAAGAGTGGGCATGTTCCTGAATTGATTGCATTGCAATTTGAACAAACTTTTCCCCATACTCTGTGTGTCCCCCTACCTATACCTCATGCCTCTAAGCAGGCATCCTAACCTGGGTCCTGTAAGTGTGCCAGGGTTAGTTGGTCCTGGAGGGTTTGCTGTTACAGGAATAAGAAGCCCTTACTTACCATGAGGATAAGGGCCTTCCTGGGACACGGACTCTGTCTTTATATCTGCCATGATTTTCTAAGGCCTCTTACTGAGTTACAAAGACAAAATATGCTCCCCTTAGCCTGAGAAGGAAGAACAAGGATGTTAGAGACTAGCACACACACGGGCTGGAATTCCGGACCTGTCACTCTGTCCTCTGTTACTGGTAACTCACTTGACCCTTTGGCATCATTGAGTCCTCATGGGTTGAATGTGAGTGCTCACACCCACCTGCATAGGGGTGGAAGGAGACTGCATGTGCAAAACACTGAGTGCAACTCTTCTCAGTGGTCCATGCCTGTAATCCTAGTGACTTGAGAGGCCGAGGCAGGAGCATCACAAGGTTGAGGCCAGCCTTGGCAATTTAGTAAGGCCCTAAACAACTTAGCAAGACCCTGTTTCAAAATAAAAAAATAAAAAGATTTGGGGATGTAGCTCAGAGATAAAGCACCCCTGGATTCAATACCTGATACAAAACAAAACAAAAACAAAAACAAAAAACAAAAAAAAGCCATTGAGTACAAATGAGTGTCCATTCTCCTTCTCCAGGTTCCTGATTGCAACAAAGTTCTGACTGTATGTTGATATGGGTCTGAAAGGGAACTCTTTTGATTTGCACCAAACAAAAGACAAGACATCTTGCTGAAGAACCTTTTCAAATAATCTCATGGTGCTTACAGACCCCTGGGTCCCTAGGGTGGCAGACAGGACAGATCAGCTGTGGGACTGCTCTTAAGTGCGCTAAAGCATTTGCTCCCTAAATGGTGCCCTGGAAACATTTCCCTTCACGGTTCGTGAGCAGAGTCTGGAAACCTTTAGTTCTCAGGCACTTTCCTGTTTTAGTAGCATTTAAAGGACAGTGGTGGAATTGCCTCTTTGGAGTCACACACAGCCCTTTGTGCAGCCAGGATTCAGATGGCCTCAGATCCTCTTCCCAGGTTGTCATTTTTTGCCACTTCCTCACCTTCCATTGGTCCCTTTAGTAAGTCTGATTTTGTGCAAAGGCCACAGGGCTGAAGAGTTAGAAAAAAATCCCATTTCCAAGCCTGGCTTTGGCCTGACTATACACACAAGTGACTTTTGCCTAGATACACAAAAGACTCAGTTTTCTTAGTTATAAAATGGGAGTGGCAGTGAAACTTAACTTGGGTTGCATGACTTACCGTGAACTTTAAATTGAGATTCACTTAAATTCAATGAGCTTTTAAATATGGATGAGTTTTATAGAGAATTTCATGGTGGTGTATGAATTGATAAATTGTAAAATGCTCCTTTCCCATGTACTTTTGCTATTGGCTCTAAACTTTCATTTACTGCAAAGGAGTGAAATGAAAGGTAATTGACTTGTAGACCTTCTTCATTGATTCAAATTAAACTTCACTACCATCCGGCAGTGAAACCCTTGGCCTCTGTCTCAATCATAGTATTTTATTTCTATAGAAATACAGTATCCATTAAAATTATCCATTTCTGTGGCACTTAAAATTGCCAACATAGTCTTTCTGTTTCACCTTCTGGCTGACTTATATAACCTCACTGTGCTAAGGCTGGGGGGAAATGTGCGAGCATTTGCAAAGATTAATGTTTTGTTTTAAGTATCAGGACCTGAGTATAATTCAGTTCAGAGCAACTCATTTCTATTGAATATAGGCTGCAGTTATAGCATTCAAAGGGGAGCATAAACTAGGTTAAGATGAGGACTCTACCTTTGGCAACATATGGTCCAGTTGTTTTTAAAAACGAATTATTCATTTGTTTCCTAATTTGTTTCATGGTGAGTAGATACCTACTATGTGCCTGACACAGAGGCATGGAGACAGAGGTGAACAGTCCAGATTCCCTCCTCTGCCTGGCAAAGGAAGCATGAACTGAAGTGGCTCTGCGGCACAAGGGACAGACACAATTGATCTGGAGCTGTGTATGGAATACCAGCCTCGCAGCTCCCAGTTAGGATGGTGGGATTCTGCTGGGAGCAGAGTTGTTTGTAAATTGCATCCTGGACTGTGACTGCTATTGGAGAATCCAGCCTGAATCTGGTAGTGAGCAGGACAGGAAAAGGGATGAGAAACATAGGAGAAAGTGACAGCTTTGTCATATAGGACAATAAGTGCCATGGAAGACAAATGAGGCAAGAGCCATGAGACTTCAGGCGAGGAGGAGCTTCCTTAGGAGTGGGGAGTGCAGGTAGGCAGGGCAGGAAAGGAAGCCTCTGAGGAGAACCTTGAGGACTGGGTAGATAGATCCTCCAAGGCAAAGATACAGACAAGGAAGTCGCCAGGACAGTGGTGACCCTCTGCAAAGATGCCATGTGGGGAAGGTCACTGGATTAACCTTGGGTGGCCTGGCCAGGCTGGGTGATGTCTAACAGAAGTGGATCCTCAAGTAGAAGGGGGATCAAGGGCCTTCCACGTCCCTCCCAGAGCTGGTGCTCCATTCTGCAGACAGAGGAGCCCAAGATGGATTTTTGAGCCAGGTTTTACTTCAGAGAGGTGGGACTTTTTAAAAAACTTGTTGATTGCACTATCTTAGGAAGTCTCTGCCCCCACAGTATGTTCCTGGGATAAGGCACACGTTTCCTTTCTGAGGGTGGCAGTTAATAATAGGCACGGGGCCCAGAGCAGGAATAGGAGGGGCACGCAGGCACATGTTTAATGAGTTCACAAAGTGATTTTGTTTCCTAATTTTCACATTGCCCCCCACCCTCCCACCTGTGTGAAAGCTCCCTCTTGGAGCTGGTGCCTCACGCTCCCTTGAGGATGGCAGAAACTGCAATGTGGTGGTGATACTTATGCTACTGGGGCTGGGAGCCATGTGGGTGCACTCTCATGGAGACGGGAGAGAGATTCAGGGCACTTTGAAATAAGGACAATCTCTGTCCGCCGAGTGCCTACTAGATACTAGGTATCATGATCTCAGTTAATACAGTCTGCACAGGGTTCTCCAGAGAAACGGAACCAATAGGATGGCTCCATCTACCTACCCACCTATCTTCCTACCTATCTGTATCTATATCTATATCCATATCTATGTCTCTACACATGCACATGTGTATATATGTTTGTCTGTGCAATATATATTTTGAGAGATAGGGAAAGAGATTCATTTTAAGGAATTGGTTCACACAATTGTAGGGACTGGCAATTCCAAAATCTGCAGTGCAGGCCTACTAGCCTAGAAACTCAGGCAGGATTTGTGTGTTGAATCCTGAGTTACATCCTTGTGTCTTCCTTGGAAAACCTTGGACATTCCTCTTAAGGCCTTCAGTGGATTGGATGAGGTCCATCCCTATTATGGAAGGCAATCTGCTTTACTCAAAGTCAACAGATCATAGCTGTCAATCACATACACAACTACTGTACAACAGCATCTAGACTAGTGTTTGATCAAAAAGCTGATCACCAGGGGCTGGAGCTGTAGCTCAGTGGTAGAGCACTTGCCTAGCATACATGAAGCACTGGGTTCGATCCTCAGCACCACATATAAATAATAAATGAATAAAATAAAGATCCATCAACAACTAAAAAAATATTAAAAAAAAAATAAAAAGCTGATCACCAGAGCCTCATCATGTTGACACATGAAATTAACCACCATGGTCCCTGAGAGGCCTTGACCTGAGAGCAGCTCACCTTTCTTAGGAAGCTCAAGGACCTGGGAGGGAATCGCTTTGTGCTGAATCCCTACCAAGGACTTATCATCAGAGATGCAACCAATTGTTAGGTCAGTGTTTGTGAGGAAGAGTTCAGTTTCCAAAGTGCTGGAGTGCAAAATGTACCAGACACTGTTAGAAATTTGATTCACTGATTCATTTATTCATTTGTCCCATCTGTCTACCTATGTGGCCACTTTTACTATATGCTGATTATATGCTGAGCTTTGGGTTAGGCCACGCAGGACCAAAAGTGAGAAAGAAAAGACCTTTGCCTTTAGGGCTTTAAAATTCCATTATAGGTTCTCCACACCAAATCAATGATGTGTACAGAACTGTGCTTTATGGAAATGCCATTAGCTTGGTTTGAGATTGTTGTGGGGAAATATGAATACCGTTCATTATAACCTAGTGGATCTTAATCCTTTGTGATCCTTTGTTAGATTCAGAACCAGCCACGAACCTTTTCCCAAAACCATGTTCACCCTAAGACACTGCAATTTGTGGACTGTTTTGGGAGCACAGATACCATGTTAAAGCCCTCTGCTTCACAAAGTCCTTTTTATAAAGATTCTTAGAAGAAATTTTATTTCTTCTCCATGTTAAAAATAAATGTGCCTCTCCATAAAAGGGGTGTTTTTTTTTTTTTATCTCTTAAATAGAATTGTATGAACAGTTAGCATCTCATTGTTCTTATAGACCATTAGGAAGTATAGAGTTAAGACTGAGATCTGCCTGTTGAGAGGATTAACCTAACTCACAGCTCAGTTTTGATGGCCTGCCTCTCCTCTTCTTCCTTTTTCTTTCTTTCTCATCTACAAGTTGATGGCAAATTGCTATTTGTGGTTGTGTGGGTTTTGAGAGGAGGGAGATTGGCATCCCTTTTCAATGTTTAAATACTCTCGTTTCTTTTGGGCAATAAAGAAGAATGGAAAGATACAAACAACTAAGAACAATGATGAGTCCTATTGTAGAGGAGCATATGAAGTCCCATGAAACCACAACTTCAAGGGGTAGGAACAGGCACTACCAAATAATTTGCTGGACCCAGTACAAAGTGAAAATGCAGACCCCTTGTTAAAAATTAAGAATTTAGGGCTGGACTGGGGTCGTGGCTCAGTGGTAGAATGCTTGCCTAGCACATGTGAGGCACTGGATTTGATCCTCAGCACCACAAAAAAAATAAACAAATAAATTAAAGATATTGTGTTCATTTATTAAAAAAAAAAAAAAAAAAAAGAATTTAGGGCTAGAGATGTAGCTCAGTGGTAGAGTGCCTTGCCTGGCATGTGTGAGGTCCTGGGTTTGATATCCATATTGAGGGAGGAAAAGAAAAAAAAAGAAAAAAATTGAGAATTTAAAGACCTCAACAGCAGCACATTTGGCAAAGCTTAGGGTTCTTCTAAGATTGTGACCCTATGCAATGTCAAGGTTGTATACACGTGAATTCAGCCCTGATGGGAATAGAGGCTTCCCAAGTCATGTGGCACTTGAAAAAGCTAAAGGAAAGAGTAGAACTTTGTCAGCAGAGCACAGCAGTTGGCATCCACACAGACGAACAGCTGGTACCGAGACATGGAGATGTGGGAGTTGAGTCACGAGAAGGTATTAGCAGGAGGTGATCAGGCAGGGTAAGGCAAGGTGAGGCTGGGCTCTCCATGAGCCGGTTACCTGTAATTTTTGTCAATTCTGCTTCTAGAAACTGATCTCCCATTGACTTCTAGGCCCCACAGGGTCCTGTTTGGCCATGACCCAGAACATCTTCATCTGCCTGTTGCATCTGCCATTTTCCCTTCTCTCTCATAGCCTGATATTTCCACAGTGCACTGGGACAGGTCAAACTGCCACTGATCACTGCATACCAACACGGGCCTCTTAAAACCTCAATTCCTGGCTGACCTCTAGCTGCCAACATGGAGGAGGCTGTGAGACAGGTTTGCACGCAGCAGCCCATAGTCTTTGTGACACTCCAAGTCGTCAACAGGCCTGGGGAATTTCTGTCAGCCCCATTGGCATGTCCCAAATTGTCCATTTTTTGTCATTCCCTGTTTGTGCAGAAAGTCATCATAGGAGCCCTGTGACAAGGTGTTTGAACTCAGACAGATTGCCTGTTTCCTCCTGGCTATGTCTGCCTCTTTGCTTGCCAGCAAAAATTGGGTAGTTAACCCCCTCCTTCTCCCCGCAGTTTCTTGCTGCTCTTTTACATCACCTTCTCTGATAAATCACTCGGGACGTCGCACCGTCAACAGCGTGGCCATAAACCCTTTCTACAGATCCATAAACGAGATCACGCTCTGTGGAGAAGCATTAAGCAGCAATCTGGGAAGCGGTTAAGGCTGTTTATTTGTTTGAAATTATAACAGCCAGGTTGGTGGTGGTGCCCATGTGTGGAGTCTGAAAGCAGCACTGAGAGATAGCTCACATAGGTCATCCTGCCACCTGGGGCCCCTGTGCATCTGGGCTGATGGGGCAGTTGGAGGCCCCTGGTGAAAGCCCCTCACTGTTCTTGTGGGTAAACTGAGGATCAAAGAAGCAGGAGATTTGCCTAAGGTTGTACGATCAGCAAGCGGCCAGCTAACCCTGAGTCAGGCCTCCTCCTCCTGTGGTATAATGTGAACACCTCCAAACCACTGGCAGTGTATCTCTGAGAAAGTCTCTCCACTACTCTGAGCCTCAGTTCCCCCATCTGTCAATTGGCAATGTGGCTACCTTTGTTTTTTCTCATGATTGACAAGAGGAGGCTGCGAGGAGCATTTACACAGAGGCACCTAGCTCAGTCCTTACCCACATGGGCATGGGCTAGTTATATAACCTCCCGGAGCCTCGGTTTCCTCATCTCTAAGATGAAAGCTGTTGGAAGGATTTGAAAATCTGATTCCAAGAGTGACTGGAGTATTTTAAGCACTGTGTAAATGCTGGCTAGTTTTCTTACTATCATTATCTTCTTCATCATTCTTGGTACTGAATAAGCCCTTAGTAATTATTTTTTCCCTTTTATGTAGGCAAAGTTGCAAGGTGGGATTACAGGTGTGCGCCACCATGCCCAGCTGATTCTGCCAGTTATTGGCAGTGTGAGGCTGCACAAACTTCTCCATCATTCTGAGCCTTAGTTTCCTCATCTAGGAAGTGGGATAGCAAAAAACACCTTGAAGAGCTGCTTTGGAGGACTGGAAATAACTCAATTGTTACATCATTTATGCTAAAAAAATTTATAGCTGTATCATTTCTTTCCCAACTATTATTGAGTTTGATTTGAAAACAAGTCTCCTCTAGCCAGGAGCTGGGCAGCTCTCCCTATGCCCCTGTTTGTTGCCGCAGGAGCCATTGCCTGTGATTTAGATAGTTTGCATCATGCAGTGCCACCTCATCATGCCATGCTACCAAGGCATGATGAAAAAGCAGGGATGGTGGTTAAGTGGGTGACCAAAACTTCCACAGTAAACACTGAGTGCAAACACTTCCGTTCAGTCGCAACCCTGGGCGTGTCACCGAGAGTAGGAGGCTGCAGAAGTGAGCTGCATTCTTCTGTGAGCTCCGGGCCCTACCTGTCCTACCCTGTGCTGTGTTCTGCCTTTCCAGCTGGGACCCTCTACTATAGTAGAAGGTAGGTGAACATCACATAGAGTGAGTGTAATAAACTGCAGGCCCATCAATCATGGGAGGAGCCTTCACACACTCAATTAGAACATCTTATCAACCAACTGTGAACCCAGTCAGCATGGTCACTTATAATGGATGAGGGGACTAGGTATAAAGCTTCAGGACAGAGCAGTGTAGAAGGGGGCTGACTTGGTCCTAGATCATGTACTGTTTGGAGGCACAGTGGAGAATGCGGTGGTTGGTACTGGGATAAGATGCCTGTGCTCACTGGCATCTTTGTAATACAGAGATACACTGTTTGGATCATATTAGATATCTACTTTGATTATATTATTTGCCCCTTTGTTATTCCCTGGCTAAAGAAAAATGTTTGTGATCAGTTAGCATAGATGCTCAAGACTCCATTTCAGGTTGTGCATTGTTGACAATCTCACCAGCCTGCCCCCAATTTTCCATTAAGTAGAACAAAGTTAAGTTGCATATATATAGCTTTATTTTTTAACTTATAATGATGATGCTTTAATATGAATCAACTTGATTTAAGATTTTAGTTTTTTGTTGTTGTTTTTGTTAATTGCTAAACAAAAGAAAGGAACATGCTGTTTATTTAAACTCTTACTTTATATGCTCTGGATATTCTGGTTTCTCATTTCAGAAGGGTGAGCCAACCCTCCTGATGTCTGCAACTTGGAACAGACTTTTATTTCTCCTGTGTTAAAAATGAGTTTACCTTGAAGGATACTAGAGGTTCATGAACCAATAGATATAGTGCATTTCTTTTTATATCAGAGTAATGTGCTAGCTTGAGGGAAAAGGATTTGGAATCAAACATTTCAACACTGTCACAGTTTTGTGACACTAGGCAAGTTGTTTAATCTGTCTAAGCCTCAGTTTCCCTATCTGCAAAATGGAGGTGATATTAATACCAAATCCACCCCCTGCAGTTTTGGTCAAGAAGAATGAGTTAGTGCTTGCACAGCTGTTGGCATGGTCACTGGCACAGGTTGGGCACTAAAGTGTCACTAGCAACTGCAGCTGCAGCTGTGGCAGACACCTCTATGGGATGTGCTGTCTGTGGGTGCCTACCTCCTCCCCCAAGCAGTCAAGACCCCATGGAGATCAGACTTCATGAGAACTGATCAGCAATTATTAAGGGATTGTAGGAGCTAATTGTTAAACACAGCCATTATTAAAAATTAAATGGTAGAAAACTACATGTAAATAAGTTATATTCAAAATAAAGGGAGCAATTACTTGATACCGATTCCTGATTATTTTATTCCATTACACTATACCCCTGTGTCTATGCTGTCTGTGAGGTAGAAATCATCTACCATGATCACGGCTGCTCACCCCTTCCAGCTCTTCCTGCAGGGATTTCACTTTGCATGGTAGGAATATTTACAACACAGAGATCAGTAAACACTACGAATCAGGGCTTTCCCCACCTCTGGAGGGCCAATGGTGAAATATTTACCAGCCTGTCTTTAGGTAAAACTCACAAACTAATAAGCTTGGCTGCTTTATTGTTGGTGCCACAGTTGAGAAAAAATCCTTTATATAAAGAGATGAATGTGTCTCCTAGCTGAGTTTCAGTTAGACTTTTTAGTGAATTTTGTGTTTTCACTGGTAAATAGATGCTGTGGCTTAATTAACACCAAGCCACAGCATCTATTTACCAGTGAAAACACAAAATTACCAGTGTCTTGGTGCCTTTTTGAATCTCCCCAGTTCACAGGGTGTGGAACATGTTGGCCCTAATGAAAAGTATTATGGTGTTAAATTTCTTTGTGTTCAGATCAGAATTTTTAAAATGTCATTCTTAGATCAGACTTTCCTCTAATCATTAAGCAGTTTCAGAAGTGCTTCAACTGCGCTATTGAGAAAGGCCAGCCTTGATGATGAAGTTTACTTAAATTTTTCCACTTTGTATAGGCTGTTTAAAAAAAATAGTTGACTGAGGAGAAGGGAAGTAGATATCCTTAGGGGCATGTAAGAAACCAGTCCCCTTTCAGGGGAACCCTCTCTGCAAATGACCATCTATTCACCAGGACAATTCCTTCAGTGCCAGACAAAACCAGGAGTCAGTGCCAGCCTGCTGAGACATAAGACTCAGAGAAATGAAAGCAGCAAGTTGAGATAGTAACTAGAAGGCCATGGGAAAGGTTGTAAGTGTTGCTGGGGTTTTTGAAACTGAGGCAGAAAGGCAGTTGAACAAGTTGACCCTTGAGCAACTTGATTAGAGTTTTAGGGTCACATGCTACAGTTCAGATTCTGCTGGTGTTCTTCTGATGAGCTGACCTCACTAGACCTCTTTGAGCTTCCATTTCTACCATCTCTGCAAATAGGGACTATAATACTTACCCCATTGTCTGTCAAGTATGTTAAATAAGATAAAGATATGAAGGTCCAAGAACATAGTAGTTACCACTAAGAGCCACTCCATCTGCTCCATCAACTACTATGTCAATTAACTTAGTGTTTTGGGGTCCTAAAAAATTAGACGCTCTATCTGCATAAAAGTTGTCTTTATAGGTTGCAGATTTATATTACTCCATCATTTCCTTGTTTAAAATGTAAAATAACACTGTCTAAGTTGACTTTGTGGTAACTCATTATGAAGGAGTTACTGGTCCTAATTCTTTCTTGTAGGACAGACACACAAAATTGGATACATTAGTTATGTCTTTCTTGACACTAATGCCATGTATGACATCTCATACTGCTCTCTCCATATGGAATTTCCCTAAGTGAGGATATTGAGCTCAGTATTTTATAAACTCCACTTGCCTGGAAGAAAATTATTTTAAAAAGTCACTTTTTGTCATTTTCCATTAGACACCAATTTCCTAGGCAAAATCAAATGTAGGACACTGTTGTATAAATGAAATAACAGACATATGTCAAGAGGTTAATAACTCCCATTGGCCATTTCTGAAAGGAAGAAAAATCACAGTGTCACTTTTACTCTTGACATTTTGTTCTGTCACTCCTTGAAGTGAACAAAGCGTCTTTGTGCATTTCAAAGAGGCCTCCATTTATTTCCTTCCAAAGTTCTCCCAAGTTGTGCCTCTAAATTTTTTGGTTGATAGCAAGCAGTGGGAAATATAAGAAACCTAGCTGCAAGGAGAAGCAAAACACATTGCTATTGACTGTAAACCAGAAGCATCCCTTCCTCCTGCCCCACCAACCTCCCTGGGTCTGGTGGCAGCCAACCATCAGAAACGAGAGGGAATTCTTCAGTATGTAATATCAGCTACACACATTGAAAAATAGACACTCACTACAATATTTCTTCTAAGGGTGGTATCACATGTTACCAAATTTCACTGAATCACAAGGAAAACCAGCTGTATTCAGTATTCCTGTTTGCCCATGTGGACTCATTTGGCATACCTGCATTTGCCCAGTTGTAATCTTGGGCCTTCAGTCATTTGATACTTGAGCCATGGTTGGCTGTTGTTTCTTTGATGGTAACTGTCAAGTGATATTGAAACCAGCTTCGTTTATTGTTTATCCTTCACCACTGTCCCCTCAATTGTATACCTCCCTCGCTGGCCTAGGCTCCCTCTCCCATTCTTTTTCTTTCCATCTCTAACCCTCTTTTCTACTACTGTTTCCTCACCTGGCTCAGAATCCTGAGATATTTGATAAAAATCACCATGCCCCAGACATTAAAAAAAACAAGTAGTGATTTTCCAACATTGTTTAAAATGCAATTTGTGGTAATAAATACTTCTTGGATCCTGCTTAGGACATGCATATATTTAACAATACTTGCTTTTACTATGTGTAATGAACTCTGACATTTTTAATCCTTTTCTGTTCTATTTCATTCCATTCTTCTATTTGAAATGTTGTTTCTGATGGACTAAGTTAATTTCACAACTCACAAAGGGGATGTAGCCTACAGCTCGAAAATACAGATCTTGGACTTCAAGGCGCACACAAGTCACCTAGGGATGTTGATAAGGGACGATTCTGGTTCATTAGGTCTGGAGCAGGGCCCATGATTCTTCATGTCTAACAAGCTCCCATGGGACACTGATGCTGCTTATCCATAGACCACACTTGGAGCACCCTGGTTCCCCAGCATAGGCATTGTTCAGCACCATGGACAGGAGCAAACCTGTGTTTGTCCCCAATGTCCAACCAACCAACCAACAGATCTCTGAGTCACCCTGAGTTGGCTTCTCAGCAAGACGTGTGGCACCAACTGATGGGGAAGGAAAGGAACTTTGTGGAGATTTTCTGACAATGTGGGACATGCTCTCTCTCTTCCCCATAGAGGAGGCCTCTTGGTCTTGAACAGTGATGCCCTTGAAGCTCAACCAAGGAATAGGGCAAGGTACAGGGTTGGGCAGCTCTGCCACGGGAGTCAGCACAGCACTAGAGCCTCACTTCCCAACTGATTGTCCTACATCACGCCAGTTCCTGCCTGGTGACTCACTGTGGCTCTGATTTTAATTGGGGCCTTGCAGTAAGGTGCAGAATGCCCTTCTCTTAGATCCTCTTTCTGGTGAGCTCTACTCCCACACTATTACTCAGCTTAAATGACGAGTCTTTATCTTTGCCTTCATCTGTGTCCCTGCCATCTTTTGTACATAACTGTTGGAGCCCTATGCTGTGTGTTTCTGTCTTCCCCAAATAGGCCAATCTTGGCTCTGGCCCATTAGAATCACCTGGGGAGCCTCTGCAACATACTGATATCCATGCCTCACCCCAGGCCATTTAAATCATAATCTCTGGGCATGACACCTGGGCATCAGTATTTTTGAAAGTTCCCTAAGTGATGTGTAGCCAGGGCTATGAATTTCTGTTACATTGTGAGCTCCCTGAAGATGTGGATCAAGTCTTATTCACCTTTCTTTCCCCTCCTCTTCAAAACTTTTCCAGCACCTTGCACAATATCCTGGACTCCCACTAGGTGTCTGATGAATAAGTAACTACTGTAGCTAGCTGGGCTTCCTTTAGCACCTACTCTATGTGAGGCACTAAAGCTGACATTTGCCTACACTAGACTCACAGCAGGCCTATGAAGTAGATCTTATTTATCCCAGTTTGAGGAGGAAGGAACTGAAGCTTAGAAAGTTTGAGTCACTTAACTAACATCACAGGGCAAAGGGCAGAGCCAGGGTCTGCGCTCAGTCGAGGGATGTGCTAAAACTGGTTGGAACTGACACCCAGTCTTCTCAATCCCCAGCACCTTTTATTAAGAGGGACCCAATGGCACAAGAAAACAATTCCTTTTACTCTACCATCAATTTTTCTAGAGTTTTATGGAAAATATAGAATTGTTATTAACATTATTATAACATTAATTGTTTTTAAAAATAATACTCTTCATTAAGTACTTTCTGTTTGCCAGGTACTATGTGTAGTGACTGCAGTTGTTCCTCAGAATCTGTAGGGGGTTGGTGTCAGGACCACCTGAGAATGCTCAAATCCATGGATGCTCAAGTCCTTAGTATCAAATGGTGTAGTATTTTCACACAATTTATGCACATCCGTCTGTATACATGAAATCATTTCTAGATAACTTATGATGCCTAATACAAAGTAAATTCTACATAAATAATTGTTACACTATATTGCTTAAAGGATACTAACAAGCAAAAACATTTGTATGTGTTGGGTACAGACACCTTTTTTTCCTCAGATATTTTTGATGCATGATTGGTTGAATCTGTGGATGCAGAACCAGGAGACAGAGGACTGACTGTAGCATCCTTTGCCTTCATTATCCTCTGGAATTCCACAGTGGCACCACAAAGCATTGTTACTCCTGCTTTGCAAATAAGAAAATGGAGGCTAAAGAGGTTAAGTGGCTCTGTGAGCTGATCATGACTGAAAGTGACCGAGCCAGACTTGAACTCAGGCTCTCCTGACTACAGATCCAGTCCTCCTTAACCTCTCTGCACATTCTGCATTTGCAGAACACCGGCAGTGTGATTATCTCATTAGATTCTCAGAGCTCAACAGGGAGATGGATAACATGACTGGAAAAAGGTCTCAGACTGCAGAGTGGAGGATGATTGAGAATAGGGATTGGCCCCCTGGGACAAGAGAACAGAAATAGGGTCTCCACAGAGCAGAAAGGCTTCCTGGTAAAAGCGGAAATGGCTCCACCTTCACTCACCTCCCCAGAACTCCCAGCATCCTTGGTATCCCTCCCAAGACAGTAGAGGAGGCAAGTCCCGGGCAGAGTCATCACTCTGCCTGCTTTCGGAGGGACACAGAAGTGCCTCTGTTGTTGCTGCTGGAGCTCCGCCGATGATAGATGGAGGGCCATTTGTCAAGCCTGAAACCATCATTCATGGAGGACAATGGCCCTCTGGGACCCAACACATTTGGAGAAGAGCATGAAGCAGACAGAAGTAGGATTATGTGAAACAAAGTCAAAGGAAATTTGTTAGGAGTCTGATTTCCAGAGTCTTGAAATCAGCAGGAATGAAGCCCTTTCTGTAAAAGAGTTATTAGTAAATGCATTTAGAGCTGAGGCAAGTTTGCTAGCTTCCTCGTGTCCATTACCAGCAAATATTGGAAATGATTGTGTAGGATTTAGCAGAGGATTATCCTGTTGGACAGCATTACATGGGATGTATTTTGGTAGGGGCAAGGGTCTGGTGCACGTAATTTATGGTGCTTTGTAGTAAAGAGCTGGGATGGGGAGACCTGGATCAGTAACTTCAGAATCATCAGCGGGAGTTTTCTTTGTCTGAGCCCTGGTCCCTTTGTACAAGTCTGGGAGGAAATAGGCAAATGCATGACTTTCACTTGACTTGGGAATCACTCTAAAACATTAGAGCCCCCCATCCCAACTTCTCCCTGTTTTGTAATCTGAGGAAAACTTAATGTTACAAGTATGAAGATAGAGCTAAGGGTAATAAAACTGAAGTCAGAGAAGTACAATCTAAGGTCTATGTCCTTGCCTTCTGGTTTTGGGTCAAAGAATATCACCAGTTACGCAAACTGATTATTTCTGACAGTGACTAAGGAGAGGGTCTTCTGGAAGATAAAGCTAGTGTGGAGGAAGATGTAATGAATATGAAACGAGGTGGGCCATCGGTCTTGAGGGTAACAAAGCACGTAGTTTTTATATCGAGGCTCCCTACCAAGAATGGATTTAGTACTTACCTTGGCAGAGAGTGCATGTAGTGGTTTGGGAATTGATAGGAAATTGTTCATATTAAGAGGAGGGGAACATCCTACTTCAGAATGTGCTTGGGATGGGCTTGGCAGGGGTTGGATCTGCTCTCCCAGGTGCTCATTCCATCTTGGGTCCCACCATGATTGTGGTGGCCTCCATCAAAGGGGTGCTGGGAACATGCTAATGGAGTGCTTGCTGACTGCTTGTTTCTTTGCTAGTGTCTGGGGATCTGAAGATACATGAACTCAGGCAGTGGTTATTGTTCAGTGGTTAAGAACTTGATTGCTGGAACAGCATGACTAGACTCAAGCATGGCTCTGTCACTTTCTTCATCTTTATTAAGCAATTAAGCATACTGCCTGATTTTTCTGTGACTTTATTTCTTCATCTTAAGAATGGGAGTAATTGTAGGACATACTTTATAGGGAGGTTGTGTACATTAAATATTCATTAAATAAGCTAATACGTAAAGCACTAAATAAACTAATGTATTTAAAGCATGAATATGCAAATACGTATAAGGCATCAAGTACACAAATGTATTTAAATCACTAAATAAGCAAATACAAAGCAGTAAATGAGTTAATATATGTAAAGTATTAAGTAAATGAACATATATAAAGCATTAAATAAGCTGATATATGTAAAGCAGTAGCAATAATAATGCCTGGCACATAGTAAGTGTTCTATACCTGGTTTCTGCTTTATGGAAATCCCATTCTATGTCTACCCTGCACTGACACCAGGGACATAACAGCACATGGCCTCCCCTCATGGGCTCGCAGTGCTGAGAAGCAGTCACATAAATGACTACATGGCCAGAAATGGGTTGTCCTCTGAAAATGGTTCAGTTGGGGAGTTGTAGATAGGAGAGATTAAGGCCAGTTTGGTGGACCAAGGAAAGCTTCCTGGAGGAGGGAACACTTAAGGCTTTAAGGATAGAAAGGAACTTCTCACACAAAGATAGCACAGTGTGATGCCTTGAAGGTGTTCTCCTTCTAGTGAAAGGAGATCTTCTTCTTGAGATATGAGTGATTTAGATTCTGGGGCCCTGCAGAAAGTAGAACAGCCCCAAGGAAGAAGAGAATAAGTATGGTGGCTGCTTCTCTAAGTATAGTGGGATTCCAGAGAGGGAGAGGCAGCAGGGGCTTAAATCACTGGGAAATGGTCTCACAAGTAGGTGTGCCTGGGGCAGGGTAAACACTGAGCAGGTTCTGATTGTTCCAGAAGAAAAACAGAATGAGCAAAGTTGTGGAGGCAGGAATGGGTGAACCTGGATAGAGAGGGGTGAGCAGTTTACATGGGGACTCCAAGGTCCTTGCTGGACAAGAAGTTGGCTGGAGAGCCCCAGAGGGAAAGCCCAAGGGGCTTGAGTCCTCAAGTCAGAGAGTAGCAAGTGAATGTGAGTTCACCCTGAAGATTTTCATGGTCACATAAAGAATTATATATTGTGGGCTTGTAAAACATCAGCCCATCCTCACAGCAGCATTAATAAGGTACAATGAAGGCAAAGCCCTGGGAAAGATGGCATACCCACTCTACTTGTCACCCTCCACCCAACCTCCAGCTGCCTCCAGCACTCAGCACCCAGAGTGCTGTGGGGAGAGTGGCAGGCGACCAGGGAGATAAGCATCTAACACGCTGGACACTGCTGGCTGCTTGACCTGCAGCACTGTCACCACAGAAGTCCTGACAGCTTAAGCATAGATGCTGAGAAGCTAAGAGGTTTGGTGGGTTTGGGACTTCAGGCTCTCTGACTCCAGACCCTGACTCATCCATTTAGGATGCAGAGGAATTCGATATGCCAATCATTGTCAAATGCAGAGTCTTGTCCAGCTAGAAGCCAGGAGTGTCCAGTGTGCACCTTGAGCACTCAGAATGGTCTCCACTGTGTGGGTCACGACACTAAAATGTCGTGACCTACCATGTCCCTACCATGTCTCATTACTAATTGATACCACTATTAGGCTGATGGAGGAATGAATTAACCAGTCTTTTGTCTGTAAGCAGGTATCCCCCAAACCAACATTTTATAGGGTGATAAAAAAATGTTAATAACATTTAACTTAATATTTTAAAAAGCTGTAAAACCCCTCTCTCTCCTTCCATAGCATGGTTATAGTGAGCAGAAGCTTTGGACTTCCCTTATTTTCCACTTTCTATTCCTTTTCCTAGAAAGCACCAGACAGATGTCACAATGACTGATCTTCTCAACCCAAGCTCCCAGACCCATGACAGAGGCAGGCCTGGAATGTAAGGGCCCAGGGTAGAGGTGAGGAAATAATATATTCAAAGAGCTGCTCCATGGCCAAGTGCAGTAGTGCACTCCTGAAATCTCAGCACTTCAGGAGGCTGAGACAGGAGAATTGTGAGTTCAAGGCCAGCCTCAGCAACGATGAGGCACTAAACAACTCAGTGAGTCCGTCTCTACATAAAACACAAAATAGGGCTGGGGATGTGGCTCAGTGGTCAAATACCCCTGATTTCAATCCTCGGTACCAAATAATAAAAATAAAGAGCTGCTCCATGCCTGGGATAAGCAGTGGACAGGCTGGGCAAAAGGTCCATTGTCAAGGAAGGGAAAACTGTGATGGGATGAAGGGACTCTGGAGTCGCATGTGTTGCCTCCAGTGTTGCCTGCTCTCCTGTGTGATTCAGCCTTTGGTCCTCACTTTCCTCATTCCAGGTGTGTCCTACCTTCTTGGAAAGCTGCTGGCTATCCAGGGGGGGCAGCGTGTGAGGTATCTAGGAGAAACTGATGCCTCTTGCATCCTCAACCGCTACTTAGCTTGACTCCTTTTGTTCACAGGAGGAATTATCAAAGAAACCATGTACCTTCCTCACCAGAGTTTTGGCTGCTCTTTGATGTTATAGACCAAAGTCTGTCTTTTATCTTACACTTGGGAGCACTTTTGCATTTTTCCTTGATATCAAGATGGTGTGTGGTGAGCTCTCCTGTGACAGTCTTCATTTGCAACCTCCTTATGCCACTGCAGGTGGGAAGGGACATCATGCATTTTTCACTGCTTCATTTAGCCTTTATTTATAGAGCACCTCCAGTGTGCCAGGCCTGGGCTGAGCTCTCAGTTGAGAGAACTTGATAAGGAGGGGCAGACACATACATCATCAGTGGCCATCCCACCTAGCATGTGCTATGGTCAGTGGAGGCATGGGGGCTCTGGTCTGCTCCTCCCTGGCAGAGTCAGGGCAGGTTCCCACACATTGACTCAGGCTGATCTTGAAGAGCAAGGCTGAAGTGGCCCTACCATCATGAACAATGGCTTTAGGATAAAGAATCTGACACTTTCAAGAAACTGTGAGTAACTGAGTTTTCAGATGAGGAAACCAATGCTATGAGAAATCAGAAGAATCCAAATAATGATTGTGACCCTCAGCAGGTCTTTTCCCTTCTCCTAGCTGTTTCTCCATCCTCTAGATGAGGATCTCTTCCAGCCCCAATGATCCACAATTTGCTAAGAATATGGCTCACAGCCTGCAAGTCAGTATGAAGCCAGCTTGGATCTCTATCTATTTATCTTATCTTCCTATTTATATTTGGAAGCCTGTTTCTTCATCTGTTAGAATTCCTGCATTGCACGCCCTGGAAATGTCTCTGTTTACCTTGATGTGCTGTGAGCACGATCCAGGGTTATTAATAAAACAGGGCAGGCTCCCAGCAGAGAGAGACTGGAGCACAATTGTAAAACTGAATGTGGCTGTTGGGGGTAGCTATGGTTGTCCAAGCAAGAATGCCTGTTCTGCATGGGCCCCGCCTGACCTCCAGGGCTGGGATAGGGTGAGGACTCCTTGGCCCATGTGGAACACTGACCTGTTTTCCCAGGGAATGGAACCGCCCTCCTTGTAAACCCCAGAGGCTGCAAACTGACAAGCTTTCAGTCACACATTCTATTTTAAATATCAAGAAATTTAACATAAAAACTAGTACATTTTGCCAAAATATAAATTTCCACCATCCCTTAGAAAGTCAGATTTGCCAATACTAGGCCCACCTTCCCTAATAGGGGTAATGAAGGACAGCTACCCCTTTCAGAAGGGCACAGATTCTGGAGTTTGCCACAGTCCTCGCTTCTCTCTCTTGTCTTATCCATATAGGCATTTATATTTGCCACCCTGGACCTTTCTATCCATTGGTTTCCCAAGAGGGTAATGCATAGTAATTACTCACATGTGACTCATACAGATGGTCCTCAACTTTCAATGGTTCTGCTTAATGATTTTATGATGGCACAAAAGTGACACATTCAGTAAAAATCATACTTAGTATGATGAATTTCAATCTTTTCCTGGGCTAGCAATATGTTATAAGATACTCTTCTATGATGCTGGGCAGTGGCAGTCAATTGTAGCTCCCAGTCATCCATGTGATGACAGAAGCAACCCCTACTCTACAGAGCACTGTGGTAGGAAATTATGATGTTAAGGAGATCAGGTGTATTAAATGTATTTTTGACTTAAGGTATTTTCAACCTGTGATGGATTTATCAAGACGTAACTCCCCTGCAAATCAAGGAGCATCTGTGTATGCAATGCAGAATGCTAGACAGGTAACTCATCCCTTTCCTGATCATTTTCTCATCCCATCCTCATTGCAGCCCACAGAGGTGGGTGTGGTTATTCCCATTTTATAAGTGAGGAAACCAAGACTCAGAGAATTAAATGATTGTCCTGTATAAAGAGTTTGACTAATCTCACACTTGGACATGGCTCTGCAGAGTGATCTGAGCAGGTCCTGGGAGGTAGCAGGGACCCATTTCTGCATTTGGTTTAACTTGAATTCACTGAGTAACCCTGTACAAGTCCCTGTCCCTTTGGGAGCTTCACTTTCCTTCTCTGTAAAGTGAAGTTACTGCATTAAATCAGAGCTTCTTAATGTGAGTATGTGGCTGGGAACAAAATAACTGAAAGTTAGCATTTTCTCCCCCATTGTGAATGTAGGCAATAAACCACAATAGCATTAGCAGTTTCTGAGACTTTGTTACCAGGAAGAATCAGATATTTTTATATTCCATTATAGTTATTGGAGATGCCTCAAAATATCATTTACACTCATCACTATCTCAAGGTTATGATAGTTATTAGGCCTGTCATTAGATCTTGTTATGTCTTAAAAAAGAAATAAAAATATAACGATCACAAATTTCTCATTTTAACATTTTGATAAATATTTCAATATAATTGGTTTCTTTTGTAATCTTATTGATTTTTATTTTATGCATTTAGGAACATTTTTCTGAGAAAGGGCCTATCAGTTTCAAGAAACTGCCAAAGGGGTTCATAGGACAAAAAGGCAAAATGACCCTGTCCCCAGTGATCATTAGGCCTCTCAAGCTCCAGGGACTCCACATTGCATGGGCACCAGTCCTGAGGCCAGCCCCCAGGGCTCACTTCTGCCCTCTGCCCAGCTCACTCTGCTTCCACACCTGACTCAGCTTCAAGGCAATTCCCTGGGCTCTATGCAGCCTGGTTGTTGCTCAGTTACATCAGACCAACATCTGCCAGTCTACTGGCTGCTTGAAGCCATCAGAGAAGCTTGGGATGGGGTACCAGGAGAGAGGGTGGACCACCCACCCTCACTTAGGCCTTGGCCCCCTTGAGGTTTCTGATGTTAGAAAGGCATCAAGGTGCTCAGATCTCTAGGTCTCATGCCTCAGTTTCTTTCTTTCTTTCTTTTTTATTTTTTGGTACCAAGGATTGAACTCAGGGGCACTTGACCACTGAGCCACATCCCCAGCCCTGTGTTGTGTTTTGTTTAGAGACAGAGTCTCACTGAGTTGCTTAGCGCCTCGCCATTGCTGAGGCTGGCTTTGAACTTGCAATTCTCCTGTCTCAGCCCATCAAAGTGCTGGGATTACAGGCGTGCACCACCGTGCCCAGTTCATGCTTCAGTTTCTATCCCGGTTCCTCCCCAATGGATTCTTGTGTTGGAGCTCTTGGGTATTTCTTCTTGTTTTTCAGGGAAAGAAGCTAAGACAGAGAAAGGGAAAAGCCTAGGGTCACACAGAATGGGCTGTCTGAGGAAAGGAAAGAATTGCAGACAGGAAGCAGAGCTGCCAGCTGGGGCCAGGCCATATGGCATGTAGCCGGTGCAGGGGGCCCATGTTCTAGGAGCATGGAATGCAGGGAGACCAGTGGGGATCCACTGTAGAAGCTCAGGTGAAGATGACTGTGTCTGGGATGAAGATGGTGGAGGCAGAGATGGTGAGAAGTAGACAGAAATGGGGGAGCTTGAGAAGTCTGAACCAGAAGAACCCCATGATGGCTTAGCTCCTGGGGTGTAACAAAGGGAGAGGGGTCAAGGGTGACCTGGGTTTCTAGCTTGTACCCCTGATGGGAGGTGGGTCCATCTACAGGCATGGGAACCAGCCAAGTGGGACCCTTTGGAGGGAGACCATGGGAATGTTAAACTGATGTAATGCTGAGTTTGAAGTTAACAAGTGGGTCTGAGTGCCAGGTCCCCTGCTTCTTCTTCCTAGAGGCAAGTCACATTGCCTCTCCAAGCTTCACATCATCAACTATAAACCTGAGGAAGTGGAACCTGCTTTCTAGGGTTGCTGTGATGATTATCACCAACCTAGAGTGGAGGTGCCTTGTACATTATAAGCTGCCAGTGCCCACAAGCAGTCACCAGTGGTGCTTAATTTCAATCAAACATATATCCTTAGGAATTGCTTATGATATTGTTACAAAGAGTCATATGTGGTTAATTCCTCCCCTTGAGAAATAAAACATGAGTCCATGACATAGGTGGTGGATGTGAGGAGTCTGTGCCTGGTTGTTGGAATGAAGCATGTACCTATGTACCCAGCGCTGGGGGAGATGGTATTGTACAGAGTGGGGTCATTGGACTGGGATTCAGATATTTGGGCTCCACTCCTGCCCCTATGGCCTCAGCAGGCCACAGAACCTCTCTGAGCCTTAGTTTTTTCAATTGTCAGATGAAAATGGTAAGAGTACCTACCTTCTAGGATGCTTACAAAATTCAGATGAAGTGAGTTCATGAAGAGGTGATGTCATGCACCTTACCAGGTACATAGTAAGTATTGAATAAAAGTTACTGCTTTGCTCTTACATGACCATTGTTCTTGTGCATTAGGAAAGAAAATAGCGAGTGACACCAGGCCTCTCCTGGCATGACCTTGTCCCCTATCACCTCTCTGCACTTGTCCCTATCACCTCTTTGTCCCTTTTGATCCAGCCACAGCAGGCACCTCCACTTTCTCCACACGCACCTGCTCTCAGCTTAGAGTGCCCTTTGTCATCTGTGGCTCTTTGGTGCCTTCTTAGTCTCCAGGGCCCAGACAAGAGATACCTCTTCCATGAAGCTTTCCTTGTGCTACTAAGGAGAGTTTTGCATCCCTTTTGTCTCCATAGCACTGTAATTTGGTCCTTCTTTGAACACACCCCAGCACTCAGTTTTAGCTTATAGGACAGCCATGTTTCCTTCACTATAAACCTCTTGGACTCATGACCTTATCTGTTTCAATCTACTACTACCCTTAAACACAGGGCTCATGACAAAAAAAAAAAGTACTGAATATATTGAATTAATTTAACTGGTAGAGGCTGGAACACCAACACAACCCAACTGCCTAAGGCTCCAGGCCTGCTGCAGAGGTTGCCCTGCACCAACTGGGTCAGAAAAGAACAGGCTGCATGCAGGGTTTTGCATTTGATGTCTGAAAGTACCTCTTCAAGGCATGAAGCCAGGCCCACAGCCTCTGGTAACTGAGCCACTGCAGTTAGGCTGCTGAGGAGCTGGATAGGGAGGGGAAATTAGTGACCCCAAGAGCAAAGCCAAGGACTCTTTCCTTGAGTTTAGATGAGCTAGCTGTGTGGTTCTCTGCTCCAGCCTTGTTCCTTGCTATAGCCAGTGACAATCTAAAGGAAAAATCCAGCCCTGTATGTGCTCTGCTTAAAACACTTCAAGGAACAATCCCATTATCAGAGCCTGGCACCCATGCCCTGCATTCCACATCTCGCTGTTCTTCTTCTTTTTTTTTTCTTTTGGTACTGGGGATTGAATTCAGGGGCACTCGACCACTGAGCCACATCCCCAGCCCTATTTTGTGTTTTATGTAGAGACAGGGTCTCACTGAGTTGCTTAGCGCCTCACCATTGCTAAGGCTGACTTTGAACTCGCGATTCTCCTGTCTCAGCCTCCCAAAGTGCTCGGATTACAGGTTTGTGCCACTGTGCCCAGCAACATCTCCCTGTTCTACTGGCCCTTCTTAGAATAGATCCACATCTCACATCCACTGCCATGGACCTTTCTGTTGTGCAAAGACTGTGCTCATAAGCCTTGCCTGTTCTCATCCCATTAGAAACGAACCTTCATCAGTGGATCACATTGTAGGTCAAAGGCTCTCCCATTCTACCAATTTGCATCCTTTAGTGCAGAAGAACATCTTGTGGACCATGCTTAGTAGTAGAAACATAAAGTCAGTGAGTGTTCTTCAGGACCGATCTGTAGGACCTATCTAGATGTTTGAGAAATGCGTTCCATATAGTTCCCAAAATGTCCCTGCAAGATTGGAGTAAGGATCTCCATCTTGCAGATAAGAAAGCTGAGGCTCAGAGGAGTTAAGTAACTTCCTCAGTGTCACTTGACTTATTTGGGTTGCAACTAGAATTCGAACATCCATCAGGCTGGTGTTCTTTCTGCTTTCCAGACACCAGCTCTGGTCTGGGTCTGACACAGAATAAGCAGTTAAGTGTCAAATACAAGGGTGAACATAAAGTTGCTGGGTGGAGAAGCTGATACTTGAAGAAGAGCTTACATGCTTGGTTTGTTAAAATTAAAAGACTTTCTCATATAGTAACACAGCCTGGTTGAAAAGAGGTGACAATATCATGCAGCATCTTTGATCATTATTAGACTTTCCATATACATAATAAAAACCATTTTCTCTGCTGCACAGCACAGAAAACTATCTCTATCTGAAAGCAACTTGATGTAGAGTATCCCAGCTGGGAGCATCTGCAGATGAGGCAGCAGTAAGAAGGGTACCCAGAGGAGGGATGGCTGGTTCCCGGAAGGCCAGTTAATGCATTAGGATTTCGCTCTCATCCCTGCCCAGCCATGCTGGCTTGTTAGGGGCTGAGGCCTTGTGGCTAGAATACAATTTTCTCATCCTAAATTGTTTCACACCACTCTGATCACACACACAAAATGAAATCAAACCAAGAGGGAGCAGGAAAGAACGAAATTCTTGACTCTGAAATACCCAGAAGAAAGTTAAAATGGACATGGTTTGAGGACCTAACTGGTGGCAGACATCCGAGGTAAAAAAAAAAAAAAAAATACCAGCACCAGCAATGACAATGTTGGATACTACAGACCACAGACCTTGGGAAGCACCCATCCTTACTCAGACTTATGGCGGCAATATGACCAGCTTCGCTTATATCAAGTTTCCTGAAATCAGCTTCTGCACCTGAAGAGTAGATATGTAGAGCTCATGAAGCATCTCTGAGGCTCAGGGTTCCTGGGACCTCTTGAGCAGGGGCAGCAAGGGCTTCCAGAAAGGAGACTTTAGTTTGTGTTCTTTTCAGTCCTGCTTTAGTGAGTCCCAGGACCCTGCTCTTGCAGGTATTGACCCACTCAGGTCTGGAGTGCTTACATTGAGTAAGCACACTGTAAGTACACTCCCTCCTAGTAGTTGGGCCCAGTAGGTAAGGCACCTCTTTTATAGCATATACACTGAGGGCTGACTGTGGTCATACCATTATCCATTCCCAGCCCTGACATATTGGCCCAACACATAGCTGAGATTCTGCTCCAGTTTCCTGTTCAGATCCTTGGTTTCCCCCTGGAGCTGGAAGACTCATTGGAAGCTCAGTGAGCTTGGCTAGCTTCTTAACACCCTTACCAAGCCAAACCCATGCCAGCCACCATCCTTAAATAAGAATAAGTAGTGATTGTTATTACCTAAGAATTGGGATGTTGATGATTAATAACCTCGGGGTTAGAGAATGACTTTTGGAGCCAGACTCCTGAGTTCAAAATTCTGGCTCCACCACTTATTGTGTGATTTTGGCAATTTTATCATTCTCTCAGGGCCCCTGTTTCCCTGGGCAAAATAACAAAAATAACAGTACCCACCTCTCAGAATTATTTATTAGGGTTAGATGAGTTAATATTTGAGAAGTGTTCAGGAGAATGAGTGCCATACAGTCAGTATGTTATCGTTAATTAGATAAGAAATTGTGATAATATTTGCCAACATTTGTTGAGCCTTTGCTAGGTGATAGTCACATAAGCACTACAGCAGCCCTCAGGGTAGGTTCTGTTACCTTCTCCACATTTCAGATGCAAGCACAGAGACTTAGTGAGGTTATAAATGCTGCCCAAGATCAACTATGTGGAGGCAGTAAAGCCAAGGTCAAACCCAGACTCTTTGATTCCAGAGTCAGTGCTTCTTAGCAACATTTAACAAGTCTCACTGAGCCCAACAAGTACCTAGTCACTCTTCCTTGGGTCTTTAGATGGAGGACTTTCCAGATAGTGTAATGTTGAAAGAAAGAGAATGCTGAAGCAGTGACTAGACAGGTGGCTGGAGATGAGGCTGTAGACACGGGCAGGACCAAGATTGTCAACCACATCTTGGTCTTCCCAACTGAAACCCATCTTCTCCAAGACAGCAAGCAAGCATCCGTTCCTCAGTGCCCTCAGCATGGGTGAGGCCCAAGAGAACCTATCTGCTGGCTTCCATGCACTCCTGGCACCTGTGTGTCATAGCATGAGGGGCCCAAAGTGAGTCTGTCAACACCTTACATGCAACCGGTCATTTTACCCCAGCTGGCACCCTGTGATTAACCTGAGAAGAGTCCAAATTAAGCTAAAGAAATGGTGGATCCACAGCCTAGCTTGATCTTTGACTTCCATCCCAGACACCTTGCAGGAAAGGGAGCAGGGGCAATGAGGACCTTTTCGCTAAATTTAGTGACTGAATGCAGTGTTGGGGGACAAGGTTCACTCGGGGCCAGTGCAGAGATGCAGCTAGAGGAGCACTGAGCTTCTCTAACATACAATCCACTTTCTCTTCCTTTCAATTCAGTAAAATAACCTAGGAGAAAATATTCATAAATATACATATAATCTATAGAAGGAAAAATCATCAAATCAATAATGCTAGTGATGCAAATTTATTTTTAAATGTTAGGAGAGAAGTTGATGGATTTAATGTAATTACTATATAACTTAAATTCATTGAAGAAACACTCATTGAATATGGATAAAACACGGTGGAGAGAGGAGAGAGCTACAGAAAAGCATAAGGCATGGAACTCACCTTCTAGATGCCTCAACTCAGGTGTGCTTGTGGTTGCTAAAGCCAGGGCTTTGACTTTTGCGCACGGAAGGAGATATGAGAGTCATTCATGATTAAGCCAGAGCCTGGCATATGAAGAACAGGCCTGGTTTGTCACCTCATCTGCTTTCTGAATAAAGACCCATATAAATTTATTACTAAAACTTAGAGTTGATTGCTTGATCCTTGGAATAGATAGGTTGTTTACCTTTTGTTTTTCCTTTGAGAAAGAAAGTAATTCAGTGACCTTTTGTCGAATGCTTTGCAAATGTGCTGGGTACCATGCCAAGGTCTAAGTAGACCGTGCTGGTCCAGGGAAACCTTTCTCTGTCCTCATGGAGCTTGCAGTCTGTCACATATTAAATGAACCATGCAAAGCAGCACTTCATCACAGTGTGTGTCCTGAAAAGAAAAGACCTGTACATAGTTATGTGGAGCTTAGTTAGTCTGGGGGCTCAGAGTTTCTCTGGGGTGATGGTGTTCAAGCAGAGAGGCCTAAAGGATGGACTTGGGTTAGGCAAAGAGTAGAGCACACGTCATTTGGGACAGAGGGAAGTGACACCAGGGAGGACTATGACCCATTGGAGGACCTGAAAGGAATCCAGTGTAGCTCAAGCATAGAGACTAAGGTGGGATGAATGGATCAGAAACCCAAGCAGCACAGAACCCGGGTTCTAGGAGCAGCCTTGTGGTCACACTGAGGGTGTCAGATGTTATCTTCATTGAATTAGGAAGCTGTCAAAGATTTTTGGCAGAGGAGATAATCCAGCTTGCATTTATATATATTAAAAATTCCTCTGACTCCTGATGGTGAGAGAATTAGAATGGAGTACAGATGTAGGGAGGCCAAATGGGAGGAGACTGCCAAAGTCCAGATGAGAGATGGGGATGGCTTGCATGAGGGTGTGGAGCTGGAGAGGAAGAAAAATACACTGATGGAAGGTGTCTTTGGAAGTAGGGCTGTTAGGACTTAGTGATTGGCTGTGGTAGTGACATGCAGGGAGGTGTCAAGACAGAGGCTCAGGGTTCTAGTGGAAGTAATTAAGAGACAGTGGTGCCCTTTCTGTGACTGAACATGCTGGAAGAAAGTTAAAATAACAACAACAACAATAATAACAATTATAACAGCAAGCAAATGACAAATGGTGAATTCTTTTGTACCAACAAGAGATAAACACTATACATAGAAATGGGTTAAGGATAGAGAACATGAAATTCCCAGAAGTGCAGTTGCCAAGAAATGTAGAAAAAGATGTTTAACTCTATTCAAGAAAGGCAGATTAAAATTGCAAAGCACCGTTTACCCATCACATTGACAGAGATTTGTTTTTTTTTGAAAAGCAGGCTAATGCCTAATATTGATGAAAACAAGAATTGGCATGCTCATGTATTGAAGGTAGAAATTAAAAGTGATGCAGTCTTTTGGGGGTCAGAGTTATAAATTTTTTAAAATGTTAAGCAATATAGTTTAAGTACATATTCAAAAACCATGCAAGAAATATGTACAAAGTATCAAAGTATTTACACTAGTAAAAATTTGGAAACAGTCTCTACAATTGTCAATAGGAGGTTATTTATGTATCTGTATAACCTCTTTCTTTTTTGGTACTAGAGATTGAACTCAGGGGCACTGGACCACTGAGCCACATGCCCAGCCCTATTTTGTATTTTATTTATTTATTTATTTTTATAAATGTAATACAACTTTTAGTAATTAAAGAAAGAAATGGGTTTCATGAAAATTTCCAAATGTTGCCAAGCTCTTAGCTCGATTCTTTTTAAATAATTTTTAATTTGTTTTAATTTTTTTTAAAATATTTTTTAGTTGTCAATAGACATTTGTTTTATTTATTTATTTATACGTGGTGCTGAGGATCAAACCCAGGGCCTCACGCATGTGAGGCAAGCGCTCTACCGCTGAGCTACAATCCCGGCCCTAATTTGTTTTAATTTGTTATATATGACAGTAGAATGCATTTATGCACTTTGATGTAGCATGAATAAATGGGATATAATTTCTCATTTTTCTGATTGTTGTAGGATCACGCCAGTCATGCAGTCATATATGTACATAAGGTAATAATGTCTGTTTCATTCTACTATCCTTCCTAACCACATAGCCCCTCCCCTCCCTTCATGCCCCTCTACCTAATATAAAATAACTCTATTCTTCCTTAGTGCTCGCCCCACTTATTGTGAATTAGCAACTTCATATCAGAGAAAATATTTGGATTTTGGTTTTTTGAGATTGGCTTATTTCATTTAGCATGATGGTCTCCAGTTCCATCCATTTACTAGCCAATGCCATAATTTCTTCTTCCTTATGGCTGAGTAATATCCCACTGTGTATATATCCCACATTTTCTTTATCCATTCATCTATTGAAGGGCACCTAGGTTGGTTCCATAGTTTAGCTATTGTGAATGGAGTTGCTATAAACATTGACATGGTTGCATCACTGCAGTATGCTGATATGGTGATTTTAAGTCTTTTGGGGTATAAACTGAGGAGAGTGGGATAGCTGGGTTAAATGGTGGTTCCATTCTATGTTTTCTGAGGTATCTCCATACTGCTTTACATAGTGGTTGCACCAATTTGCAGTCCCACCAGCAATTATGAGTGTAACTTTTTCCTCACATCCTCACCAACATTTATTGTTGCCTGTATTCTTGAAATTGCCATTCTGACCAGAGATGAAATCTCAGAGTAGTTTTGATTTGCATTTCTCTAATTGCTGGAGATATTGAACATTTTTCATGTATTTGTTGATTGTATTTCTTCTTCTGTAAAGTGTCTGTTTGATTACTTAGCCCATTTATTGATTGGGCTATTTTTTTCTTTGGTGTTAAGTTTTTTGAGTTCTTTATATATCCTAGAGATTAATAGTTTATCTGAGGTGCATGTAGTAAAGATTTTCTCCTATTCTGTGGACTCTCTTTACATAATTGATTGTTTCTTTTGATGAGAAGAAGCTTTTCAATTTGAATCCATCCCATTTATTAATTCTTGATTTTACTTCTTGTGCTTTAGGGGTCTAGTTAAGGAAATCAGATCCTAGGCTGATATGGTGAAGATTTGGGCCTACTATTTCTTCTAGTAGACACAGGGTATCTGTTCTACTGCTTAAGTATTTGATCCACTTTGAGTTGAGTTTCATGAAGAGTGAGAGATGGAGGTTTCATTTCATTTTGTTACATGTGGCTTTCCATTTTCTCGAGCACCGTTTGTTGAATAGGCTCTTTTTTCTTCAGTGAATGTTTTGGGCAACTTTGTCTAGTATGAGATAACTGTGTTTGTGAGAGTTTGTCTCTGTGTCTTCTATTTTGTACCATTGGTCTATGTGTCTGTTTTGGTGCCAATACCATGCTGTTTTTGTTACTATAGCTCTGTAGTATAGTTTAAGGTCTGGTATTGTGATGCCTCCTGCTTCACTCTTCTTACTAAGGGTTGCTTTGGCTTTTCTGGGTCTCTTATTTTTCCAAATGAATTTCATGATTGCCTTTTCTAGTTCTATGAACAAAGTCGTTGAAATTTTAATGGGAATTGCATTAAATCTGTATAATGCTTTTGGTAGTATGGCCATTTTAACAATATTAATTCTGCCTATCCAGGAGCATGGGAGATCTTTCTATCTTCTAAGATCTTCTTCAATTTCTTTCTTTAGTGTTCTGTAGTTTTCATTGTAGAGGTCTTTCACCTCTTTTGTTTGATTCATTGATTCCCAAGTATTTTATTTTATTTTTGAGGTTAGTGTGAATGAGGTAGTTTCCTAATTTCTGTATCAGTGGATTCATCGCTGATGTATAGGATTGTGTTTGATTTATGGGTGTTGACTTTCTATCCTGCTACTTTACTGAATTTGTTCATTAGTTCTAGAAGTTTTCTGGTGGAATTTTTTGGATCTTCTAAATATAGAATCATGTCATTGGCCAATAGTGATAGTTTGAATTCTTCTTTACCTATTTATATCCCTTTAATTTCTTTCTTCTATCTAATTGCTCTGGCTAGAGTTTCAAGAACAATACTGAATAAAAGTGTGAAAGAGGGCATCCCTATCTTGTTCCCATTTTTAGTGAGAATGCTTTCAATTTTTGTCCATTTAGAATGATCTTGGCCTTGGGTTTAGCATATATATAGCTTTTACACTGTTGAGGTATGTTCCTATTATCTCTAGTTTTTCTAGTGTTTTGATCGTGAAGGGGTACTGTATTTTGTCAAATGCTTTTTCTGCATCTACTGAGATGATCATATGATTCTTGTTTTTAAGTCTATTGATATGATGAATTACGTTTATTGATTTCCGTATGTTGAACCAACCCTGCATCCCTAGGATGAACCCCACTTGATCACAGTGCACTATCCTTTTAATATGTTTCTGTATGCAATTTGCCAGAATCTTATTGAGAATTTTTGCATATGTTCATCAGGGATATTGGTCTGAAGTTTTCTTTACTTGATGTGTATTTGTGTGGTGGTATCAGGCTGATATTATCCTCATAGAATGAGTTTGGAAGGGTTCCTTTCTTTTCTATTTCATGGAATAGTTTGAGGAGTATTGGTATTAATTCTTCTTTGAAGGTCTTGCAGAATTTGGCCAAGAATTCATCTAGTCCTCAGCTTTTCTTGATTGGTACGCTTTTGATGGTGTTTTCTATTTCATTACTTAAATTGATCTGATCTGTTTAATTGTATATGACCTCCTCTTTCAGTTTGGGTAGGTCATATGTCTCTAGAAATTTGTCGATGTCTTTGATATTTTCTATTTTATTGGAATTTAAATTTTCAAATAGTTTCTAATTATCTTATTTCAGATGTGTCCATTGTGATATTTCCTTAGACAGGTTCTCACTGAGTTTCTTAACACCTTGCTTTTGCTGAAGCTGGCTTTGAACTTGCAATCCTCCTGCCTCAGCCTCCCAAGCCACTGGGATTACAGGCATGTGCCACCACACCCAGCTATATAACCATTTTTAAGTATACTATTTCAATAGGTTATAGAATAGATTATGTGAGACTCAGTGGCACAAGTCTGTAATCCCAGCCACTCAAGAGGCTGAGGTGGGAAGATCACAAGTTCAAGGCCAGCCTGGGCAACTCAGAGAGACCCTATCTCAAAATAAAATAAGACGGGCTGGGTAGGTATCTCAGTGGTAGAGTGCTTACCTAGCATGCATCAGACCCTGGCTTCAATCCCCAGTGTAGAGGGGGAAAAGAGTGATTAAAATGAGTGTGTTTAATATGATCCTATTTTGTAGAGTATCTGAATGTGAATGTGACTTGTGTGAATGTCCATGTGTATTCTTACAAAAAGATTTAAAAGAAAAAAATATATATAATGGTATTGCTACTTGTAGGTGAGCTTTAATTGTATTTTGTGTATTTAAGTAAATAGAAAACAATAATAGTTTAAAAAAGAGAAAATGATGTATGCCTGCAATGTAATAGACACTGTGATAAGTGAATGACTAATTTTGGCTCAGATTGGTGAGAGAAGCCTTCATGGAAGAGGTGTCCTGGGCTTGGGAGTGAATAATCAGTGTTGTTTATTTTCCTGTTTCTGCCCAGCTTGGAGCTCTTCTTCAGTGCAGAGGGATTCTATGAAGAAGATCTAGGCCATTTCTATAGGCCTTTCAGCCTGTTTGCTCACTGATCATAAAAAATTCATGCCAATTAATTTTAAACCAGATGACAGGAAGTGGAAGCTTAGAGCTGCACAAAGCCCACTCCACAACAGCCTCGATCAGTGTTCAGCCCAGTTACTTTGCTACTCTCTTGCCCACCCCTTGAAGGTTGGGATTTCTTCTTCATTTGCAGTGGCAGTCACATTCCTGGGTGTTACGTTACCAGCTCTTTCCATTTCCTCTGTTACTATCTTGGATCTTTGAATAAAGAATCACTTTCAGTTCACATTTTTCTAAACTTGGTTTTCAAAATTATGCAGCTTCTTACCAAAGTGCCCTTTGGGGGAACTTAAATGCATCCCGATCCAATCTAGTTACTTTATGGAGAAGATGACAATGTAACAAAACAGGATGACCCTGCCTTGATTTGGAAAATAAACTTAATTAGTGGTCAGATGCTAAATAAATGCCAATGTGGAATCTGAGGACAGGCAGGAGCACTGGGTTAACGGGCAAGTCCTGGTTCCTTCTGTTAGTAGCTGTGTGACCTTTGACATACCACCAAGTGTAAGGTGTTTTTGTTGTTTTAGCTTTGAAATATGACACATTTTGGTTCTGAGGTCACAGCATAGTGAGGGAACTTACACCAGCCTCTCCCCAAAATGTTTGGAATGGGCAAAGTACATGGATGAGCATTTTAAATGTCAAGAGTTATCTATTTTAATGAGAATTTGAAAAAGGTATATAAACAGCATCTCAAACCTGTGACTTCATGGATATTTGTATGTAGAATTGTCACAAGTATAAACTGAGGTGTTAGCATCCCCTTTGCAATTATAGAATACATCTTCAGTTACAAGACTGCTTTTCACTGGGCCAGAGAGAGAAGGGGCACAAAAAAAAGGAGTTGTAGAAATTTTTAAAAATAATAAAATCCCTTAAAAATAAAGTCAAACAAAGAATATGTGAATTGCTTTGGAAAAATTAGTGATAGTAGAGTCAACACATGGATATGGTAAAAATTGTGATGTTGGTGCCCAAATTACTGCATCAGGCCTTGGATGGATTGCTGAGCCTTATCAAGCTACAGTTTTCTCAGCTATAAGAATCTCCCAGGGTGGTTATGAGGATCATGAGACAATGTCTGTAGATATGATCAGCTCAATAGCTGTCACATAGTAGGGACTCAAATGCATGAGTGTCCTTTTCCTTTCCTTAGCATCTTTTTTTAAAGTTTTTTTTAAGTTGTTGATTGTCCTTTATTTATTCCTCTATTTATTGTCATTTATTTATATGTGGTGCTGCGGATCAAACCTAGTGCCTCTCACATGCAATGCAAGCGCTCTACCACTGAGCCACAATCCCAGCCCTGTCCTTTTTTTTTTTTAAGTGAAAAGTGATATATGTGATGGACTGGTCCAGTTTCCCTATTTTCCAGATGAGGTAGCAGATCCCAGACTGGGAAAGGACCAGTCCAAGGACTGAGGTCGCCTGCTCCTCGCTTGGCCAGGCTCAGGTGGAGCTAGTGAGGGCAGAGACCAGATCTCAGGCCTGAAGAGCTTGGGAAACCTGACAGAGGGGTGAGAATGAAACAATGCAGCAATGGCCCCAGTCCTGCTGTAACCCCAGGGGCCACAGAGGGAGAATCACAATCTGCTGGGTACTGGGTACTTTTACATTTTTATGGATTTGTAAAGCCCCTGCTCTGAAAAGAGGTGAACTGTACGTATAGAAGAAAATAAGATTGGAAACAAACAAACAAACCAGAATGTTGGAAGGAAGTATGTTGAGGTTGTGGTACTTTTCTCTGCTCTATTTCTTCTGGTTTCTTAGTGGCCTTTCATAGGTTGACATTTATGAAAAATAAACATTAGAGTCCAAATGATTGGAAGGCTGAATATTCTTTCCTGGGAGTTGGGCACCATTGGCATTCATGCTTGACACATAACTATTAATTACCATGCTTAATTTTTTATGATCACACTTCATTTTCTGAATAGTTCCCTTGCAACCCGTGACCATTGGCAATTTTCTCTGCTACATGGGATCATGGAGAGTCGATAGCCAACATTAGGTATAAAACCAGTGATGCATTTAAGTCCAGAGGACTCGAGGGATTAATTGTGATTGTCTTCTTGTTTTGCAGATGGAAAATCTGAGAATCAGAGAGGGCTGGTGATCTCTCAGATGCTTGGTTAGTAGGTAAGTGATGGTGAAACAGAGCCTGAAACAAAATATACTGCTAGTCTCTATAACCTAACCTCTGCCAGACGCGTGGCCCCAGTCTTGTGACTTTGCTGTTTTGCACAATTCAAGTAAGGAATAAGATGAGCTGGTTTGAAGCATTTGCAGCAACATGTGCACTTGTTTCTGTTTGTTCCCATGGTGGAGTTGGAATGTTCATGGTGAGTTTGTGAAGACCTCCCAGGCATTGCCTGGCCTGTAATGGGTCTTTTCCTGGGAATGGTAGGCTTATTAGATTCTGGCCTGTGCTGTGGCTTGTGTGACACTCACTGACTGTCCCTGCAATAGACCTGAGTGTTTGATGAATGTAGCACTGGTCCAAAGGGTCAGGGGGTGTTGACTCCATCCCCATAATGACCTGCTCTGGGACCTTCAGTATGCCACTTCGCGCAAGGTTTCCTTCCTTTTGCCCTCATTCTTTCCAACTGTTTTGCTACAGAAAATTTGGTACTAGTTTCTGTTCCAGGCATTGAGGATGACAAGCTAAATTCAGCATAGGCTTTGCCCTTGAGGAGTTCACAGCCCAATGTATGAGCTCCTCCGTTCCTCAATAGTGTCTCATCATGAGAATTTCTAACATCTGCTTTGGAGTGTTTTGTGATCTTCACACAACTCTGTAAGATGGAGAGAAGTTGTTACTGCCATCAACAGAAGAGAGACCTGTGGCTCAGGTTGGCCAAGGCCATCCAGTCAGTGGGACTCAGGGCTGGACTCCAGATCCAGCCTTGCTAACTTCAAAGTGTTGGTTTCCAACCGCAGCAAATGGTTCCCCCTGACGGTTTTAGCATGTGCAGTGGTATTTCTGTGCCCTAGCCCTTGGCAGCAGGGATGAGGCTAGGGAGCCCGGCTCTCAGAGGGAGCCCATGCTGATGTGGGAATGCTTTTTCTGCAAGACGTTCTTTCCCGATTGTTGCAGAAGCGATGCCTTCCCTCCCTGGTGATAAAAGCAGCCATGGGCTCTGGGTGAGCTGGTAACCAGAGGGAAATCTGCCCGGGGCCAGGGCTGCCTCCTCCAAGTGACTGGGACTTAGCATATCAGAGAGAATCTGCCAAGGTCCAGGGGACACAGCTAGCTTCTTTTGCAGTGACCCTGCCTGAGGCTGCTGCTTCCCACCAAAGCTTAATGATCCTGGACTAAAGCAAGCTGGTAGCTTCTGCCTTTGCGGAGCTGCCTTGCCTCCGGCGCAGCGTGGAGAATGATAGGGATCAGAGGCTGTGCTGTTTGTTTACGTGGAGGACAACTCCTTGTGGAGGAAGTTCTTGGATTGCCTCAAAGTCTGGAATTTCAAAGGGTGCAAGACTAACCTCTGGGACTAGACCTGCTTTTTCTGTTTCACAGCTTGTGTGTGTGTGTGTGTGTGTGCAGTGAATGGTGGCATCCTTGAGGTAGGTGTACCTGGAGTGTGGGGATGTGAAGGACGGAAGGCTTTGTGGGCAATGTGAGTGTGAATCCGTAGGGGTGGTGTGTGTGTGTGTGTGTGTGTGTGTGAGAGAGAGAGATCCCTAGGAAGCAATTCTTATGGGGGGAAAAACACTTGCTAGTATTGTTTTTCAGCAGGACCCCAAAATGGGCTTTTAATAAGCTTCATTAAACTCTTTCATGACTAGGGGAGGCTGGTCCTTCTTTCAGTCTGGTTGGGATCACCCAATTCTCCCTGGCCCTCTTCTTTGGGGTCAGATAAAAATGCCTGTTATTTGTTTTGATCTCTCCAAAGCCCTTCCCCCTTGCTGCCCTCCACAGCCCCCACTCCCACTCCAGTGCTGTGTGATCTCTCTGCCTGCACCTCTCCAGGACCTCAGCAGCAACAGAGCTGGTGTTGAGACTGACAGATGATAGCTGCTGGAGTGCCCTGTGTCTCTCATTGTCCCAGCAGGGAACTTTAAGGTCTTTGTGCAGGAGGTACTCTGAGCTGGGAGTTCCGGGGCACCTTCCTTTCCCTTGAGGGTCACTTATGGCTGCAGACACCCGGCAGAACTGTGTGTGTGCAAACCCTTTCCTTCAAGGGTTGGGTTTCACCTTGTCTAACATGGAAAGAGGTGAAGTCCTGTTGAAAGACAGATTTCACCCTAGACTGCAAGCAACCTGCCAGGTCTCCTGAGCAGAGCCCGTTCCCAGAGTGATTATCTTTCCTGAGCTGAGAGCCAGGTGCTCTGTGACAGGAAGCAAGGCAGGCTTAGCAACAGACTTATCAGGCCACGCTACAAGAATGTTCATTCGTGTAAACAGGTCTGGGTTTGTGCAGTTCTGTTCCTCTCTGTGCATTGGCTCAGCTCTGAGGCTGGTGCATTGTGATTGGCAGGGCTCCTTAGCAGTGGTAATGCACTCCCTGAGGTGTGCAGTTGTGTCTGCATCATTCTTGTTCATCCCCACACAGGCCTGCAAGTGTCTGAGTGTGCAGGAAGGACAGCCAGTGTTTGTGGGCCACAGGGAATCCACTGGGTCTGGGTGGGTGATTGCCCACCTGGGGTGCTTGTGACTTGTATAATGTAACAGGCCTGCATCTGAGTCCTAGCTTGGTCTTTAATGAACCAATCCACTCAACATTTTGCTCAGGTTGTTGCAAACCATTGTTGACTGTGTGTCGTGTGTACTGCTGTCTAGTCAAGGGTAAGTGGGAACTCACCACCATCCTGTATCTATTCTTTTTGCCAAATTACCTGTCCCGGAGCTGCTGCAGCTGCCCAGGGAAAGGGGTGTCTTTCCTGAATTCACAGAGGCAATAAAGGGACTAGTGGTGGCCATGACTCAGCCTCAGTTTCTTCATTTCTTAGGTAATAGGTTGTAGGAAGGATTAATGATAATCCACAACATGTAGTAAAAGACTGATTCACAGCAGCTGTAGTAGGAGCAGTAATGATGACAGTAATGATAATGCATTATTTTTGTGGTGCTCTGTATTTCTCAAGGTTCTTTTATATTTGATTCTCTCAGCAACCCTGCATTCAAGGCAGGATTAGGATTACTCTCTCGATTAGACAGATAAGAAAATTAGGACAAAGAAAAATGTGATGTGACTTATCTACTGCCAGCCCTGAAGGCCTGGTCTAGAGTCAGCATGACCCATCCTGGACCCGATGTGGGCTTGAGGGAATGCCAGCTTGGGGATGCCTGGTAGAACCCAGAGTCTCCAACCTGGTTGGAGCATGAAGCACTTCCTCCCTATACCCCTCTGCCTTTTATCCACTTTTGTCCTGAAGAGCCTGCTGTTTGGAACATTCTGCCTGGTTCTTGCCAGCAACTGTACCCCAGTGGTCAGTCTCAAGTCATCATGGCTGTAGTCACTGGCTCAGAATTGGCTATAAACCAGAAAAGCCACCTTGCATCAATCCTGTCACATGCCCCTGGTGGATCTGTTGCATGCCTTCAGAACTTTCTAGAAAGATTCTCCAGGGGTGGGAGAAAGCAGCCCTCCAGTATTGGCCTTCTACATGCTTTTACTCACTGAAAAAAATACTTATTCAATCCCTTTGTTCAATAGACACTTACTAAACACCTACCATGTGCCAGATACTCTGGGGACAGGTATATATTTTTTTCTAATTTGTATCTTTTTCACAATAACTAAGTTTCAAATAAGTTAATTAACATGCCCAAGATTACATAATGATTTAGTGATAGTACTGGGATTTGAATCCAGATGCTAGGACTAGAAAGCTTATACATTTGACTTAAATAAAACAAGTAGCACACAGTGGCTAGCAAGAAACAGTGGTCATTTATTAGTGAGAGTTCTTTTTAAAAATAATCATTAACAAAGCACTCACCACATTGCATTCTAATTGTTGGTTCTTCTGTGGCCCTCTTCTGCTGGACCATGCAGTTCTTGAGGGTAGAAACTGGCAGCTCCAGCCCCTAGCAAGGCATAGGGTTTATAGCAACTAATCAATAAATGAATGGTTAACAATATTAATAATGAGTGAACTATTGACTACATGCTAGGCATAGTGCTAAGTGCTTTGTGTATAGTTTTAGGTCTCTTAACAATGGGATAAATTCTGAGAACTGTGAGGTTAGGGGATTTCATCATTGTGTGAACATCATTGGATGTATTTACGCAAACCCGATGGTCTAAGTCAATGACTCTATGTGGCCTCTTGATGCAATCAAGGGACACAGTAAGCATGAGATGCATGAAGCTGCTGCTGGCATACACAGCACACTGTTTTATGGTAAACTTTTCTCATAAGTATTACATTCTAAAATAATGATAAAATACAGTATAGCAAATACACAAACCAGTAAAAGTTGCTTATTATCATGATCAAATATTATGTGCTATACGTAATTGAATGTGCTATACTTCTATATGACGGGCAGTGAAGTAAATTTTTCTGTTCCAGCATCATCATACGTGGGCAGTGCATCATGCTATGATGTGATACTGTTTATGTCTCTAGGCCATAAGAACTTTTCATGCCTTTATGTAGTACACCATATGTAGTCTGTTACTGAAAAAAATATCCTTATGTGATGCTTGATCATATTATTTTAATTTTTACAGCAACCCGATAAGATACATACTATTATTTTATACTAAAGAAAAGGTGTTGAAGATTTTGAGTCACTTTCCCAGGTTGCATGGCTGGTAGCAGTGGCAGAACAGGGAGGGGACTTGGGCTAACTGATACAAGAGTTGGTGCTCAGTGGGTATCCTGTCTTGTCCAGATGCACTGGTCTCCTCAGTTGTCTGCATGTACTTCATAGCCACAGCTGATTCCCATGGCTCCTTCAGTAAATTCCTGTGAAGCTGTCACTCAAATCCAAGGCCTGCTAATCTTGAGCTGCATGAGGTTTCCATGGAGAAGAGATGAAGCTAGTGAAGGCTGGAAATTCATAGTCATATATGAAAGACAGAATGAAGAGCCACTAACAAAATTAATGGGAAAACGATGTCTTTCCCAGGTAGTAGATCTGATTTGTAAGCTGCAAGCGGAGGTTAGCATCAAAAGGCACAATCTTTTGAGTTCCGTAAACAGTGAGGAAATGTTTCAGCAGCATTCTCTGGGGTAGCTCTTGGTTTGGCAAGTCCACTACACCAAACTCATTGGTGGGTGAGACTGAATGAAAGGGAAAGAACAGTCTTGGTGTATTGCTCTCAAGGGAGGGCCTTCCCTTCTAGTACCTTCCCACTGGACCTCATGGACCAATGACTTGTTTCATCATGTGGAGCTTCATCTTATGCAAGCCCAAGAAATGGTACTCCAGCTTCAATGCCACAAATAATTGACCCCTTGTGACTTTGTCCAAAAGGTAGCAGGAGTATGTGCTTTCTGTGAAAGTAAAGCAGCAGACAGGCAGATCAAGCTGGGAAAGAGAGGGGCTAGGAGTGGCACTGGGGGCTACCTGGACAGAATGAGGATTCTGATGGAATTCCTGACAGGCCAAAGCTCACATTGCATGATTCGAGGTTACATTCTGAATCCTGGGGACCACAGTGAGGAGCACTAGTGCCCTCATCTATAAATACTAGAGCAGGAGCACCTGCCTTGGGAGGCTGCAAATGAGAGCTCCTGGCAAAGGAAGGTAAGCAGAATTTTTCTGACCATCTATCAATTGGAGCCTCACAGGCGTGTCTTCAGGTAGAATCAGGGCTTTGCTATTTTGGAGGCTAGTCCTATGCACCCAAGCGGGTGTAATGCTAGGCCTACCTTGAAGGCACTTACTCTTTCCTGTAGTCCAATGGCTTTTGAAACATGCTCTACAGAGCCCAGGAGGGTTAGGGAATCCTCTTTGGGATTTCCATGAGATAAGCAGACAAGTCTCTGTTCACTCCTGGCCCTCCACCCTGTGGCTTCTCTTCTGTTTGCAAAATGGGCTTTCTTGCTGCCAAGGCAAAGGTTCAGCTGGGATGTACCCCAGGGCCCTGCTGTTTGCAGCTGACATTCATTTTCACTGCAATGTCTGGTCTGATTGGTCACTGCCTGTGCCTATCAGTTGTGAAATATTTTGAATTTTACTCCATGCAAGGCTTCTTTTGTGCAACAGAGGCACTGCCCTGTACTAGCTGGATCAGTATCATCTGCCAGTGATCAACCTTCAAGCCACTGCTGCACAGAGCAAAAATGGTTGTATTATCTTTGAGAAGTGCTTATCAGTCCATCTTGGGGCCACAAAGTCACTGGTCATGTGAAGGTTGGTAACTTGTCTATTCCATCCTTCCTCCCACCAAAGCAAAAGCTGGGTTTGGTTGCAGTGGAAGATCTGGGAACCTGACTCAGCCTTTTCTCTCCCAACCCCTGTGCTCTCTCAGCCCCTGCATGTCTCTTTAACAAGCAGGTAGCACCACAGTTTATCACCTGCCTGTGAACTTGACTCCCAGACTCACTCAGCTGTGCTGTTGAGAACAAACAGCCTTCTCAAATGAGCAGAAAGTGCCAGCTTCTCTGGCACATAACATCTCATTGCCATCTCCCACCCACTCTTCTTTTAAAAAAAAATCACAAAAGGAGCAGCAGAGGAGATGTTATGTAAAGTGCACGCACTTGTCACTCAGGCAGGCCAGGATTTATGTCCAAGCTCTGTTCCTCATTAAGCCATTGGGCTCTAGAGAAATGGTTCAATCTCCTGGCCTCAGTTTCTTGGTCTATAAAATGGGAATGATGACAAAATGGCACTTAATATTTATCATGTGCCTAGCAGAAGTTTAAGCATTTAGATGACAATCATCTTTACTAAGATAGATAACATTATTCTCTCCTTATCCTACAGATTAGGAAACTGAGGAACAGAATGAATGATTTTTCTAGGGTCACACCAACAAATGTTAGAGCCAGACCTCAAATCTACATGGTTTGGCCAAAAAGACCATGCTCTGTGCTTCTCCAGCTCTATCTTGGGGGGCTGTGTTAGGATTGAGTAAGCCCCCAGGAACATGTCTGGGTCAGTGACTGGAGCTGAGCACACACTCCCTATAGGCTGATTCTGTGTGCTTGTTGTGCATTTAGCAGAAATAGAAAAAATCTTATTCACTGAGTGCTTTCTATGTGTTTGCATCCATCATCTCATTTAAATGTCACAGTTTTCCTTTTAGTTTTGTTTTAATTGTATAGGTGAGGGGACAACGGGGTATGCAGCCTTCTGAGTAGTGAGCTCCCCATCAATGAAATGATCCCAACAGGAACAGGATGGCCACTTGTCTAGACTGTAGCAGGGGTGCAGGCACTGGATTGTTAGGTCATCTCCTGGATTCCATGATGCTCTTCAGTGCTCAGCACAGGATCCAAGCACTACCAAGATCCCAGGGCCTCACAACAGTTAAAACACAATGGGAGAAGACCCTTGAACTAATTCTGGTGTTTCAGTGTTCTCTAGAAATACTACACTGATCCCTGAGAGAGCAGCAGGGGCCAGCAAAGCAGTTTCTGCCTGTGGCTGCAATCTGTACAACCCTCTGCCAAGAAACCTAGATTCCAGTCTACATTCTGCAATAAGTTTGCTGTGTGCTTTGGAAGGTCATTTAACCTCTCTGTACCTTTTATCCAAAAGAAATGAAAATACCCTCAAAGAGTCACTATGTCTACAATACATTCATATTGAGTTGAAAGCATCATGCCAGTGAGTGTCATTAACACGTATTGCTCCTCCTCCTGCTGACACCTTTGCTCTATGATGATTCCCAAAAGTGAATTGAGGATAAAGGCTAACTATCTCTTTTAGAGTTGCAGGGTGGGAGGAGGAGTGACTGAAATGAGAGGAGTGGAGCCAACCTAGCCTTTATAGACTGGAGAGCCTTCAAGTCTAAAGCAAAAACTCATCTCTAACACAGGCAAAGGAGAAGGAAGGATAGAGAACTTTGAGTTTCCTTGCTGCCAAGTTAAAAAGAGAAGACTAATGGACTGTGTTTTGCTCTCATTGGCTAATGGCGAGTCTTCCTTGAAGAGTAAATAAGCACAGATGACAAGCTATTAGCTAGGTGGAGAGGGGATATCTTGTGCAGGAATGCAAATACATAATGTATTAGGTGGAGTTCTCCAGGGCCAGACTTGGGGACAGAGATTTGCATGCAGAAAGTTAATTGGGATGCGCTCTTAGGACCAACACCTCTAAGGGGGTAAGGTGTTGGTAAGGGAAGCAGGACTGGGTGGAGGGAAGAGTTGAGCTATAATATAGTCACAAGGAAAACTTCAGCTGGCCCCACTGGAGCACTAGAACTGGGATGACCCTTCACATATCTCACACCAAGTCAAGGGCAGTTGGTCTTACTGCCCACTGCAGTGACAGCTGTGGACTGCCCCCAGGTAGCAGCTCTCTTGGACTGAGGGTCATTCCTGGAGAGGGACTCAATTGAGAGCTGTCAGCAGTCAACAGCAACAGCCCCCAAACTAGAGGAGTGAGTGCCTCCGTCCCCAAAGGGGCATCTGGCTGTAACATGACTGAATCCATCTCACATGATACACAGGCTGCCATTCTTTGCCTCCTCCCTACTGCAGACACCTCCAATTAAAACAGCCTCTTTACCTTCGCATCCTGATGAGGTCTTGGAACATTTTCAAATGCAATGCTCCAAATAAATGTTATTAATCAGCTGGAATTTACTCGTGATAAAGAATCTATTTGCTACTTTTGCCCTCTACATCTGTAGGAGACATTTATTAATGGTGTAATAATAGGTCTTCAGTGTTATGATTGAGCTTTCAAGATCGAACAGCTGGTAGACCTTAGAGAATTTCCCCTGATGCGTCTATTGGAAAATGTGATTTTCTTATATTTTCCCTTATTATGCCCTCTGACCATTTTGAGCACTGGCATGTTTTCTTCTATCTCTACTAAACACAGTTTCCTCTTGATTTCTTTCTTTTTTCTTTCTTTTCTTCTCAACATACACTCTCCTCTCATCGCACTCTCATGTCAACTATCAACAGTCCCCTGATAAACCTGTCCATCTGAGTAGCTTCTGCCTCCCTAACAATACGTTACATCCATTTTACCCAAAGAAGAAAACTGAGGCTCAAAGAGGTAAAGGTGTTTTCCAAAGATGAGATATATTTCAAGAGACAGATACAGCTTTGTCTTAGGTCTATGGGTCCCCGAGTCTGTGTGCTTTCTTCTGTACCTTTGAGATGTGTGTGTGTTTGTGTGTGTGTGTGTGTGAACACAGGTGCATGCATGCACGCAGGGGGATGATTCAATGGTTCTCCTTATTAAATCTTGCGTGGCTGAGATTCCTACAGATTCCCCTTGTGAATCCAATGGATCATTGGGAATCACTGCAGAGTGCTCTCCCTGCCCAGGGTGGTTGCAGAGTTCTGGGCACAGCCTGGCCCCTGGGCCTACAGTGGTCTGTTTCATTCAATTCTGGAGATATTCCAGTGATGAGGAGGCTTTGGGATCACAACCTTGCTGTCAGGAACAGTGCACTGGGGCTAACACAAAAGCCAAGTAATGGTCTGGTTATGGTTCTTGATAAATGAGACTGTGGTCAGATCAGCTGGCCAACTACCAAAAGCTTGGCAGCATCTCTGGGGGGCCTGCTAGGGTCTCTGGGCAGAATGCCTGTGCTTTGATCTGTCATCCTTGTCCTCCCAAAGAGATATGTTAGGTAAAAGGAGGTCTCTAGCCTTTGCTGAGGGAAGTTTCCATCAAACCCCAAATCAGTTAGGCTGCTGTTAAGAAGGACCCACTGAAACCCCAGTTCTGTGCCAGATATTAAGCTAAACCCTTGGAAACACAAACACAAATCAGTGTTCCACCCTCTTGCTCTTGAGATTTAGGCTGGTATCTTTGGGGGGGGTGTGTGTGTATGTGCTCACACGCACTTTAACTAGCAGACATGGGCCCCACAGGTCCATAATCTGTTACTTCTGAGCTCTCACGTCATGGTCTCAAGGCAGGGGGCAGAATCAACAAACTGACCACGAGATCACTGGAGACATATTTACTAGACATTGGTAATCCACAGGACATACTTCCTCAAGGAATACATGAAATCTTTGTTGGATGATCAAGGGCCAGATGTGTCCTGGGTTTCCACCTGGCTTGCTTTCTCACTGGACCCCAAGGGGGAACAGTTTACATACTTATTATCTCCTCCCAGCCATGACTTGGGGAGAACCGTTCATTTTCTGGCACCTCACGTCCCCACTGTCTTCCTTCCTCATGGTATGGTCAAAGTTTCCCAGAAGAAGGGGCACCTGTGGCTGAGTGGAGGGGGTTTGGCCCCATGTGCTGGCTTTATCAAGCTACACATGCTCTTGACCCCTCCAAGACTAATCTTCACAGTTGTAAAGCAGAGTAATAATCCTTTCCTTGCTAACATTCTCTGAGAATTGCACAGGACAATACCTGTGAAATCCCACTACTGAACAGCCATGTGTCAGTGTAAGGATTCGTGATTATGGATTCTGTCTTTTTTGTGCCAGTTTTCATTTCCTGGTCTGGCCCCTTCACTAATAGCTCCTATCCCAAGTTCAGAAATGTATTTTGTCTATGCACATAGCTTATCCAACCAGCTGTTTGTGAGTACCTTTACTATCACCTTCCCAAGAACTTGTTTTAGTTATTTGTCTGTCTTCCTTTCTAAACTCCAATATATTTAAAAATGAGGTCTAATCCTGGTTCATTTATATCCCCAGTATACAACAGATGTTCCATAATTGTTTGAATAAATAAATGAAGATGAAGGGGAATGAGCAATATGGGCACCTGCTACATATCTTCTCTGGGATGGAAGGCCACATACAATCCTCACAGCAGCTCTGGAAGGTTGGTGTTATTCCCACTTCTGCAAAAAGGAAACTGAGGCACAGGGAGGTGAAGTCACATGCCCAAGAGCACATAGTAACTAGCAGAGAAAAGAAGAACAGACTTGAGCCTCGGACTCAAAAGCTAGGGCTCATTTTCTATGTTGGGTTGTCTCTTTCTAAACCTCTCTTCTGTTCACATTATTATCACACAAACAACATTAATACAACAATAACGGGAAAGGAAATAAAATCACCTTCCATCTCACTACTTTTAGCAAGTCAGCTGTTTGCAGTTTTTCCCATTCCCTCCAGTCTCTTTCTTGCATATTTTTTATAGCAGCATTTTTGAGATACAATTCACATGCCATAAAATTCATCCTTTTAAAGTATACAATTCTTCATTTTGTAGAATAATTACAGTTGTGCAACCGTCACCACTATCTAATTTTAGAACATTTCATCATGCTCAAAAGAAATTCCCAATCTCCTTAGTAATTGCTCCCCACTTTTTGCTCCCCCTAGCTCTGGCTACCACTAATTTACTTTCTCTGTGGATTTGCCTATTCTGAACAGTTTATATAAATGGAATCATACAAGATGTTGCCTTTATTCTGGTTTCTTTCATTTAGCATATGGTTTCAAAGTTCATCCATACCATAGCATGAATCAGCACTTTATTCTTCTCTTTCTCTCTCTTATACATACCCCCTGCATTTTTTTAAGCTATCAATTGGTGATGGACATTTGGGTTGTTTCCATTTTATGACTACTCTGAATAATGCTGTTGTGAACACTTTTTGCAAGTATTGTGTAGGCAGATATTTTCTGTTCTTTTGGATAAAGGTCGACGAGTGATATTGCTAGGTCACGTGGTGACTCTATGATTAACATTGTCAGGAGCAGCCATCCTGTTTTTAAAGGTAGCTGGTACTATATACAGTCCCACTGGAAATTTATGAATTTTCCCATATTTTTTACATCATTTCCAAAACCTATTATGTCTTCTTTTAGACTCCCTTGTGGGTTTGAGATGGCATCTTGCTGTGGCTTTAATTTGGATTTCTCTAATGACTCATAATGTTCAGCATCTTTACGTGATTATTGTCAATTTTAAAAATTTCTTCGAAGAAATATCTATTCAAATCCTTTGCTCATTTCTTTATTGAATTATTTGTCTTTTTATGGATGAGTTATAAGGGCTCCTTATATATTCTTGATACAAGTTATGTATCTATGATTTGCAAATATTTTATCATTCTGTCTTTTTACTTTCTTGATAATGTACTTTGTAGTGCAAAAGTTTTTGATTTTGATGAAGTCCAATTTTTTTTCTCTAATTTTTTTCTTTTGTCACTTGTGCTTTTGGTGTCATGTCTAAGAAAACATTGCTTGATCTAAAGGCATGATGATTTACGCCCATTCTCATCTAAGAGTTTTATAGATTTAGTTCTTACATGTAGGTCTATGATCCACTTTGAGCTCATCTTTTTATCTTGCATGGTGTCTCGGTCCAACTTTATGCTTTTATATTTGGTTATCCAGTTACTCTAGAATTATTTTTTGAAAATATTTTCTTTCCCATTGAATTGTTTTGGTACTCTTGTCCAAAATCAATTGACTGTAAATATGGAAGTTTATTTCTGGACTTTCAATTCTATTCCATTGATATGTACTTGTGTATGTATGTATGTATGTGTCCACACACACACAGAGATATCCTTTTACCAGTATCACACTGGTTTTTTTTTCTTCTTCTTTTTTTTTTGGTCCTGGGGATTGAATTCAGGGGCACTTGACCACAGAGCCACATCCTCAGCCCTATTTTGTGTAGAGACAGGGTCTCACTGAGTTGCTTAGCGCCTCACCATTGCTGAGGCTGGCTTTGAACTCGCAATTCTATCTCAGCCTCCCAAAGTGCTGGGATTATAGGCGTGCACTACCACGAGACTGTTTTGATTAATACTTCATAATAGTTTATAAAATGTTAAGTGTAGAAGTGTAGATTCTCCAAACTTTTTCTTTCTTTTCAAGATTTTAGAGTTTATGTATCCTGTGCATTTCCATATAAATTTTAGTATCCCATTTTCAATTTCTATTTGTAAAAATCCAGTTGGGATTTTGATGGGGAATGTATTTAATCTGCTAGTCAGTATCACCATCTATACAACCTTAGGTCTTCCAATTTTTGATCATGTCATAACTTTCCATTTATTTAAGCCTTTTAAAATTTCTTTTTATGATATTTTAAGATACTCAGAATGCAAGTACAGTACTTCTTTTATTAAGTTTATTTTTAAGTATTTTGTTCCTTTTGGATGCTATTATAAATAGAATTGTTTTCTTGGTTGTATTTTTGGATTGGTTATTGCTAGTGGATAGAACTATAATTATTGATCTTATATCCTGCAACCTTGTTGAATTTGCTTATTAATTCATAGTAGTTTTTATGGATTTCTTAAGATTTTCTGGATGTATAAGATCTTGTTGTCTATGAATAGAGAGAGTTCAATTTCTTCTTTTCCTTAATCTGAATGTTTTCATTTATTTTTCTTAGCTAAATTCTCCTAGAAATTTCAATCCACTATTGAATAGAAGTAATGAGAGCAGACACCTCTTGTTTCTAATTTTCAGGGAAAATTCTCAGTCTTTGACAATTAAGTATAATGTTAGCTGTGATTTTTTTCAAAGATGACTTTTATCAAGTTAAGGCTTACTTCCTTTCATAGTTTTGTTGAGAGAGAGAGAGAGTGTGTGTGTTATGAAAGAGTGTTAGATTTAGTTAAATTCTTTTTCTGTATCTGTTGCCTTGATCACGTATGTGGTTTTTGCCCTTTGTTGTCTTAATAAGGGGTATTACATTGATTGGTTTTTGTTTGTTAAACCAACTCTGCGTATCTTTTTTTAATACATTTTTTTAGTTGTAGAAGGACACAATATCTTTATTTTTTTTAATGTGGTGCTGAGGATGGAACACAGTGCCTCACACATGCAAGGCAAGCATTCTCCCACTGAGCTACAATCCCAGCCCCACAACCTTGCATATCTTGATAAATCACTTAGTGATGGTGTATACTCCTACATGTTGTTATTTCAACTCAGTAGTATTTTGTTGAGAATTTTTCTGTCTCTATTTATGGGGAGGTATTGTTGTATAATTTTCTTTTGTGATGTCCTTGTCTGACGTTGGTATGAGAATCATAAAATGATCTGAGAAGTGTTCCTCCCTCTTCTATTTCTCACAAGATTTTATAAGGGATTAGTGTTAATCTTGCCTCTTTTTTATAAACTTTAAAAAGTCATGATGAGCATAAATCTTATGACAGCTTACAGTTATGTCTTTCACTTGTTTGTGTCAGAAAAATAAGCTATGAACCCTAGAAACTTGGTGTTGGATTGAAGCTTGAATGTTTCCCTGTGGGCAGGGCAATGAATTTCTTGACATTATGCTAGATGGGGCACTGAACACTGAGGACCAAGAGGGGACAAAACAGATACAATTTTAACATTTTAGACATTTGAGCACAAATGCTTGGATGGATGCTCCTTTGAAGCAGAACTTTCTCCTCCATAACAGATAATAGATTGGCCTCTCCACCACATGCTGAACAAGACCAATGCTCATACCATTATCTCCCCTGGAATCCATCCTTGTCCTCCTAGAAAATCAAAATATCCACAAGTATTAATAGCTTGGCATCCAGGAGGTTAACAAAAGAGTCCAGTGTTTGTTTTTGTTACTTTTTAACATGTGAAATTGCAGAAAGAATATCCCTGGCTGAAATTGCTTGCCTCAGAGAAACAAGAGTCTGAGATTATACCCTGAATTGCCTCAATTTCACTACAGTACAGATGATGATGTCAATCCTGAACATTTCTAAAGGAGAGGGGCTTGGAATTGTGGCAATCCACTCATTCATACAGTGACTTCATTTGTTAATTCTGCAATTATATATTAAGCCTCTTTCCTGTGCCAGGTTCTTTACTGGAGTGTCTGGTCACACAGAAAGGAATCCATCTGGCTTCCTGCCCCAGAGGAGCCTCAGTTTTGTGGGGGAATATTGGACTGTATTGATTGACTCACAAACATGAACATGGCTATAACACGGGCATATAAGGGAAGTCACAGGAATGTGGAGGGAGGAGGGATCAAGGATGAACAATGTCAGAAGAAAGTGATCCACACAGGGTCTTTTTAATTTTATTTTATTTTATTTAGTTGTATATAGACTCAATGCCTTTATTTGGTTTTATGTGGTGCTAGGATGGAACCCAGTACCTCACACATGCTAGGCAAGGACTCTACCACTGAGCTACAATTCCAGCCCCAACAGAGTCTTAAAGGATGCATAAGAGTTTGCCTAGTGGGCTGTGATACAGGGCCAAGGGTTGCAAGCAGAGCCAGGAATGCAGCATTCACAAGGGCTTAGAGGAACAGCTGGAAGGTGATTTGGAGAGGCCCAGTGGGCAGGTCTTAAAGGACCTGTATACTTTGTGAAGGAGTCTGAACTTTGTCCTGGGACATTAAAGATTTTAAGGATTTCAGACATTGTCTCAACAGAAGTCCAGTGGTACCAAAGCAGAACTAAAATAAGATCTGATAAGAAAGGCCAGATGTAGACTTTGGAGAATCTTCCTTGAATGGAATGTGAGTCTCCTGGGGCCCTGTCAGTGAGCACTGCCCACCCCAAAAACTTCATCTTCCCTTCCATTGCCCTAGAAAGACCATCCAAGCTCATCAGGAGGTGAGATTCAAAAATGTTTAATTCTAGCAGAGTACAGAGATGCATGCCTATAATCTCAGCAACTTGGGAGGTGAGACAAAAGGATCATAATTTTTAGGCCAGTCTCAACAGCTTAATGAGACCCTGTCTCAAAATAAGAAATGAAAAGGGCTGGGCATGTAGCTCATTGGTAGAGCACCCAAATTCGATCCTAATATCAAAAAAAAAAGCTTAATTCTGAGCTCAACTATTATTTCCAAATTGGGTCAGATAACACTGAACCCTACTTTTCTTATTGGTACAAAGGGACATTACATTAATGCTCCTTCCTAGATTTTTATGACAACAAAATGAAAAAAGGGCTCTCCAAAATTTTTAAGAAATCACTATCAACCAGACTGAAAATGTGTCCTAGTCTGCAGCGGATGCGAGACCAACATTTAACTCTGAGTCTCAGTGTCCTCCCCTGTGGAATAAAAACTCCCTTTGTGGGTTGCAGAGAGGAGTAAGCATTAATGATGCCTGTGCCATCCCAGGCATGTCACTGGTATTGAGAAAGTTCTTTAGAATCTGCATGTGAACATGCAAGCTCTGCTTTTCTTTGACTGTGAGGCTCCTGGAGGGCTGGGCATCTCCTTCATCTATGTGCAGAGCCTAATGCCATGCTTAACCTGTGAAGACAGTCCAGTGTTTCTGCAATTGAATTTATTTCCAGCTCCCAACCCTTTAGTCATTCCAGGTTTCTATCTAGGTGCTAAAAGAATTGACTGTGACCTTTTAGGAATCTAAATTTGTAAATCATCTCATTTTATATATTTATTTTATCTAGTGGACCAACTAGGTATTAACCCATTTGGGACTTCCCTAAGGGAGCAAGTAGGCCCATAGCTCCAGCAACCACTAACCCAGCCTGGCTGCCCCAGTTTCTCCAGCAGAATAGCAGTGCAGCATCTCTTGAGCATTAGAGAGTTAGAGTTTACCCTGGGAGAGATGTGTCCTTAATGATGCTTTTCTACACTAAGGTATGCCAAGAAGAGAGCTTGGGAAGGTTAAGTGGGACAGGAGGCTGCGGGAGTCACAGGCCAGGGGACAAAATGTGGATAGATGGGAATCACACCCTGGAACTTGTCCCTAGGGAAGGCATGTGTTTTTGCAGCAGCCCTAGAGAAAGTTTTAATACAGTGTGTGACCCAGACTTGTTTCCTTCTCCAGTCTGTTTCCCATACCTGACTTCCACTGTTTCTTCTGTTTCTACCCAAAGGAGAGAGGCAAGCGCAAGGACTCACAAGGCTCAAAGCCAGGCCCTGGAGCTATATATAGTACACTCCTTGCCTAGTCACCCACCAGTATCACTCACTGAGGGCAAGGCTTTAGGATGAGTGAGCTGTGGCTGCACTCTGGAGCTGGTCCCTGTGGGAAGACAGCCACAGAGGGATGAAGAAGGGTCTTTGGGAGCCCTTTGGAGGCTAAAGTGAACTCTGACTTGGAGAAGAGAGAGGTGAAGGAAAGAGCTTTGAAAGCTCCAAGAGATCTGTGACTTGGTCTGTTTGTGCTATTATAACCAAACACCTGGGAGTAGATAATTTATAGATAGTATAATTTTATTTCTCATGATTCTGGAGGCTGGGAAGTCCAAGAACCAGGGGTCAGTATGCTGGATGTCTGCTGAGGGCTGCTCTTTGCTTCCAAAATGGCACCTTGTTACTGGCTCCTCCAAGGAGGAGGGATATTGTGTCCTCATGTGGCAAGAGGGAAGAAAGGCAAAAAGAGTCTAGGTAATTCCCTCCTTTTATAAGGTGCTAATCCATTCAGGAGGGCAGAACTCTCATGACTGAACCACTTCCCCAAAGTCACACCTCTTAAGACTGTCACATTGGGGATTAAGTTTTGACATGAATTTTGAAGGGACTCAAGCATTCAAACCATGGCAAGAGGGTATTCAAGGTGCATGTTGAAGGGTGAGAAGTGATTTTCCAAATATAAAAGGAAGCAGAGGGTATTCCAGAAGGAAAGTCTGCCCAAGGTCTCATGCCCAGTAGGCCCTGGAGTTTTGAAGAAATGAATGAAATTCAGTGGAGTAAGAACAATAAGTGAAGGGACAGGAATGGGGATGGTGGGGAGACATGAGGTTTTTCCTGGCTAAGAAAAGCCTGTAGGAGGGTGGACTCTATCCTGTGAGTGGTAGGAATGCCAGATAGACCAAGGAAGGTTGGCCTCAAGTAGCCCTGCATTAATTCACGAAACAATCATCTATGAAGCACTACTTTGCTCCCCTTCTTGCTTGGCTCTGGAGTGAAGTAGTTGGACTTGACCCAAGGAAGCTTATTCTCCGTTGCCCTGCCTGCCATCCTTTCTCCTTAACACCATCTTATCTGCTACCCCTCTCTGAGAAGTCAAGTACTGCAGAGTTGTATTCCTGCCTGGTTGTATTTTCTGCCTGGGTGCACATGCCAAGGGCTTCTGGGTAGAAGATGATTAGGAAACATGTTAAAAATGAACCTCTTGGCAATTTAGAAAGTTCTCTGAGGTCTTCCAGAGCTGAAGTCCAATAAGAAAGTCCCTAATATGGTGGACTCCTAGCTTGGAAGGACCACCCTCTCTGGACCCATGCAGAATCTAAGACATGCAGAGGGCTGATCTACAGCTGCAAGTGTGTCAGGCACTGGTGGCTCTGCAGGTATCTGCCAGTGTAGACACATGTGTATGTGCCTGCTCCACATGCATGTGTGTCTGACCTTGGATATGCATGTTGGGTAGATGTGTCCCTGGGCCCCTGTGCACTTGTCTGGTTATGTTCATGTGGACATGCCTGTGAGATTTCCCTTCAGGCTCTGTTGGTTCTTGGAAGATGCAGAGCCCCTACCTCACCTTGAAAACAGTCCTGTTGTTTGTGATTTCCTGATGGTGACAGTGTCGCCACGCTCGCCTGTCACTTGTGCACATGCACACACATACCCAGCACCACTCGGGAGTTGCGAGCTCTGAGTAATTCCTGAGAGACTGCCACGGGCCACTTGAGTGGGTTGCTAATGGGCCTGCCTCCTTCCTCAGAGAAATGGTCCAGGAGAGGTTTCTGGAAATGAGATTTTAGTATCAGTTTAACTTCAATAAAATACAACAAAGATGAAGTGAGAAAAAGAAGCAGCTTCTTCCGATGCTGCTCTGGTGGAAAAACTCCTCTGGTATCTGGGAAGAGAAGACTTCAGAGAGGTGCTCAGGAGCTGCCACTACCAGATTCCTCAATATAGGTCAGCCTCAGTCTTGGGTTCTGAGTCTCTAATCCATATGCTGATGGCCAGTCAATTGCTGTAGAGGGTACCTTTTGGCAGTTGCCGGAGAAGAAGCCTGTGGGACAGTCATCAGTCAGTGTGTCCAGCCAGACTCATTTTCCTGGTGGGGACCAGCTTAGATCTTTGTGTTTTTAGACTCTATCTTCATTGATTCTTGCTTTTTAGTGAATAGGGCCTCCATCCTCTCAGGCGCCAGCTGCTCCTAAATCCTTTTGCCTTGAATCCTTGTTAGATTAAAGGTAGGAAAATAAGCAAAGGAATGACAACATGTGTTACCATGACTCCCTCTCAGATCTGCTCTCTCCTTCTCTCTTCTCTGAGCAAACGTGGGAAATCAGGAGAATCTCATTTGTACTATACTGCCTTAGGCAGAATTAGGCTTGTTGTGCTCTTTTACTTTGTAAAGAGGAGTTGGAATGCAGTGCGCTGGTCTCAGGAAGGCTGCTCTGGGGCCTTCTGGTCAGTACATGTTCAGTTTGCCCTCTGAGCCAGGATGAGAACTGGCTGTCAAAATAAAGAAGACCATCAGAAATAATGCAGACTCTCCGAGGCAGGGCCAGAAGCACTTCTGGGGTTCCTTTATCTGTACCCCAACCCAGGCTCAGATAGCCTTACCAGTTACTCCCAACTATCAAGTCCCTGACTCCAAAGCCAGCTCTCTGCCTCCCTGGCCCTAACTCTGTGCCACACAGAGGTAGCCTGCTTGCACCATGTTCAGAAGATTCTTGCAGGGTTGGAGCAAGTGGACCTGACGGCATGATGAAAAGCAGAGGTTTTAGAGTCCCAAAGCCCTGGGTTCAAATCCTGTTTTGGATGACTAGCCATGTGTCATAGGACAAGTTGCCTTCATGTCTTCACTCGCTCCAGCCTCTGTCCCCTCATCTATGAAATCAGAGTAATAACACTCCTCTCTCATAGGGCTGCTGGAAAGATTCAATGAAATCATGTGTGCCAAATCTGTAGTAGTATCCCTGGCTCAGAGTAAATGATCAACAAATGTTATTGCCCCCTCCATCTGGAAGCTGACAAATTCAATTAACCAGAACCACCCATTCCCCACCCCACCCCCACCTGTTCCCCAGGCCTCCCAATTCACAGAATCATAAATCTTGTGTTTGAAAAGGAGCTCTATAAATCACCTGGTATAGCCCTGGGTAGGGGAGCTTTCGTGGTACTTGCTCTGTGTGTTCCCCCGTCTTGCTGGCTCAGCCTGCCTTACTATAAGCAGAATTCCCACCAGTACAGCCAAAAAAAGGGAATGATGCTATTGGTAGATTCCACAAAAGAGCTAATATTAGCTGGGTAGGAGGATGGGGCTGCACCTATATTTAGAATCTGTGTCTTCAGCCCTTTTCGGAGCCTGCAGACATTGGGGGATGGAGGGAGGGGTGTTTGCCAGGGCAGGCCAAGCAGCTGGGCTGGGCCTATCTGCCTCAATGCTACTTGACTTCCTCTCTCCTAGGAAGTGGGAAAAAAGAGAATGGCCCACTGGAGTGAGAGAGAGGCTGCAAGAGGGTGTCCAAAAAGCAGCAAGGTGCACAATAGTGACAAAAGTCTTAAAGGCTCCTGTCAGGACACCAGAGCCCTTGGAACAGGGTGACAGGGAGGCAGAGGTATGCACTCCAGAACCTTCTATTCTAAGTTGGTGTCCAGAGAAAGATGCTCCTGGTTTTGTCCTCCAGGACATGCTTCACATGGAGGCCTAGGTGTCACTGAGCACTGGACTCAGGCCAGAAGGGAGATGCAGAAACTGCTGGCTCTGATGCTCTGGAGTGGTCCTTTGCACATCCTCTCTCACAAAGTATCTGCCCTTCCTTTCTCTGCTTGATAAACTCTTCTTGGGGCCTTGCTCCAGTGTTCTCCCAATGAACATTTAGCCTTCCTGCTAGCCCTTCTATGTAGATGAGATAGAAAAGTACTTCTGCCAACCAGATATCAAGGTGCAAGGCTTGGGGACAGTAGACAGTGAGCTGCCTTTCAGATCCCATTCGTTCCTCAGTGGGTCCCATTGTGCAGGGCACAACCTGAACAACCACCCTGAGGGCCCTGATATTCCCCCTACACACAAATACTGTGTTCTCACATGTGCTGCGCAGGTCCTCGGCTCTTACCGCAGCGTGCTACCGCCAAAATGAAGGCCACAGCTGAAGACCCATGGCTTTGGAGCTAAGTAGAATGATCAGTGGCCTGAAGTCCAGCCTAGGTTCTGTTCCTGTAGCTGGATGAGTCCCAGCAGGGAACTTCCCCATACCCCCTCTTTATTTTCCCATCCTTAAAATAAGGAAGGTAAATCAGATGATCTCCAGGTCTTTCAGCCTTACAATCTATTTATCTGCTCATTTTTAGGTGGCATGATGAAGATATAATCAGGAAAGCATGTGTGTTCTACCCTCCCCCCAAATAAAGCCCACATGATCCAAAGAGAAATAGAAATTACTTACGAATTTTCAGCGTCTGGCTTTCCGCTCATTGGCTCCCCTCTGCTGGAGTCTTAGGCTGGACCAGAAGGCTTGTCTGTACAGGATGCCAAGGATTACCGTCACCCAGGGAGAACTAGCCCCAACTCTGCTTTGCCCCCAGGCTGTGTCTGCAGCTGTGGCATTAGGGATGGGGCTGAGACTAAGTTTCCCCCAACAAACCCTTGGAAACTTTAACAAGTCAACAGCCCCTTTGGGGCATGTTTTCTGGCATCGTGTCACTGTCTTGAAGTGGTTACTGGAGAGAGTTGTCTGTCTTGCTTTTTCTTTCTTGGAGAGAGAGGCAAGAATCAGGGAAGGGCTGGGGGATGGAGTCAGGGCCAGCAGGAGAAGGGAGGAGCCCTAGGTATAGGTACCTGCCTTGAAGAGCTGTGTTTTTGCAGTCACTTTCCTTGTTTGCAGGTAGCAGGCTACAGTGTCTTTTCCATCTTAAAGCATAAAGCACATGGCTGGGCTGGCACAGAAGCATGCTAGTCCCACCTGGCCTGCAGGCCCTTTTTGCACATAAATCACTTGAGAACAGTCAAGGTGTCCAGGTGAAATGTTTGCATGTGGTTTGTATCTGAGCAGCAGAGGCACTGAAAAAAAAGAAAAGAAAAAGAAAAAGAAAAAAAAATGTTGAGGGATTAAACACACACACACATGCACACATGCACAAATATATTGCTCACACCTACCCAGCCCCTGGAGACTTCTTTGGGGGATTGTTTCTTCATAAGAATAGATTGTAACTTGGTGATTTTTAGAATCAGAGAATGTCAGGGCTGGGTGGAATGTATTCATTCAGGAGATTATTCAGTCTAGAGGATTTCAAACTTTTATTGACCACCAAAGCCTCTCTTCAAAGGGAATTTCATAGGGATCCACACTGCATAAAATATAGAAAAGCAATGCTGTTCCAGATAAAGTGGGGAAGAGAAGAGAGGGGAGGACTCTGGACTCCCCTGAGCACAGTGTGAAAGCCCTCCAGGAAACGGAGGGCCAGAGAGGTCTCCTGACCAATGTCACATGGCAAGTAAATGGTGAGGCCCAGATAGAACCCAAAGCCAAACTATGGGAAAGGTTGTTTCACAGCTGAAATAAGATGAAAATATAGTTACCCCTCAGGATCTGTGGGGGACTGGTTCAGGAGCCCAGGCCTTCATGAATGTCAAAATCTACAGAAGCTCAAGTTCCTTGTGAAACTGGCATGACATTGGCATATAACCTGGACATGTCCTCCTGTATACTTTAAATCATCTCTAGATTACTTATAATACCTAATACAATTAGTGATTATACTATATTGTTGAAGGGCTAATGAAAAGGAAGAAAGTCTGTACATTTTAGAATGGATACAATATTTTCTTTCCAAATATGTTTGATCTTTGGTTGGTTGGATCTGCCAGTGCAGAACCCAGGGGTACGGTGGCCCACCGTGCTACTTCCTTCTTTGAGCCACATCAGCCATCTTACTATTACAACAGGCTGCCATGGTTATGTGTTCAAGCCCCTCCCAGCAACTTATAGCAGAATCATCAAATGCCATAGCTGGGAAGGACAGAGGTTTTTAATCTGTCTGCTGCTTGGGACTGGGGTTTCACCAAGGGAAGGAAAGAAGGTAGCTGGCGAGTCCCATTTTCTATTCCACCAGACCGGCTCTTCTCTTACCTGTTTGACCAAGATTGTTTCTAGAAAAACCTAAAAGGAATGGAGGGAGCTACTTTAACCAAACAAAAAGCATGAAAACTCCCTTTTGTACAGACTTCTTCAAACTAGCATCTCAGCAACCTGATTTACTTGACTCCATGGAAAGAGGCTGAACTTTCTGTGGTAACTGAATCAAGGAATGAAACTGCTGTACATTAAATCACTGCAGGACCAGCATTTGTCATCTTAGCAAACCTGAGAAAAAGCCTGATGCCTCCTGCAAAAGCCAGGCGTGTGGATTTGTGAGCAAATGTGAACCCCTGTGGCTAAGTAGGGAACCTCCTTCTTCTTGTCCTTGGTCCCTATCACCCACGTAATTGTTTGCATTTGACTTGTTTAGGATCTAAGGTGACTTCTCCCAACACTCCCCACCTCACATTCCCTGCCCCTGGCCATTTCCACCTCCCACACACTGCCCATGTCCCCCTTCCAGTAGGGGGCGTTCCCAAATGTTGAAGCCTGCTGACACTGAGGAGGTGGCCATCATTCTTCCCTGTGAGTGGATATTGAGTCTTAAGGGTTATGCAAACCCTGTGCCCTGCTAGCCTGCTGTCCTGGAGAGCCCAGTTGCACTCTTCCCTCAAGTGTTCACATGGTCTCCATAACCTGTTGCTTTAAAGTGTATGATCTGAGCTTGTTTGAATTTAGGGCCTTTTCAGCCATCAGCAAGGTGGTCAGACAGCCTCAGGGCAAGGCCTTTGGAAATGACGTGGCTTGGTGGAGACCACAGGCCCAGGTTTCTGGCAGAGCTTTTGACATGTGCTAACTGGATGACTTCACCTCTAAACAGCCATTTCTTTCTCTTAAACATGAGTAATATACACAAAAAGACTGTTTTGAGAAGTGATTAAAATAATTTAAGGGAGGTGGCTGACCCATACTGAGGACTTAGTGAACAGCCATTTCTCTCCTTCCAGCTTCCAGAGCACCTGCAAAGCCATCTCCTGACTGCATGTAATTTGATGCAGATAAGAGCTCTGCACACTCTTCCTACAGGTTCTATCCAATGACTCTCTAGGGAAAAAAGCAGGGGCCGGGAGTGGGTGGGAGTGGGTGGACTGTGTATTTATCACATATGTTTGATTTTAGGACCAGTAATTTAATAGTTTAATCACTCTAAAATTGACATGCCATCTTATAGTTGAGGGCATGTCCTCTGGTGGTGTTATAGGAGTTTTCTCCCTTTTTCAGTGGCTCATGAAATACCAGTGTCTTATTGTTTATGAAGTTGTAATTGACAACACCTTCAATTTGATGAAACTGATTGTTAACAACTTACCATGTTCCAGGAACAATTCTGGGCCAGTTTATAGCAGCTATTTAGTCTGTGCAACAATTATGGATGGCAAAGATTGATAGCCCTTTTTTTACAGATGAGGAGACTGAGAATTTGAGAGGTATAGGGTCTTGGCCAAGACATGGATTTATTAAATTGTGGAATTAAGATTTAAACCAACATTTGACTGACTCCAAACCTGTGCTTTTACAGGTGGATGTGTGAATAGGAAAGGCTGGTTTCTTTTTGCTTCCTAGGACCATCTCTGAGCAGATCCATGTCCACGTCCTAAAGTGTGATTCATTTTAGCAAGTACAATTACATATACTTAGTGGTATCTGCTGTGTACTAAGCACTTCCTCAGCTTTGGAGGTTCACTAGTGAACAGAGGTATGTGGAATTAAAGTCCAAGAAATCCAAGCAATTACAACCCACTTAATAGGTGTTTTAATAAAACCCTACAGAATGCTGTAGGAGCATGTGTTAGGAGCCTTGACCCAGGCCAGGGAAAACATCTAGGAGGAAGTGACCTCTGATTTGAAAGTTAATGCAGCAAAGTGGGTTGTGGGTAATAGGGTCCAGCATAGAGAAGAGCATGTGAGAAGAGGTAAGTACATGGCTGGCTGAAGAATCTGAAAGAAGATCAAGATTTATACAATCCAATATGGTAGCCAAAAGGCATATATGGCTAGTAAGCACTGGGAATGTGGCTGGTCCAAATAAATATATACTATACATGTAAAATATACACTGGATTTGAGAGCCTTAATAGAAATAAAAACAATGTAAAATGTCCCATTAATAATTTTTGTGTATTGATTATGTCAAAATTATATTTTAAATAAAAATGCATATTCTCAAAAGAAATAAAAGCAATATATTGTTGATATTAATGTCATTTTCTGATGTACCCTTTTAGATGTAACTATCAGGAAATTTTAAATTATATAGATGGCCTATATTTATTGCTCACATTATATTGGGGCTTAATCCATCAGAAAATGAGAAGCCATCAAAGGGTTGAAATTTGGGGAATATAAATTAGGGAGCTCAGTTAGAAGGCACTCATTTAATCCTTAAAACAACTCTAGGGGCCAAGAGTTTGGCATTTGTGTGGGTATTCTTTGAGACAGAGTTTTGGCTATGTGGCTCAGGCTCATCTCAAACTTCTGGTTCTCCTGCATCAGTCTCCTAAGTAGCTGGGATTACACTATGCCCAGCTAATATTTTGAAATTCAGGTGTACAGCTAAGAAAACTAAGATTGAGAGAGGAGAATGACCTCACAAGGGTGCTATGGTTTGGATATGAGGTGTTGTTGTTTTACCTCGTGCCTTTCATGGGTCTGCCAATGAGCTGGGGTTCTGGGGAATGAAAGTAAGGGGTCCTTAGGAAGGACAAAATGGGGTCCCATGGGACGAGGTATGGGGTAGACGGTCACGGAGCCACTCACCCCAGACTCCAGGGAATAGGTAAGACTGCTCTGCCGGAGCAAGACACAGAACCCATTTATTCCAGGAAGTGTAACAGCTTATGAATGGTCCTCGGACCAATCATGGCCCTGAGGTTACAGCCAATGGGGTACCGCTCTGTGTCAGGTGCACAGTCCATCAGCATAGGGTGGGGAAAGGGGTGGGGGGACTCTGAAGGTATGGAGAGTACTCCTACAAGGTATCCCCCAAAGGCTCCTGTCTTAATACAAGAGATGAAATGATTAGATTATGAGAGCTGTGACCTAATCAGCAGATTAATCCACTTGATGGATGAATGCTTTGAATGACAGGTGGAACATGGCTTGAGGAAGTGGGTCACTGGGGGTGTGCCTTGGGGATTATATATTTTGTCTTGGATCCTCATACTCTCTGCTTCTTGGCTGCCATGAGCTGAGTAGTTTTCCTCCACCATGCTTTTCCACCATGATATTCTGCCTCATCTCAGGCCCAGAGCAAGTTGGCCAACCATGGACTGAACCTCTGAAACCCTGAGCAAAAATAAACTTTTCCTCCTCTAAGTTGTTTGAGTCACATATTTAGATCACAACAAATGAAAAGCTGACACACAGGTCACCCCAATAACTGTCTTCTTTTGGATCTTCTACAAGCAGATCAGAGCCCACAGCACAGAATTGGCAAGGACACGACCAGAACCCAGCTTGTACTGGGTCCAGCTTGTACTCTTTTTCACTCTGGCTGCAGCCTGTAAAAGACAATCTAGCTCAGGACATAGACATGTGGATAATATGGACCTCAACTTCACTCTATTCCTAGGATTGTATTTCCTTTAGACGATTTTCCAGGTCACCTACTCCAAGCAATTAGCAAAGATGTGATATCTGTCAATTATTTTTCCTGTAAATAAGCTATGATGCTTGATCATTTCCCCAGTTTCATTATTGATTATTTAGATGAGAACTATCTTTAGAAAACATGGATCACTCCTGAATATTCACCATCACTCCTAGAAAAATGGCTCCTGTACTGCTTGCCTTGGTATGAACATATAACAGACAATAGAGATTCCCTTAACACCATCTTGTTCATCTAAAAGTTACAAGATTGAGAGGTAGCTGAGCAGAAACATAGGAACTGAAACAAACCCCTCCAAGGACAATATCTTCTAGTAGAGCAAGGAAAGCAAAAAGCAGTTTTTGATTTTTCATTTTCTAAAATCAAGGAAATCCTCATAAATGATTGCAAAATAAAATAATGTAGAACATCTTATAGTAAAAAGCAAAACCCTTTCCCAGACCCAGACCTCTTCTCTAGAGGCAACCACATGTAACTACTTTTGTTTTTAGTTCTTCTAGCGGTTGCTTCCACATCACTTAAACTGCTCCAAAATGACGTATCAGCTTTACACTCTATCCATTGCCTTCCTGCTGGGTCAAATGAAGGATTAGCTTACTGAGGTCCTGCTTCCTTTCACAGTGCATGTGCAATTAGGAGTCAATCTATATCACATTTTTAGTTTCTTTTTTGGTTACCTTTGTAATCCTAAATAATGCAATTAAATAGGAATGGTTTGGAAGGGTCAGTTTTTCCGCGGCATGCATGTCCCTAGAGCTTCTCTTCCAGCAAGCAGGCAGCTCTGCAGAAAGGCTCCTTATAGGAAGAATTGTTGTATAGCAACTGAAAGGTGCTCCTTCTCAATATTTTTAGGGGGATATCTATAATTAATCCTTTGATATTGTTAATATTTTCCTTATTGCTTTATGTATCTTAATTACCTTCTTCTCTTGTTCATCTGTGATTTAGTGGCTTTTGGTATTGATAAAATTTGATTCTCTTTCTTCTTTGTGTATCGAGTTTACTAGTGACTTTGTAATTTTGATTGCTTTCATGGTGGTAGGTATCGTCCTTCCACTTCTAATGTAGGACTCCCTTAAGCATTTCTTGTAAGGCTGGTCTAGTGGAGATGAATTTCCACAGTTTTTGTCTTGGAAAGACTTTATTTCTTCTTAAGTTCTAAGGGATAATTTTGCTGGGTATAGTATTCCTGGTTGGCAGCTCTTTTCTTTTAGAACTTTGAAGATCTCATCCCATTCTCTTCCATTCGGTGAAGTTTCTACTGATAAGTCTATTATTAGTGTAATGAGTCTCATGTATCACTTGATGTTTTTTCTCTTGCTATTTAAAAACAATCTCTCTTTTTCTTATACTTGTGACAGTTTAACTACAATATGCCTTAGAGAGAGGATCCTTGTTTTTTTAATTTTTGTTTTTGTTTAAATCTATTAGGAGTTCTTTGAGTTTTCTGGACCTGGAGTTCTATATCTTCCCAAGATTTGGAAAGTGTGCTTTTAGAAATTGTTTCATTATATAGGTTTCCGTGCCCTTTTCCATTTATTCTCCTTAAATACTCATAATGTATATCAACTATTAATAACTACTAATATATCAAATATTTTCTTTTTCTCATCAACCTATGAAAACAGCTTCTTGGTCCAAATAAATTTCAGTCAAAAAGTTCAATAAAACAAAGTAAAGGACAAGAAATACAATGTACATATTTGCTTAATAATACTGCACAAGTCTCAGAATTCTCTCTTTCTCTCTCTCTCTCTCTCTCTCTCTCTCTACTTTCAATCTGATTGGATTATTTCAAATAACCTGTCTTAAACTCTGATTTTTTTTCATTTATTGCATTCCTTAGTTTCAAAGTTTCTGTTTTGTTCTCTTTTATGACTTTGCTGAAATTTTCATTCATATCATGAATTCTCTCCCTAATCTCATGAATGTTCTGTATTTCTTATATCTCATTAACTTTTCTTAGTTGCCTTAAAATAACTATTTTGGATTCTTTTTCAGACAGTTCATTGATTTTTTTCCCCCTTTGGGGTCTGTTGCTAGGGAGTTGCTGTGTTATTTGGAGGTATCATGCTACCTTCTATTTTTGTATTTCTTATATCTTTATGTTGATATTTGTACATCTGGAAGATTGATTGCCTCTACCAATTTTGTGGGGTGACTTTCATAGTGAAAGACTTTCTCTTGGTGATATGTCCTGTGGTGTCAGTTGTGTAGATTGTGTTGGTTCTGGTCCCAGTGGGTATTTTAATATAGTATCTGTGTGGCTTCTTCAACTGGTTTCAACTGCAGCAGTGTCTGCAGGTATCTCAGTGGTCTACACTGTGAGCATTTTTGGATTGCCCCGGATGGTTGGGCTGCAGGTCTCTTTGGCAGGCTGGCTGGTAGCTCTGGGTATGGTTGGCCTGGCTGCAAGTATATGAAGCTTATCATTCTGCAATTCTCATGGACATGGAATCACTCTCATGGACCCAGACAGGTGTGGCACAGTGTGACTGATAGCAGGGCAGGGTTTCTGTCATTATTTGAAGGCTCTGCAACTGATTTTGTAGAACCTCTGGGGCTGTCCTGCTCAGGGTGGGCTGCCGGCTGCTTTGTGAGGAAGGATGGGCAGTAGGGCTGTCTATCTGATTCCCAGAGTTTATGTGGGCTGAGCCACTCAGTGCTGACAGCCCAGAAAGCTTCATTAATCCTTCATCATGCCTTATATTATAGGTAGTGATCTGGAAATCAAAGCTCAAACTTCTGTCTTTCAGAAGGTACCTCCCTCCTAATGTTGTAAGGAAAGTGTTGGCTATGAAACTATTGGATGGTACTAGAACACATCTTGCCCAAGTTAGGTCTTAGCTGAGGGAGCTTGCTCATCCCATCAAAGGACCTCAGAGGGCCTTTTTTTTTTTTTTTTGCTTTTGAAGAAAGTAAGGTGCAGGGAGATTAACCTGATATAGCCAGCTTTACAAGCTATTTGGAGAATGAGCAGGGCCCTCCCAATGTGATACCACAAGCGTTACATTTCCACTGCCTCCCACTAGTCCACAAATCTGGGACTCCAGAGCCATCCTGTGCTACAGAGAAGTAAAATTCAGAATAGATTAAAATTAATTTTCCACCTAGTCCTGTAGTTAAGCAAAGTCATAATAATTAAGTTGGAAAAGCAATGAAATGTTAGCAAGAACAGCACTGTCTTGTATTTTGTGTGTGCGTGTGAGGGGATGAAAAATAATTAATGCTAAGTTTAACTGCTAAAAAAAATTTATCTTAATTTTTAGAAAAGAAAAAATAAGTCATTAGTTACCTAGAATATATAAAGTACTGAACACTGAGGATATAGGAATATTTAAAATATTCACGAATTTGATACAATTTCAGTAAGCAATTACTATGCATCATGGGTAAACAGGGAATCTTGGAGAGATAGCCTGAGGTTGATGGAGTCACAGAGGACTTTCTGCAGGAGGTGATGCCTACAGAGCCTTGGAGGATGGGCAGGCATTTGACTGGGAAGGAGATGATATAGAGGGTGCTCTAGACAGAACAGGAATATCAGGGAGAGTTGGAGTAGAAGCGAAGAGTATGTTGGGGTTGGGGTTGGAGCCATGGTCAGTGGAACACAACAAGGAGAGAGAACCTGGGGAGAGAGAAGGGCCCAGAATTCAGTGAAAGCCTTGTGTGCCCTGTGAGGTGTTCAAATTTGATCTGATGCAGATGATACCAAGTCACTTAAGAGAAGGGAAGAATAGGAATAAGATTAAAAACATAAATATAGCACATTTATTTGGATATAATTTATATACCATATAAATGGTAATTAGATTACAGGACTAGAAACTAGATTGCTTTTGTTATAAAATGGCACAAAACCACTAGGGGATTACTTTGGATAGCACAGTCCTATGGCATGTGCCAGCTACGCTCCCTTGACAACAATCCAAACCTTCCCTGCACACTTCCGGAAGCATCTTGGGGAAGAGGAATCTTTCCAGAGTCATGAAACAGAAAGAAGCATGATTTCAAAGTTTGTGCATGTGGCCAGGCAAGAGCAGATGCTGACCCAAAGGAAGGTGGTGCTGGGGAGTAGGGGATATGGAGACAGAGCCAGGGGCCAAGGGGCGTCCTGACCTGGTAGGGCCTGTGCACAGGCCTGTCTGTGCTCCTGGGAAGGTGGGAAAGAAACCTGCTGCCAGTAGACACAGGAAGGGAGGAAGTGGAGGATAGCAGGACACCCACAGAGCTGCAGGGAGAAGAGAAAGCCCAGAAGCAGTTAATCCTGCTGGTTGAATTGTTTTTACAAACGACACTCTAAAATCAAATAGATGCAATAAAAACACAGTGGCCTTTTCATTAAACATGCCACAGAGGCCCCTTGTTCAGCAGCCGTTGTCAATCAGATCTGGGCCATTGTCTCTTCCCCCAACCCCCTATAATTGGCATCTGTCTGGAAGAAAACAAATAAATACCAGGTCGGCATTTTAACTAGGGCAGCAAGGAATGGGAGTGCTGCTTTTCAGAGTCTGCTCAGCCAGCGGGGCAAGTGAAAGCCTAAGGAGGCTTGTTCCCACTCAGGTGAGCTCCTTCAGGTATAGCTCCTTACTTCCCTCCCAGAAGAGGTTGCTTGGATCTTTGCCCAAAGTCACTGATCCAGAGACCACCTTATTCTGCTTTCTGTCTACAGAAGCCTTTGGGAAACCATCTGTAGGAAAGCCTTATCTTTCTCCCTTCAGGAAGTCATGGGAAAAATAAGTGGACACATTCTCTGGCTGACTTTGGAAACAACCACAGTAATGTAGCACTCTTGCTACAGATGGACTGATGCTAACATAATTAATTAGTAATAACATTAAAGTGCTGTGATTAACTAGAAATAATAGTGTGTCATAGCATTGTTATTTAAAATGCTTTTGTGTGTGATAGCGTGGTAGCAGGGTGGAACCCAGGGCCTCACACATGCTGGGCAAGCACTCTGCCACTGAGCCACATTCCCAGACCATAACATTGTTATTAACTACTATTTTTATCATAGATTGTTAGCTACTACCTTGTCCCATATATTCATGTAAGGTGTTTCTCATTGTTCATAGTGGTTTTGATCACTGGAGTAGATATGAATACTGAATTAGTGAACACTGAGTCATTGCTTCTAGGGGAATGCAGAGTTAGGGTCCTGCCGGCCTCTGGTCACTACATTTTCATCAACCCATCAATTTATTACCATTTCATGTGCACTTCTATTTAAACCTAGCTTATTTAACATATTTCTGATTCATTGACATTGAACTCACAGCCAACAGCCCAATAACTCATGTCTGAGCCAAGCTGATCTCATGCATGCATTTTCCCTGTGAGGCACACCATGGCTTTCTGGCACATTGGAACACTAGATGACACTACAGACATTTTACACAGTGAAATCACCAAAAAAGAAAAAAAAAAAGAAAAACACCAAACATACAACAATATGAAAAGCATGGTACTAAATAAACTGTGACACGGACCTTTGTCTCTAGTAAGAAATCTGAAACAAGAAACTGGCAGAAAACTGCTGTGCTCAACCTCAGCTGGGAATGTCACATTGGGTGACTTTAGTTTTTCATCACTCTGTGCACAGTCACAAATGACCATGTGAATGTTGAGTCATTTGGGGGTTACAAACAAATCTAATAAACAAGCAAATTCACAAATACCTTTTAGGGAAAATGTGCATAGGGAATCCATGAACCCTGAGGACTGAGTTAGTTCTCACTCATGCCAATAATTCCCATATTTTGGTAGCAGAAGTAAGGTTTGAAGAGGTGAAGTGGCCTCGTCCATTGGCTGACAGCTAGTCTATGGTTCAGGGTCAGTTAACTATAGCTACCTGTTTTTGTCAATAAAATTTCATTAAGATGCAAACATGATTCATTTGTATATTGTCTGTGCCACTGGTTTTGTGTTAAAATGAAGAGCTGAGCAGTTGTAAAGATCATGTAGCCTACAAAGTCTAAATTATTATTTACAATTCAACATGTTAAGGAGAAGTTTGCTGACCTATGTATCACCACAAATTCTCTAGGTCTCCTTTTCCATTCTCTCTCTTTCTCCCTCTTTTTCTTTCTCTCCCTCTCTCTCTCTCTCTCTCTCTCTCTCTGAGTTCAGAGTGGACAAAGTTCTGGTGAGTGCTGGTACTTTTTCTAAGCAGTTCATTTTCCCCTCTTGAACACTGGAATTTCATAACTGTTTCCTTCTTCACATTAATGTTAAGAAGCAATAAAGCTAGGGATTGCTCACACCCATATGACATAATAGAAAGGATCATCTATCTTGGTTTACCTAGAAGAAGGTGAGATTTTTCCGGGAGAGTCAAAAACATGATACATTTATATGTTACACAGTATCTGGAACTTTTCAGTGAGGAAGTGCTACATCTGAGCCAGGACCTGTGTTATGTAAGAATTATGCTTTTCCCTAAAGAGACAAAGACCTACTTTCCATGAGTATTTTTTTTTCTTTTCAATCAACTACAATTTATTAAGAACATAATAAAGGATACATACTGGTATAAGTGCTATACATACGCTGAATCATTCATTCTCTATGGCATGTACTATAGAGATCAAAAGAGGCCATACCATGGAAATAGATAAGATGATGCCCTTTTATACAAGAGGAAACCAAGAATAAGAGATATTAAGTGATTTCCTAGGTTCCAAACAAGGAAGTAGCATATTTGCAATTTGAAGCCAGACGTTTCTGACTTCAAAGCTTAATTCCTACACTCCAGCATTCTCTGTAGCTTACCCAGCCTTGCCCTTCCTCCTCTAGCTCAGAATTAGCACCATGGCCTGAGCAGTGAGGCTTTCCTGATGTCCTTCTCATGTTGAGACATTTCATCTTTGGATTTAAACAGAGCCGGTGGCCTCTGCAGGACATGGTGTGTGGGAACTATGTCAAGAGAAAAAACCGGGAGATTGCAACAGCCCCAATACTGGTATGATGACGGTGGATCGAACTCTGGTGCTGGCAGTGTGGACACAGAGACATGGCAGGTGGGAGAGAAGCTAGGAAGTAAAACTGACCAATTGAACAGTTGATGACATGTGGATGGTGACAAAGAGAAGGAGGAGAGGAAGGCAACAGGGATGGCCCCAGTTTCTGGCTGAGTAGGTAGGTGGATAGGGTTGGACAGGAAGCAATTGTAGAGAGAAGATGAGACTCCTGTGAGAGATCCAAAATGTACCCTGTGAGTGATTAGCCCTTCACTCAACCTGGTTTGTATCTCATAACTTACATGTGTTCCTGTGTCTCCCACAAAACTCAGTGGTACTGAAGGGCAGAGAGCCTTCAGTTCAATGATCCTGCATTTCATGGATACAATGGCTTCCATTTATTTTTCTTTTGATTACTCTTTTAAGACAATCCTGAACATCTTACCAATTTCCTTAGTCACTTCTGCTCTGCCTGGAAGTAAAGCGAAAGCCTTGCTTTGGTCAATTCAGAGCCTCCTCCGTCTCCATCAGAACCAATAAATAGTGGCTGTCACACTGTTATTGCACCTCCTAAACTCTTTAGTACTCAATGTAAGCGAAGGGTAGTAAAGACTCTGTTAAGGAAGTCTCTAGTGAGAGCAGTAGCAAAGATCAGGGCCTGAGCCTTGCAGAAGGATGGACTCTGGGCAAGGAGTCCATCCTGCCCCTTCACCCCTCTTCTTTTGCAGCCACGCTTGTGAAGATTCATTGAACACCTGGGCTCCACCATGTTGCGAGGTAGTTTCTTACATTTGCCTAGAAGCTCCATGAGAGCAGGTATTTTTGTCTTTTTTGCTCCTTGCAATATTCCCTGTACCTGGACTGTGCTTGGCATGCTTTGTGCATAGTAGATGCTCAGTAAGTATTTGTTGAGAGAATGAAGACATAAATGCAGGCACCTCCCGTTGAGGAGAAGGATCCATCCATTCATCCAACATTTTGCTAAGCATCCGTCAGATCTTGAGTCGGGCCTTAGGGACACAAAGAAGAGTGGACAGTCCTGTACCTAAGAAATCTTGTGGAGAAAACCACCTGGTCCAGTGATCACACCCATTCCTTGGAGAAGTGTGACAACAGTGACTTGAACTTAGTGCCAGGAGGGGCAAATGAGAGTGCTACTGACTCCATCTGCAAGATCAGGAAGGGCTTCACAGAGGAGGTAGCACTGTATCTGGGGCTTGAAGGATGAATAGCAAATGAGAAGGGCATCAGAGAGGAAAGCTTTGAGAGAAGGAGCTGAGACAGTTTCCTGGGTCATTTACAAAAAAATTATACCCTAAGCAGAGGGAAGGAGTTGGGTACAGGTGGTGTGTCCTCCCAGCCACAGAGGAAGACTAGTTTTTCTCTGAATCCCTATCTCCTCTCCACCTCTCATGTCTCATTATCATCTTACTTAAAGATGAGAAGGAAAAGAGAAGATAGGAGAATGGAGTTTATTGATGGCAAGAAATGTTGAAAATAAATCACACACAACATAGACATGTGAAAAATCAATGAGAGCAAACTGACTTCAGAGCAGCATTTTCCAATGGAAATATAATATTTCAAATTTTCTAATAGGCACATTTTTAAAAGGGAAAAGAAATGGGTGAAATAGACCAGTTTTCAGTAAGGTATTTTATCTCACATGATATATTCAAAATTTAAACACGTAATTAACTTTAAAATTTATAAATGAAAACTTAGTCTATGAAATGGCATATGTATTTTACAGGTTATTAGTTGGAACTAGCCACACTTCCAGGGCTCAACAGCCACACATGGGCCATGGTGACAGCATTTGTCTATGCCGACCTAGACTCTCTTTATTATACAATGTAAAACGGAAGAATCAAGGATTGTGTGGGTTCTACGTGTTTACCCATTCATGCATCTACTCAGCATTTATTGAATGCCCACTGTTTGCTTGATCCAGTCAGCATTTATTGACTGCCCACTGAGTGTTTGACTGAGTTAGCACTTACCGAATGCCCACCACATATGTGCTTGAGTCACCCACTGGAGAAGTCAGCAAGGAATGGCCTATGTCACCAGGAAGCAGCCAATTTGATGCATTACTGACCAGTGAGCTAGCTCTAATGGGGACTGGGATCTGTTGGTTTATCAGGTCTCTCAAACTGGAGGTTGTAGGTGGTGTGTGCCATGTGCTTTTTCCTGTACTGTGTCTTGAACAACAGTCTGACCAGCAGGTATTGTGTTTAGACTCAAGACACATCAGCATCTTTTGCCCCCTGCCTGGTTGATTTACTCACTAGGTTACCCTTGGGCCCTCTGTGGACAGTCATGTGCAAGAACCCTGGATGGGATTCTCGCACACGACTCCCAGAACTCCCAAGTGTTAGAAGTTGAGACCGGAGAATCCCAAGTTCAAAACCAGCCTCAGCAACTGCAAGGTGCTAAGTAACTCAGACAGGGTCTAAATAAAATACAAAATAGGGCTCGGGATGTGGCTCAGTGGTTCAGGGCCCCTGAGTTCAATCCTTGGTACCAAAAAAAAAAAACAAAAAGAAAAAGAAAAGAAATCCCAAGTGTTGACAAGACCAAAGGTGGGTTTACACAGAGGCAACCATGGCATGGCTTGCAGACCTGCTTATGTTCTGGAGTCACCGGGAGCCCTCCTTAAACACACTTTGGACGCCACCCTCTGAGATTCTGATTCAGTTGGTGTGAAATGGGGGTGAGGTACAAGTACTTTGTAAAAGTTCTCCCTGGTGATTTGGTTCAGTTTCTGTCACAACTGCTGGGAAGCTGCTACCCAGAGAGGCTGGGTTTTTGGCCAGGGTCTTGTGGTGCACCATTCTCCGACCTTTCCACTCACAGATGTTTTCTCCTAACAACACTGAGGGTAGAGGGGCCCTCAGAACCCTTCTTGAATATTCAGGAGGCACTGCCACAAATAAGTGCTGTGTCGCCTCTTCACCAACAAAGCTCTTGTCAGTTTACCACTCTGGGAAGATTGCCAGACTCAAGTATTAATAATAATCCCTTTGTTTTTTAAATGCCTTATAATTGCATAAATAAAGCCTACTTTCTCTTCTTCAATAGTAATGAGACTTATTTGACTGATTGGTTGATTAATAATACTCTAATTCCTCCAGTGACAAAATACAAAGGCCAAGAGATGGATGCTGGCTTCGGTGGCTTGGGACTGTGGAGCGGCTGTTCCAGCCAGTGTTTGCAGCTGCCTTGGTAGCTTGGGGAGAAGGTGGCATGCTTTCTGCACAGTCAGACACTGATAAGGAGAGACTGCAGTCCACACTGGGAAAATGGCCCCTGCGTCTCCCACTGGGATATTGTTTGTTGTGGTTTGCATGTGAGGTGTCCCCCAAAAGCTCACATGCAAGGCAATGCAAGAACTGTTCAGAGAAATGATTGGGTTGTGATTGGTCTGAACCCAATCAGTGAATTAATCCCCTAGTGGGATTAACTGAGTGGTGACTGGAGGCAGGTGGGGTGTGGCTGGAGGAAGTGGTTAGTTGGGGACGTGACTATGGGGTATATGTTTTGTATCTGGAGCTGGAGTCTCTCTCTCTGCTTCATGATTACCATAATGTGAGCTGCTTCCCTCGGCCACACCTCGAGCCCCCAGGAATGGAGCCGGTAAGAGCTCCGAAACCATGAGCCCTCAAATAAACTTTTCCTCCCCAACAGTTGTGCTAGTCAGATCCTTTAGTCACAGCAGCTAAAAAGCTGACGAAAACATTGCCCAACACCTTTTTGCTCCCATTACACAATGTTTGTTCTCTGAGAGCCTTTGGGAGATATTTCTCTGGCTTCAGTAGTGTTGCTTGTCCTAGGTTATTAGGGATACTTTTAGACATTAGGAATTGTGAAACTAATCAAAACTGATTCTGTTCACTGCTTCCTTTTCACTGCCAGGAAGCTCAGAGTGAAACTTACATCCCACCTGCAAGGTGTGAAGGCATCCTCAGCAGACATTTTATGTACTACCAGTAGCTCACATTTATTGAGCATCTACTATCTACTTGGAGTCCTGGTACCTTCCTTTCAGCAAGCAGCATATTCCTGGAAAAACTAGAGCACAGAAATCACTTTTGTAAATTGAGCCATGTTGTCAGTGCCTTGGGGAATACAGACACTCATTTGAAACAGATTCCCATGTTGAGAGTAGGGACCTCTTTACTCCACCGTGTTCCTGGTGTCACTGCTGGTTTTCTTGGCCTACAGAGGACGCCAGCTGAGCCCAGCTGCTGCCTCTGAATTGGCTGTGAACTCGGCTTCCTTTTCCTGAGCCCAGCAAACCCCCTGCTCTTGCTACAAAGTACAGGGCTGAGCAAAGCCCAGGCGGGGGGCCCACCGTTGTGGACAGCTTTGCACTGTCATGCACTGGCCTAGAGACAAAGGGAAACGGGAGGGCTTTTATTGGTCATCTGCCTCCTTGCAATGGGTGCCTGATAGATAGCAGATGGAGAGACATGGGAGTTAATGAGGTCTGCGTTCTGGCCAAATGCTTTCCATCTTCCTCTCGCCACTGAGTCCATTGGAAAAGAATGTTGTGCTGGGCAGGCGGTCAAGGAGAACTAGAAAAGCTGAGCTTTCACCAAAGGTACTGGGGAGGGGTGATAATAACATACACAAATTCAATTCAACTCCATCTGGTGAATATTTACTAAGTGCCTTCTATATGAGTCACCTTTATGTCTCATCCCATTTATTCCTGAAGGATTTCATTTTCCCCATTTTATAGCCAAGATATTTAAGACTCAGAGATGTTAAGTAACTTGTCCAGGATCACACAGTCAGCCTAGGACTTAGCTGGGTTTGAATCTAAGTCTCTCTTGAATCCTAATGCACCAAGCTGCTTCTCTGAGATGTTCTACCCCTTGTGGTGCCGCACATTCCTTTTTAAATTATTTTCAGAATTACATCTTCACGTCTAGTTTCCAAAGCAGCTTTTGCTCTCCTGAGGAAATGGGGGTGGGAAAAGGACTGATCATCAAAGCGTTGAGGGAAATGCATGGAACGAGCAGTTTACACTTATAAAATTTGTTTGCAGTTCTAGCCAGGGGTAGTAGTAATTTAATCATCAGAGCTGGGCGTCCACTTTCTGGGGGGCTCCCTGCATGGAGACAGATGTTCTTTGTTGAATCTGGTAATTTTCAAGGAAAGGTCCAGATTGGAGTGTCAGATCAATGGCTGGTCTCCCTGAACAGAGCTCGTGAAGAATTTGAGGAAACCACCAAGAAACTGAGCAATAAAAAGTGCTTCACGCTGCCGCAGCCTTTTCTTGCTCTCTCGTGGCAGCCCAGGGAGGCAGGTATCATGATTGGTCCCATAGTGTGGATGAGAAAACTGAACCTTCTGGACTCTCCAGAGTGGAGTGCAGACCTATCATATCTCAGAGGATATGGGCCTGGCACCTGGCACATACTGGATCCTCGTGCATCCTTCAAACTTCAGATTCCAAACTCTGAGGCTTTATTTTCCCTCATGCCCTCTTTACTTCCGGAAAAAGTCATCAATCTTGAAGGCTATTTTTTCCAAAGATTAAAAATCCTTGCAGGGCTGTGACGTCATGTTCCTCCACAGGCCCCTTTGGAGTCCCCATGGACCGTGCATATGATTTGCTTTCATCCCTCCAGAGGCTAGAGGAGACCAAATGTTGGCAGCATAACATCTTTGGAGGAACGCTGAAGCCTGCCCGGCTATTTGTCTCTGGGGGTCAGTGAAGAAATTCGAGCAGGTGTAGAGGAAGAAGGCCCTGGCTTTGTTTTGTCAAGATCTGTGCTGCCTAAATGGTTTCATCTTTAAACCTATACACCCTCCTCCTGGAGAAAAAATAATCCAAAAAAGCATAAGCTTCCTGGTCTATAGCATCACAGAGCATTCTCTCTTTCCCTCTTACACTCTCGCTAGTTCCCTCTTTCTGTGTGTGTGTATTCCCAGCCCCCAGACTCAATGGAGGGTGGGAAGAGTCATGCCCAGGGGTCACTGGAGTGTGAAGCTCCATCCTGGGAGAGCTGAGGTGGGGATCAGATCTAATAGGACATTGAATCTTCAGAAGAAAGCCAGACCCATTCCCTCTAGCCTTTCGGGGGATCAAGGAGAACATTAACAGAAGAACCAGGAGCAGAACTGGTGCCTAAGTAGTGATGGTTGCATAAGCCCCTTGTCAAGAGCTGAGTGCAGGTTTGAGTGATAGAATTCTATGAGCTTCTCTTCTGCCAACCCAGGAACGTAAAGGCATTTGGGCTAGGGCAGCTTAACCCTCTTGCAGAACTCTGTCACTAGCTCCGTGGCCAGGTACTGCATTATGGTGGGACTCGGGCCAGGGTTTGTGGTGGGGAGATGCTGCCCAAGAGTTTCCCGTGCATAATGTCCCGTTTGTGAAGCTCATGGCAGAAATGACCTACTAGACAGCTTCCCACCACAAACCTGCCAGTTCAGAAAGGAGCACTGGCCCCTGTGCCTCATGGCAAATTGTCATTCAATTATGGCCTCTTTAGAGCCCAAGTGATTACAAATTGACATGGCTCTCTCTAAACTGCTTCATTTTCTCTTTTTTATTTTTCTTTGGTCCCAGAAAGGAAAATCCAGTCTCAGGAAATGTAATTTTCATAGCCCAATTGTGCTTTGATCAAAGGGTCATAGGAAGAGGAAGGCAGGGCTGGAGAAGGCTGGGCATGGTCTGGGTCTTGGTCCCTCCAAAAGGCTTGCATCCACAGCAAGGGTGCTGGAAGGAGCCAGGAACCCTCTGGTGATAATGAGGACAACCTCAAGGAGCTTTGAGCCAGCACCAGGAAGTACTCTGTCTGAAGAGGGAGGAGGGAGTTGAGCTAAAGCAAATGGTGGTTTCTGAATCCACAATGCTGTGTTCATTGCATGAAGCACAAGCGCTTCATGCCACAGGGAAGAATAAGGTGGATCTCCACCTGCCCTGGAGGGGCTTCACTGAATTCCAGTGGGTTTTCTATTCTGTGATCATCAGTCAAATACCTTCTATAACTTCAGTTTATTCTCCTCTAAAATCAGGCAAATAATAAGGATTTGTAGAGTGTTAGTGAAAACCAAAATAATGTATACAAAATACACAACGGTTTCAGGAATAAAGAGAATTCACTAAAGGGCTGCTGACTAGGGATGTAGCTCAGTGATAAATTTCTTGAGTTTGATCCCCAACACTGAAAAACGAAAGAAAAGAAAAAGAGAGGAGAGAGAGAGACAGAGAGACAGAGAGAAGGAAGGAAACAAAGAAGGAAAGAAAAGAAAAAAGACCACCTGACCTCTGGTAATTTTCAAATGGATCAGAGAAGTGAAGAAATTCATCATCCCTGCCTGCACAGCTAGTGAATGGTACAGCCAAGACGGAAACTCCATGTCAGCTGCTTATCTTGGCCTTGTTTCTTTTCAGATGAGCATGAAGAGATTGGCTTATTCGACACGTGGGTGGACACATCAGTCTATGAAGCCAGGGAGCTATTGCAGGATCACATGCTTTAAAAGAGACCAACAATTTTGCCTGGACCTCCCTGGTTGAAATAACTGCATCTGCCTAAGCCCCCAGCTCTATTAGCAGACAAGGATTATGTGATGTGCTCGGAAGCCTGGCCGTCTACTGGTATTTAATGGATTCACTGTCAGTAAAGATTTTGTGGTGCAAGAAGCTGATAGGATTTAGAGATGCAGGCAGGAAACTTCTTATATTTGAAAACTGATGTTTTACAAGTCAAGGCCAATTTTGCCTCCTTCAGACTTGACCTTGTGAAACAAAGCCCTGTCCTGGTCCTCATAGACAAGGATCAGAGGTGGTGTAGAGTTATTGAAGGCAGCCAGCCTTCGCTTTCACAAAGACTTGAGTTGGAAGGAGTCCTCACTTCTCACTAGCTTGGAGAGGCAGAAAAAGGGAAGGAGGCAATGCTTCAGAGCATCCATCATGCCAGCTCACCTGGACCAATGTGGAAGTACACTGGTTCCCTCAACCCTTTGCATGGCCCACAGGAGTGTAGGTGTGTTTGACCTCATTCTACATACTGAGAAAACCAAAGTTCACCAAGGTTATATATTTTGCCCAAGGGATCATCATCCGTTACTGATAGCCTGTTCAACTCCAAAGCCCTTTCCATCTAGGCATGTGACAAGCCACCCAACCTCTGTCCTCCTCTTCTCACCAATGTAAGGGAGATAACATTAAATTTTCCACTCACCCAGTCTGTACCCGGGATCACGTGACCCTTCACCTCGCAGATGTCTGCAGGAAGAAAGCTAGAATTCTTCCACCTGAGCAGGCTCATGTTTTGCAGGCTGTTTTCACCCCTGATACTGGTGGATTCTCAGATGACAAGACTTTTGAACACCTGCCAGTATCTCAACCCTTCTAATTAAAACCACATTATCTGTAATGATTCTTAATGATAGCATTTATGGAGTTGGGATGCTCTCTGGTCTCAAGTTCAGTTTGAAATTTTCCCTTCTGAGCAGCACATGCCGTGGCCTTGATAATGGGTCAGGTGGAAATTCTATGTAACCTGCTTTGATAGCCATGTGTTCTCTTTTACTTCAGAAACTTCTACTTGGGGAGGCTCAATCTGCCTGGAAGATCATTTGGTGTCCAGGTGTCAAAGATACAAATCAACTATGTCTTGTTTATTACTTTTAGTGTATTAGCTGAAGTCTCCTCATCCTCCACCCTTCCAAGTGAAAGGAAATGAGTGGATCAGGAGTCACTAGCCATCATCACCATCAGTCTTCAGGGGGCACTTCTGGCTAGTATCCTTTTCCTCTAGCTGAGGGCTGGAACAGAGAAGTAGCTTAGTCATTATGCAGTGACCGGGTGGATGGATGCATGAGGATGTAGAGGACCTGAGCTTCTACTTCACTCATCAGAAAGTCCTAGAGCCCACTGGCAGTCATGAAATCTGAAGGTGGCCCACGTGAGGTTCAGAGACCAGGAGCCACAACTGGGGCAGGAGCTTTAAGAGTTGGAATCCAAGAGACAAAATAAGTGCTTAAAGGCTGGATTCCTACTGCATCCAGACAAACCTGGTAAGAACAGCCTTAAAGACCCAGCTTTCTGAATCCTTTCCACTCCGAGGTAGGACTTCCCAATAGTTTTCTTGTAGTTGTTAGTTTCTTGCAAATTCTTGCTGATAGCTTTGGATTCTCAGTGGTACAATGCAGTTGTCAAGTCTCCATGCTCTAGTGTTGTGCAACCCTGCCTTGGGATTCTAATTCTACTGATTCCTAGTAATATGATCACAGGCAAAGAGATTATACATGAGGTTAGGGCAGATGTTCTTAGGGAGCAGCATGGAGAGACACTTCTACTCTTCTGGAAAATGAGGGCATTGAATAAAACAATAAAGGTATGTGCAGGAAACATGGCACACTCCAAAGGGGCCACAGAGGAGAGTTCAACAAAAGGCAGGATGTTCAGACACCAATAAGGAAAGCACAGCCACCCCAGGATTAACCATGGCAGGACCACCCATCACCCCCAGGACTAAATGGGAAAGAGTGGGAGGAGTTACTGCATGAGAGCTGTAGCTACAGGAGGTGCTGCAGAGGAGTCATGGCCTTGGGTAAGGGAAGAAGCCCCTGCTAACCCGTACTGAGCAGGGAGAAATTGGGGAATAAACGTCCCAGCTCTGTCTTCTCCGACCCCCCGAGGCTAGTGCCTCCTATTGATTAACCCAACCAGAAATCCGAAGGAAAGGAATGCCACTGCTATTACCCCAAATGCCAGCCTCCTGGGCTACAGAAAAGCCAGGAAAGGTAGGACAAGACCGTCAGGCCCCAGCCCTGTCAGGTTCTCAGGCAGGGCTGTCATTCCCTCTCCTTATCAGTCCCTCCACCTTGACAGAGAAAGGAATGGAAGAGAAGATCAAAGGACTCTGAGCATGTTCTTTATAGGTCCTCACAAGAGTATGTTAGGGATGAAGTTGAAATGGGGAGAAAGAATAAAGGATTTTTAATTTTGATTATCTGTGGATTTCTTTTATCCGTGTTATCTCTTTCCACCAGTAGCTGGGATCATTGACACCTCATTGCCTCCCTTAACTGTGGTTCTTCAACGTGCTGAATGCACATCAAAGGTGCTTTTGTAAGGAGCTGTGTGCCGTCATTTTTAATTAATTTTAGTTTTATTTTTACATTTGATCTAATAGAGTCAAATGAATCTTCATTGCTCAGATATCCCTAACTGGCAAAATAGGTCAGCCTTTCCAGAAGGAGTTCTCTGAACCTCTTTGCATGTATAAATAACTTTTTTGAGCAGATTCCAGGCTCTACAGAAGACCTGGCTGCACTCTAACATGGATCTGTGGGACACTTTGAGCAAGGTGTCCTGGAGCTCATAGCAGCAGCATCCCAGGAGGCCCTTCAACAGGTCCTACTGAGTGGGGACACTGTGCTGGCGCTGACTTGGGAAGGAAGCAAAGGGACGCCTGTGTGGGTGTCTTATGACCCCATGGGAAAATAAACTTGAACACTTGAGACAAAAATTAGCAGATACCTTGTTCTTTCCTCTGGAACCTACCTTAACTGTGTGGAAACCTGCCCCATCCCTATGTAATGACTTAGAGAGCTTTCCTGTCACCTCTGAGCCATGCTCCATAATCCCTGCAGGACCCTCTCACTTTCACTCCTGGGATTTCTGCCACTTCCTGCCACCTGGAAGTTGCCTGATGCCCCTTAGTCCCCTCTGCAGCTTTTGCTTTCAGGGCTGCATACAAAACCATCTGTCCTACCCTAACCTCTACCATCTCCTTCCTTGTTCCAGTTTCTTTTTTATCTGATTATTTCCAGGGCAGAACGACCCTGGCTTGTCAAAGAAACTTACTAGGGAAATTCAAACACTCCTTCCTGCCCAGGAGCGCCTCCACCTGTCCCACCCCACCCCTGCCGCTGCCCCACCATGTTTGACTCCCCTCCTGTCTTCCAGCCTCAGCTGCTTCCCTGTCACCTTGCCTGCTTGGCACTTGAGAACATAATAACGAACTCTTAATATTATAGTAAGTTGTGACATTCGTTAGATTTTCTTAACATGTGAAAGGTTAAGGAAAATAAAAGAAACCTTTATACTTGCTGCCCTGGTAACTCCTGTCGTACAGGGGTAGAGAGGGTGTTGTTCAGGGTCAGGAAGAGCAGAGTTTAGAAAGATGCAGGGGAACATAGGATCAGATCAGCTTCCTAATTGTCTATCCCCACAGCTGACCACCATGGGAGAGTTTGTTATTTTAAGAAAAAGAAAAGGAGAAAGTTTAGACCTGTGTTTTATTTACATCAAAAAGATGTCTCCATCCTCTGTTCTGTGCCCAGCTTTGCCCCTGGACTACATAGCTGGGGGCTATTTCACCATGACTGCCCACAGAGCTCACTCATTCCCATGAACTGCTGTGTACTCATCCATTGTTGGACTGTACCAGAGATTGATCTCTGTGCATGTAGGCATTTCTAGGTTTTCATTGCTAGTATGGATAACTCTTTAATGAACTCTTAAGTCTATCTTGGCATATTTTGGGGGGTGGTTATAACTGGAGAATAACTTTCTAATAGTCAAATGGATGGACCAAAATGTTTTAAATTTTTAAATCTCTCCAAATTGTCCTGCAAAAAGCTTCCCCAATGGACACCCACATCAATAAACTCTGAGAGAGCCCTTTCCTATGGGCAAACAATGGAAATTCTGAAGCTTTTGTATTATTGTCAACCTAATAGGGAAAAAATGGCATTTTGTTGTTTTTTTGATCTGTATTTCTTTAATTATCAGTGCAACCAAACATCTTTTCATATGTTTATTAGCTGTTTCTATTTGTTCTTCACTGAATAGAATGTTTTTATCCTTTATCTATTTTTCTTTCTACTGGATTGGAAATAAATTTTAAATTGTTTTGTGAAATCAAAAGCAGGATCCAAATCTCAAGTATTTCATCACCAATTTTATTTCAGTTTGTTTTGAGATGCCAAATCAAAGGGGAGATTAGGGTCTAAACATCTTTATACTCTGCTGCTTGAACAGGGGACCCTCTATCCCCTCTCAGCACAGCCTTTCATTCCCACACCAAGTAGAACAAGACAATGAATTATTTAGGATCCCATGGGGTCAGAGGGAAAGCTATACCTATCAAACCATTCTCTAAACGGCAGCTGTTAAATACCAGGCGCTACGACAGGAATCGGCTGTGGGACATTGTGCCGTCCATCTAGATGAGGGCTTCGCCAGCTGCTTACTGAGAACCTCTGGAGGTCACATCCTTGACATCGTCTGATGGACCATGAAGGTCACCAGCATGCCAAGGAGTCTGACAGACTGTGATTATTTTCCACTCCAGGGCAGTATGGTTTTCTTCCCCTGGCATGAAGGGGACTCATCTTCTGGGCAAGCTCTTCATACAGCATACATCTCCTCAACGGGAAATGAGCTTCTCCAGGGACATTGACACAGTCAGGCCCTGAGTGTGAGTTTGAGTGAGTGCAGGTGATGAATTAGGCCCTGGTAGATGGGTTGTTATCAGTTTGTCTACTCATTCATCTTTTCATACTGCTGAGATGCAGTTTGGCAAAGGAGTTAAATGTTTAGGTATTAGAGATAGAGTAAGTCTTGGGTCTTAAATTTACTTGAGTGACACTGGGCAAGTAGTGTTCCTTCTTGTGGCCTTTGAGTTTTCCTTACGGTAAAACGGGGTCAGCAGAGCCCACCACAGAGCTGTGAAGTTGGTTGAGCTAATACATGTATTAAGCAAGTATTGCCACAATCATGCTGTATTAATGAGCCACTTGAAAATTCAGAGACTTAAAACGATAATTTATTCCTGTTCATGAGTCTGGGAGTCAGCTGAGGTTCGCTAATGAACAGTGGGCTTGGCTGGGTTTGGCTCCAGTCTGTGTGGGGGGGTCCAGGTCAGCTTCATGAGTCTCTCCTCCTCTCTCCTACAGGGAGTGTATGCTCCTGTAGCAGTGGCAGAGGAACAGAGAACAAGCTCCTCGGTGGAAAGTTATGAATGTTTCCACACATTGTATCTGTTAGCATCCTGTTGGCCCAAAAAGTTACCTCAACAGACCAAAGGATAGTGGGGTAAGGATATGCACTCTGCCTTTAGTGGGAAGTACTGAGATTCCAGGGCAAAGAGTCCAAGGAGAACTGTAAAGAATTAGGAATAATCATGCAGTCTGACACTAAGATGGAAAGTGCCCTAGTTTTCTGGCAAGTATACCAGAGAGAACGACTTGAAAGAACTGTTCACCCCACGGATGACTGCTACATCTTGAGCTTTTTTCAATCCATGGATTCTCTTTCTTTCTTTCTTTCTTTCTTTCTTTCTTTCTTTCTTTCTTTCTTTCTTTCTTTCTTTCTTTCTTTTTTTTTTTTTTTGGTACTAGAGATTGAACTCAGGGGCACTCGACCACTGAGCCACATCCCCAGCCCTATTTTGTGGTTTATGTAGAGACAGGGTCTCACTGAGTTGCTTAGCGCCTCGCCGTTGCTGAGGCTGGCTTTGAACTCGCGATTCTCCTGTCTCAGCCTCCCTAAGCACTGGGATTACAGGCTTGAGCCACCACGCCCGGCTGATTCTCTATTTCTCAATTCTTAATTCTTCAGCTTCCCAAACATTGATCCCTTTAAGACAATGAAAGGAAACCAATACTCGGAGCTTTCAAAAAATTTTTTTTTCTTTGCTACCTTTTGTCCATGGTTTCATGTCACTGGTGAATTTTGGATCATTTTCAGCTCTCATTTCTGCAAATCCATCCTCTCCTCCATTACTCCCTCTGAAATTGCCATGAGCTGTATATTGATCCCATTTATCCTCCTTTTTTGTAACAGACCTGTCCTGTTTTCCATTTATTCCCATGTGCTGCATTATGGGAAATTTCCACAAGCCTATTTTTGAGTTCCCTAAATCTCCCTTTAGCTGTACTTAATCTGCTATTTCATTCAGCTTCTGAATTTTAATCTTAATGATTGTGGGTGTTTTTTCATTTCTCACATTTTACTTGGTTATTTTTCAAATCTGGTTTTATGTTTTCATAGTTGAAAGAACATAGTCTTGTTATTTTAATATAATTTTATCCCTTTATTTATCTTTTTAGTCATTTAAATACATCCATAATCTCTCAGATTATTTTACTATTTCAAGAGTGTTAGCTTCCTTGCGCCTGCTGGTGAAGAGTTCTTGGGTGATTTATAGTTTTCTGTAAGCTCATTTTTAGGTGATGGGACTCTTTTTTATTTTGCTTTGTTTTTCCAGTGTCATTTTTCTACCTTCCAAGTTATAGAAATGTCCTTATAGAATCTATAGGACTATTTTCTACCAGATTTGACCAAATACCACAGAACGTCCACTGGTCTTGGGCTGACTTTCATGTTAACTTCTTGGTTTAGGATTCCAGTTAACTCATAGGTATTTTTCATTTGGACTTTAGACTTTCGTGTCTCACCAGCTAGAGTTTTTCCGTGTTACAGGTTAATCTTTTTTTCTATTCAAACACCTGAGCAGAAGCAAGTTTCTGGTCCTCCTATATGTCTGGATAGACAGAATTTCACACATAGAGGGAGGAAAACCCTTCCAAGATCCAGGCCTTGTACTGGGGTCTTGGCTCTCTGTTCTAACTCTCTGACTCACATGACCATGTGGTCATTGATACGTCAGTCCCTGCCTGTTAAGGTCTATGTGTTGCCTGTGCATGTGGGCACCATGGCATCAGTTTTTGCACTTAGCACTCTAAGTTAAATATCCCTTCTTAGTGTTTTTTTTTTCCTTTCCATTTCATTTAGTCTCAAATTTCTGTATGGTTTGGTGGGAAGGAAAAGTCTTAATCCAGCCTTCCATATTGCCAGAACCAGAGTCCAACACTTACAGCTTCTCAAAAACCACTAATGGATCCTTGTATTTTAAGCTTCTTTCCCAGACATAGCCCACAGAAATACATGTTCACTGAATAATTGACTAGCTAGACACCTGTTGGATTTAAAAAGCAATTGAGAATTTAAGCTCTGCCTAGCAAGTTACTATCTAGAGTTGCCTTCTATTGACTCCTGTAATAATTAGAATTTCAATTATTCATTTTCAATTAGAAGCATGGCATAATGATCACAAATGTCATTAAGAAATTTAATTGTGTCTAATGTTGGATTGATAGAAGGCAATATTTTCTAGGACAACAGTCATCCTCAATTAGAAGAGCAAAAGTTACAGAACTTTTGAAAAATGCCAAAAGAAATGTAGAGCCAAAGGGTTAGCCTTCAGTAGAGCGAGAATGTGTGATTCTATTCCCTAGCTAGGACAACTGTGTGCACTCTCATTACTCCCAGGTGCAACATAGAAAGTCACTACCTATAGCCTTGGTAGGTCACCTCAATTCAAACTGAAACAACAGCTGTGTAGCAAAAGAAGAGAGTTAAGTTGACAGAACCAAATTCCATTTGTGCCTTCCTGGTGCCTGGTGCCTTGCTTAAACCCATGCTTGGATCGCCACAGTCTCACAACCAACTTTCTAGGCATTTTCTTAGACAAAAATTAGTAGAGGCACAAATATTGTATTGGAAATCGTTGGTGTATAGCGATGGTTTCAGTAATGGATGAATAATGGCATGACTCGGGCACATAGGAATGGGTTACTCAGCTCCAATTCTGTGTCAGTTATGAGAGCGGTCACCTGACATGCATTTCTTGATTTTGTCTTCTAGTCCACTTCCTGTTGGAAATATGGGGAAAACTAGCTGAAAGGAGCTAGAAAAATTACTCAAGACCACAGAACTAGAGAGTGACAGATATGGAATCCAAATGTAGATCTGTTTTTTGTTTGTTTGTTTGTTTGTTTTAACACTGTGTATTGAGAAAGCAGGAAAGTTGGGGTAGATTTCTGAAATAAAGCAGATGGATGTTTTGATATGTTCATATAGCTCAGAAATTTTTGTTTATTTGTTTTCAAGGGGGATTGAGGGGGCATAATTCCTATTTTTCAGGAGAATTTCACATGGCTGCTTTTGCTGGATAGATGGATTTGAAATAGCACCCAGCACTATGCCTAGTATAGAGTAGGGGCTTAATGAATACTTAATGACTCCATCATTCATTAATGATTCAGTTGCTAGCTGAGGGGTCACACTCATTTCTTTTAAAAGACAGATTAGAATCATGATAAAATATGCATGGGCTAGGTTTGGTATTAGAGGGAACTTATGTTCAAATCTTGGCTGTTGTGTTTACTAGCTCTACGCCTGTGACCAGGTAAATGAAATCTTTCTGTGCCTCTGCTTTCTCACCTATAAAATGGTACACTTAGAATAGTCTCTACAGATAGTAAGTACTAGATAAAAGTTATCGTTTTGTAGTATGCACTCAAGCAAATGGAGCTTATAATTACCAATTGTCATGCATACCACTAAGGTTGTATTAATGATACTGAAGAAAGGTTGCTGAAGATCGGGTACAAACACCTAGATCCCACAAGTAGCATCATCAGATTGAAACTCAGACCTTCTTCCTCCTTCCCTGTATTTCTTTCCTACCTTTCTGGAAACCTGGCAACCATCTCCTGCTGTCCCAGAGAGGAGGCCAGGGGAGGAAATACATCAGAAGGAATGGGGTGAGGCAGGGGAGACTTGTCTTCCCACAAAAGGAACTAAAACAGCCCATTATTCAAAGTCTCTGCTGAAAGGGAAAAATCCTCTGCAGAAAAAGTTGACCATATTCAATGGAAGACGCTGTAGTTTCCATGGCAATTAATGGTGTTAAGTGCACTTCATAACTGGGAGGTCTCGAATGAAGATGCAGGAGGAGAAGAGAGAAAGGCATGTGTGGTTTTTTAAAAATAGTATTTGAAGATTTTTTTCCCCTTGAAAATCTTTTTACTGCCTCTGTTGGGCAGGAATTTGATTTTTGAATTCTTGAGAGGATGTGCAAAATGACTTTAGTAACAGAATTAGGGGTACAATTGAAACACCCAAAGTAGGCTTTCCCCGAGGCAAGGAGGACACTTCTGAAAGAAGCTTCCAACCTTCACTCCCGGGCTGTCCTCCAGCCCTGGTGGGAATTCTCTAACACCATGGTCCCAGGCCACCAAGAGAAGGCTTCCCTTGCTGTAATGCCCCCAACCATGTGAACTCAATGGGGAGAGGTTTGTAGGACCCCTGCTCTAACCTCCAAGTCATGGAAGCCACTGAGTAAAAATTAGTTAACCAGTATGTATTTATTAAATGACTACTGTGTGCCAGGTACTTTGTTGGGACTTCACACAGGTATCTCATATAATTCTGAAGAGATTGAGAGTCTCTCCCTTTTGGAGGGGCCTGAGCCCCAGAGGAGCTTAATGAAGTTCTATGAGAGACTCTGACACTTTCAGGAAGGCCACCACCAAGCTCCAGAAGAGCTCTTCAGTCTTCAACAAGAGGTTTAACTCTGTGCCTTTGTAAGAGGTCAGAGGACAAGCTGTCGAGGTAAGCAGGGCTTCCCATGTCCTACAAGGTCCCAAGCCGAGATATGGGCCATTCTGCTGCCATCGCCCCTCACCTCAGTTTCCTTACCTATGACGCAGAGATGGAAGAACACATAAGCTTAGGCAATGCTCTGGGAGTCCAGAAAATTCCCTCATCTTCATTCAGTCCTTTAGTTCTAAAACATATTTCTGAAGAATGTGAGCCTGGTGGGGAAAAGGGCCATTTAGTAAAATAGAAATGGCACCGAAACATCGCCTGGGACAGATGTGGGCTAAATCCTGGCTCTGACACTTCCTGGCTGGGAGACACTGAAAACATTCCCATATTTCCACTGCCGTAGAATAAATTATTAATGGCTACATTGCAATGCTGTTATAAGGATTAGTGATAATGAACATAAACACCCAATGCAGGATCTGGACCCGCTGGGCCCTCAGGAAGCTGTGGCTATAATGACAATGATTTCTGCTGTCAGAAAGGAAAGACTGGGCCTCCAGGCCACTCTCCAGTGGAGGCCTGGAGTCAGCCGACGCTTTTAGTAGGCTGAATTATATCTGCCCCATGCTGAAACGTCTCAGAGTAGATGGAGATATTCTGGAGTCCCCATTACAGAAGAAGCCTTATCTTTTTGTTTTGTAGCTTTTGAATATTTCATTATGAAATACAGTGTTCACACAGAAAAGTGTGCCACATCTATTGCACTGTCCAACAAGTAATCACAAAGTGAACACCTTGTCGCCACTGCCCAGGGTCAAAACGGAGCATTTGTAGTGCCCTCCCCCCTCCGCTGAGTTTTCTTGAGCCCCTCCCAAGAAACAAGCCTCTCATTGTCCCTAGGTCCATCCTGTGGGTGACCACCACCCATATTTTGCTTTTCTTCATTGTTTCAACAACTACCTTGTGACCCAAACAATATAACTGAGTTTTCATGTTTCTGTACTTCCTGTGAATGAAATCACACCTTGTATATTCCTTTCTAGCTATCTTTGTTCAGTTCCATGCTCTTAAGATTCATTCAACATGTGCATCATTCAGATTTGTTCTTTTGTGATATTCCATTGTACAAGTCCAGACGTTACCCATTCCACCATTGCGGGAGCATGTTTTCAGTGTTATAAATGATGGTGCTAAGGAAATTTCTGTACAAGCCTTCTTGGTATGCCTGTCTATTGGGTTCATACCTAGGAATGAAATTGCTGGTTCCTAGGCCTGGTGTCTTCAACTTTTTAAAAAAATATTTTTTTTTAGTCTTACATGGACACAATATCTTTATTTTATTTATTTTTATGTGGTGCTGAGGATCGAACCCAGTGCCTCACGCATGCGAGGCAAGCGCTCTACCACTGAGCCACAGTCCCAGCCCCTGATGTCTTCAACTTTACTGAACAACATCCAATTATTTTCCAAAGTTCACAACCTTATCTTTTTTCCCTACTTACTGTAGGGAAACAGATTGGCCAGTCTCAGAGAGGCCTCACTTTCTTCACCTTTAAAATCTAGAAGTCATAAAAGTCATCTCACAAGGTTGTCATAAAAATAGAGTGAAATAACTTTTTGTGCTTAGTACATGCCCAGCACAGAGGAGGGTCTTAATAATAGCTAACATTTATTGAGCACTCCACAAATGTTGTCCCTTTGCCCTTTTTATGTTTATCTGTGGATTTGCACCTAAAATTATGTAAAGACTTAACCTCTTGCTCTGCTTTCTTTCATCTCAGATTTAAAGCCTCCCACCCTACTACCTGGATACTTTTATTATTCTTCCTTCCTTTCATCTTTTTAAAGTATTATGTTCTATGTGCTTATCATGTGGCATTGGATTTAACGTTTTTTTCAACAACACCATGATACCAGTTCCATTATCATGCCTGATTTTCGGGTGAAGAAACAGAGTCACAGAGAAGTGAAGTGATTGGCCCTAGATCTCCGGAGTAGTAAGTGGTAGTCAGGGTCCCTATATCACCTTCTTCTCCAAGGAGGGCAGCCAGCCAGCACTCTGCATGCCTGCCTCTCAGCCTCCTAGTTTCAGTTTGGTTTTTGCAGTCTTGGCTTTCACATTACAAGGTTCCCTCCTTCAGTGTGTGCAGATAGATGAGGAGACTGAGAAACGTGATTGAGTCTTTCAAATAAGCAACAATTGTGGGGCACTCCTGCTACTCTGCAGTGACTTAGGAGTACAGGTGTACTGTGTTCAGCCAGCCCAGAATATTCAGTCCAATAGGAAAGCAGTCATGGCTATAAGCAGTTGGCATAGAAGGAAATGGTTTTTTGAACTCAGAGCTGACAATAAAGGGCCATGAAGTTTAAAGTCCTTCTGCCTGGAGAAATCCAGGAAGGCTTGCTGGAGGAGGTGCCTTTCAAGGGCACATTTGCCCTAGATACCTTTTGCTTGGACAGGGTAGGCCCCTTTATAGAAGACTTTTTCCCTAGGCAGCCACCTCTGAGGGCTCTGTCTTCCTTCAGCCTGGGGCCTCTGGTTGTTTAAGAAGGGTCCTGGGCAAAGATTGCCCGCCTTGCTGTGAGTCTCCTTCCCTGGCTTCCCTTCCTCCTCCTCTCCTCTGGTCTGCAAGGGACACAGGCTTGTGAAAGAGATGACTGTTTGTTTTATAACAGGAGCTTAACATGATTCATTTCAGATTCCCCAAGGACTTTTGTAAAGTTTGGACTGAGTCATAATATATTTTTTATTAAACTCCAAGACCCAACAAGCAGGAAGCTCTGTTCGACAACATAATATAACTGATGTACTGCAAAGTGGCTTTTTATGGGTGAGTCCTCAAGCTGCTCCAGAAATCCTCTGGCCTCTCCTATCACCGCCTGATTCTGGAGGGAGATTAAAAGGGCTTTGGAGACTTATCATTCTACCCCCCTTCCATCACCACATACACACACGTACACATATATAACACACATGCATATACAAACAAGAACCTGTCCCTCTTAATGCCACAGCTAAAATCTCAGGACAGAGCGACCCCTGTTCCAGACCCTTCCAAGGGCCTAACATGTTCTGCCGAACACAGAAAGGCCCAAAGTCCTTTCGAGCAGGGGAGCCTGCTCCCCACTCATCCCAAGTGTGTAGGGTTATGGTGTAGGGCAGTGATTCTCAAAGGGTGGTCCTGAGTGAGTAGCAGCAGCAGCAGCAGCAGCAGCAGCAGCAACAGCAGCAGTGTCTCCTGGAACTTCTATGAAACACAAATTCTGAGGCCCTATCCCACACCTACTAAGTCACAAGCTCTGGGGTTGAGCCTAGCAACTTGTGTTTGAAGAGGATTTGCAGGAGATATGGGTGCTTGCTAAAGTTTGAGAACCCCTGGCCCAGGGGCCTCACTACTCAAAGTATGGTCTCTGGACCAGCAGCCTCAGTGTTACCTGGCAGCTTGTTGGAAATGCAGGCTCTCAGGCCTATCCCAGACCACTCGATTCAGAATCCATATTTTAGCAAGTTGAATCCCATCCATGTTAAAGTTTGAGAAACACTACTGTAACCACCATTGGACTCAGGAATCTCTTCTGGGCTCACGACTTTTCTGGGCCTTGCTTCTTGACGGTACACTGGATTGGTTCATGGGAAGTCTGCACTTGCTCTGGGTTGAGCCCAGGGTTGGGAGAATGCCTGCCTCCCACAGCCCCAGCCGCACAGAGAGCCACAGAACCTTCCTTCCTGCCTCTCCCTGGTGATTGTGTGACCTCCTGCCCCTCAGACCCTCACCCTCCCTAGAGACAGGGGCTATGTTCTTACAGCCCTTCCCCCTTGTGTTTCTGCTCTTTCTCATGATTAAATATCCCCTGGAGCACGTTTCTGGAGTTCTCTGATTGTACTGTGAAAAGGCTCACTTGGTTTCCCCTTTGAAGTGTTTCATTTCTTTGTTTAAATTCAGCTTTCCCTCTGCTTAGGGCACATCCCGTGACCTTAGAGTACAAATCATAAAGAGTTTCTCCAGGACCATTCAAAATAGACCCCAGAATCCACTGTATAGGGATGTAGTTGAGTATAGCTGTTAGATATACACTCCTAAGCCTTCCCATGCATGATGGTTTTTTTAAAAAAGGAGAAAATAGGATACTTAGAGTCCGATGAATTGCTGAAAAGAACTAAAAATGACCTCAGCAGCACAGATACCTCCTCCCCACCTTCCTGCCTCCTACCATGTCACAGATCTGTGACAAGGGACACACAGTTAGCTCAGTGCTTTATACCTAAGGTAGTGAGGCCAGAATTAAATATGAAGCTCTAGACAGAGTGGGGGTGAGGGGGACAGAAATTCACTGTTCCTTCCTGGAGCCACTGAAGGGGAGTTAGAGGAACAAAACCCTCCCAGCCTCTGGGCCCCAGACAATGTTATTTCTCTTCCGGGAGCTTATGGTTTAAACATGTATCTGATCAGGGCCTGCCTGCCTGTCTGCACAGAGGGCCTCTCGCACACTGTTGGTCAGAAAAGTAGTTTGGAAATAAGATTCAAGAACTTTGAAAACGTCTGTATCCTTTGACCCAGTAATTCTACTTCTGGGAATCTGTCCTAAGAAAATAACCTGAAATTCAGATAAAAATGTGTCCACACACGGGTGTTCGTGGCAGCCTTATTTATGACTGAAAAATGGGAAAACCACTAAATGCCCCACTGCAGGGAATTGGTTAGGAAAATTATGGTTCATTCAGAGAATGGAATATTCTGTAGCCGTTAAAAATGATGTTTACAGAACTTTTAATGACACGAGGAAATGTTAATGGCATACCATCAAGCACAAAAGGCAGGATGTAAAAATCACACACGTGCAAGATGATCTCAGCCATGTGCAGCAATTATGCGAAAATGGCAGGAAGGAAAAGCACCCACAGAAACTGTGCAGAGTGGTGGCCTCGGGATAGGACGACCATGGATGATTTTTCTCTTTTCTTCCCACTTTTCTGGGGTTTTGTCTACATTTGGGAACTTGCTGATCAGCACTAGGTGTTTATTTGAAGCCATGAAACCAACAGCAGCGGTAGCCTGAGACTGAGCAAGGAACGGAACAGCCGTCTTTCCCTCCTGAACATACATGGCTTCTGAAATCAGAGGGAAAAATTAAATAAACATTATTTACCAAATAAAAATCTAATCTAAATGAATAAATAAGACATCCCTGTGGAGGAAGGCCCCTGCTCCTACAAGAAGTGATTGCCTGTTGCCTGCTTATCATTTTTCGGGAATCTCAGAAAACCAACCACTGTGAAATTGACTTCTAACTGATCTTAATTCAGATGGGCCCCAAATGCAAGGATCAGAAATGAAATTCGGGCCGGCTGCCCTGGGCAGTCAGTGGCCCTGCACTGTCCCAGATGGCAGAGAGGCTAGCAGGGGTATCTCACAGTTCCAGGTCCCACTCTCTGCCTTTCAAAGGTAACTCTGGGGTCCTGACACCCATCACCAGAGTTTTTTACCAGCTGAGAGCTGATTGCCGGTTGATCTTAGGGTACCTGGGCCAGCATGTGGTTGAGCATTGCCTCCCCAGCCCCAGACTCACGTGCAGGCTCATCTGGGTGCCTCCTTCCCTCTGCAAGTGATGTAACATTTCGTGATGTAACAAGTAGGCACCACACTAGGCCTCTAGCATGTGTGCTTTAATTCCCATAAGGACCTTAGGAAGTATCATCAAGGCTCACTTAGAGCGTAGCAGACTCCATTAAGCATTCTTCCTTCACCTGCTTGTATAGCTCATGGGATTCAGAGGTGAACCTGTCTTCACTGGGATCCCCTCCATCTTTGGAGTGACCAGTTCTCTTAATGTTCCCTTCAAGCAGGCTGCAGGGTGCCCAGGACAGTCCCAGTCTCTCAAGGTCTCCCTGCCACCTTTAGTGTCTTGCCACCTTAGTGTCTGCTCTCTTTCCCTCTCATCCTCCTTTTAGGTATCCCTCTTCTAGAGTCTACTGTCCGACACATTCATGGCTTTCTCAATAGAAAAATCAAGCTCTTCTTTGCCTAAACCCTGGAAACCTCCCCTTTCATGTCTCGTTATTGCTGCCTTTTATTTTCAAGGAAAGAGTTTTCTCTTAAAGATACACCCTGATTTCTAACCAGTCAGCATCACTATGGCCAGAATTTTAATATCACTTTGCTTGTATACGCTGCTTTCAGCATTGTATGATGCAAAATAAAGGGAACAGTGGAAAACATCTGATATTCAAAGGAAAAGGACTAATAAATAAGAAAAGAAAGAAAGCACCTGATGTGATATAAAATCATAATAATACAATAAGCTATTGTATGTTCTCGAACACGTCTGAAAATCTCTGTGAGACAGGCGATTTTTTGGGAAAATGTAAGTGGCTCAAAGAAAAATCAGAAAAATTTAAAAGAAAAATGATGCTATATGTAAAGAGCATATTTTAAAAGGTTTTGATGGAATTATTTATTTTAAAAAGGTCTCAAGACGGTTTAATGGCTTCTAAGTCTCAAGGAACAGAATTTCTATTTTTGGTTGCATAGTAAACAAACTTTGGGATCAGATGGCCTGAGTTTAAATCCTAGTTTACCCTTAACTAGTTGTATGATCTTGGATGTGATACTTAATCTCCCTGAATCTCCGTTTCAATAGGCATTCAGCCAAGGAACTAGTCATGGTAAGATAGAGTGGTCCAGGTGGGCATTCTGGAGGTGCTAGCCTGTGATGGATTCTATTTATCAGCCATGGTTACAGGTAGCCTTTCATGTTTTTGCTCAGACTTCATACATTTAAGGGATGGACTTGCAAATTGCCTGGCCAGAGTTAGAATAGGGTCCATTTCATGGAAGTGTTCAATTTTCACTGTTATTATATCTGGGCTATCTGCAGCAATATTATGTACTACATGCAGTAGTGCATTCAATCCTTACAACAACATCGTGAAGTAGGCGATATCATCACCCCACAAAACCAAGGAAAGGCAGGCTAGAGAATTCTGTTCCATGGTCACACCACTATTAAATAGCAAAGCCAGGATTGAAACTCAGGTGGTCTTCCCCAGAGCACTTGGTGACCACAGACTTCTGTTTCCACCAGTGCCTTGCTTTTATATAGCACAATATCATAGACTTCTGCTCATGGGCTCACTGCAACAGTGTTTGGTGTTCTTATTTTTATAAAGGAGAAAACTGAAGTGTTCTGAAGTGATTTACCCAAAGTCCTACAACACCTTAGCTCTGGGCTTGGCCATTCCTGTCTTTATACCTGAGCACTCTGAGCCCCAGCCTCCTCGTTCTTGGGATAGGGATAAGGATGCCCAGTCTGCTAGGCTAAAGTAAGGATGGAACATGTGAAGCCTTTAGCAGAGTACCCAGGAATAGCCAGTGTTAAGTGGATGTCAGCCATTATGCTGTCATGGTGATCATTATTGTTAAATGTCAGTTGGTTCCCTTTGCTCTGTGAAGCATGGTCCCTAGCAATACACCCTCCTACCAGAGTTAATGAGTGCCAGGTGTCCTGGACAGTACAGGGCACTGGAGGCAACACATCTAGGTCTTTGCCACCTCCTAAGTTGGTCCCACACTCTATGAGTAGCCTCTCTGAATCTCAGTTTTCTTTTCTAGAAAATGAGGATGATAACATCTGTCTCAAAGGATACTTGGGAGGATTAAATGAACACATGTATTTGCAAGTGCCTGACTCAGAATATGCAGCAGCAAATATGATTTCTTTGGAAGTATTTTTTATGGAGCAGAGCCCTGTGTTTGATAACAAGCAGACATTGCAGGCCCTTGGCTGTGTTTCTTCAGTAGGACTTTGCAAGGCTAGTCTGCTGTGAAAATGTTACCCGAGCACCTCCTATGAACCCAGGGCTAGGTGGGGATGCAAAGGAAACATAAAATGAGACCCTGTGACATTTCACCTGTGGTTTGTTGGGATCAGATGCTGGTATGAGCAGAGCTGCCCCTGCAGAGAGAGAGCTCACCTGATAACCCAGTTCTTGAGTCCTGTATTAGTCAGCAATATACAGAGCAGCGAAACCAATGGAGAGGTGTGAGGAGACTCGTTATGAAGCACTGACTCACACCATTAGGGAGATGAGAAGTCCCACCATCTGTAGTCTGCCAGGAGGCCCAGGAAAGCCAGTGGTGTCGTTCCAGTCCACCCAAGGACCTGAAAATAGGAACCACTGGTGTCTGGGGACTGGAAAGGATAGATCTCCCAGATCTAGCAGAGAACAAATTCACCCTTCCTCTGCTTTTTGTTCTATTCAGGTCCTCATGGGATTGGATGGTGCCCACTCACATTGATAAGGACATCGATGATGACAATGTTTACTTAGTCTGCAGACTCAGTGCTAATCTCTTCCAAAAACACACTCATGGACACGCTCAGAAGTGTTTTACCAGCTATGTGGGTACTTTTAGCCTAGTCGAGTTGACACATAAGATTAACTATCTTCTGAGTCCCTAGGTCAGGGGCAGCTTTCAAGGAAATGTTTCTTTTCAGGTAGGTAGAGCAATGATATCCAGACAGCCCTCCCAAACTGTTAGCTGCATATTAGTCTGCAGGGACTAATATCATAACATAATTAGTATAGCAGCGCTCCCAGCTTAATTAAAAATGCTGCATATGAGGGGCAGTTAATGAGAAATGCAAGGTTTGATGATTCAGAACTGCTGAGATTTAGCAGTTTAGTGGGTGTAGCGAGGAAGGGTTGGATTTATTTCCTTTTGCTGTTCTCTTTGTGCATCTGGACAGGAAGGGGTCTGAAAGGAACTGCTCACAGTATGTACAGTTAGCGAACTTTGATTATCTGGAGGTCCCTCAGCTTTCTGGAACACCGCTGGGGGCCAGCCAAGCAGGAAACAAAAAAAAGTCTTGGAGCCAACAAAATACGTTTTGATTTGTACACCAGTCTTTTTGCTTTTCTGATAACAAATCCGCTCAACCCACACTCGCAAGCTATTTGTTGATGTTTACTTTATGCAAAATTCTAATAAGCCAGGTGATCTGATTCCCCAAGCATTAGCAAAACAGCAGCCACGCATCTGGCCTTGGGGGCAGGGCCTGCAGAGGTGCCTGGCTGTGCACCCCCGTCTGGTCAGGTCTCCTAGGCACAGGGTTATGTTTTGAGCACAGGAGAGAGAACAATGTAAGACTCTCTGCTCTTAAGGGGCTTATAGTTTAGGGGCAGACAGATGTTGTCTCAGTCAAGGATCTTGGGTTCAGACAACAGAATCTATTCTGGCTAGTTGAAACAGAAAAGGATTTGGTACAGGATATTAGGTGGCTTGCAAACTTTCCAGGAATGCCGGGGACTCAAGCTTCAATGCTACAGAACTAGAGAAGCAGCCAGCATGGTATGACTATTCTGATGGAATCCCGTTTGTCCTCACTCCTTGGGACTCAAAAGTCTAGGAACTAGACAATGGTACCTACACTACTCTGTCCAGATCAACAAACTCCTCCATCAGTGTGCTGGCAGGCAGGTCTCATTTACCTGGACATAGTCCTTGCCTGCTGCAAGAACACGCAGCATCATCAACCCCGCAGGATCGCCAGGAGGGATGCTGTGTCCTTGATAGCTGTCCACCTCATGGCCCAGGAGGGCGTGGAAATGAACGTTGAGAGAGCGAGTATTTGGTGTCTGTTAGAGATACAGACAGATGATCGGTGGTCAGCAGGCCACTTCCTGTTATAGAGTCACATTCTGAGGGCTGACTCAATGTCGGACAGGACAAAGAGGACACACAGTGACACCTGTGTATATGTGTGGGGGGATGGAGAGATTCTGGGGATTAAACCCAAGAATGCTTTACTTCCGAGCTACATCTTCAGCCCTTTCTATTTTATTTTGAGATAGGATCTCACTAAGTTTCAGGCTGATTATAAACTCATGACCCTCCTGCTTTAGCATCCTAGGGACTTGAGACTGCTGGTATATGCCACTGTACCCAGCTGCTGTATGTCTCTACTTCTTATCCAGAGAGTCAAACAAATCTGTGCAAGCTAAATTAAAGAATGAGGCGAGGGCTAGATGTGGTGGCATATACCTGCAATCCCAACGACTTGGGAGGCTAAGACAAGAGGATTGCAAGGTTGAGGCCAGCTTTGGCAATTTAGCAAGACCTTGTCCCAAAATAAAAAAACAAAAGAACTGGGGATGTAGCTCAGTGGTAAAGTGCCCCTGGGTTCAATCCTTACTTGAAAAAAAGGGAGGGGGGCATAGCAAAAGGGTGCTAACAACAGAAAAAGGTCATTTTCACAAAGCTTCAGGCCAATGATCAGTTTTGAACATGACAAACTTGATATGTATTTGTGTGTTTATGTACTGATTTATATACATATATTCATGTACTTACATCTATGCAGAGGCTGTCACTATGGCCTCTTTCCCATTTCCTTCTCCCATTTTCCATTCCCTTTTCTCTGCCTTCCCAAACTTTCCTGAAGTGAGTTCCATTGGAACCTGTTAATTCCATTAAATAGATCATTACCATTGATGCTGATTATTATCATTAATGTTATTGTTAAGGTTCCAGCTTCCCCATCCTGGGCACCTACCACACATCGGGCCACACAACCAGGAAAACAGCAGGAAATCTGACTGACCCCATGACCCTAGGCCTCAGCCCCACATCTCACACTTGGTTCTCTACAGTTGGCCACCCTGCCTTTTGCAATTTAATTAGAATGCTTGTCAGGAGGACCTCTGGTAAAGTTTTTAAGTCCTCTCCTCTTAGTATTATGACAAGGCCACATGGCTTCACTGATCCCAATACCAGCTCTTTGATTCTGGAAATCTTATTGCTGCAGCAGGTGTCTCCATCTTGCCTTGCCAGTCCTCTTGGCCAGCTGCCCTCCAACAGGGAAAAATGCCCTCGATGTGCTCTACTGGCATGAATATGGGAAAGGGCTTCCTGGGTACCCTGTTTCTTTTCCTAAGGGAAGAACCAGCTTTGGGAAATAAACCCACCTCCATTCCCACGTAGCAATTATGTGCATAATTACATTCCACCAGGTGTCACTTAAGAGAGTGAAACCCATTAAGTGTTCAAATGAGAAAACAGAAAGGAGCCTCTGAGAAAGCCCAGGAAAGGCACTCTCTGCAGTGGTGGAGGGAGTGAGCGCATGGAGGTTTCCTGAGTGTCTGCCAGGACCCTGCTTTCCTCTAAGTGATAGCTGGGCCTGAGCAGGACCCTGTGTGCAGAGGTGAGCAAGCCTGATTTGAGCCAATGAAGAAGCTGAGCTTAGCCCATGCAGTGAATTTCCTAAGGCCTCTTAGCCATAGTGAAGAATAATGCCTTTACAGGACATGCATGTACATAGCAATCTGTGTTCCATTTTAAATTCATAGGGAAATAAACTTACTTTCTCTTAGGTTTTTCACACAGAAAGTATCCAATAAATACACGACAGTCTTTTTTTTTCTCTCCCCCTTGGTACTAGGGATTTAATCCGGGGCACTTTACTGGTGAGTTATATACTCAGTCCATATTAGTTTTTATTTTGAGACAGAATCTCACTAAGTTGCTGAGGGTCTCACTAAGATGCTGAGGCTGGTCACCATCTTGCCATTGTCCTGCCTCAGCCTCCTGAGTCTCTGGGATTATAGGCGTGTGCCACCAAGTCCAGCATGACAGTCTTCTTTATCACCATTCTCTCCCTATTGCTCAAACGATGAACAGAGTTCACAGGGAAAGAAGATCTGAGGAAAGAAAGTGCCAGGCACAGGCAAACTTATTTAAATTGACATTTACAATGGAAAGTGGCTACTGTAGACCTCATCTTACAAATGAAGAAACAGGCTCAGAGGCATGAAGGGACTTACCTGAGGCCACATAGGATTTGAACCCAGGTCTGCCTGACGTCAAAGGCTGCACTCTTTGCACTACGTTGGAGACCCTCCCTTGGGGTGTGTCCCATTGCAGAGTTGACTGTGTGCTTTCCGGGCAATGTCATGAGGGAGGAACATTCGGGGTGTCAGATTCCTCAGCTCAGCCATATTGAAAGAGCCTCTTCCTTCCTACTAACCAAAGGTTCCAGACCCGAGGTGAGTCAGAAGAGCCTTTTGATTACTCATGTGAACTCTGTCTTTGGGCCATCTTGACCAAGGTTTGTCCACTGAAGGGTCAAAAAGGGCTACCTAAAGGTTCAGTGAGAATACAGACTAGGGACCTCCCAGCCTGCATACCTGCTTCCTCCCTGATAAAGCCACACTCACCATGTCCTTTCCCCACTCACCACCAACCAATGTGAAGTGGCATCCGGGTCCCGCTCTTGCCCAAATACAGCACACTGTGTTCTGTCCAGAGCTGGGGTCAGCCTCTTTGCACCATCCCCTGACCTTTCCTCACCAGCACTTACCAATTTCAATTAAGTCAGTCTACCAACATGGCTCTAATCCCTGCCTTCTTCCCACCCGCTACCTCCACCGTCATCTGGACCTCTGCACTAGTCTCTACATAGGCCTTTATATCTCCCTGTCCACTCCCATTTCTCACACAGTTATGGGTGAGCCTTGCAAAACATTTATATTATCTATCCAACCAACAAGCTGTCTAATCTTCCATTCATCCAATAAGTATTTGTAGAGTGTATACATTTGCTGTGTCAGGTTTCACACTGGACTTGAGATGAATGCAAATTTAGAGAAGAAATGGTCCAATTTTTAGTGTTGAAGAGATAAATAACCAAACAACTGTGCAAGTGAAAGGCAACCCTAGGAAGGGTGTCCCACTTAGCCTGGCAATCTCTGTGGAGGCTTCTGGAGGAGCTGGCTGGGGCAGGGCCACTGTGCACATACATAAGCTTGACCCTGTGTTGCACATTTGGGGAACTACAAATACCTGGCAAGGATAGAGGGAAGGAGGCTTGCTGCAAGTGTAGAGACCAAATCAGGAAGAGCTTTAAACTCCTGTTGGCAGTGGGAAGCCACTGATGGCTTAATCCAGGGAGCAGGTGGGCAGAGAGGTCTTAACCATTCCACCCTGGCCTCACACGCGCCCTCTGGTGCACTGTTGTTCACTGCCACTCTCCAGCCAGTTCACTGATAAACCTCCTTTTCTGGGTGACTGGAGTTGTACTTCATCAACATTTTGACTCATTTAAACACTGCTCGTGCAGAAGGGTCACACTCAGAGAAATCCTTTTTATTTTCTGCTACCAAAATAACTAGCTTGAATGTTAGCATGATTTGAAAGCAAATCATGTGGGATTCCTCAGCCACTCCTGCCTCCTTGCCTCAGTCCATCCAGAGTGCCCTACCAGAGTGCCCTACCAGAGTGCCTGGTAGGAGCAGATGATAAACAGGCCAGCTGCTACCTCCTGCTCCTCTAATTATCTATGGGAGAAGTGGAAAACCCACTCCTTGTCCTTGCTGAATGCAGATGGGGTTTGGGAGTCAGGAAGTGGAGGGGCTCAGCCTGGGGGCCACCCATGCAGGGTTCCTGAGCCTGTGAATTTTGCCACATCTTGCATGCTCAGCCCCAACTGGCCCTCTTTTTTCACCTATTGCTAGTCTCTGCAGCCTCTCTTCAGGGTCCCTCACATGCACCTGCCTCAGCAGAAAGCAGAACCCAGAACCCAGAACCACTGGGTTGAAGCCCTTGGCTGTGTGTGTGACCTTGGGCAAATAACTCACTTCTTCTGAGTTTTGGGTTCCACCTTGAATTGTATACAGGGCTAATGATCCCTGCCTTACTTAAGTCTCAGAGCTGGGTGAATCAAACATGATAGCAAATGTGGAAAAGCTTTCTACATGTCACAACAGCCCTTAAGTAGGTCTCATGATCCCTATTTCACAGGTAAGGAAATAGAAAACTGAGAGATGTTAAATAACTTTCCAAGCTAGAAAGTGGGAGCCTTGGTGTATGGCCCTGCAGTTAGGGATCATGTCTGTTTATTCATCCACTGTATTTGACATTGTGGCTAGGAAAGAGCAGGTGCTAAATAAGTACTCCTCATTGACTGCCTCTAAAGATGGCAACCCTTCAATTCATCTCCAGTCTTTTAAATTTAAAAGAAAAAAATAAGACTACTAATTTAGGTATAAGTGGGGTTTTTTTGCTCTAATTTTTAGTTCTTTGATTACTAGAGAAGCTGAACATTTTTTCCACACACTTATTCAATCAACACACTTCTTGTATAACTAGCTCCTGCCCATTCCCAGTTTATTGGGGGGGAGGGGTACTAAATGCTTTTCCTGATCATTTGCACCAGATCATTATTGGATAAAAAAATAACCCTCTCCTATCTTCCATACTACAAATATTTATCTGGTTTGATGTCTACTTTTAAAAATTTTTATGTCCTTTTTACTTTGTTTTCTTTCTTTTATGTTTTGCAGAATTATAGAATAAAATTAATTTCCGTTCATGATAAGTTGTATCATTAGCCTGCCAAAACCCCAGCCAGGGTTTGGAAGTGCATTTCCCCAGGCAACACATACTTCTCTCTGCCCCAAGGAGCTGGGCAGGTTGAAGGAAGCATCAAAAGCAGACTGGAAGGTAAAAGCACCCACATAAGGCAGCCTAAGCCCACAGGCTCTTGCTCTGCAGCCAAGAGACAAATCTTCTGTACCATAAGCATAGTATTGGCTTATGTGTGTTTTACTGTACACACTTGGTTTTGATCTTAGTCAATAGACCTAGTGAGAGCTGGGGTTGTGGCTCAGTGGTAGAGCACTTGCCTAGCATGTGTGAGACACTGGGTTCGATTCTCAGCACCACATATAAATAAATAAAATAAAGGTCCATCAACAACTAAAAAAATATTGAAAAAAAAAAAGCCTAGTGACCTGTTTTCAAAGTTCTGTTTGGTAGCACCCATCTCCCTGCCCACTGCCTGCCTGTGTCACCCTTGGCCAAATGTCACAGGGTCAGAAAACAGACTGGGGTGAGTGGCTGATGAGGACAACAAGAATGCTCTGGGTTTGGCTTTACTGCGGTATTATGCTTTGCTATCCATGTGAACATGGGTGCTCACAACCACCAGTGGTAGCGGTGTAAGTGACAATAGGGTTTCCACTCTCTGTCAAGCAAACTGAGGCCTAAGAACTTGTTCATGGTCCCCGTGCCAGCCACATGCAGAGGCTAGAGCTTTGCCCTTGAGTGTCAGAGCTGCTGTTGCTTCTGCCTTGATGAATGAATGCCTGGAACAGTCTTGACCGTTCAGTGGCCGTTCAGTGGCGTTCAGTGTCCCAAGCCCAGCTCTTGAAAGAGAAGGGCCTCCCCACTGCTTTGAAGCTCTTTAGTTCTAAACTTCTGGAGAACACCTTGCATGATATGTGTGTCCTTTCAGCCACAAGGAGATGCTCCTCCAGACAGAGTGAGGAAACATCCTAAAAGGAGAAACGGTGGCTGATGACCGGCATTTCTAGAAACAGTCTTTAAGCCAGGATTTAAATGTCAGCTTTGCCATCAAACCTTACCTCATTCAACAGGATCTGTCCTTTTCCTAGAAGCTTAGAGTCTATCTGAAGAGAAAACGTCATACCTAAGCCACCGTAAAAGTATACTCCAGCATTGCTGTTCATTCACTCAACAAATATTTATAATTGAGGACCTACTCTGTGCCAAGCACCATCTAGTGTAACAGTAAACGCAACAGGCTACCATCATGAAGCTTCCATTGCAGCCAGGGAGATAGACACTAAACAAGTTGATCAACATAGAAGGTGGGATGCTGGAACCCTAGGGTGGGGGGTAGGGTGGTCAGGAGTGGACAGGAATGTGCAATGTGACACAGAAAATTGACGGGTCTATTCTGCTTGGAGTGTTGGCTCCAAGAGGCTCTCAAAGGGAAGCTTTCTGTGCTAAGTAGGCCCTGACTTCTAATGGGGTTCCAGGTAGCCAAGGGGAGGGACAGTATTTTTAGCAAAGGAAGAAGCAAAAGCATAGGCTTGGAGTGCTCAGAGGTGTGGGCTTGTTTGGGGAATTGCAAGCAACTCTGGCATAGCAAAAGGAAGGGGGAGGAAAAGCCAAGACTTGATGCTGGAGAGGTAGGTTGTGGCCAGACCTGAGGGCTCTTTGATGATGCAAGGGTAGAGAACAATGGTGACTCTGTAGAGGCTGCCATGACTACAGACCATATCTGCCATGGCTGCCTGGTTGAGCTGTTGGAGTAATGGTTAGAAACAGAAGGGCCACTTCCAAAAGTCTGCACACCCAGTCATCATAACCCAGAGAATGTTAGATAACTTCCAGTAGTGGGCATCTTACAAAACCCTTCCAGAACTCTCACACACTGTCAAGGTCATAAAAACAAGAATGAGAAATGGTCACAGCCAAGAAGTGCCTGAGGACATGTGAGACTGAATATAATGTGGTATGCACATGGGATCCTGGGACAGCAAGAGACATTAGGTGAAAACTGAAGAAATCAAAATCAACTATGGATGTTAGTTTATAGTAAATAAAATACTGATATTGGTTCATTAACTGTAATGAATGATTCATGCTATTACAAGTTACTATTAGAAGGAAACTAGACTCCAGGTATAGGGGAACTTTCTGGACTATCTTCCTTAAGTTCTTTGTAAATCCTTAACAGTTTTTAAAAATGTAAAATTCAGGGCTTTACAAAAATTGGAAAAAAATTAAATGGGGAAATATTTGTAACCCAAAATTTCCATGTTCTTCCAAGCTCTGGGTATAATTCTTTCCCATCCATCTTGATTCCTCCCCCAACAAGATTTTCAATTTCTCCAAGGTAGAACTGGCACGGGTGTCCACATGGGTAGGCACAGGAGGCTGAGAGGGTGGGCAGGGAGGCTAAGACAGAGATAGGCCCTGGTGGAGTCTGGACCCTGGCTGCCTCCCTGGGCCAACGGAGGCTTCCAGGGAGGTGAGGCATGTGGCAGTTCATTAACAGCCCTGCTGTCCCACACCTGGTGGTCCTTTCCATTCCTATGGGGGACACTGGTCTGGAAACCTTGACTCAGTCAATAAAAGGCCACCTGTGACAAGAGCTTGAGTAGAGGCAGGAAGCAAATGCATCAGGGATCCCAGAGCCCTCTGTCCTGACTGTGGGAAGCTGACCTCTGCTGTAAAACTGGCCCACACCCATGGAGCTTGTTCATGTGGACAGCTTGAAAGTCTTTGTCCCTTTGTTTCTGGTGGTATGTTTTTCCCTCCTGCCTGTGTCTTTCTGTTTATAGAGAATTTTTTTTAATGTTCAAATTATTTTTTTACTAACAAAAAAATGTGCTCTCAATAATCATTAAAATGTTCTTCCACGTATCCCTGTTACCATTCTCCCTCAGTAAGGAATGCTTCTCCAACGTTCTGAGCCTGGCAGGGCCAGTGCTAACCCTTCACAATTGTAAGTATCCACACGGACAAGATCCAAACAAGCCATATCCCAAGAAGACTTCAGTGTCTCACCAACTCTTCTGGGAGATGTCTTTCTGGGTCACAGTCCTTTGAAAAAGAGCTGTGTCTCCTTTCTCAGTTTCATTAAGTTCCTGGCTCCCTGTAGTGAGACAGGCCTCCCCGCCCCAACCTGCCAAAGTATTCCAAAGTTTTACCACAGAGCTGTTTGGTATCACTGATTGCCTCTTCCCACATTCACTATCAATAGCTAGGAAGAAATTCACATTGGAGTCCTCCCACCCCCAGCAAAGACCTGACTGTGTCCTTATCCTCTTCCCTCCAGGGCTGCTTCCCACCCTCACAAGTGCCCTACCTAGCACTTACTTCCTCCAGGGCTTCTCTGCTATGGTGAGTTCTTGGCAGTTCCTATGGGCTTCCTGGTCTAGCCCATGCATGGGGAGTCTGGGCACTCATTGTACTGGGGAACTGCAGAGCAGCAGTTCTATCTGAAGATTCTCCCTCAGTACCTTTATTAGCCCAAGTCCAGGGAGAAAAATAGAAGCCACTCTTGAGTTTTGAGCTGGGTGCGGTGGCGCAAGCCTGTAATCCCAGAACTTAGGGAGGCTGAGACAGGAGAATTGCGAGTTCAAAGCCAGCCTCAGCAACGGCAAGGCGCTAAGCAACTCAGTGAGACCCTGTCTCTACATAAAACACAAAATAGGGCTGGGGATGTGGCTCAGTGGTCGAGTGCCCCTGAGTTCAATCTCCAGTACCAAAAAAAAATACAGAAAATTGATCACACCGTTGATGACACATCTAGGAAGCTAAACCGTACATGTCGAAGCAACCCAGAGATCAGCAGGAGCAGGCAGCCACTATCACTTCTGGGCTGGAGGGACAATGAGAGGAGGGAATATTTCCAGATCTCAGAAACCAGGAAAATCCACAAGAGCTAGAACTATCTTGTAGGGTGACTGTCAGGACTTGAAACAGCAGAGATTATAGGACTGCTAATGAGCACATTGTCCAAGACACAGCAAGAGTAATGGAGATGCTGGCTGCTCTCTCTTTACTTCCAATCTTCTGCCAGTTTCTTTCATTAGATAAATCTGCCCAGAATCCAGTAAACAAGAGATGCTGAGCAGAGGAGGGAAGTGTAGAAAAAGAATCTGGGAACAAATAGACAAATGACTGGCACCATGTCCAGACTTCTCACCTGTACCCACCCACCTTTGTTCAAGGCTGTGTGGGCTGTCCACCCATTCCAGAAAACTCCTACGCTGTTCTAATTTCTCTGATCAAGACAGTTGGCAGCTTAATAAAGGCATCATGTTATTTTGTGGTCTTCTAGATAAAATAAATGGGGGGAGATTGGGATCCTCTTTGGCTTTGGGAAGGAGGTGGTAAGCTCTGCAGCACTCTGTGGTCATCAATCTTGCTTCTGTGCGTAATTGCACTCCTCAGTCCTTTGGAGAAGAGCTGTGTCTCTCTTCTTTTGTAAGATCTTCCAGGCGTACTGGTTCTGCTCATTCTTACAGCCCCAGAGGCTCAGTTATACCTCGAGCAATTATCTTCTGCTCTACAAGACCAAATTCATAACCCATACCCGGCTATCCAGCCACGTTCTGCCTGTGAGGGCCAGAGGGCTGCTAAATTGCGTCAAGAGCTTTCAGCTCTTGTCTGAGGCGGTTAATCAGTTCCAGCCTGCCTCCCCTTACATGGCCTTTCTCCTCTTCTCCTAGCTAGGAGTCCTTGCTGCTGGTGTGGGAGCTCTGGACAGAGGCAAATGTGGAAGGGAAAAGTCCAAGGGCAGAATAGGAGAAACAAAGGCCCCTAAGTTTGTGCAGCCAAGAAAACAACATAAAACATGAGAAAGGATTTGGGCTGAGCTTTCTTGTTTTGTTTTGGAGCATTTCAAGGGGCCAGGCATGCAGTTATGTTTGGATTGGGAAGAAAAGCATAACCGTGCAAAAGAAAATCCTTTTCAGATTTTATTCTGGCTGTTACCAGATTAAAGAAAGCACCGAAGGGATTACCCTGGGTATGGAGGCTGTTGCCGCCAGACAGGAGGGGCCCGTCTCTTCCTGGGCCATGTTTAGACAGCATTGGAGCCAGAGGGCTTGCTTAGCCCTTGATCTCCAGGCTGGTAAAAGCGGCCCCACTGGGAGCCATTCATGTTACTCCTTTTCTTGATTTTAATGGCAGTGATAATCATTAAATACTAACAGCAGTGCTTGTTAAGATTGTTGGCTCGAAGTAGCAGAACCCCCAAATAATCCTACTCAGAACGGGGATTGCCTACTAACTCAGAGAATCCCATAGGTTGAAAACTGTAGTCAAAGAAAAGGCAGAGATGCAGTGGAATTGTGTTTGGACTTTAAGTTCTGTCAGATTTGTTCTGTCCCTTCTGCTGTTCTGGTCTGCTTCTCTTGGGCTGTATGCTCCATTCTCTCACTGCAGACTGTATGAGCTTCCTGTGGCTGTCATAACAAAACACCATAAGCCAGTGGCTTCAGCAACAGAGACTTGCTGACTCACAGTTCTGGGAGCAAAAAGTGGGAGATCAAGGTGTTAGCAGGTTCAGGCTCCCTGGAAGGGTTTGGGAAGGACTGTTTCAGCCTTCTGTCCTGGCCTCTGGAAGTTCCTTGGCTTGTGACAGCAGGGAACAGAGAATGCTGGAGGGTCTTTCATTGGCCATTAAATCTTTCCCCATGGTGTTCTCCCAGGATGTACATCTGTCTCTGCCCAATTCTCCCCCTTCTCTCAGGAGAGCAGTCATACTGGATTTTAACTTGATTACCTCTTTAAAGACCTCATCTCCAAATAAGTTCCCTCTCTGAGGTACTGGGGGTTTAAACTCTAAATATCAGTTTTGGAAAACTCAGTTCAGACCCTAACACCCACATGACCACCAATAGCTCTGTTTTTACCTTTAACAGTTTTTACTACTGAATGCTACATTCTTTGTTGCTTCTCATTTTCAAAAATCCCAGGAAGAATTGAATAGGTCCATCTTTAATCAAATTCTAGTCCCTCAAGGGGAGCAAGGGACTCCTGAAGCACAAGTAACCCATACTTTTTCAGGTGCCCACCCCTGCACTAGTTGATGATGGCCATGGAGGCAGGATTCTTTAAACCCATGGCAATTCTTATAGGACCCATGCACCTGCCAGATCAGCTTATTAATGCTGGGTAAAATCACCCCCAAATCACAGTGGCCTATAACAACAAAGTGTTCATTATTTCATAGTCCACATCCTCTTTGGGCAGTAGAGATGGTGGGAAGGGGAGGGGTCTCTACTCCTTAAAGTTTCCCAGGGACCAGGCTGAGGCACCACTGTGCCGATCATTGTGCTGATGTGAAAGAGGATGCTGGATGGTCTTTCACTGGCAATTAAATCTTCCACCTGAAGTTAGTAAAATCCTGCTTACAACTCACTGTCTGCAAATAGTGACATGGCCTTATCGGGGCATGCAGTCTCACTGTGTGCCTGGAAAATAGCCAGAAATTTGGCAAAGAGTACAGATAACTCTCACAACCTCATGATTGGAGCAGTGGAAAAGGGGGTTCCCAGGAAAAGAGAGATGCTTCACCAGAATGAGATGGGGAACTGCACAGCTAACCTAGCAGGTAATAGAGGGACGTCTCAGGCCAAGGAAAAAGCAGGAAGAACAGGAAGACAGTGGGGTGTTAGAAACACTGGTTTGGCTGGAGCACTGTGGGTCTGAGGTGAGGCTGGAAAGGCAGTCAGGCTGGGTGGTGAAGAGAACTTCTTGCTCCAGGGAGGAGTTTGGATTTTGTCTCAAAGACAATGGGGGAGCAATAAGGGCTTCAAGCCAGGAATGGCAAGGTCAGGTTGCATTTTAGGAATAACACTGGCACTTTGACAATATACAAGGGGGAATCCAAGAGCACTAGACCTGGACAAGTTATACCAGGATCTAGTGGTACAATTAGCCAGACTGTGGCTGGCATAAAAGTACAATTAGATGTGATAAATATGGATGGTTTCATGAAACTACTGACATCTGCACTGTCATCTGGGGGCCATGGAAGGAGTGGGGGTCATCGCAGGCTGACACAGCTAAGCAGAGGCCCAGAGGTCTGGGAGGACTCTGGTGGTTGAAAACCAGAGTTTGTGTATTTTCTCCTATACTTTCAAGAATTTTTGATGGCTTATTTGAAGAATTTTATTAGCTAAGTAAAAGCAAGTTTCAAAAAATTGATAAAACTCTCCACAGATGCCACAAACTTTATTAGGTTGCTTTTGAACACCTGTGGCTCTTTAAGAACCAAGTATTTGCCGGGCACAGTGGTGCACACCTATAATTCCAGAGACTCGGGAGGCTGAGGCAGGAGGATCATGAGTTCAAAGCCAGCCTCAGCAGCTTAGTGAGACCCTAACCAACTTAGTGGGACCCTTTTGCAAAATAAAAAGCAAAAGGACTGGAGGTGGGGCTTGGTGGTTAAGTGCCCCTGGATTTAATCCCTTGTACAAAGCAAAACAAAAAAATTCCCCTGTGAACACTTCCTGTGATGACATTCTTATAGGCAGAGATTCTGTGTGTCTCGGCTGAGAGCCCAGGGCCTTTTCTCATACTCCCAGGCAGTGTGCTGATGTGCCTCCCTACCTGCTCCACTTGACCTCTCTGACAGACGGCCCTGCAATAGCACTGATCCTCAGTTGTTTCAAAGATGAGCCTACACATGGTTCAGATTTTGGCAGCAAACCCTTGCAGGATTTGTGAACCATAGCTTGCCATGGCTAACACTGAAAACCATTTGAGTATATCAGAGGAGGAAGAGAATATCAAGTGGAAACCTGGCTACACTCTCCAGATACATTAGAAAACAGCCAGTGCAGTCTACCCAACTTTCCTGCACCAGCAGAGGCAGATACCTCCTCACCATGCCATGTCTAGAAATGGCTGGTTTTGCTGACTGAGGGCCTGTGGATCAACTTCTTTCATGCCTTCATGAATGAGGATGCCCAGTTAAAAATTCACAGGAAGATTAGAAAAAGGCATCTGCTGCCTTTATTTCCCTCTGTGTGCATTAAAAATGTTCAGCTGCTGTACATGAAAAATTCTATTACACCATGTGGCTCACGAGCTGGTCTTCCAAGTTCAGGGCAGAGAGAAGGCGAGGTGGAAGGGGAGGGGAAGGGGAGGACACACAGGGGTTTCTACCTGAATCTGTCTTGAGCATGGCATTGCAGACTTTTCTGTCCCCGTTGGCATGCTCTCTGAAGAAGTTGAGTTTGTGGCAGGGGATGGTGTACGTGTGTATTTTTATTCTTTAATCTGAAAATTGGTCTTGGAGTCCACAAGCAGCAGCAGCTGCTGCAGCTGCCATAATTAAAATGAAATAACCTGCTTCCCTCAGTCCTTAGGGACAAAGGCTTAAAAAAGATCCATATTGTAAATGAACTCAGGAATGTGGTGGATCTTCTTTTGTTTACTTGCAACAAGTTCTTTGGCTTTGCTTTTCTGGAGTCAGAGTGAAAGAAGGGAATTAACCTTTACTGGGCATTTATCCTGACCCCAGGCACTGTCCTGGCCATCCCAACTGCACAAGAGAGGGTTTGGATCCAGTTTTGAGGCTTGACATCTTTCCCCTGTCACACTCCCTTGTAGTATGTTGTTGGCCCCCAGATATCTCTACCTCGTCTGATTCCATCCAGTGAGCTGGAAGGATTGGCATTATTAAGATGTTACTGAATACGTTGGCACATGTAATTGGCTTGGATTAGAAACCAAAGCTCTTAGCAAATAAACAAGATGAAGTATTTTGTGCTAATGATTTACATGATAATGAGGTGGCTTTCAGAGGATTGGATGTGTTCTTGAAGGTGTTGCTTAAAGTCACTCTTCAAACCAGTCTGGGAATAGAAAATCCCAGAAGTTCTGCAGACACTGGTTTATTCAGATCCCAAAATAAGGCAGCAAAGGTAGAAGGAGCCAACTCTATGACGGGAATGGAGATAGTGTCTTGAAGGAGCTCCCAGCATGTTGGGAAGAAAGACACGAAGAGAAGTCATTCTAAGACCCCGGTCATAAGGACAAGATCAAGGGTATACACAATTTGCTCTAAGTTCAGCTTTTTTCTCCCAAAATCCCTTTCACCTGGTAACTTTCTGAGAAGAGCAACCTCACTGAGAAGCAATGCTCAGAATGTTAAACATAAAACGAGAAGAAGAAATTATTGTACTGTTCATTAGTATGTATGCACTAAGGGTCTGGTATTTGTTCTAATTCATTATTTTAATTTCTGTTTACCAATAAGGAGACATAGGAAGTTCATCCCAGGCCACATAGCTGGTGACTGACTGAGGTGTCATTCAGACCTACTCTGTTGGCTCTTGCCTGTACGCCCTTGATTGCCAGGCATAGCACAGGTCCCATCATGTCTCATGTTTAGAATGAGAAGGGATTTTTTCCGAAGAAAGAGGAGGAGGAGGAGGAGGAGGAGGAGGAGAGGGGGCAGGAGCAGAAGCAAAAGCAAGAGGAGCAGGAGCGAGGGAGCGGGGGTGGGAGGAGTGGGAGGAAGAAGAAGAAAGTAACAGTTTTAATAGCAGGCATCTTAGTGGACAGATTTGCAATCATCACCTCCAGGCTGCAGGTGCGAGGACCAGACCCAAGTGCATTGTAAGTCTTCCAAGCAGCCCTCCCTGAACAGCCACGTCAGCTCAGAGCATGGAAATGCTGGCTTTTGCACTAACATTCTGCATGGCCCCTGCAGGTTTCAGTATGTCCAAAAGATGTTCCTCTGGATTTCCAAGTTCACTGCTCCTGTCACCACAGCTTAGCTGAGAAGGGAGAGACAAAAGCGAGCCCTCCTTGCCAGGGACAAGTGGGTGGTTGTCTGCCTCATTTGAAATTCTCTGCAAGAAACTACAATACCGTTTGAGACTCAACTCCAGGAGCATCTTGTCTACTTGATTTGTGGACACTTTGGGGCAAATAGAAGCAAAAGATTCTGTATTTAATCCCACCTGGACTGTCCCTAAGGGCAATCCAGGAAAAGATCAAGCTGCACACAGAGCAGAAGGTGCTCTGGAGGAAGGACAGGTGTGACAGGCAGGCAGGTGTCATTTGCAGGGTCACAGCATGCTTTATGGCTCAGCTGGAAAGGAAAAGAACAGGGCTCAAGTCTCGTCTCAGCTGTTTCCCAGCTGGGAGATTAGGGACAAGCAGCTTAGATTCACCAAAGCCTCCTTTCCTCATCAGCAAGTCAGAAAGGATAATGTGTGCTTTCTGCTGTTGTTCAGAAAGTTAAATGAGATCAAAGCACCTATCAGCCTGCCCAATACCAGTAGCATACAATCAGGAACTTCCTGCTTGTTATGAGGTAGCTGTGGTGTCCTCCAAAAGCTCACATGTGATAATGCAAGAAGGTTCAGAAGAGAAATGATTGAGTCTTAACCTAATCAGTGAATTAATCCCTGATGGGATTAACTGAGTGGTAGCTGGAAGCAGGTAGGTGTGGCTGGAGGAAGTGGTTCATGGGGGCGTGGCTGTGGGGTATATATTTTGTATCTCGAGTGTAGAGACTCTCCCTGCTTCTTGATCACCATGATATGAGCTGCTTCCCTCTGCCACACAGTCCACCATGATGTTCAGCCTAATCTTGAGCCCTGAGAATTGGAGCTGGCATTCTATGGACTAAGACCTCTGAAGCTGTGAGCCCTCGAATAAACTTTTCCTCCTCTGTGAGCCCTCAAATAAACTCTTCCTCCTCAATAGTTGTTCTGGTCAGATCTTTTTGTCATAGCAGCAAAAAAGCTGACTAAAGCACTGCTCCTGGTGCCTCCCTTCCAGTTCCTACTGTGCCAGCCTTGTCAAATTCAGCTAACTATTTCAGATCTCTAATTATGGCACATCTTGGCTCAACAGACCTTGATGGCTCCCTATTACTAAATAATGGCTATTCTCTGACTTGGCATTCAGGGCCCTGCCCTTTGCAGCCCTTACCCTGTCAGTTATGACATCTTCTACTTGCCTCCACACACTCCACAATAAAAACATTCTCATTCTTTGTCATGGTTTCTCCTCCTGTGCCTTTATTCCACTGAGTGGAGTCCCTGCCCTGTCCCCACACCCAGCACCATCTCTGGTGCAGGTGGTCTCTCCACACTCTCTCCTCTCTCTAGGCCTCACCTGTATCTCCCATGAAACTACAAGCAATGGAGTTCCCTGGGGCTGTGCCTTGTTCTCCTTGCCAGCCTACAAGTTTCTTGAAAACAAGATTTGCTTCTGAGTCCTCAGTGTATCCTGCACAGCCCCTAACACTCAGCGAATGAATGAATGAATGAATGAATGAATGAATGAGTGAATGAGTGAACAAATGTCCTAATCCCTTCCTAACTGAATTTCCTCTGAATAGAGTGCTAGAGTATAAAGACTTCTAAATCCTTTTCAGCAACCCATGAGTATTTTGGTATTATTAATAGTTATCATGATGCTTATTGGAGGTTGGAAGTACTTTGAAAAAGAGGGAATTTGGGAATGAGGACTGAAAAGGAAATGGATAAAAGAAAAGGAGTTGAGGGTCTTATTACTGTACCACAGCCCATCAGGTCATCGGCCCAGGGTGCTCAGGAGCCTGACCCCTGAGGGTGGGGAGTGGATAACTTTGCACTTGGGCAGAGCTTGGCAATTAGAGCTTGGCAGAGTCCTGCCTAATAGAGTTATTCTTTGTATAGAATAATTAGAATTTACAATAAAGAAACATCTGAAATACCGGAGGAACTAGCAAAATTTCACACTTAGGAGAATTTTGCTTTTAATGGGGATTACTAGTCATTCCTCACCTTAAAAGAGACAATAATGACTTCTTAGATAGTTTCCTATGTATATTTGGCAAATATATATTCAGGGAGTTTCTCCAATAATGACTTTTATAAAAACACCAAGAAACTCAGATACCTAAGTGTCTTCTTCAGGCTGTGGGTCTTTTATACAAAAAGGCATTCTGTTGTATTTGCATATTGATGATGGTATAGTGTAGGGAAAATTCGTGGACTGCAACTCCTTGAATATCTGTGTTCAAATCCCTGCTCCTCCTCTTGCAATAACCTGAGACAAATGACTTAAAATGCTTAAGCCTCTCTTTACCCTTCTTTTGAAAGGGATAGGATTTTTTATATTGATTTGACAAACCTTTATTGTATATAGGCCTTGGCCCTGGACTACACACCTCCTTCAAGGCACACAGTCCTTTGTTCATCAAACACTCAGTCTCTATTCTGCTCCAAGCCCTGTGCCACATGCCTGGGTTGCATAGAGGGCTGATCTGCAGTCTCTCTCCTGGTAGGGGTAGGTCCACATGAGGAAACATGTACATCAAAAACAAGAGAGCCCAGCACAATGGCACGTGCCTGTAATCCCAGCAGCTTGGGAGTCTAAGGCAGGAGGATCACAAGTTCAAAGCCAGCCTCAGCAAAACCAAGGCAGTAAGCAACTCAGTGAGACTCTGTATCTAAATAAAATACAAAAACAATTTGGGGATGTGGCTCAGTGGTTGAGGGTCCCTGAGTTCAATCCCTAGTACCAAAAAAACAAAACAAAAAACTTATAAAGCAAGATCATGGCCCCCAAAGCACAAGAGAAATAAAAGAGAGGAAAGTGCCCTGAACCTTCCAGGAAGGCTGAGTAGAGGATGTCTGTGGGGCTTGCAGAGGATTAGAATTTCACTCACTTCTAATCTAAATGGTGTGGGGGTGGGCAGTCCCATTTCCCCACTGGTGTGCATTTGCAATGACTGCTGGGGAGCAGACTATGAGACAGGGTGTGGGGCATCTTGCCACCTCACTTCAGGCTGATCTCTGTTTTCTGCTTCAACAGAAAGGATTCTGCCTCATCCTCCAGGATCCAATGGCCTTGGAGAGAAGGCTACAGGGCCCACGGACACTATTAACTCTTCGGAACGTGCTGACATGGAGCCAGGTCAGTCCCCTCATCAGCTCTGACTTTCTGTTCTCAACTGCAAACCTGTGACCTTGATGAGAAATATGTCTTGGAATCTGAAGCATGCAAACTTTCTGGTTGGAGACTTTTGCCACTAGGCAGCCTAGAAAGTGGAAGAGCTCAGGCAAAAGGGGAAGTGGCCCTCTCAAGGAGCAGATGCAGTAAGAGGACTGGTGTGGGGCAAAGGCTGCTAGAAACCAAGCTGGCGACCAGCATGGTGGGAGGACATGGTGGGCAGGTGTTCAGAGTCCAGCAGGGATATAAAGGGGGTGCTGGCAGCCAGGAGGCAACATGCAGATTTGCCCAAGAACACAGAGAGCAGTGGCCCTCAGGCTCATTCTGGGGAAGAGGAGACCAGAGTGCAGAGCCTGGAGTTACTGGAAAGATCAAAGGCAGTGTTGAGAATGGAGTAGAAAGAAGGCAGTGGAGAGCTGCCAGAAGGCAAGTGCTCCAGGGGCCAGGAGGGCTCTCTGAAAGTTTTTCTTCATATTTCTGTGCAGAACAGCAATGATACAAAGCAGCAGGAAACTCCTGGATTGTACAGGGCAAGTGGCATGATGTTTCAAGCTAGAGAGGAACATGGCCCAAAGAGGGATAGAATCGTAAAATCCAGCTGATCACCATGAGGGAGGCTGAGAAAGCAGAGGAAGGAGCGAGGGCAGAGACAGTGAGTTTTTTATTGGAGACCTACTATGGACATACTTGTACCAAGCCCTGTTTCTTATCCTCTGAACAGTCTTGCAAGGTGAAGTATGAGTCTTGTTAGGCTCTGTTATGCTGCAGTAATAAATTAATTCTAGAATCCCAGTGGCTCAACACTGCAAAGTTACATTTCTTACTCATGCTACATGTCTAACCCAAATGGGTGGAGAGCTCTGCTCTGCTAGAGTCTTAGAGCTCAGAGTGAAGAAATCCCTTCTCGGTTGTTGGTGTGCTGCCTGGAACATGTGGCCACCTTGGTCTCCATAGAAGGGGAGGAAATAGCTGGAGGTGTTGGCTGTTAACTGCTTCAGTCCAGAACTAACACACAGCCCACTGGCTAGAACCAGTCCCCACAGACCCTGTCTGATCTAGAGGGTTCCCGGGAATGTGCAAAAGACGTGGATATTTGTGAGCCCTAACTGCCTCTGCCAGAGTAGATTTTATTCTTTCCCTTTTGCAGTTTAGGAACCGAGGCTCACAGACATTAACTCGCTTGACCAAGGTCTCCCAATTAAAGTATGCCGAGGCCTGGACCTTTCATAACCTCTGCTTCAATTACATATGTAGCTATTCACCAAAGCCAGGTGGAATAGCTACCATAGGCCTGCAAAGAACCAAAACAAAGGGACACTCCACTCTCTGCCTGACAGGTGTGTAATTTCAAACTGAAGTGGATGCCCTGCAGTGCAGACAGGTGGTGCTCCCACAGATCCTTTGGGGGTTTTAGCTTGTTGTATAAAGAGACATGTATTAAAGGCATTGGCCAAGTAATTGATTGATGCATCTCACCTCCCACAACCCCATGAGGTAGTTCTTACGGCCTCATTTTTAAGATAAGAAAACTAAGTATTGCTCAGCAAGGAAAGACCTGAAAGTCACCTTTTCAGCCCATTCATGCTCTGTGCAATGATGACACAAAAGTAATATTGAGAAGGTAACCAAATTTACACCCCACCCCGTCTAAACCAAGAAATGTGGTCTCTTCTTCCTCTGCTTGGCCCTCTCTGTCTTGGACCTTCTCTGCCTGGTTCCCCAGTTCCCTGAATGTGTCATGGCTATGGGGATGCAGCTGTCAGCACTGGTAGAGGGAGCTCCCTGGAGCCCTGAGACTGGCCTGCTCATATTCCTATGGTGGTGGTGCCCACGGGGCTGAGCCAGGGAGGCTTACTGAACTCATTTCAAGAAAGCGGAGAGGACGTTATATAAATATGTTAAGTACAGGATCTGAGTCTGGCAGGATGGGGCTGCATCTGAGCCTTAAAATCAGCAGGTTCTTCTCCTTGGAAGGTTCTCCCTCTTCTCTCCAGCCTAACCTCCCACCAGCCCATCCTCTGCATGGGGTGCTGTATGTACACTGACCGGGCACCCTGCCCCTTATTCTGCCCTGTGATCACCTCCTCTGCCTCCACACCAGTCCCAGTCCCAGTCTCAGCCTGGACTGTTGTGGTAGTGTGCTTGCTGGGCTCTGCGTCTTGCACATAGGCGACTGGAACAGTATCACTCAGGTCACATCACTCCCCTGCTCAGAACCCTCCTGTGACTTCCCATCCTACCCAGAGGAAGAGCCAAAGGCCTTCCTCTCTCTCTACCATACTTGCATGACCCTTCCCAGCTTCCTTTCCCACCCAGCTCTCTGGGTACCCCTCTTTCGCCCTGTGACCTCTTTGCTGTTCTGTGAACCATAAAGCCTTTCCTGCCTCAGAGCAGAAAGCATAGACTTCTTGGGGGGAATTTCTTCTGGCAGAGGGAGTAGCAGTGAAGACATCATCATCCGAGTGAGCAGAGTGTGGCTGGGCTCAAAGGCCCAGCACCAGCGTGTTCATTGTTTCAGAAGCTGCAGGGGCCAAAGTGGTGGAAAAGGGTGGTGGAGGTGAGGGCAGGATCTTCCCAACATGCCTGTGCAAAGGAACAGTCCTCCCAGCCCAGGTCGTCCTGGGACTCTCTTCTCTTTGAACTTTTTTAGGCAGCATTTATCTCCATCTGATGTGTTACGGATTACTAGATAAGCTTGTCTATTTTCTGACTTCTCCCATTAGAATGTAGGCTTCACGAGGACAGGGACCTACTTTATGCCATGCTCTGCAGTGTTCTTAGGCCTGGCCCACGGGAGACACTCAGTAAAGCAGACACAGAGCAGACCCAGTGAGTGAACGAACAATAGATTGAACAGCAGATGCCATTGTTACTTGCTTCCAAGCTACTGCTCCAACCATCCTGCCTCTACCTCTTCCCAGGATGTCCCTGCTGTCCTTCTCCCCTAGCACTCCCTCTGCCTGCCCACCACGCGCCTGTGGCACACTGCACAGCATTATCCACCCATCCCACGAGCCCAGGGAGTTTCAAAGTCAAGAATAGTTCCTGGCCTTGGAGCCCTGGTGCCTGCCACACAGTGAGGACCCAGTTACAGTTGGTTGGCCTGAGCTGAGTGGACCAGAACTTCATCTAGAATGGCAGCCCAGGGGACCTTTCCCTCCTCTTCTGCATGTCCTCTTCACCTACAGTCAGGTGATGGAGCCCTTGCTGGCAGCTCAGCCTCCTCCAGCTTAATGCCTGCCTTGGAGATCAGGATGGGGAGGTAAATGGGACACTAATGAAATTCAGAGAGAAAACTAAATTGGGACGTGTTGCAAACAACATGCAGGAGGGAGGCATGATTTAAAAGGATCTCTCCAGAGTAGGAGAGAGAGATGTGTAAACAGCCTGGAGTCAGCTTCATACAGGCCCACCTCTGATTCCAGCGTGCATGGTGACCTGTAGGAATCCCTCTAACTCTAGGGGCTTCACTTTCCAAAATTTACATTAGGGACCTTTTATTTTTATTTTTTTAATTTAATTTTTTTCTGTGTTTTATTTAGAGGCAAGGTCTCACTGAGTTGCTTAGCACCTCACTTTTGCTGAGGCTGGCTTTCAACTCATGATCCTCCTGCCTCAGCCTTCCGAGCCACTGAGATTATAGGTGTGTGCCACCATGCCCAGCCCAGGGACCTTTTAATTTATGGACTCATTTATCTATTCATGCCTTCCAACCTGCTTACCAAAAAGGATCTGACTGAGTTAACAATTTAAAATTAATTAATTAATTAATGACCAAAGGCATTAAGTGCAAAAATTAAGGTGGAAAGTAAAGAAGAAAACATGAAAATTAAAAAAAAGATCAGTAGAATAGAGAAAAGGGTCCAGGAGGAGGAAGGAAGAGAGGGATAGGGAAAACACTGAGGGATGATATTGGACAAATTATATTGTTGGGTTGTGCACATGCGCGAATATATAACAACAAATTCCACCATCATGTGAGACTATAATGCACCATTTAAAAAAATTGTAGGAGGAAAAAAAGAAAAGAATGAAGAATAAAAGAGAAAAAGGAAAGGTAAAGAGATGCCCAGGGCTACTTGGGAAGGGGTTCCTGGGCAAGAGGTTGCAAACCAGAGCCTTGAGAATGGCAAAGGCCCTATGACAAGCCAGAGGGGCCATAGACCTGAAAACCTTCAGGGCTGGAGGGTCCCTGGTCAAATATGGTAATAATGACCAGTGCTTCAGAGACCTTCAGATCCACTGCCCATTCCCTCTATTACAGGCATTGACTGTCTGCTACTTACTTGCCAGGGACCCCATAGGGCATTTTTCACTCAGTATATGATTAAAGGCGCTCAGCATTTTATAAGGTGTTCCTTTAAAGCTCACTTCAGAGATGAAGCCACTGAGGCACAGAGATACTAAATTATCTCTTTAGCCAACAATGCCAAAACTACTGGATGCCCACGTGCAAAGTCATGGAACTGTACACTTCCTCACACCATAGACAAAAACTAACCCAAAATGGATCATCAACCTAAATGTAAGAGCTAAAACTATAAACCCTTAGGAGAAAACATAGGCATAAATATTCATAACCTTGGATTAGACAATGTTCTGGAACATACAAAAGGGGAAATGGAGAATAAAAGAAATAAATTGGACTTATTACCAATTTGAAAGCTTTTTTGCTTCAAAGAGTATTGTCAAGAAACTGAAAAAACAGCCTCAAAATGGGAGAAAATATTTACAAATCATATATCTGATAAGGGACTTATATTCTGAATACATAAAGAACACAACTAAGCAACAAAAGGACAGACAGCTAAATTTTAAAGCAGATGAAGAGTTCATTTAGATAGGTATCCAAATAAAATACAGAAATGACCTATACAGACATTAAAAGATGTTCAACAACAGGGAAATGCAAATCAGAGACATTGAGTCATTTGTGTGGCCCAGCCTTTCTGGTACCAGAACCTCCTGACCATACACTTCCCTGCAAAGAGATTATAGTGAAGAGAGGGGACTTGCACTGTCACTGAAGGTTTTCACAGGAAGGAGGAGAGGGAATGACCAGGGAGCAGTAGGTCAAGACAGAAGTGTTCAGCCAGGGGCAGGCGGCAGGGGACTCGTCTCTCAGTGAAAGGCAGAAGTTCCTATCTGAGAAGAATTGCTAACAAGAGCTCCACGCCTTGTCTTCTGCTGCCTTCCTCAGAGCACACCTGAAAGCAGCATGCTTTCTGGTTTCAGGACCTTTTCATAATTTGATATTATTGAATACGCCAAAGGAGTTTTGTTTATGTGGATTATGGAAATGTGTCATCCTAGTAATTAGCATTGAAAAAAACATGTTAAATTATTGTTATAAATTATTGTTATAAATATGATATTATTTAACAGATAATAATAAGCCCTTACATTAACATCAATAGCACATTTCTACAGAAATGTTTCCATAAAACAACAACGTCTGGAGCGGCATTGTCGCCCATTTTGGCAAGTCTCTTCACTGATTGGCTTACTAGAAGATGCACCTGTTTCTGCATTCAGTCTGGAAACCTTTGCTGTGTACTCACGAGAGTAAGAATGAAAAGGGCAAAGATGTTACTGTATTATTATAAATTGTTTTTGTACTCACAGACTTTCTGAAAGGGTTTAGGGGCTCTCTGGAATCCAATATGCGAGCCACACATGAAAAACAGAGGTGAGGTCCTCACTACAGAACTAAGTGGGAGATAAGGTGGAAGCCCACAGTGAGTGCAGTAGAGAGGAGAGAAGGAGAAGAGTCCTAGTGGGGAGGGGACAGGAATTCAAGAATGAAGCCTGGCTGCATTAGGGAGGCGAGGGCCTTGGCACATGATATTCTTCTGGCCCAGAATGCTTTCTCCCATCCTGGCCCATTTAGTAAATCCTCCTTAGAGGCAGATGGAAAGTCTTTCCTACCATCCTTATCATCCCAAGGCTGGATGAAACTCCTTTCTATATACATCACTCTGGAGGCTGCCACCAGGGTAAGCGTTTCAGCACAAGAATGGTTGGAGATGGGGTTCCAGAAGAGGTTGAGGCGTATTGGCTGAAGGCTTGGGATTCCAGGAAGAGGAGCTGGGACTTTGGGCATTGTCATTTAGAAAGTGAGAAGTCACTGAAAGTTTTTGCACAAGTATCTCCTTGATAATATACAAATGTATATCATGCAGTATCTCCTTGATAATATACAAATATATGGGAACATGATCACCAACAGGCAGATAAAAACCATCCTCTACTAATTCTAATTTATTAGCAAATAAAGTAATATCATTTATCCAGAAGAAAAAGGGAATGAGAAGAAGGAGGAAGGGAACAAACAGCAAATTGAGGTTCACCGTGTGCCAGGCCATGTTACCTGTCATGGCTGTTAGGTGGTACATTCATTATCTCCATTTTACAGATGAATAAATGGAGACTTCTTTCTCCTCACAAGGACCTCTTGGTAGTAAATGGTAGAGCTGGGATTCAAACTCCAAACTCAAGTCAGTCTGCCTGTGATGCCCTTGACTAATTTTCCCATACTCTAGGTGGCCTTGGAGCCATTGATTTGGCCTTAAGTGCTTACTGCTATATACTACTCTTAAAATTGTGTTCCTCTCCATCTTTCCAAGCACATTTTTAATATTTCAAAAGCCTAACAAGAACACCAATAATGCTCCTTTGTTCCACCCTTTGGCATCTACCGTGGCAGTTTCCAGGCTCGTGGTAAGCAATGATCCTCACTGTGACGTTGCTTCTTTCTCACGGAAGACAGGACCACAAGCGAGATGTAAACTTGTTGTCATTAAGTGGAGATACTGGTGACTCAAAAATTATGGAGAGGTCAGGTCCCACCAGAACTGTCTCTCTTGGTTGGTGATGGGATCCTAGGATGTCAAAGGGATTGGGACAGGTATATTTTTTCATAGAGTGAGTTTGAAGAAATAAACCTAAATGGGAGGCTCTAGTTCCTATAAAAGTAATAAGGTAAATAAATAAGCTTCATGAGCCTAAGAGCATATCATCACGTCAGCTGAGTGAGGATAAATGAACATTTATTGAACTCTTTCTATGGGTTAGTATCTGTGCTAGGTACATTGTAGGTTTCATCTTCATTATGAAAACTTACATATTTGGGAGCTTCATGAGATAGGAATGTTCCAATTTTCAAGTGATCACACTGAGACACAGAGAAGTGTCTGGCTCAGGGACATATAGCTGCTACATGGTGATGCTGAGGCATGGAGTCAGGTCTGTTTGTCTCGTCCTTTGGAAACACCATTCTGTCCTCCACATAGAGAGAAAACACTGAGTCTGGTCCCAGCAGGGAGCCTAGCAGTGACAGGTCAAGCTGTCCTCAGCAATGCTGCAGTGGCAGCCATAACCTAGTGATGGATTCAGACTCCTTCTTCCCAGTCCACATCCATCCTCCTGGGCTGTCGCCTTCCTTGAGTCTGCACTCAGGTGTCTCCTAGAGCACATGAGGTGCCCACAAGCCTCCCGTGCTGCCATCATCTTCCAATTAGTATTTGTTTAATTAATGTTCATGGGCATATGGATATTCTTAAGGAGGAAAGTACAAATAGCCTGAGGTGAAATCCAAAAGGTGCTGCAGATTGGGCTTGAAACCCAAGAGTTCCCTGTTTGCTCAAACAAGGAGCCTCTGCCGGGAGCCAATTTTTTGGTCTAGCCTCCTTGTGCTTTGAGAAGCAAGAATCCAGCAGTTGCCCTAGAAGCTGAGTGTGGAGTTTTGTATTTTTGTTTTTGTTGTGGTACTGGGGATTGAACCAGCTGCACTTCACCACTGAGCTAGATCCCTAGTCCTTTTTATTTTTCATTTTGAGACAGGAGCTCACTAAGCTGTTGAGGGTGTTGCTAAGATACTGAAGCCGGCCTCGAACTTGCGATCCTCCTAGCTCAGCCTCCTGAGTCTCTGGGATTATAGGAATGAGCCACCATTACCTGCTGAGTGTGGAAATCTGCCTCCCCTGAGGCCTCAGTGTCTGGTTAGCAGAGTGAGCACAGCCACTGTTGTGGATGTTGCTGCCTCCCCGAAACCCCTTAATGTGATCCTTATTTACTTGTCCCATGTCCTCAGAGCAATGCTGCTGCACAGTCCTGGATGTGCAGTCAAAATAATCACAAAGGCATTTAGCCATTTACAAGTTGAATGCCTAGTTTATTTCCAAATGGGAAGGTCAGTGTTATTATCCTGGTGGATTCAATTACCAAATCATAGAGCTTGCTTCCTGTTGCTAATTGTTTCTTCAACTGCACACCTTAGTGGCTAGTTTAGCCAAAGCAGTCAAGGTAGAGGCCCAAAGGCCCTTTTCCAAGGTTATGGACCTCTATAACTGTATTGCCTTGACTTACCCATGTGCAAAGGATGTATTTAGACGTCTTCTACCTCCTGCTGCTTTTGATAAAAATTTCCCTAGTGGAAAAGAGCAATGAGTCAACAAGAGGCTCAGGATCCTTTGCCTCTTTGGATTCTAACCTTAGTGGGAAAGCCAAGTGTGCAGAAAATGCTCCAGGGGTGAGGCAGACATTTGTTGAAGACCTATTAGATGTCAGCCACTGCCCTGGGCATTTTACAGTCCATTTCACCCTCCCAACTACCCAGTGAGGTAAGCATTGATATTTCTGATTCACAGATGGGGCCCAGGCACCTCAGAGAGGGTCAATGACTTTACGTGACTTAGCTGGGAAGTGGGGGGGAGCTGGAATTTGATCAAGGTCATCTGCTGCAAAGCCCAACTTCTTCCAACTAGGTTGACAATAATAACAAGAATGACCATTGGTGGCATGCTCATTCCACCAAACTTGTATTAGCTCATTTAATCCTTACAACAGCCCCAGGATGTCAGGCACTATTGTCACCCCCACTTTATACCTGAGGAAATCAGGGCACAGAGAAGTGCTTTCAGAATGAATAATTTTCCAAAAATGGGTGTTGAGAAGGTAAGTCCCAACAATTTGTCACTGTTTGCTGCTCTGTCATAAATGGCTCATCTAAAATAAGCAAAGTGCTTTCTCATAGGACTTACTTAGTAATCTTTGGCAATTGATAATTCATGGTTTTCTTGCCACCCCACTGGGATGGGTACTTTGGTTGCTATTTGTAAACTATTTTCACTCTTGAGCTGTTCCGTACTGTGGAAAACTCCTAATGAGTCAAAGAATCATAGAGCTGGACTTCCAGAATGTTGAGTTAAGCACATTAGAAGAGCATCTAATGCAGTGGTAGAGAGCAGCGATGGAGTCTGATCCTGGCTTACCAACTCCAGACTCTGGGCAAGCCTCTTGTTCTCTGTGCTTCAGTTTCTTAATATGTAAAATGGATATAACAAGCCCATACCTCAATGGGCTATTGCAAGGACTAACGAGCATGAAAAATATGCATGATCATGGGTACACAAACAGCAAGTGTCCAGTACAACAGAATATGAATTTATAGAACCTGACTTAGCAAGTGATCTAGTTTTACCTTTCATTTGCAAATGAGGAAACAGAGGCCGAGAGACCAGCAATGATTGGCCCAATTTACACAGCATTTTAGTTTTCCAATTCCAGTGCCAAGGATCATGGTGATACTGTGCATTATATTTAGAACAACAGCCTCAAGAAGCTTTTACACCAATCTCATTTCTGGAAGTTCTAGTTGGATATCTTTCAATACACTTTATCTTTTTTGACAGTCTGTTCTTTGCCTATACTTTCATTATCCTCATGCTATTTTTTTTATTTTTTTTTAAATATTTTTTTAGTAGTAGATGAACACAATACATTTATTTATTTATTTTATGTGGTGCTAAGGATCGAACCCAGTGCCTCACACATGCGAGGAAAGCGCTCTACCACTGAGCCACAACCCCAGCCCCCCTCATGCTATTTTTTTAACTATTGTACACATTTGTTTTATTTTTCGAATCTGATAATTTCAGTATCTATAGTATTTGTGGTCTGATTCTTTTGGTCACTTTTTCTGCTGCCTGTTACTCATGGTGGCTTGTTTCCTCATTTGTGTGTGTGTGTGTGTGTGTGATTGTTGAAATTGTGGGACTTCTTTGAGGTCTGAGTGGAAAATTAATAGTTCCAGAAAGTATTTGCATTTGCTTCTGCCACGACCCTGAAGGAACCACCTACTTGGGGACCTCCCCAAGTGTACAGCTTAAATACACTTAAATATACAGCTTGGATTTTGTGTTTTGTTTTGTTTTTATCACAGGATAAAATCTACTTAAGTTCTAGACCCACATGAAGGCCATTTTATCATCAGGAATTCTCAGGGAATTTTTTTTTAGATTTTTCTTTCCTCCTGTGCCATGGCTAGATTTTCTCCCTGTCTCCTCTGTGGTACGAGATTTTGTGTTTTTCTAATTTATTATTTTACCAGAGTTATTGATATTGTCTTAAGGAGTCTTGGCTTCAGGTGAAGACACCAGTCTGTCTTCCCACCTTTTGAAGAACTATGGCTTTGTTCCCTTTGTTGGTACTTCAAACTCAGACCACCAAGGATTGGCAGATGCCCTCAGGATAGTCTCGCCTTCAGTGCTCTGTAACCTCTGTGGATTTGTGCTATCTCATGGTTACAATAAACTGTGAAGATTTCCTTCTCTTTCTTGCCAGATTAGCTATATATTTAAAAATAGATAAATTGATTTGTTTGTTTAATCTGGTACTTTTCTATGTTCAGCATTAGGGGAATTCCTTAGGGTGAGTAGGCAGTCATATTGCTGGAAATGGAAATCTAAAGTGGTTACCACTGTCCTTCAGTGGTGTGAACCTGAGACTTCATCAGTTATGGTCCCCTGGTTATTACTGGTTTTGCCCCAAAGTCCACCCAGTGTGCCAAAAGAGCAGAGAGTAAGTAGCTATACTGCAGGCCACATACCTGTCATTCACAATGATTCTGTGATCATAGGCTGTGCTTGTCTCAGCCCCAAAGGGGCCTTGACCACCAGGAACATTACCTATAGATGTTGCCAAATGAAAATTCTAGTTTTGTAAAAGGTAGCCATAAAGTACCACATTCTGAAAGCATGCCTATATTCTATTGCTATGATCCAGCCATCCCAGACTGGTCCTTGATTATACATCATTCCAGGTGAAGTGGAGGTAGCATGAGAAATTTTAATTACCCCTCAGTTCATTCATTCCATAAACATTTACTGAGAGCCTACTGTGTGCTATGCCTGTATAGCATGCAGAGATGGGTAAGTCCCAATTCTTCCTTTTGTGGATAAGTTCATGTACATGGACAGTGACAACAGAGTAGGGCTTTGGCAGAACAACACTGGGGACAAAGGGAACCAACACAGCCTCAGGTGGATGTGCTCAGGCAGGCTTCCTGTAGGAAGGGGCATGAGGATCTAAAGTATGAGGGATAGAGAACAAAAGAGTGTACAATCAAAAAGACCACAAAGCACCATCTAAAGAAAACATTAATACTCAAAGAGATGGTCCTTTAGGTTTTCCTTCCCTAGTCTTGGGCCATGGGTGACCAGTGCCCTCTGCCACTCCAGAAGCCATGCTTTGAGGACCACTGGTATAATTTATGCATTCTCAACAGGGACAGTCTGGTCCCCAGGGGTCAAAATTCTTTCTTGGAATTTAGGGGTTGAAAAGAATCTTAGTTATTATAATAGTTTGTGGTTCCCCCAAAGAGTCATAGTATATAAATAGACCTACCATTATATCTGTGGTATGGAAATATTATAGGAAAGGGGATTGGGGGGAAAGAGTCTATAAAGGATCCTTGGTAACTGGACTGGGAAGAGTTATAATGAAAAGAAACGTTAAGAACTCCTGGTGTCATTGAATGAGCCATAGTATTGATGCTATAGGCACTTAAGTTCAAATGCTGCCTCTCTCATTAAAAACCTATATAACTCTGGACAAATTAACCTCACTGTGCCTTAATTTCCTTGACTGTAAAATGGGATGGATAATAACACCTCCTGTTACAAGGTTGTTCTGAGGATTAAATGGAATAGTAAATGTAAAGCTCCAGGCATTTAGTGCCGAGTCTATAACTGTCTCTGGGTGTTGGTTCCCAGCCTCCGTCCAGCCCAGCACACACATGTTCAGGAGGGGACCACAGCTGGGGGGATGCTCTTTGGATGGTCGGTGCTGTGGGCCATGAACAGTACCAATAGGAGGGTTCCTGTCTATTACCACCTACATGTACAGTGAGCTCTTGGAATCATCTGGAGAGAGATGGAATGGTCCATTTGGGTTATAAAAGATAATGTTTCCTGGCTCTTCTTTCACAGACAAAATTAATAGTCAACCTGCTGAAGCTGAGAAGTCCAGGTAGAGGTGAGGCTTGTTAGTGATCATCTCTTAAGGGGAGAGAGTTTGGGGTTTTCTCCTGGGTTGCCAATTAATTCAGGGGCCTCGACTTGAGGTCCTGGCCTCTAAGATCCCCATATCACCATTCAGGGAAGAAACTGTGGGCCCTGGCCAGGTAGGTGTGCTATGATAGGAGCGGGACAGCTTGTGGCGGGAGGCACAGGGCACGGCAGGGAAAGTGGAGAAAGGAAGGCTGGCTGGCCCTGCTCTCTTACCCTGTGACCCCTGCTTCCCTGTCTGCCTCCTTACACCCCTGTGAGGGCTGCTTGGTTTAGGATGACCTGAATAACGCCTGGCACAAAATAGGCCCCATTATGTATTTATTGGATAATTAACTCTCTCCTTTTAATAATTAAAATGAGCATTATCATTAAATAATGGGTTATGTATTTTACTCTTTTCTCCTAACTCTCAAAGAAACTCAACTGCTATTTCATCATTGTCATTATCCCATTTTATAGAAGAGGACACTAAGGCCAATAAGAGTCAGGGCATCACCCCAGAGGACCAACTTGCAGGGCCAGAGTGAGCAGCTCCCCTGCTTGTCTTCCCATCCTGTCTCATTCTCCCTCTGCCATTACTGGCCCTTCCTCAGGGTGGGGCTGGAGGCTGATTTGGCTCTGAATCTCACGTCTGGCCCAGGGAAGGGAGGGAAGAACTTTCCTTTCCAGCAGTGACCATGCCTGTCTTCCCCCTTCAGCCTATCAGAGCCACCCCCTTGCATGGCTACTGCCCTGACTCCTGTCTGGGCCTCCGCAAATCAGGTGAGAGAGGCAAGTCACCTCTGCCACATCACCAACACACAGAAGACAATGCCCAAACCTGCAAACCAGGAAGTGCTGCCGTGTGCCCCAGCCAGGCAGAAGGGCCTTCTTTTTGATACCAGCTCTGTTTTCCCCATAAGGGCTAGCTTCTACGGTGAGGCAGTGTCTGAGCAGCTCATCATTCCTGCACAGAATATGTCAGGGCATGGGCCTAGCAAATCCAGTGCAGCCTGGAGAAAGTTCTGCAGTTCCTCAGCCTCCTCCTGCCTTGGCCTCTCTCTTCCTCACTCTTCTCACTATCCTCAAAGAAAACACACAAGAAATACAAGGAGCAGGAGGTGCTGAAGAAAAAACTAGGTTATAAAATAAGAAAATGATCTCTGCTCTGTAAAGACCTTGCAGTTAGCCAGGGTGTACTGTGTGCATGGGTCTTCACAGCAGACCACAAAAGCAGGGTGCCCTTGCCATCTCATTAGGGAAAGGAGGGTGTTCCCAGCCTGAGTACATGGGCTCTCCAGGAGGAGCTGAAGGGCCGGAGGGACTGTGATGTCATCTCACCCAACCTCCTCTCCCACCTGAGGCACAGGAAGGGAGAGAAGCTTTTGCAGCTTACTTGGGTGTCAAGTGGCAAAGCTAAGACTTGAACCCAGATCCCACTGACTGCAATGGCCACTCCTTCTCTTCCCTTGTGTGGTGATCGCTCTGAGAGGGGAGAGGGGAGTAGACCAAGGTCTATCCCTGGACAGCCCAACAGGGCCAAATCAGCAGGAAGACCTGAGGCACCTCAAGAAATACATCACCCAAGTTCAGAGAGATACCTGCCATTAGGCTTCCTGGCACTTGTGTCTTGTCCTGGGAACCATGAGGTGGGCTCAGATCCAGCTTCACCCAGTCAGGGGTGGTACTGAGATGTCACAGAGTGGAAGAGGTGAAGTTTAGAGAGTCTGGAACACTCTGGAAAAAGGCAGTTTCCTGAGCCAGTTTCACAACTTCTCCAGGTGCCTACAATTATGGAAAGAAGTGTTGCCTAATTCTCTAAAACAAGCTTAATTTTAGTTCACCAAAATGTTAATATGCAAAATAAAGAAGAGACTCAGGAAAGAGCTAAAGAGGCCATATTTTTTAGAAATGTTGAGGAGGGGGTTCGAGATGTCTCCGAAATAGCATTCCTCAGTGTGCCTGTGACCTTCTCTTTAGTGACTTGGAAGTCAGAACTTCTCAATGTTTCATAGAAGCCCCCTTTTGGGAAGAGTTGATCATAAATGACAAGGAATTCAGGCTCTGGGTTCAAATGTTAGTTCTATGTCTGAAGTCCTCACTTGGAGCAAGTTACTTAACAATGCTGTGTTTCTATAACTGTATGTGTGAAATGATGTAGCAATAATAATAAATAACATTGTTATTGTTATTTGGATCCCAAGAGCTCTGGCATAGAGCCCAGCCCTGTTAACACTCTCAGTTCATGTTAGTGGCTATGTGATTGTTATCAGCAGTGGCAGTAGCTGTAACTGCAGAACATCCTAGCCTCTGCAATTTTATAATGCTCTTCCCTTGAAATTGGGAGCCCTTTGGATACTTTGAATTGTCAAAATCCTGCTCATCTTTCCAGGCCTCCCTGGAAGGTGAGCTCACTGACAGCCTGCTCTGACCCTCTCAGGCCAGTTTTCTTATTCCTGCCTCTATCCCCCAGCTTCTATGACCTCCCCAGCACAGGTCAGCATTCTCTGGTCACATGAAGGGTACATTTATGGGTGTCCTAAATGGGAGCTCTCCTGACCTCAAAATACCTCCTGGTTCTCAGCCCCAGGCAGGCACCCAGTGGATGTTTGTAGCATGGATCTGACTCTGCCCTCCCCTCCCCAGCACTAGGAAACTCATAATAGATGTTTGTAAGGATTTAGGCAAAGCTATGTGGTGAGGGGTCTGGGAGGTACACAGGAAACCAGGGCTCCACCTGTCTCCCTTGCACCTGGCAGAAATAGATCATATCAGGGTTTGGTGCCCACTGGCACCAAAACCCCAACTGCTTTGACCTGACATTAGAAGAAAATTCTCAGCCCTTGCAGTTGGTGTTCTCTCTCAGCACTATCCAGATATCTATTTGCTGCAATCCCGGATATTTCTCAAAGGACTTCCCAAGATGCCAGATTTTATTCTGCCTCCCTTAAGCACTAGCCTCTTTTCTCCTGCCTTTGTGATATTCCCAATTCAGGGCAGCCTACCTGCATGCCAAGGCAGGAGGAAGGGCAACACCATCAGAGGGGGTTTCCTCTAAACACTTGTCCTAGAGGCTGGAGTACACAGACAGGCTTCTTTGTTCCTATGTGAGGCCTAGAACCTTGAAGCAAGTGGGCACCCAGACCTTGCCAGGGCTCTAGCTTCAGCTGTCCCCCTGAGCCCTGTACTCTGGACTTCACTTTTTTGATGGCTACTAAAACCCGGCCCAGCGTTATTGGTACTTCTTTTCTCTCCTCCTTCCTCTATTTCTATTGGAAAATAATCTTCATATCAAAAAGTAGAAAGAAGAATATACTGAGAATCTGTCTACCTTCAGAAGGTGAAGGGATGACCTGTGGTCCTTCCATTCCATGCTATTTTATGCTATTTAACACCAAAAGGAATGAACTATTGATACATTCAAAAACTTGGATGAATCTCCAGGAAATTATGCTGAATGAGAAAAAGCCAGTCTTGAAAACTTAGATATTGTATGATTATACTGATTTTGAAATGACAAAATTTTAGAAATGGAGAAAAGGATGACAGAGTCAAGGGAGGGAGGCAGGTGGGGTTATAAAAGGGCTGCAGAGATCCTCATGATGATGGGAATATTCTGTGTTTTACCTGTGGTGATGGATGCACAAACCTCTGTAGGTGATAAAATTGTATAGAACTTAACACATATGCACAGGAATACAAGTAAAACTAGGAAATGTGAATGATTGATGGATTGTGTGACTATCCATATACTGGCTAAGATAGTATTTCACTTTGGCAAGATGTTACCATTGGGGATAAGTAGGGAAAGTGTACAAGGGATGTCTCTGTATTGGTTCTTAAAATTTCATGTGAATCTACAATTATATCAATATAAATTATAATTAAAAATAAAAATATTGCAATTAACTTTTTAAAAGAAACATTATAGGCACAATTGAAGGCCCCAATTTGTCTTCCAATCTCATTTCTCTCCTTCCTAAGAGGCAACCAGTATCATAAATTGGTATTAATCATGCCCACAATGTTTTTATACAAGATATGTGCCTAGCATATAACAGGGGCTCAACATTTGTTGAATAAAGGAAAACAATATTAATTCCAGATGCTTTTGCTTGGGAGAATTATGGTTGCTTTCTTTTTCTTTCTTTCTTTTTTTCTTCTTTAATATCAATCATTGCTATTTTAAAAAAAACCTTAATTGAGGTATAATTGACATATCTTTTAATTCACCTATTTGAAGAATCTAATAAAATGGTTTTTAGTATGTTCATAGAGTCATGCAACAGTCACCACAATCAATTCTAGATCATTTTCACCACCCCCTCAAAAGAAGCCATGCCTTAGCAGCCATTCCAGACTCCTCCTAGCTTAAACTCCTCCCACTCTATCTGGGTTGCTCAGGTCACCAGCCTTAAGCAGCTCCTAATCTACATGATGTCTCTATGGATTTGCCTCTACTGGACATTTCATAGAAATGAAGTAGAGAACACAGTATGTGTTCTTTTGTGACTGGCTTCATCTCCTTCGCATGTTTTCAAATTTCATCTGTATTGTAGTATGTTTCAGTACTTTACTCCTTTTTATTGCCAAATGATATCCCATTGTATAGATACACCCCATTGTATCTATTCATTCTCAGCTAATGAACATTTGGGTTGTTTTCACTTTCTTGCTATTATGAGTAACACCACTATAATCATGTGTTGGAAGATTTTTGTGTAGTCATTGGTTTTCATGTCTCCTGGGCATATATCTAGGTGTTAACTTTGTGAGGAATTCTCAAACTGTTCTCAAGTAGCTATAGTGTTTTACAGCCCCCACAAGCAGTGTATGTGGGTTCCTATTTCTCCCCATGGTTGCCAACACTTGCTATTACCTGTCTTTTTGATTTTCACACAATTACGAGTTTTTGAATCAGGTACCCCAGTTTAGAATTCCAGTTTTGCTGTTTGCTAGGTATGACATCACAGTTTATCTCCTCCCTCACCCAATTTTCTCTCTCTGTCAGATGAGACTAATAATAGCCACCTTGCAGGACTATTGTGAAGATGGGACAAATAAGAGAACGACTGGTAAGACCTTAGCACAGAGCAGGATGCAGTTGGCTGTCTTTGAGATACATTAACTCTAACAGCTTCTTATTATGGGCATCAGCTAGTCCTAGTCTTCTTGCCTGGGATGCACTTACAGTCACCTAGGACCTCCATGAGCACGTCTCCTCAGCTGGCTGGGAGCTAAGCCATGTACAAATGAAAAGCCAGGAGAGCTACTCTTCAAAAATGCACAGACCTCATAATAAGAAGCAGAAGAGTCCCCCATGGCTCCAATCTCCAGAGCCTCCAGGGGCTTCCACTGGGAGCTGGCCTCCCTGGCAGGGTCCTACTAGGCACCCCTCCTCCATCCCACAGGAAGGCAGAGGGGCAGAAAACCTTAGCAGGCCCAGTTTCAGAGGCTTCAAATTGGGTCTGAACCACTTGAGTTTATTGAAGTAGCTCCTCCCTGTCCTTTTCTTTGGCAGGAGCCCATTTTTCATTCCATCACTTTTACAACACTCACAAACATTATCTGCACACTCAGCCATTGTATAGGGGAAGAAAAGATGATTGCCTGCTGATTGCTACTGTTGTTCATTTTGGAGATGACTCTGTAGATGGGAAGGACACAGCTGCGTGTCGGAGAGGCAGAGAACAGCACAGTTCAGTAATGCCAGGGCATCAGGAAGAATGGAAATAGGAGGAGTCCCTCCTAGCAGGAAAGACACAGCAGTTGGAGTGGCAATGGCTCATGGGACACAGTGTCTGTTCGTGGCAGTGCCATGGCCAGTGCGACAGGAGGTATTCTCAATGTCTCAGGCTCATCATGCCTCCAAACAGACTCGGCATCATCTCTACTTCCAACCTACTTCCCTAATCCTCCCCGTCTTAGGGGGCCAGGATCTTGGGCACCTTCTTGATTCTGTTTTCTCCTTTGTCTCAAACATCTAATCAGTCACCAAGCCTCAAATGCGCCCAGCTTCTAACCTAATCTCCCTCCTGGGTCACTGGGAAGCCTCCTCCTGTCTTTCACTATTCTGCCTCTAAACTTGCTCCTCCTGATGATTCAGATTCCAGCCCAGACTGATCTTCCCATGAAATAAATAAGATCAGATCACTTCATTTTAAAACCCTACAATGGCTTCTCTTTTCTCTAATAATAAAGTCAGATGTCCTTAAGCCACCTGCTCTGTCTATGCATGCTTCTACAGGTTGTTGTGATTCTCTGCTACTGCACTGACCATATCATTGGCTCACTTACCTGTCTTCCCCATTCACCACTAGGTTCCCTAATGGCATAACTTCTGATTCATAATAGGTGCCCAATGTTTCCTTCCACCTACATTTGAGAAGTCTTTCAGAACTCTTTTGCCTAATTGTTTCTTTCTTTAATCCTCACTGCTCTGAGGTACACACAGTAGGAGTTTTTATTTGCATTTTACAAACAGGAAATCCAAGACTCAGAAATGATAAGTGATGATCCAAGGCTCCTACACAGCAGGCAAACGGCAGAGCTGAACTAGCCATGGGTCTTCCAAAGCAGCCACCACTAGAATCCCATGAAGAAGGCAAGACAGGTTACTAATGTCTGCAGTTCATGAAATGTGGTCCCTGGACCACCAGCATTAACATTACTATTAGAAATGTATTTTAGGCTGCATCCACAAGATGATAGAATAGCAAGTGTATAAGCCCAAACTTTCCAACTGCCATCTTCCATCCAAGATCATTGGCTCACTTACCTGTCTTCCCCATTCATCACTAGGTTCCTCTGTCTGATGTCCTGCCTCTAGAGTTACTCATGTCCCTAAGTCCCAGTGGTAGCTCTGATGGACCAGCTAGAACAAAAGCTCTTCCTGCAGACTATCTGCACCATGGTCTTTTTCAATAAGGTCAGAAAACTCTGTGGAACATAATACCATCTATTGAGCAAGCTCTCTGCCCAGACTGATTAAACAATGTCTGACAAGCATCTCTCCTGGGTGACTATGGGTGTTGAGGCAACCAGAGGATGAGTCATTTGTAATGCCCCAGGTAGAAGTATTTCCAGGGCAAAACAATCCCCTAGTATGGACAGAAACTACTAGTGACAGGCAAAAAGTTCAGAGGCTGTGCTTGTGCCTGGAGCAATAGCTTTGTCCTCTCCTGCCCCCAATTTGACTTTGAAACATTCCGTCAAGAATGATCAGTCTGGAATTGAAAGGCATCCATGCACCAACTGAGCCAAAGAGATGTTGGATGAAAATAGAAGCTTCCCTCAGTGGTTTTGTTGGATGCCCACATCCCTTAAAGGCATCAAGCATGGCCACACAGTGATGAGAAGTGAGCCTGGAAAGCCTGGCCTCCATCACTCTGATGTATGACCTTGGATGACCCTTGCCTCTATGCACCAGATTGATTCTGGTGGTACATCACTGAGGCTCCTTCCTGTACTGATGTGGAAACCTATGGCATGTTCTAGGGGAATGTGTCTGAAGAGCTCTGGACCAGCTTTCTCCCAGCTTCAGGATAGGAAGTCAGTGAGAGGTGGTCAGCTAATAAGACAGGACACATGTCAACCCCGAGCAGCTTCAACTGACAAATGTATAGCCTCTGAAAGATAAAAGGAGAGGGAGAGAAGTTGTTGTCCTCCTGAATCTCTGTGTTTCTGACTCTGAAGGACTGTTAAAGGTCATTTCATCCTTTTTATTCTGCCTGCCCAGTCTGGAGTCAGTCTCCACTGGTTCTCAAACTTGACTGCACTAGCATCCCCTGGAGGGATTGTGCAAAACACAGATGGCTAAGCTTCATCCCTGGTTTCTGCTTCAGTAGGAATGGGGTAAAGCACTAGAATTTACATTTCTTTTTTTTTTTTAATTCTTTTGGTACTGGGGATTGAACTCAGGGGTACTTGACCACTGAGCCACATCCCCAGCCCTATTTTTTGTGTTTTATGTAGAGGTAATGTCTCACTGAGTTGCTTAGTGCCTCCTATTGCTGAGGCTGGCTTTGAACTCAGGATTCTCCTGTCTCAGCCTCCCAAAATGCTGGGATTACAAGCGTGCACCACCGTGCTTGGCTAGAATTCACATTTCTAACATGCTCCCAGGGGCTGCCACTGCTGCTGGTCTGGAGATGACATGACAAGCCAATTCTCTGCTACATGATCCCCAGTGGCCACCCTACCCTGTTCACAGGTGCCCTGGAGCATAAGCTGTCCCTTTGAGGCAGCTCCCTCACCCTGTGGCATCTGTCCAGTAGATGGAGTTTGAAACCATTCTCCCCTGGCTTCCACCTACTACCTGTGAACACAGATTTCATAGCAGGTCCCCATACTAGAAGGTGAGGATAATAACAGTACCTTTTCTTGGGCACTGGATCAAGCTCTTCATATACATCTTATTGATTCCCTCCACTCATATGGGAATAAAAATATTCTATCCACCTCACAAAGTCACTCTACAAAAGGACAAAAATGTGGAATCATTTTATAACCTTATAAACTAAGGGTTTATTTTTTACTTTCAAGCTTTGTATTCATCAGCTACATTATCCTTAACAAAACACCATAGCCCAAGTGGCTTCAACAACAGAAATGTATTGTCTCACATTTCTGGAGGACAGAAGTCCAAGATCAGGCTTGGTTTCTTCTGAGGCCTCTCTCCTTGGCTTGCAGATGGCCACCTTCTCGCTGTGTCCTCCCATGGTCATCATTCTGTCTGTGCTGTGTCCTAATCTCTTATAAAGGATGCCAGGCATCCTAGCTTAGAGCCCACCAGTAAGACCTCATTTTATCCCAATTACCTTTCATGTTCTGGGGTGCTTGGGATTAGTGCTTTCACATACAAATTTGAGGAACATAATTCAATCCAAAACAAGCTTCTAATTGAAATTTGATCAATGACTAGCTGTGTGACTATGCAGAAGACACCTAACATTACTGAGCCTTGCTGCCTTCATCAGGGCCCAGCTTGGAACACATAAACACAGAGAAAGGATCTGAATAGGGAAGAGAGACATTTCAACATCCTAGGAAATTGGACTTGGAGAAAAAAGATGACCAAGATAGAATCTGAGCCGGGCGCGGTGGCTCAAGCCTGTAATCCCAGCACTTAGGGAGGCTGAGACAGGAGAATCGCGAGTTCAAAGCCAGCCTCAGCAATGGCGAGGCACTAAGCAACTCAGTGAGACCCTGTCTCTACATAAAACACAAAATAGGGCTGGGGATGTGGCTCAGTGGTCGAGCACCCCTGAGTTCAATCCCTAGTA
>CM053399.1:59436649-59501793 GCA_028644305.1 Xerus rutilus | reverse complement strand
GATAGAATCTGGCTGAGAATCAGAGCAGGAGGCCCCTTGTCCAGGAATTCATTGTTCCAGAGCTCTATGCAACCTCTTTGGTAGTGGAGGCCAGAGGCAGAACTCTTGAGGAGGTCCCAGGAGCAAGCCTCTGCTAGCTTGCTCACCCTGTCCCCATTCACCAATCAACATACTGCTGCCTGGGAAGGTCTCCAACCATGGAGCTGCCATGGAAGCCCTCTCTGAATTCCAGAACTTCCCAGAGAAAGGAGGAGTATGTGGTGGGCTTTGGAAACAAGCTAAATATTTATCAATAGGGGAAGTATCAACTCACAGTTTGAGTTTACCATCATTTACTGTTATTCTGCTGTCATGGGGAAAGTACAGCACTTTGCCTTCTTAACAACCCTGCGGTGATGGTGACTGTTACTGACCCCATTTCATAAATGTAAATTCTGAGGCTTAAAGAACTCAATTAACTGCCTGTGGCCACAACACCTGTATGCTACAGAGCCAGAGCATGAAATCAGATCTTTTGGAATCGAAGTTTATGTGCTTAAGCCCTATACCCTACTCATTGTCGAGTCCCAACGTAGAAGAGTATTGAATGATATGGGGAATACCTTTGATGAGATGTTAAGTGAAAAATAACAAGATATAAAGCACACTATCTCAGTTCTATATATTAATGTATGTGCAGTGTATGTAGACAGAGGGGAGAGAGCTAAAATCAGTGGTTATATCTAGATGGTAAGATTACCTTTTGATGTTTTCTGTAATAGCTGGAATAAGGAGAAGTGGATCTTGTTAAAGGGAAGATGGAGCAAGGTTTTGAAAGGAGGCAAATGTTGGTGGGAACCCCTGGCTGTAGCTCTCGCCAGCTACATGACGCTAGGCATCCAAACACTGCCCAGCCTTTGGATCTCTCTGAAGGATTCTGGGTCCCGTGGCAAGAGACAAGGATTAGGAAGCGCACATGGTTGGGGTTCTATTTTTGACTAAGGCCCGTGCTGCCATCCCTAGAGACACAGCAGAGTGTATTTCCCTGAATAACCACTGCTATTTTTAGAGGGCACCAATGAACTGCACCCAGGGAGAGGGGGAGAGAAGCGGCTGGATGCTTCTAGAGACCCTGCTAGTCCAGAGCTAGATCTTAGTCTTCTTCAAAAGTCCCTGCCTGGGAAGTTGTCCCTCAGCCTTACTGTGCCCTTGGTGGATACCATGAGGCCACTGATGTCCTGTAAACTAGGAGGGCAGAGCACTGTGGGGCAACAACCTCAGAGGACCACTTTTCACCTTTGCATGGTGAGTTGTTATCAGCATTGTCAGCTCCTGGGACGGAGGAGATATCTGAACTTAATATCCCTTTGCCACGGCAGGGAAACAAGCAGGAAAGGATTACCATCTAAGAGCAAACCCTCCAGGACATGTTTGTGAGAATTTTGAGAGATGGGCAGAGATCAATAAAGATCAGAGCCGGGAAGAATCCTGGATTCTTAGACTTCAAGGGCACTTCATCCAGCCCTCCTGCTCACATGCCATGTGCAGCCCTGGGACCTACAATGAAGGGGGCACTTCCTCCAAGAGAACACCCCCGCTTTCTAGATATTTGGTTGTTTGAAAGTTTGTACCAAGAAGTCCCATATTCTCTGCCAGGCATATGTAATGATTAATGATAAATAATGTGGATGTGAATTTGCATTGCCTGCTTACCACGCATCAGGTAATGTCATAAGTAATCCATCCATATTTTCTCATTTAATCTCCACAACAGGAATTTAGCCACCTTATTCTGAGTTAGGTACATTATCATTCCTATGTTGCTAATGTGGAGACTGAAACAATGCCTAGCACCTAATAATGATGATAGCAAGTGTCTATATAGTACTCACTATGTTCCACACACTTTTTACAGTGGTTTACAGGAATTAATTTAATTTAATCCTTATAAAAGCCCTTATTATCATCTCCAAGTTGGACATGAGCACAGTGAGGCACAGGGAAATTTAGTACATAGCCCAAGTCCACAGAGCTTCTAAGCACCAAGATAGCTCTCCATCCCAGGCTCCAGGGCCCGCGGTCCTGCTTCTCAGTGTCTGGGCCATGTCATTCTACCTGCCGGTGAAAATGTATATGATGACTATTGGCCCTGCCTGTTCTCTACCCGCTTTCCTTCCCTTTGTCCCATTCTCTGGCTCTTTGGGTACTAAGTTGCCAGTTCCTGTCAAGGCCATCTCTTCTAGTCATCATGCTTCAGCCTTCAGGTCATTATCACATTCACAGAGAGGGCTGCTGTCCTTTCCCCAGACCAGCTCAGCCCCTGTTTTACCCTTTCTCCTCCTATCTGTGCTCACTCTTGCGGTGCCCATGGACCACCTGTGCTCAGAACAGCAGCTTCCAGGGCAGAAGAGCACTGTCCTCCCTACCGACTGCCATTCACTGCTCAGCGCCTGCACAGAGGAGGTGCTGGATTAAGAGTGCATAGAGACAGGGCTAGAAAATGGGCTGGCACTGTTCCTCTTAGAGGCAAAGAGGTGTGTGAAAGCAAGCTGGGTCTGTTCCCACCAACACCCCAGTTTCCAGAGAGCCAGATTGTGTCCTTTCCAATCATCTGGGGATCATTTCCTTATGTAACAACATCACACTCCCTTGAGAGGAGACAGTGATGGACAGAGGAAGGACAGAAGAAGGACAGAGGATGGACAGAGGGCAAGGGAGGGGCCAGAGAGGCTCTCAGGCCTGGCTGCTGGTGAGAATCACCTGGGCAGCTTCAGTGGCTCCTGCCTGAGCCCCACCCCAGGCCAATGGATAGGAACCTCTGAGGACAGGGCCTGGGCTCAGGAACATCTTCTATTTTCAGTTTCTGTAACCAAGTCTTCGATGGATTGTGTTTTGGAAGGCAAGCCATGCAGAGAGAAGGAGCCCTTCTTACAGGTCCAGTCTTTTCTTGTGGTCCACTTGCACTGAAGGCCTAGGGTGGGAAGCTTGCCCTGCAGAGGGCAAAGATGGGGGCAGTGGTCTAATACAGCACCTTGTCCTCTCCACTTCACAACAGCTGTGGCTATTTGCTGAGGGAACACTGGCAATCATTCCGGCCAGTGCCTATAAGCTGGATGGTAGTCCTTTTACAGAGGATGCCCAAGTTAAGGTCACGTGGTAGGTCATTCAGGCCCCTGCGAGGAGGTCCAGTCCCTGCTCTGAGGGACCCCCACATCCCACGAGGAGTAAAAGTGTCCTTCCTTTCCACACAGAGCACAGAGCAAGTGGAAAGTCTTCTGCCTTCATGACTAACAAGACTAACAAGACTCTGGAAAAAAAAAAAAAAGATCCTGATTGGAAGCCTGCTGTATTCTGTGCTAGGATTTAGGAGAAAGCCAGGATTCCCCCTACTGGGTCCCCCAGCAAAACAATGCATTTTAAATGGCTCCAAAATTGCTAAGCTATTTCACTGCTTCAGAGGAGAAATAGCTCGGGGGAAGCTATTGGCCCTTTATGCCTTGAACATCAAAACAAAATGCCAAATGGGAAAACGAAATCACAGGAGGTCGGGGGAAGTGGGAGGATTACGTGGGAAGAGCTTGCTGCAAGGCGTGGGCTGTGTTGAACCTGGGGTTCTGGGAGGATCTGTGGGAGGCTGCGCAGCTCTGTGCCCATGAACCCGGCTCTGGGGTCAGATGGAGCTAGGGCAAGACCCAGCAGGGAGGAATGCGCCCACACTGTCATGGCTAAATGTTACCTGCAAGCAGGAAGATTCTAAGGGATTTTGGAAAATGCTGATGCCCAGGCCCCGCCTTCAGAGGTTCCCATTCCATTACCCTGGTGCCCAGGCAAGGCTTTAAAGGCTGCCCAAGTTCTAATGAGAAGAACATCACCTAGTTCCTCCCTTCCCCTCTCTCCAGCACTCTCTCCCCTCTGAGTCTCAGATTCCTCCTCTCAAACGGACATGATGTTATTTGAGGAAATAATTCCCAATGTCTTCCAGTGAGAGGAGGCACTCTCAGTCAACTGTGGTGAATTGGTGGGAACAGTCCCAGCCTGTTTGCAGTCACAAGTTTGCCTCCAAGAAAAACTGGTGCCAGCCCTGGTTTCTAGTTGGCATTGGAAACAGTACTGGGAAAAGGGCCTGTGGTTGGCATGGAGCATCAAGAACTCAGCTTTTTTTTTTTTTTTTTTTGCTGAAAAACTGTGACCTTTAGGTATGACCAAATGGCCTCTGTGGGCCTGCACTTGTAATCCTGTCCTTGGAGGAGGCGACATTTTCAATCCTGAGACTGACTGTACTGCTACAAGGCTGCCATGAGGCTGATGGGAAGGTTCTAGAAATGTGGGTCAGGTGGGCTTTGGACCAGGTCTGTTATAACTGAGAGACAGATCTCCAGGCCCTTGGGGAAGGGGGGAGAAAATGAGGCTCTGGCCTCTAGAACTTTCTGTTTGATGAACAGAGACGGTGGGTGAGAGGCCTGGGAACGTGTGACCAAGGCCCTGTCAGGAAGAGTGCAACCCCCTGAACTCGCCCTCGGGAGACATGGAGAATGATTTCCCAACCTGCACAGGGCTGCATGGCGTGTGCTTGTGATGACTGTACCACCACTGAGGGAGCAATAAGCCAGGACTGAACAGAAACCATCACTGCTCCCTGAAACAGCTCTGGGAGGGAGCTCTGGTATCCCCATTTCACAGCAGAGAAACTGAAGTTCAAGGGGCCACATGAGTCCATGCTGAGGCTGAGACTTTAGAGAATTTGCAGTTGTTGCCTTCTTATTGGATCTTCTCAGCAAACCTATGCAATAAGCCAAGGAAGGGCTGTTGTTCCTGTTGGTGAGGAAGACTGAGGCTCAGAGACATGTGGTGATTTCTCCAGCGTCACACAACTCAGGAGCTGCACTTCAGATTGGTGCTATCTCCCCTCAGCAGGTTGCCTGCTGTCTGCTCTCTCACCCCACTTTGGGTGTCTTGCCAGCTGGGTTGCCCTCAATCTCTAAACATTCCCTTCCTCCATATCCCTCCTGAAACGTACCATGGCTGCCATTTCCTAGCTGTGTGACCTTGCGCAGGCTGATTCTCCTTAAACTCTGTGAGCATTCATTTCCATTTTCATTTCATTCTCCTGCAAGGTGGGGAGAGGAGAACCAATCTCCCAGCCACCTCTGAGAATGAAGGGCAAACCTGTCCCTGGCACCATGCCTTCCATGGCTTGGTAAGCATCAGGGCCCTGCTGCTGATGGGCATTTGTTGGATCACATACATTAACCTGTGGAGAGTCCCCACAGAAGCCATCTAGCCCAACTCCACTCAGGAAGATGAGCACCAAAGGAGAATTTGACTAGTCACTCCACAAGTCAAGGCCAGTTCTTATCTCCTGATTCTTGGTCCAGTGCTCCATGCCCCATACCATACAGTGCCTGGTGCTAAAGGAAGCACAAGGGACTAATTCTGAAACAGATACCACTTAAAATCTAAGTTGTCCTGATGGGAAGTAGTGTTCCCCCTGAAAAAATTTCAGTGTCGCCTCTCCAGACATGAACCCCGGACTACCCTGCCACCAACTGCCTGGGAGCTCTTGGCAGGTAAGACATTAGCCTTCTGAAGTCCAGATTCTGGATTGGCAAAATGAGGGTGTGGATAAGCGAAATCTTAGAGTAGGAACCTGGGGGCTGTTCCAAAAGTGGTTCCCATTGGCAGGGAGGTTTTTTTGTTCCTCAGTCATTGAATACTGAAAAGAAATCATGAGATGGATAGTAGTGGTTCCTCCATAAGGAAAACAGCCATCCCCCCTGGATTATTCTCCAAAACATCTTCCTTTATCTCTGAGACACTCTGATGTAGGCTCTGTACTAAAATTTTTTTTAAACTATAATTGTAATTGAAACTGCTTTGCAACATGAAAAAAAAAAACATACTCCTTGAATTGCACCACCTATTTAAAATGACTATTTACATTTTTATGTCATTCCTTTCAACCACAGACTATTTTTGTTTGGAAGGACAGTCTACATTAGGGTCTGCAGGATGCTTCTTGAGTGGTTACGAGAGTGTTGTGTATATTCCAACATGCATTCACTCGCTGAATCTAAAAGTAAATACTGAGCATCTATCTCTCTTTTGCTCAGCTCTGAGCCAGCCTTGAGGATCTTAAAGAAAAATAAGTCTCTGTCCTATCTTCCAAAGAGGGTAAGGAAAGGGAAAAGAAAGGGCTCGTCATTTACAGGGCACAGGCCAAGCACTTGAAACACATGACCTCTTTTAAGCCTCTTGCCAACTTGCGCCCATTTACCTATTAAGGAGTTGAGAGGCAGGAGGTGAAGTCAGTGTCTGGGACAATTTAACTAGTAGCACAAGGCTAAAATGGGACCTTGTGTTTAACTAAAAATTGTGGCCATCTTTTAAAATGCTATGGTGTTATCTACCACATAATACAAACATGCAAACAGAGGACGATGGTCTAATGGGGATAAAGCTACAGGATTTTTTTTCTCCCAAGCTGTAGTAGGAGCAGAGAAAAAAAAGGGATATGTGTTGCTTGAAATGAAGGCTCCAGAAGGCTGCCCGGAGGTAACACTGGGGGTTTCAGTAGAAGGGTAATCATCGCCCTCTAATCTTGCTGGATGTGGGGAAACCACATAACAGTAAGTGACCAACTGCCCCCCTAAGTCATTTTGTCTGACCATCCGTGGCCAAGTGATCCCACAGTGCTCTGTGATCTGATCCCAGGAACAGGGGATCTGCTCAGATGGGTCTCTGGCCTGTCAAAGCCTATAAAACTGAGCAGCTTCTGATATTACACCATCAGGGCTCTCCTCTGTTATTCATGCCAACCATGGAGCCCAGTCAATATTAGCTTTGGTTCTCTTTCAAATCAAAGCAAAATCCATTTTGCAAATATTTATTGTAGCCCTACAACTTACATAGGCATTGCTTACCCAGGATGTGAAAAGATGGATGGTTAAGACCTAACTTCAGACTTCAAGGGACTTTCAGTCAAGGAGGGAAAGGAGAGCTAAGTAACTCTGTGAGGTCTGTCCCAGGGCATCACAGGACTGTTTAAAGAAGTTACAGTTGGTTCATTTGCCACCATTGCTGAGCACCTACTGCAATCTAGCATGGTGCCAAGGCCTGGAAATCAAAGAGGAACAGGACATGATCCCCACTCTTAGGTAGCACACAATACACTTGGAAAATCAGAAATATGAACACAAAATTATGATTAAATATTGTGTGATGGTGAAGGTGATTATGGTGGGGACACAGAGAGGGGGACTAACTGCCTATATAAAAAGAGAAGGGACCTACCATTTATCAACCCACTACCAAATGCTGGAATTTACATATATTGCATGTCTTCTTAGTTGTTCTTCTTGGATTTTTTAATATAGAGGTAGAAGTTGAAACTAATAAAGTAACTTACTCAAGATCACAAATTATAAATATATGAAATTTTGCACTCTGTTTCATAACATAACCATGCTTACATTCATATGAAATCATGTATTAAATGATTTGCTAAGCCCCTGCCAGTATTTTTCCATTGCCTAAAATTTAGCAAAACACCCCACCAAAGAAACTATGCCAATTACATCTATTTTAATACCTAGAATTTCATACTAATAAATTCCATGCTCCCTGGGAACTCTTTAGGATCCCACCTTCACAAATTCAATGACATGCTTCAATATTTATTTAGCATGCTTGCGGGTAACATGTGCTAACTTTTACTCCATATCTGGGCCTCGAAGTATTGACTGCCTTCTGAGGTTAGGACTTGAATTTGCACTTGCCACAACCCATCCTTCTGCTTTAGCCCTGCCTGGCCAGCCATGAACAGACACCGGCCAGTTTTGCCCCTCCTGCCTCCTCCACTCTTCTGTTTCCTCCTCCTTTGTACTCTGTACTCCTTCCTCTTTTCCTTCCTCCCTCTTTCTGCTGGATTCCTTCCTTCTTCTCATCCACCCTTCCCCCCTTCCCTATCCAGCCTCAGACCCCTCCTTCTACCTTCTCCTTTCTTCCTCTCTTCCTCTTCTCCTTTTTGTTCTCCATTATTTCATCTCCACTGGGACTTCACCAAAACTCTTCACTGTAGGGTTCATAAGCCATGGTCCACCAATCCCTGCAGAGTCTGTGAGCGGCCTCTATCCACCTGTGAAACCAAATCCTTCATTCTGGATTCTTGGGACTCCCCGGAGAGGACCAGGGCCCAAAGCTAGTCAGTCTTCCTGGGAGAAGTCTACAGGTGTTACCAGATTCTCAGGTACCTAAACTTGTGCTGGCTCATTTCTCTTCTCCATTTCTACTCTGTGGTTCATATTTCCTCAACTCCATACAGTTAGTGAGATTCACAGTTTACCTATAATGAATTCAAAGATTTGCTGATATTGAAGAAGGGAGTTCACAAAAGCCCTTTTTAAGAGAACTCACTGCTAGGGAAGAATGGTATCCCACCAGTTGTGTGCACTAAACCAGGTCTCACAGGTATGTATGGTATGCTGGCAATGCTAAACAAGAGATTCCCTCCCTCCCAACTTCTACCATAGATGAGGAAAATTGTATATAGTTTGCTAAGGCTGACATAGAGTACCACAAACTGGGTAGCTCTACCAATAGAAATTCATTTCCTTCCAATTCTAGAGGCTAGAAGTCCAAGATCAAGGTGTCAGCAGGGTTGGTGTCTTCTGAGCCCTCTCCTTGGCTTATAAATGATGTCATCGTTTCGTGTCTTCCCATGATCTTCTTGTGTGTGTGCGTCTGTGTCTGTCCTGATCTCCATTGGATTAGGGCCCACAAATATGACCTCATTTACTTTACTTCTTTAAAGGTGCTCTCTCCAAATACAGTCACATTCTGATTCTAGGAATCAGGACCTCCACATATGAATAGGGGAAGGCTCCCATTCAGCCTTTCATAAATTGCATAGTCCCACTAGTCCTCAGCCTGAGGAAGGAGACACAGGAGGGGGACAGTGCACAAAGCCAATCAATTGAAAACTATTGCATTTAGAATTTGGTATTCATTCAAACCACTATTGACAGAAGGTTATTTAGGAAGCACTTTCTGGCAGAGCAGATCCAGGATTAATTATTAAGAGCCATCCATGGGCCAAGTAGGAGTTGCGGACACCATGGTAGCAAGTAGCCAGCCCATGTGGTCGCCTCATCTTCCTGACAGATAGGAAGAAGCTGTGTTTTATTTATATGTACAGCTATTCTTAGTCTTGCACTTTTTCCTTTATGACTAGTGGAAAGGACTCTTGTAACTACTCTATTTTGAACCCGTCTCATCATCAAATTAATAGATGGGGTTCAGGTCATTCCTCTGGAGTTCAAGAGCTGGTCGTATTAACCCCAAAGCATCCTCAGACCATTAGAGCTAGTGTATATAAAACTAAAACACTTGGGACAAGACTGGAAGGGAAGGTTGGGAAGAGGTGGCAGTAGTGAGACTGAAAAGTGTTTAAAGATCTTTTATAAATAACACTATTCTCCTGTGAGAGTTTGTTAATAAAATCCTTCCTGTAACTTTATCTGCATTGTAAATACATGGTCTGAGGAGAATCATTCGCCAGAGCCAATGGCCAGAGAATCTGGCTCCAAGGAGCTGTTTCAGATGCAATAAATTAGAACTGTGTCCTTAATAATATCCACTGGATGCAGGCAAATCAATAATCTCAGTGCATTCAAGAATAGATCCAAAGTAGTTGATTCCAGGAACAATAGCCCATGCTACTTATTTGGGTAATTCTAGGCAACTTAGGTAAGAAAATTGGAGATGATAAAGCTATCTCTGCCCTCATTTCCCTACCCTATCCTCCAGTATTTAATCTCCCTGGATTGCCTGCTTTATGGGTAGTAACCTAATTTAAAACTGAAGTACCCCAACTGGTTCTGGATTGCTGCTATGGGGCTCCATAAAATAAAGAGGAAAATTCTCCACTGTCTAAACTGTTTTGTCATAGTATGTCATTTGCCTTTCTAGGCCTTATCTTTCAAATGAGGATAATATACCTGCTTTATGAGATTGCTATAAGGATTAGAGATGAAGTCTGTGCAGCATCCACTATAGTGCCTGGTAGAAATAGTTGCTTGATGAATAGTTGTGATTGTTATTACAAGGCTCTGTAGATGGCTTTGAGTTGTGGAAGAAGTTCTCAGGGGAAGCTGGACCCTGGATCCCTGTCTCCCTGCTCTGACCCAAGGCATCTCCATTCTGAGCCACAACCACCAGCCTGGAAACTGAGGCTATCACTAGCTTAGTTAACTATGAGCAAGAGGCTTGTCCAGTTGATACTATTCATTCAGGACATGGGACTATTATGAAAGACAGTGTATTATAAAGAAAGGAATATAGTTTTGTTTTGTTTTCTTTTGTTTTTCCAGTTTGAGAGATCTGGATTCAAATCCTTGCTTTGCCACTTCCCCTAGGACACATTATCTTATCTCTTAGTTTCTTCATCTTTAAAAGTGAGATAAAAATGATTTGCTTAGAAAGGTCATCAGGACAATGAAATGAACTCATCTACACATGTAATACACCCCTTTCAGTCCCTGGTGCAGAAAAGGCCCGCAGACCTGGTAACCACCATACTGTCATCACCGTCACTGTTAGGAGGATTACCTCATTGGCAGCTGTTTCTGGAGATTTTGTGAAATTGTATAAGGAAGAATTTTGAAAAAGAAAAGCTCTCTGCAGAGTTAATGTTCTTCTTCTTCTTTCTTTTTTTTTCCCCAAGCCAATACACTGTTTCTAAGCACTGCTAAGGTTTACGGTTCCATCAGAATGAAGAATTTGTGGACAGGCATAGAAAATTGCACCCCAAACCTGTGGCAATAGTGCATCAAACTTAGCTTTTGCATTGTCCAGGCAGGAGAAAATGAAACAGTGCATAACAGAGCTCATGGTAAACAGTCTTTCTGTGGAAAATTCCATAGTGATTGTCTTCTTTTGGTGCCAAAAGTCTAATGGCACTAAGCCATTCATTGATGATACATTATGAAAAATGACTATTTTAACTGGCCCCAGTTAACTATTAGGTACTCCCTCAGAGATGAGGCACTAAGCTTCTGTTCTGTCACTTGTTGACATCATGGGCTTCAAAAAATGACTTCCTAGAAATCTATAACTTTTTTCTTGTACTTTAAATGTTTGGATTTTTATTTCAAAAAAATATATTTTCTGGTTTTGACCAGAAGATAAGACATTAAGGTATCTATCATTTGGAGCTCAGTATGGAATATTAAAAGTCTTATTTAAATTTTAAATTTTTGGTAAAGTTCACGTAACATAAAATTTAACACTCTAACCATTGTAAGTGTACAGTTCAGTGGCATTAAACACATTTATGTTGTCATACAACCATACATCTCCAGAACTCTTGCCAAACAGAAATACTACACATTAAACAATGATTCCTCCCTCTGCCTTTTACCCAGTCCCTGGCAGTCACTAATCTACTTTCTATCTCTATGTACTTGACTACTCCAGGTACCTCATATAACTGGAATCATACATTATTTCTTTTTTTAAAAAAATATATTCCTATCTACATTTTTTCCATATTTTAATTGGTGTATTATAGTTCTTTTAGTCAGTTTTTTGCTAACAGACCCAACCAGAACAACTATAGAGGAGAAAAGGTTTATTTGAGGCCTCATAGTTTCTGAGATCTCAGTCCAGAGAAGGCTGGCTCCATTCCTTGGGGCTCGAGATAAGGCTGAACATCATGGCAGAGTGTGGGGCACAAGGAAGCAGCTCACATCATGGTGACCAAGAAGCAGAGAGAGATTCCACTCACCAGATGTAAATATATACTCAAAGCCACGCCCCAATTCCCACCTCCTCCAGACACACCTTACCATTTCAGTTACCACTCAATTAATCCCTATCAGGGGATTAAATCATTAATTGGGTCAAGACTCTTACAACCCAATCATTTCTCCTCCGAACATTCTTGCATTGTCTCACACATGAGCTTTTGGGGGACACCACAGCTAAACCATAACAATAGTTGCACATAATGGTGGGATTTGTTGTTCGTATTCATGCATGCACACAATATAACAGTACAGTTAGCCAATATCACTCCCCAGTATTTCTGCCCTACTTCAGTCTCTTTCCTCTACTGATCCCCTGTTGATTTTCATAATATATTTCGTATATTCCACTCACCTTTATTTTCCTTTTCCCTCTTTAGCTTCCACATATGAGAGTAAATATACAACCCTTACCCTTCTGTGTTGGGCTTATTTCACTTAACATAATGTTCTCAAGTTCCACCCACTTAGCAATAAATAACATAATTTCATTCTTCTTTACGGTTGAATAAGACTACACTGTGTATATAAAGCACATTTTCTTTATCCATTCATTTGTTGATGGACACCTAGGCTGGTTCCATATTTTGGCTAATGTGAATTGTGCTGCTATAAACATGGGTATGCATATATCACTGTAGTTTGATGACTTTGATTTTTTAGGATAAATACTGAGGAATGGTATAGCTGGGTCATATGGTAGTTTCATTCCTAGTCTTTTGAGGACCTTCATAGTGATTTCCATATCAGTTATAGTAATTTACAATTCCACCAACAGTGTAAAATGTTCTTTTTCCTCCACTTTTTCTCCAATACTTACTATTGTCCACATTCTTGATGGCTGCCATTCTGACTGAAGTGAGATGAAATCTCAGTATAGTTTTGATTTGCACTTCCTTAATTGCTAAGGATGTTGAACATTTTTTTTTATATATTTGTTGGCCATTTCTCCTTTTGACAAGTGTCTATTTAATTCATTTGCCCATCTATTATTAGTTGGATTAGTTAAGGGGTTTTGGCATTTTTTTTTCATTTTTTATATATTCCAGATAGTCATCCTCTGTCAAAAGAGTAGCTAGCAAAGATTTTCTCCCACTCTTTAGGTTTTCTCTTTGCATTCTTAATTCTTCACTTTGCTGTGCAGAATCTTTTTAATTTGTGGAATCATACACTATTTCTTTCTGTAACTGATTTATTTCACTCAGCATAATGTCCTCAAGGCTGATTCATGTTGTAACAGAGTCAGAATTTCTTCCTCCTTATGCTTGAATAATATTACATCATATATATGTAGCATGTTTTCTTTATCAAATCATTTGTCAATGTCTCTGGCTTGATCCCACCTTTAGACTGTGGTGAATAATGCTGCTATGAAGACAGTTGTACAAAGATCTCTTTCAAGTCCCAGCTTTCAACTCTTTTGTGTATATACTCAGAAGTAGCCTTGTTGGATCATCTGATAATTCTAACTTTAATCTTTTAGAGGAATTGCCATACTCTTTTCCATAGTGACTGCACATTCTACATTCCCACCAGCCATTCACAAGTGTTCCAATTTTTCCACCTCCCTGACAACACTTATTTTCTCATTGGTTGGTAATAGACATCCTGATAGGCATGAAGTATAGAGTGAGTGAATGGTTAGTTTTATTTCTCCCTTTTTTAAACTAACAAACTCTATACCTTAGAACAATGTCAATTTCACAAGCAAAATTGAGTGGAAAGTATAGAAGGTCCCATATCCTTGTCTCTAAATACCTGCAACCTTCCCCACCATGGACACTGTACCAGAGTGGTACATTTGTTACAACCATTGAACCTACACTGATACCTCATTATCACCCAAAGTTCACAGTTTGGATAAGGGTTCACTCTCAGTGTTGTACATTCTATGGGTTTGGACAAACATATGCAGTGACAAGTATCCACTATTGTAGTATTATACAGATAGTTTCACCACCCTAGAATTCCTCTGTGCTCTGCCTATTCATCCTTTCTCCCCACAACCCCTGGGAACCACTGATCTTTTTACTGTTTCCATAGATTTTCCCTTGTCCAGAATGTCATATAGTTGGAATCAAATTGGCTTCTTTCTCTTAGCAAAATGCATTCAAGTCCCTCCATGTCTTTTCATGGCTTGATGGCTTATTTGTTTTCTTTTTTTTTTAACCATTGAATGATATTCCACTGTCTGGATATACCAGTTTATTTATCCACTCACCTGGCAATGGACATCTTGTTTGCTTCCAATTTTAGCAATTACTATAAAACTGCTATAAACATTCATATGCAAGTTTTTGTGTGAGAAGTTTTCAATTAATTTGGGTAAATACCAAAAAGTATAATTATTAGATTTTATGGAAAAAATATGTTTAGTGTTATAAGAAACTACCAAACAGTCTTCCAGAGTGACTGAGTACCATTTTGCATTCCCACCGGCAATCAGTGAGAATTCCTGTTGCTCCACATCCTCACAGCATATGTTATGTGTTTTTTGGAATTTTGGTCATCCTAACAGATATATGGTGGTATCTCCCTGTTGTTTTAACTTGCAATTCCCTACTGACTTCTGATACTGATTTTTTTTATAAGTTTACTTGCCATCTGAATATCTGCTTTGATTGAGGTGTTTTCTTCTTGTTGGATTTTAGTGCTTTGTATATTTGGGGTAATAGTCCTCTACCAGAGAGTCTTTTGCAAATATTCTCTCTCAGTTTGTGGCTTATCCTCTCATTCTCTTGAAATTGTATTTCACAGAGTAGAAGTTTTTAATTCTAATGATGTGCAGCTTACCAATTCTTTCTTTCATGGATTGTGCCTTGGATGTTATATCAGAAAAATTGTCACCAACTGAGTTATGGGTATGGTGGTGAACACCTGTAATTCCAGTTACTTGGGAGGGTGAGGCAGGAGGACCAAAAGTTCAAGGTCAGCCTCGGAAACTTAGACCCTATCTCAAAATAAAATTTTAAAAGAGGTTGAATCACTGTAGTTCAGTGGTAGAGCACTTGCCTAGCATGTGTAGAGGCCCTGGGTTCAATCATTAGTACTGAAGGAGGTAGGGAGTAATTACCAAACCCAAGGTCTTCTAGGTTTTCTCCTGTATTTTTCTAGGAATGTTATGGTTTTGAATTTTTCATTTAGGTTTATAGTGTATTTTGAGTCAGTTTTTGGGAAGGGTGAGAGCTCTGTGCCTTGATTAATTTTTTGCACGTTGATGTCCAGTTATTGTTACAACATTTGTTAAAAATGCTATCTTTGCTGCATTGTATTGTCTTTGCTCCTGTGTCAAAGTTTTGTGGAAGTTTTCAGATCCTCCAGAAGTGTCGGTCCTCCTTATATCCTCTCAGATTATTTTGTTTCTTCTGGGTCTTTTTCTTCTCTATACAAACCATAAAATTAATTTGTCAATATCCACAAAATAATTTGCTCAGGTTTTGATGGAGATGATATTATATCTGCAGATAAAGTTGAGAAGAACAGATATCTTGAAAATATTGTCTTCCCAACCATAAATATGAACTCTCTCTCTCTTCTGTAGATTTTTGCTGGTATCTTTCATCAAAGTTTTGTAGTTTTTCTCATATAGGTATTATACGTGTTTTGTTAGATTTATGCCTAAGTATTTCATTTGGGGGTGTGCAAATGTAAATGGTAATGTTTTAAATTTGAAATTCCACATGTCTATGGCTGGTACACAGGAAAGCGATTCACTTTTATCTATAAAATGGGACAGGACTATAATTCTGATCTCATTAATTGTTGAATTAATGACATCATGCATTTAAAGGCCTGAGCACTGTTCTTAAAACAAGCTAGAAGTTCCATAAATGCTACCTAAAATTATTCCAAACCACTTTGAGCACCTACTATATGCCAAGCCCTTTATTGAATCATCTACTTGGTCTTCAAACTTTTTTATCTGTCCCTGATATTTTTGACTACAAATCCTCAGTATTTGCAAGTATTTAGAAATCATATCCATGATTCATTCTCAATCCATGTAATACACCTGAGAAAAGTTTAATGCTTCCTTTCTTAAGCTTAGAAAACAAAATAGATGTCCACGTACTGTATTTCTTCCCAAATTCCAATGGATTGTCTTAAGCTTTGCAGGCCTTCAGTTTAGCTCACCTAAGACAGTGTTTGGTAAACTTTTCCTGTAAAGGTCTAGATAGTAAAGATCATTTTACTTTGCTGTCTGTCTATCACCCCTACTCAGCTCTCCTGTTCTAGCACAAAAGCAGCCACAGACAGTATGTAAACACAGGATGTGGTTCTGTTCCAGTGAAGCTTTATTTACAAAAACATGTGTTGGGCCGTAGTGTAAAGATGACAACTTGCTCTGCTATTTAAATCCTAGGTTCCTTTTGGGAAGTATCTAAAGCCAGCAGCACTTGTGAACACTGTGAAGCAACTGGCAAAGAGGAAAAAAGTAAAGGGATGCACACAATAGCTACCTCCAACATGTACAAAGTGCATTCCATCAAAATCATCACCATCGTTGATGTCATTCGTATCCAAACACTTTCCCAAACATAGGTGAGCCATGGCCCAGACTTCCTGTGCTAGCCTGACTTTGCAGGAATGATAGGGAATATTTTATGAGCAACGGCATCCCTCTCTGACCCTTTGGAAGCAAGATATACTCTTACATTTAATTTCCTCTCTTACCTTCTTCTAACCTCTTTACCTCATCTAGATACACATATTAAATGACTGGGTCTCTTCTGTGAAATCGTGAGGACCCATGAACAGGGAAATATAAAACATTGGTGACATTGTGAAGAGATGGCTCATCCATCCACAGGTCTTCTTTACTGCCTATTGTGTACCAGGCACAGGGGGGACATTAAGAGTGGGCATAGGAGGTGCAGCAATAAATGAGAGGCCATTTCTACCCTTGAGTAACTTCAGACAGACTTTCTCCCTGAACACTCTTCCAACGTCATTCTTGCAAGGTCCCCAAGGACCTCCATGTTCCTTAAATCCAGTGGTCGCTCCTCATTCCTCATCGGACTCAACCTATGGCAGCATTTTCATGGCTGATTTCACCTTCTTTCTTAAGCACTTCCTGTTTGCTCAGGGCCTCCAGTTTCTCCTGGTTCAGCCCTACCTCACTACCCACCTCTTCTTCTGCCTCTTGTAATGGGTCTCCCTCACCCCAAAACTGTAAGCACTGGGGTATCCCGAGGCTCAGCCCTTGGACCTCTTCCCGCCTTGTGCATTCTGGGAGGTCTCATGCAGTCTGTGGTTCAAATCCATCTCCATGTAAATGACTCCCAGTTTTATACCTCCAGCCTTGACCTCTGCACTGAACTCAAATTCCTACCTCTACATAAACTGGCGATGGCTCTTTTTATTTTATTTTTTTATTCTTTATTTTTATTTTTGTGGTACCAGGGATTGAACTCAGGGGCACTCAACCACTGAGCCACATCCCCAGCCCTATTTTGTGTTTTATGTAGAGACAGGGTCTCACTGAGTTGCTTAGCGCCTCGCCATTGCTGAGGCTGGCTTTGAACTCGGGATACTCCTGTCTCAGCCTCCCTTAAACCTAATATACACAGAACCTCTTCCCAATTCTCTCTCTCCCATCTGCCAACTCGCTTCCTGTGGCAGCACTGCTCTTTAACTTGCTCAGGCTGAATTCCTCAGGATTCTGTCCCCTCCTTTTCTTTCTCATCCCATATTCAATCCACCACCCAATACTGTCGGTTCTGCTTCCAAAGGTGAATGGTGGGACCTGGCTATTGCTCACCTGGACTGTTCCAGTAGCTTTCTGCCTGCTCTTCTGCTTCTTCCTTGCCACCCTCCCCCGAGTCTGTTGATCTCACTCCTCTGCTTGAAACCTTACAAAGGTTCCCACCTCAGAGGAAAAGCCCAAATCTGTACAACATCCAAGTGACTCTACACGGTTGTCACAGAGGGTCCCACCCTGATGCTGGAGGCTCGTCCCCTTCCTCTGTCTTCAGCCCAACCAAAGTCCAGCTGCACCAGCCTCCTTGCTGTCCCCACAACCTGCCACAAGCTGCATATACCTTGGAACAGGGGAATCCAGGGATTCCCCTGGGTACCTATAGGCTTTGCTGCCCCACTTCTTTCAGGTCTCTGCCCATGTCACCTCATCAGAGACCATCTTTGATTTAACTGTGGAGCAAAACATTCTCATCCCTCTCTTTCCTCCTCTTTCTGCTGTTTTTCTCTATAACATTTATTGTCACCTAACACATTATATATTCCTCTGACTTCCACCTTAGACTGAGCACTCTGAATAGGGGCTTGTTAAATGCTTGAGCCCCGGAGATAGACCAGTACCTAAAGATGCTCCATGAAACTTTGAAGAGGGAGGGAGAGAAGAGAAGGGAAGGGAAAGAAACAGCGTGCTGGAGGAGCTCAGCACTGCAGTGCAGAGAGAGGATGCTGGGACTGAAAGCGGAGGAAACCCGAGGGATCTGCAGCCTTCAGCCCTGCCTTAAGTAGAGAAGCAGGGCTTTTATCTGTTTATATGCTGAGCACCAAAATAAATTTTGTTTTGGAGGGAAAGTTATACGGCTTTTTTAAAAGTGTTTTAACAGTTTGTTTAAAACACTGATACTAAGCCATCCATGGTGGCCCCGCCTGTAATCCTAGCTATTCAGGAGGCCAAGGCAGGAGGGTGGTAATATTGAAGCCAGCCAGGGAAAGTTAGGGAAACCCTGTCTCAAAATAAAATAAAACGGGCTGGGGGTGGAAAAAACAAAAACAAAAGACTGGGGATGTAGCTCCATGGTACAGCACTTGCCTAGCATGTGTGAGGCCCTGGGCTCAATCCCCAGCACCATAAAACAAAAGCATCTAAGTCATTTTCAATGCCACTGGAGAGCTGGGTGCAGGTGAGTGGCCTGGTCATCTGCATATTATGATGAGGCTGCCGAGGGCGTGGCAATTAGATGAGAAGGGTTGAAGCCAGAGCACGGAATCCAGCTGGGGGACTATAAAAGGGTCAAGGTAAGAGGTGATGACTATGTGAACCTTTAAGTGGAGAAGCAGAGGAAGCTCAGCAGGCTCCCATCTCCTCCTCAGAGCTGGCAGCTGGATGCTAAGCAGCATGCTTTGGCCTATGCCTTCCCCTCCTAGGTGAATAAAATGAATGTGATTGAATTGTACCAAATACAATACTATTATTACCAAGTACATGTCATATAGTATATGTTACTATTACTAAATACTATGACTGCATGCATGTATAGGCATTTGTCTTCACACAGATGTGTCCATGTATGCATACAGATTTATATTGGCTAATTAGCTTCACTGAGTCCTTTGGAAGCAGAAGCAAAGTAAAAATGAAGGAGTAAATAATTAGGTGTCAAAAAATTAAAAGTACTGTTGAGAAAGAATGGCTTTTACATAGTTTTTTTTTTAATTGGGTTTTTAATATGACTGACTTGGAAAGTTTCTCTCAGAAGGTGGTGTTGATTGACAGCCTATATAGTTATTAATAACATGGAAGCAATCTGCAAGGAATACATTAAGTGTTCAGGAGAAAGCACATCTAAAAGGGACTGCCAAGGAGTCAGGCAAGAGTCTCAGTTTGGGCACATCTTTGTCTTGGTGGGAAGTCAGTGACCACTGCATGGAATTGGAGTTGATGGTATGTACAAGCAGATAACCAGAGGGTCCTAATCAGTTGGCATTGCACTGTTTTGAAACACCATCTTCCTCCAGTGATACCAGAAGCCATCAGTTAAAAGACTGATGTTATAGGCAAAGCATTCAGCAAACAGTTTCTAATCAGAGACAATGGACAAAAACTTCATGAGCATCCCTTGAATATTAACATTGTGCTTGATGATTTTTAATGACACATTTTATTGTAACATTTTTTTACTAGCAAAATTATACTTATTTAGTCTTGAAAATTTAGACACTACAGGTAAGCAAATGGAAAAACAAAAAGGATTTGTTACTCTACCACATTAAAATAAGCACCATGGATCTTCTGGATCAGTGAATACACACACACCATTAAAAGAAAAACTTGAGACAAATTAAATTGAACAGAGATTATTTGTGCAAAGGGCAATTAAAAATTCAGACAGCCTTCTGAATGAGAAAGGGCTCAGAGAGCTCCTGCCGGCTGTATGAGGAGAAAGATTTTAGAGATCAGAAACAGAAGCAAAGTAGAGAAATTACCTGATTGACTATAGCCAGGTACCATGGGGTAAATTGGCTGTCTGTGATTGACTGAGATGCAGCTGCTCGTAATTAGCTGTACTTCTAAGTTAGGTTTTGGTTTGTTTAAATGGTAATAACATTTAATCAATATTAGGGAGCAAGTTAGGTTGCAGTTTGTTAGGTAGGAACTCAAATTGCCAAAGCAGCTTCCTCTTGTTTATTTAATTTAACAATTCACCTTTTTTAAAAATTTCTAAAAATAATACTATACTCCCATTGAATTTTATCACCTACTTTTTCATTTAATTGTATATACATCCTTACAAGTCAAATGTTTACATACAGAATCACTTTGCAAGGCTGCATAGTATTCCATCTTTTGGAAAGCAAGAGTTAATTTCCATTTCTCCCACTGTGAAATGATTAGATTGCTTCCCACTTTTTTCTCTATTCTTGTATTCAATGCCACAGTGAGTACCCATCTCTGATGTTCAGTCAGCTGGCATTGAAACAGTAACACAGCCTGTCCTGCTTCAACTAGGAATTGCCCATACCAGTCATCAAGTATTTTAATATTCCTAGAAATGTCTTTATGTAAATCCAGTGATTCCTTGGGATACTTAATTAGAATTATTAGACTACCTAGGTTGTAGGAATTTAATATTTTTAGTTTTTTGCCATATTTTGACAAATTGACCTCCAGAAAATAAGTACTGGTTAATACCAGGTTAGACAATCCAGAAAACATCCTGAGCTCAAAGGGTCTAGGACATTTGTTCAAAAAGTTTGAAGAGGAAAGAAAAGAAAGAAATAGAAGTTTATTTGAAATCAAATGAAGGTAAATGTAGACATAGATATTGACAGATATAGTATATTAATCAGAGTCCTGGCAAGAAACAATGACTTTGTCAGATGAAGCCATTGAGGATAGTATAGCAAAGAGACTATTTAAGGAGTATAGGCATGATTAGCCGGGCACAGTGGCTCACACTTGTAATCCCAGCACTTTGGGAGGCTGAGACAGGAGAATCTCGAGTTCAAAGCCAGCCTCAGCAACAGCAAGGCGCTAAGCAACTCAGTGAGACCCGTCTCTACATAAAATACAAAATAGGGCTGAGGATGTGGCTCAGTGGTTGAGTACCCCTGAGCTCAATCTCTGGTACCAAAAAAAAAAAGAAGAAGGAGGAGGGGGAGGGGGAGGAGGAGGAGGAGGAGGAGGAGGAGGAGAAGGAGAAGGAGAAGGAGAAATATAGGCATGATTGAGGACAACCACTGAAACAGAGAAGCTCCCTGGGACTATTGCTTCTAGGGCTGGTGAGCAAGGGGATGGAGCAGCTCGTGGATCTGGAGAGAGCTGTAGCTGTAGTGTAGCTGGAGCAAAGAGCCACAGAGTGGAGTTGTACCTTCCCACTACAATCTCAGCGACTTCCAACCCACAGCCCAGCTGGGAGGTCATCCAGGGAATAAATTCCCCAAGGTCACTTTCCTCCCAAGGGGCTTAGGACCTGCTGTTGTTTGCACCCAGATGGAAGCCAGAAGGAGCCAGTTGACCCAGTGGCTCCTGATCAGCCTCCCAGGGCACTGAACAGGCTGGACAGGGGCAGGCGAGGAGCCAGACGTGCCAAAGAAAGGCGTGCAGCAGGCACAGCCCTAGATGTAGGCAGAGACAGTAATTCCTATGTTTTAAACCAGAATCTGAAGACCAAGGATTGAAGAAAAAAAAATTAAGGATAGTGAGACAATTAAATCAAAATTCCAATGCAGCCTCTGCTTGCTGTCGGGTGTATGAGATGAAGGAAGTTATGAGTCAGTATACCCCTCCCCTGAGGGCTTCATGAACTAGGTTTCACATTTGCCACCTCTTGCAAGCCACTCCCAGAGCCGGGAGGCTTTCAGCAGCACCTGGGCGAAGAACAGACAAAGAGAAAATAAATTGATGGGGGAGAGAGGAAGCCAAGTTAATCTTATGTAACTTACATCCTTATGAAAACTCCTTTTGCTTTTATTTTAAGAAGTGCTATTTACAAATTCTCCAGGGGGTTAAAAAGCGGAAGAGATGAGTTTTTGATATGATGTCAATAGAAAACTCTCTTAGCTCCTGAAATAAATGAGGCTTTTGTTTTGGCTTTCTGTTTTTCAAAAAGGCCATCTGTTTTCATAACCATAAACGAGAATATCTAGCCACCTTTTCCCTTATAACCCTCTGTCTCTTCGCACAAATGACAATATTCCCTTCGTGATTCATTCCTGAAGACATTCTTCTGGGCTAAATGCGGCTGCTAAATTTGTACTTGAGTTTTCACTGGGTCCCACATGATCCTCGCTCAGGCGGCCACTGCGCTATTACAGCTTGCATTTCTCGAGCCCCAGATTGTGACACCCGTGGGTTGCCAGAGGCTCTGTACCAGTCTTTACACAACTGGTTTCTCCTGTTTCTCAGCGGGTGTTTGAAATCTTTAAGGAAGCCCCATAAATAGCACCCTTCCCACTACCTGAATTCTGGACACCCTGAAAAATAAAACAGTGACAGATGGGGGCCAAAATATCATGTTAATTGTTGATAATGAATAACTTCTTTTGGTGTAAGAGCCAAATAGGCAATGGTGGATGGGGCAGAGGAAGAGCCAGGACTTGGGGGCAGCAAAAGATGTTGCCAATTACCAAGAAGATAAGAGTGGGGCTCAGCTGAGCATGCCCAATTTATTATTCCTCAGTTTACCACCCACTTAACTCGTTCCTTTATTTATGTCTAAAGGGACAGAAAGAAGAAGGAGGAACACAAATGGGACTCCCTTCATAAGGAAATTAATGTTAGAAATTAGGATGAAGTTTTCTTCTCAGTGGTGACATGGGTAACATGAAGCTAGAGGGTAACCCTTAAGTAAGCCTAGTCTTTAAGATACACTAGGGAATTATTGATTTTGTATGCTCATTTATTTAATGCATATTTATTGAGCAAAGATAAAAGGCCATGGTAAGTATTTTAGCTTTGGAATCTTGAAATCATAGAGAGCTGCTAAGAGTCTGAGCAAGGGAAAAACATGATTAGATTTACACTTTTTAAAAAATTACTCTGTTTGCCTTTTGGATAATGGATTACAAGAGGGACAATTTAAAAGTGGGGTAGTGGATTAGAGACTCTTGATGCTTTCCAGATGAGAAGCAACAATGCTGAAGATGAGGGTAAATCAGAAGCAAAAGACACAGATGGACATGTGCAGCTATAACTTGCAGGTGGAGTTGGCAGGATATGCTGATGGATTGGCTTTGGGGGATAAGCATTAGTAAGGAAAAGGAAAGATTTGAGAGTGACCTGTATTTTTGTTTGAGAAAATGAATGGGTACAGATAAAGACAGGGAGGGACAGGTTGGTGACTTGGTTTAATAAATGGGCGAGTGAATGAAAGATAGAGCCCCTGGTTAGCGAGTCTCCTTTGGAGGTTATAGTGGGTTACCATTCATCCCTGTTTACCAAGACAGTCCTAGTTTATACCTGCTGACCCCGCATAATTATTAAGAATGCTTCCTCTCGCCCTCAAAAGTGACCTTCTTCGGATGATAAAGGACTTGGTCATACTAGCTTAGAGAGAATTTTGAGTATGTACAGAATTGTTGGAAAAGTACTTTAAAGTGTGGAAAACACTGGATAAATGCAAAGCATCCATCAGCATTAACTCCATTAATGAAGATGTGTCCAAAAGCTGAATCTTCTTTGCTCATTAACTTACATGATCATTTTAGGTTATATTCCTCTGCTGTCTGATTCATCTTCCACACCATGTGGCTCCCACTCTAGAATGGAACTCGGGCTCCCATGTCTTCCTCCTCCTCTCTCCAGCACCTCCACCCAGTTCATGATTTCTAAAACCATATTAATTGGCCTATGGAGATCCTCGATTTAACAGAATCTAATGGTTAATACTTTTTGCAGATCAAAGGCTTCATATAGGTACTGACCATTTGCTTCCTGCTCGACAGCTTTTCCCTGACCAGGTTTTCCCTCAGTCCAGGAAGAAAATGCTCGCTCATCCTAGCTCTCAAAATAATTTGTGAAAATGGAAAGATCCATTTTCCCATCGCCTTCCTTTCTTGAGAATGTCTAAATATACAATTGTGCCCACTGAGGCTTTAGCATTTCACGCAAATGCCACAGCTCTGAGTGTTTGCTGGGTAAGGCATGTTGATATTTGGAGAAAGACATTTGTAGATACCTGAGTTCCAGCCCCAGCTCTGTCTACCCTACTGACAAAAAGGCTTCCCCCTCTGCACCCTCACCTCTTCACCTGTAACATAGGGGAAGGGGACTCACTTCTTTGATTGCTTCTATCTTGACCCTTATGTCCATTAGGTAAAAGGAAAAAGTGCCTCAAGGTCCTGACACTGGTGAAGATGAGGAGTTTGTGTCATAGCCTTTTATTTCTCAGGTCAAATTTAAAGTGACTAGAGCCTTCACACAGAGATTGATGCAAGTCCCTTTGGTTTTCTTGTGGTCCTCTTTTCTGCTTCCCTCCCCCCAACTCATTCTAGAACTAAAGATATGTATGTGCCCACCCCCCAACAAACACACACCATAAATGGTTTCTCAGACATGCCCCACACCCTGCATTAGTTTGCTGAGGTTGCCACAAGAAAATACCACAGACTGGGAGATACTTTGAAGAAAGTCACGATCCAAAGGCTAGAAGTCTCAGAACCAGGGGTCAGCAGGTCAAGGGTCAGCTATAAGGGAGAATCTGCTCCAGGTTCTCCTTAGCTTGTGGTGGTGACCCTATTGCCAGATAAGATCACATTCTGAGATATTAGGGGTTAGGACTTCAACGCATGCATTTGGGGTAGATGCTACTCAACCCACAATACCTCCCACATATGAAAACCCTGACACTGTTTGAGCTGCTGCTGCGGTTGCGGCCATTTTGCCTCACAGTCACTGATCCGTCATGGTCTGTGCTAGGATCCTGATGTAGCAAAGTCTGTCTTGCCCAGCTTCTGATCCAAGCCTGAATGGCCTTTGCAAGGAGAAGTATCTTCTTGCCCCTGGTGTTCCCTACTAGACTCTTAAGACCACTGGCCCCCCTGAGCAACATTCTTCTCTAAATACACCAAAGCCCTGCTGTCTCAAATGCATGCAGAACAGCTAGACATGGGAACACAATCAAACCACCAAATATCTTTAGGGGCAAAGATGTCCAGAAACCAGAAACACCAAGTTCAGTCCATTCTTCCTTGGAATAGGAGACAACTTATATTTCTTTCAAATTTTTCAAATTCATCTTTCCCTACCCAAGATGGCTAGAGAGACTTCTTGCTCTACCAGTGAAAAGAACCCATGATAAGTTCTGGGATATTCTGCCATAATGTAGTCAGTAAATCTGAATAGGTGTAATGCTCTGTCTTGGGTACTGGATACAAAGTTGAAGAAGCCACAGTCCCTGCCCTCAAAGAAATCAGAGTGAATGGTTGAGGTTTGAAATAATCAATTAACACCCAATCTGCCTGAGAAGGGCAGTGATTTTCCCAAGGTCATGCAGCTGGTACATGTGTGAATTGGAACTAGGATCCCTGTCTGGCAGCTCCTTGTTTATGCTCGCTGTCTCTGTGGCTTTCAGCCTGTGGTGTCAGGAGCAGGTTGTGTCACACTGCTCTGAACACACTTCTGCTGGCCGACAAACATCTGCCTTGGCACTGGTCTGTGACCACAGTGGAATTGGTGGTGGCTTGTGGTTAAGCACTGGTCTCATCATTCTTTGGGGGAGGGGGTTGTACCATGCAGCCTGACATTGGATCTTGTAAAGAAAACCATCTCCGAAAGCCTGAGCATGACCAGAGATTTGTTAAATTAACAGTCTCTGGGGGAGCTTGAGTTACTGCAGCACAAATGTGCTGATTAAAGAGGCAACTTGCTGGAGGGGAGGGATTCGAGCCCCGGATCTGCAATCCAGATCTGACGCTGGCTCTGAGATGCTGGGATGGTTCCTTAACCACCTTTAGCCTCAGTTCCTTCACTCTCATAATCCTCTCAGTGCTATGCCCTACTTCCTAGTCTGCAGGCAGCCAGGCAGTTCTGCTGAGCTGTATGGAGCCTGGCTGGGCTCACTCATGCTCCTGAAGTTAGCCTGAGTGTCCAGCCATCTCCATTGGCCTGAGACCGAAATGGTTCTTGAGATGCTGGACTTTCAGTTTCAAATTTAGGAAAATCCCAAGCAAAAAGGAAATGGCTTGGTCATCCTACATCAGCTGGTAGATCAGATGAGAGTTGATGGTCATGTGGGGCAAAGGGGTAAGATGAGAGGGGACTGGGCCATGTGCCTCTTGGCACCCATTAGAGCAGCTTGGGCTTATTCTGGGGCTGTGCAGAGTTCCAAGAGAACAGGCAGATGTGAGCAAGGTCTCTTAAGGCCTAAACTCAGAACTTGCACATCACCAGGATGGAAATAAGTCACAAAGTTGGCCAACATTTAACAGGTGGGAAAATAGACTCCATCTCTTATAGAAAGAACTGCAGTCATATTGCAAAGGACTATGAATGGAGGAATGGAGGAATGGAGAGGAAGAGTAGGGTCAACTTTATAATCAGTCTGCTGTAAGCACTAAGAGCTTTGTCTTCTACCACAGTCAGATGCCACATCTATCAGCCACCAACATACCAGGCACTAAACTATGACCATGAACAAACCTTGGTTTTGCCAGACTCTCCTCTATGCATCTTGCTGGGTCTCCCTTCTTCTTAGCCCATGTGATTCCACTAAATGGAGCCCCACTCTTTGCCTGACCAGCTCTTGTCCTTGGGAAGGCAGTTTTCGGCTCCTTCCTCCAGGAAGCCCACCCAGATCTCCCAGGCTGGTTTATTGTACCCCCTACCATGCCTCAGGCCACTTAAGAAGGCTCCGTGCTGCCCTGCATCGCAGCCCCAACCACCAGGTGCTGACACTGGAGGTGAGAGCTGCTTGACTTCAGAGATGGTCAGATTTGTTAATGAGGACAGCACTCACCTGAGGGCACGTGGCACAACAGGTGCTCAGGAGATGGCCCAAGAATGGCTTGAGGTCCTGCTGGAATGGGAGCCCCGGAGTCTTTGTTCTGCCCACTCTGCCCAGGCCCAGCCCCTGCCTCCAGGCTTCTGCCGGCAGCAGATGTCAGCATTGCCCTGATGCTGCCTGCAAGGCACGAGACAGTGATCTAACCTTGGCCCCAGCTCTGCAAACCTGAAGAAGCTTTTTTTGGTCTTGACGCTGTCTAGGGTGAGAATCTGCATGCAATGACAGTAATGAAGTGGGGTGTCAGGCTCTGCTTGCCGCAGTGGTGTGACTCATTTTTTCCAGAATCTCTACATGTGCCAACTTAAACCACTCTGCTGCAGGCCCTGTGGACACAGAAGGAGCCTTGCTCAGAGAATGAACAGACAGACCTACGCCCCCCATCCTATATCAAGTCTCTGCCTGAACCCTTTCCTCTTCTCCACCTGTGGCCACTGCCTTTGCTCAGACCCCATGCCCTTCACCTGGAGCCTTCCTGAGGTCTGAGTGCACTTTCTACAATGCATAAGAAAGTGCAGACTCGGGAGCCAGACCACCTGGTGTCTGCCACTCCAGGCTGGGCAGCCTTGGTAATTTTCTTACCCTTTCTGTTTCCTCATTGTCTTCATTTATAACCAGGCATAATGATGGGACCTGCATCTGAAGGATGATTTGAGGGTTAGTTGACGTGATCTGTATGGAGTGCCTATGTAGAAAATTCCCGACGCGGAATTAGTGTTTAATATATGTTAGCCATGACATCTCTTCCCTGCCTCAGGCCTTTCAGTGGGTCCCCATCAGCCACAAGATAACTGTAAAGCTCTTTTCACAAAGAGCAGATCTTAGCCCTCCTTCCTGTTTTCTTCCTGTGGACTCAGATATAATGCTTGGGAGTATGGCAGCCATCCTGCACCCTTGAGGAAAGTGTCAAGGAATGGCAGAGTTGGAAAAGTCCAAGTCTGGGGCCTTAACCCTGTGGAACTTGCCAGAAGTCCTTTCTCCTAACCACTTATTGCATGAAACAAATGAACCATCTGTTTATTTAACAGATAAGTAAGAAGTCCTGGCAGCCGGGCACGGAGGCACAAGCCTGTAATCCCAGCACTTAGGGAGGCTGAGATAGAAGAGTCGCAAGTTCAAAGCCAGCCTCGGCAACAGTGAGGTGCTAAGCAACTCAGTGAGACCCTGTCTCTATGTAAAAAAAAAACACAAAATAGGGCTGGGGATGTGGCTCAGTGGTCGAGTGCCCCTGAGTTCAATCTCCAGTACCAAATAAAACAAAAAAAAGTCCTGGCATCTATGCCTGGCATTCACATGTCACCAATGCTGGTCCCTGTCTCCTAGGCAGCCTCATTTCTGAAATCATACCTGAACCTCCTGCTCCTTGACTTTGTATCCCAGCCCTACTGAGCTACCTGGAATTCCTTCTGCACACAACAATTTTGGGCTCCCAATCACTCACGTTCCTTCTGTCTGAAACTTCCATCCACTCCTACCTATTTTCTCACCTAAAAAACTCCTATTCATTATTCAAAACCCCAGTCTGCTATTCACTCCTCTATGAAGACGTAACTGACCTCTCCAACCATTCCAAGCAAATTAGTCTCCACCTGCCTACAAAACCGAGCTAGACCAACTGCATGTGATTCCCACTTCTGCCATTTACACAACTCCAGTCTCTCTGTGCCTCTGTTCCCTCATGAATTAAGTGAAGCAAATAATATGGTCTAATGAAAAATAAGATAGTGTCCATTACTTAAAACCAGCAAAAGGAAGCCCTCGATAAGTGTTAACTCTAATCGCCATTGTCATTCTCACCCTCCCAGGTCTATAATTCCCACTTACTTATAAAGCTCCCAAGGGCAAGGACTGTGCCATTCATCCCTGAAGGCCTGCCCCTGGATGACTATGATGTTTCCTTGCTAATGTGGCCTACACAAGTGATTTCTGCTCTTTGGGCCTCTGTTTCTGCTTCTGCTAAAATGGGTACATAGCATAGGATTATTGTCAGGATGAAGTGCAACAGCTGATGGAAGCATCTGGCCAGCCTCTGGTATGCAGTAGATGCTCCATAAATGTCCCTTCCCCTTAGCCTTCCTGCTTCCCTCCCACCCATCTATGCAGCTGGGCCAAGGGGAATTCTATCCTCCCAGTGAGGGAGTGGGGAGCAGGCTGCTTCTCCCAGTGAACCACGCTGCTGGCACCCCTGGAAGGCCCAGGAGCCCTGCGGGCAGAGCCTATATGTGTGCACGCATGCACAACCACTTTCCCTGAAGCATGACTGTGGCCATCAGAGGTAGAGAGTCAGCCGGCCTTGCTTGAGCACAGGCTGCAGATCTCAAGTGGGCTTGTGCCTACCTGACTGGGCTGCACAGCTCCACACACTGCATGGCAGATGGAGCTGCTGGTACATGGAGCTCCCACGGGGCTCCAGCTGCTGCTTGGGAGCTGGGAGGGAAACCTTGCAGGGTCTGCCAGCCAGGGCCAATGAGAAGAGGGCCTGGAAGCCCAACACCTAGACTGGACAGGTGACCAAGCAGCCAGCGTGCTCTAAGGGTATCTTGGGCTCACTACTCACCTCAGACTTAAGTTTCCTCACCTCAACATGAGGCAAAGGAAAATGAAACAAAATAAATATTAAGGTTGCAGGGGAGCCAGAAAACAATACCCACCTTCCTAGTCTGAATTCAATATTAATTAAGACACAGAGGAGTCAGATGATGATGATAATAATAATGATAGCAAATACCATCACCACTAGTTAAGCACTAACCCTTACTTAGACTTACTAATTGTCAAACTATTCAAAGCACTGTACAATAGTAGCTAATTTAATTCTCACTGCAATTCTATAAGGAAGGTGGTATTATTATTATTATTATTATTATTATTATTATTATTATTACCCCACATCACACAACTAGCAAATGACAGACAGAATATAATGCTCGGTGGTCAGGTTCCAGAGGCCATGATCTTGACCACCATGCTGCACCAATTACAATGGAACATTTGGTGCAGCTCTGTATGTGCAGCCAGAGGGGCTTCCTCACACTTCACCACTGAATTAGACAGAGCTGGCCCTCGTCCTGGGGAGAGGAGAGGTTTGTTTGCTGTTGGCGATCTGGGGACGAGCCAGGTCCTGTTCTTTCTCCCACACCCACCAGTACAATAGTTGTCCCTCCTCTCAGAGCCTGCATTGTTTGCCTGGTGCTGCCACATGCTTTAGCATAAACGTGGTGATGGATATGCTCCCACAGTTCTAAGGACCCGCAGTCCATCGTGCAGAGGTAGGCAGGGTTGGCTCCTCTGGAGGCTCTGAGAGACTCTGCTCCACACTTCCCTTCCAGCTTCCCAGGGTGCCAATCCCCCCGCGCCCCATCCCCACCCCACGTTCCTTGGCTTGTAGATATATCGCTTCCATCTCTGCCTCCACTTTCACACGGCATCTCCTCTGTGTCTCTTTCTCTATCCCCTAATCCAGTATGAGCTCATCTCGATCCTTACTTTACATCTTCCTGACATATTTCCAAATAAGGTCACAAGCTGAGGTCCCCGGGGGACATGAGTTTGGAGGGGACACTGTTCAACCATGAAAGAGAGAAATAAGTAAGGGAGTGAGAAAAGGCAAAGGTATGTCTTTAACAAAAGCTTCTCCACCAGGAAACGTGATACGTTTCCTTCCTTAGCAGGCAGTGGCTGCTTTGATGATGGTCAAAACAGCCATGGCCAAAGCATGACACAGAAAATCCCAGCTGGGGGACAGAGAAGCAGTGCTTCCTGATGTTCTTCAGGAACCGAGGCTGCTTCTGTCTGGTTCTACCCTGTCCTAGAATAGGCCACGCAAAAGTGGGTGGCTAAAGAAGGCCACACTGACCAGCAGGTGGGAAAAGAGGAAGTGCAGGGCATCCAGCCTCCACCTCCATTCATACCAGTGACCAGAACCTAGATGGACACACCCACTGCAGAGAATCCCAGAAATCTAGACTTTGGCTGAGAGGTCACACGACCAGCTAAAAACCCTGGGGGTTTCATTTCCAAATGAAAGCCAAGGAGACTGATTCTTGAGGGACAACTAGCATGAAGTATGAGAAACACCTGGCACTTAAAAGAGGTTAGTAAATGATTATTTCAAGCTTTTGCCATGACATTACTAACAACATCCTCCCCGGCCACAAAACCCTACATTCTCCTCTGACTGTCACCTGCCACTATAGGCACCCAAGTCCAGACTGGGGATCCATGACTCCATAATCCTGAGCCAAGCCACTCCTCTTCAGATTGCTTAACCTGGATTACACAAAGGGTTGCTGCCTTCAACCCTGCTTCCTCCATCTCCAGCTTGGCCCTGGAGCCCAGGTGACAGGAGTCTCCAAGTGCCCTGAACTCTGCTGCCAGCAACACCCTACTTCCTGGGACCTGAGCCCCCAGGCACTGCATGTCTTCCCATGCTGTGTGGTAGCCTTCCTGTATGCTGAAGGAGTGTTTGGAAAGAGTGTTCTGGCATTAGGGGTGAAAGTCAAAACAGCAATTACAAAAACATCTGTTCCTGAATGGAAAGCATATCCCCTGCACACCAGGAGACATGCCCGCACAACTCAGCAAGCTGGATGCTCAAACGGAAGAGAGTGTTCTGGGAATGAGGGCTAACGGAGCCAGCCATGAGGGCGGCTGGGCTTCCTGGTAGGGTGCTGCGCTGGGGAATAGGGCGGAAGGAGCGTGGATGGCAATGCGGAAAGAATGAGAGTGCATATGAAGAACAGAAGGAAAGAAGGAAGGACTCAAAGGGTGAATGAATGAGCCAATGAAGAAACAAATAGGTTAAAAAACAAACCACTAAGTGAACGAGTGAGCGAATGAAGGAAGAAGTGTGTGGCTTTGAGTAAATGAATGAGAGAAATTTTGGGTAAGTGAATATGAATGAATGAGTGAATCATTATAAATGAGTGAGTGCATGATGGAAAGATGGAGAAAGCAGTGCGTGCATGCGTGTGTGCGTGTGTGAGTGAGTGAGCGAGCCAGCAGAATTACTCTGTCTTCATTTGGCAGCTAAGCTGGAACAGTGGGGTAGGACTGCAGCAGGCTCTAGCTTGGGCTCACAGCAGGGTCCTCCATGTGCTACGAGGCCCAAGAACAAGCCAAGCTGGAAGAGCACAGCTATGTCTTTCTTATCAGAGCTAGAAAAAGTGCTAGAAGCATCTGATCGAGCCCCACTCCCCCACTTCACAGATGGGGAAACCAGGGGCAGAAGCAGTGCCGAAAAGCATGGAAAATAAGACATTTGGAAACAGTTATCTTAGGCAACTTGTTTACTCTTTTTAAATTTCAATTTCCCTAAGTTCACATTACAGAAGTTCATACCTAGTACACAGGATAAGATGAAATAAGACACTGTATGTAAACTTTTATTCCCTGTGGTGTACGTCTGGTGTTCTCTCAACAGTTTGAGCCTAGACACTATGGTCAGGATAAGCTAGAATAAGATACAGTAACAAAGAGCCCCCAGACTCAGTAGGGTGGACACAAAGAGAGCAGCCCTTCTACCCTGTAGCTCTACAGCCTGTAAAACACAACATCCAAGGTCACTACAGCAGAAGAAGAGCAGTGTGGGGACTCCTGATTACCTGGGCCCAGAGACGACACACATCTGTGCCCTCACGCTTATGTAAGAAAGGTAGATACCTTCCGCATAGAGCAGTAGCTGTGCAGCAGCGAGACTAACCATCTCTACAATACTGGAGTTATTTGGGGACCTATAGAGGTGAACATTAGGGAAGGAACTCTTCTCCCTCAGTTGGGGACCCATGCAAGTGGTTTCCTGAGTAGCCTGAGGTCATCGAAGCCTCCAGATTTAGAGTCAGAAAGTTGAGGAGTCCAGGACAACCAGCTGTCTTGTGGCTATGTGATCTTAAGCAAATCATTCAACATCGCTCATCCTTGATTACCTCCTCTTTAAGAAAAGGATAATAACCAGACACATTGGCACATGCCTATAATCAGAGGCTCAGGACGCTAAGGCAGGAGGATCACAAGTTCAAAACCAGCCTCAGCAATTTAGTGAGGCTCTAGCTAACTTAGTGAGATGCTGTCTCAAAATAAAAAGGGCTGGGGATGTGGCTCAGTGGCTAAGCACCCCTGGGTTCAATCCTTGCTATGAAAGGAAGAAAAAGGAAGGAAGGAAGGAAGGAAGGAAGGAAGGAGGGAAGGAAGGAAGGAAGGAAGGAAGGAAGGAAGGAAGGAAGGAAGGAAGGAAGGAAGGAAGGAAAGAAGGAAGGAAGGAAGGAGGGAAGGAAGGAAGATATATGCACATATTATAAATCATTTGAGGCTTCACTGAGATGATATGTGTGAAATCAATTTCAGAAGTGCAAACTACAATGAGGAAATGATTTCATTCCAATTGGCTTCCCAGTTCCTCCTTGCTGAGAGGTCACTGTTACAGTCAAGAGTCTTGGGTCCTTGGAATTTAATCTTGGTTACAACAAGAGGAGGGTGTTGTTATCAACCCTGGTTTACAGATGGGGACTTGGAGCTCCTCAGAGAGAATAAGTAAATGCTGAAGCCTTGCATCTGGAATGAGAGAGCCAAGGTCAAATACTGGTTCTCTTGTGCAAGGCAGAGCAAGGCCTCACCTGGGTCTGCAGCCTCTGGTGCTTTAGCTGGTGTGAGGACAACCTTGGAAGGGGAACCATTTTCTCTTCCTTAAAAAAACCTTACCACAGTTGTCTAGTACAGTCAGAGGCTGAAAGTTCTAGAGGTATCTTTTGTTTGTGCAAATGTTACAAAAGCAGATATTCTTACATTGGATTGTGCACATTCTCCATCAAATCTCCAGAAAATTCTAAGCAGGGATTACACAAAGATGGAGAGGCAAAGAGCCTAGGGTACAGTGCACAGGGTCCCCAGGGCCCATGTGAGTAAGAAACCAATTCTGACAGCAAAAGGAAGCTGCATAGCAGGATAGCATAGGCTTTGCTGGTAGAACAAGTGGTGGAATGGGCACCGTGACTTTCCCCTGGAGCCTGGACTAGTTAGAATGTACAGGTCAGGAAGATTTGATGGAAATGTATTTTGGGTTTTGTTTTTTTTTTTTGGTACTGGGGATTGAACTCAGGGGTACTCGACCACTGAGCCACATCCCAGCCCTATTTTGTGTTTTATGTAGAGACAGGGTCTCACTGAGTTGCTTAGCGCCTCGCCATTGCTGAGGCTGGCTTTGAACTCGCGATTCTCCTGTCTCAGCCTCCCTAAGTGCTGGGATTACAGGCGTGCGCCACCGTGCCTGTCTTGATGGCAATCTGATTCAACCACAGTCCCCTGAGTACTTGCTGGGTTGCCCACTAAGATGCAGTGATGAAAATACTCTGCCCCAGCCTTTCTGGAATTCACGGTAGGAGAACCAAGAGACAAATGACACAGTGGGATTGCAGTAGGAAGCAGGGGACCATGGTCCCCCAGAGGGGGAAGGTCAGGGGAGAGTTTACAGGGGAGGTGGCTGTGGATTTGTGGGCAAGGGCTTGGGAGGGGATAGAAGGTTGCAAACAGTAGAGAGGGTATTTGGGCAGACACACAGCATGAGCAGGATCAGGGACAGAGGGACAACACACACTGAAGAAATGCTTTAAAAACTCACTGCACGACTGAGTACCAGGAGGCAAATCCTAGGTCATCTTTACCACTGTAGCCGCTGCACATGGAGCACAGAGCCACGCCCATCTTAGGGACACTGAAAGCATTTGTTGAATGAAGGTATAAAAGAGAGAAAGCAAGGGAAAAGGGAGGGAGGTTGGAGGGAGAGGTTGGGACTTTCTCCAAGTTGTGGTGCTGGTTGTTGGGGGCAGCCAGCATTTAGAGACCTGTGCACGGGAGCAGGTCAAAGGAGAAGTTGGGTCTTTGGGGACTGGTAGTGAACTCAGGCCTGGCCCAGCCTGCCACACATGTGTCTTGAATCAGTGAATGAAGAGCTTCTGTCTGAGAGTAGCCTCTTGAATTTGTATCAGAATGAGAAAGATATGGCTTCATCATATGCATGTGATGTGATCATCTGGAATCCCTGTGCTGGGACAGCCCTCAGTGACCATCTACTCTGTTTTGTTTTTGTTTTGGTACCAGGGACTAAACCCGGGGACACTTAACCACTGAGCCACATCCCCAGCCCTTTATATTTTTATTTTGAGTCAGGGTCTGTTTAAGTTGCTTAGAGTCTTGCTGAATTGCTGAGACTGCCTTAGAATTCACTATCCTCATGCCTCAGCCTCCCAAGCCACCAAGATTACAGATATGCGCCGCCGTACCCAGCTCAACCTTCTGCTTTTACAAGTGAGGCAACGGAAGCTGAGAGAGGAATGGCAGCCTGCCTCATCTTGAGTCAATGAAATGGATTTAAAATTCCCCATAACACTGTGAAGTCCTGGGTCTGTTTCTCCCATACTGCCAGCCGACAGCTCTTCCTGCCCCCCTCTGCCTTCAGTTTCCCTCACTGAAATACACGCTCTATACGGTGTGTTCGGGTCCTCCCTGCCAACCCATCTCATTTATTCAATAAACATCTGGTGAGCATCCCCACACATCATTCCTTATCCTGGGCGAGACCAAAGAGAGGGTCCTCCCTCCCACCCAAACCCTCAAACCAGATCACATTATCTCGGCCCTTATATACTTAAAAAAATGCTTATGTGTCTGTTATGCCACCAGACTCTAAGCTCCTTGGGGGCATATTTGATCTTTGTGCTTCCTTAAATTCTTTCTGGAGCAAGGCAGAGAGTCAATGCATAAATTAATTCATGCATTGACTCTTTCCTCTCTGTGCCCCAGCGCTCCTCGCAGGCAGGCACACCCTGCACATGCTGCTCACGTGGACCATTGCACAAAGATGAGAGTCGAGCCAGACAGGAAGCACAGGGTCTCTGGAGGCTCCCAAGTTGGGCCCTGAGCCAGCCAGAGGGTAAAAAGGCTTGCAGGAGGAGGTGACCTTCTATTGAGTCTTCAAGGATAAGAAGGACTACTCAGGGGTAGGTGAGGGCCAAGGAGACAAAGAGCTGCAAGTCATTTCTGGTGATGCCAGGTCTTCCCTTTCAGCTGTCCCCTCCCATGACTCCTCAATGGGACATGCACCACACACAATATAAACAGCAGCCAGAGGGGAGCCAAGTGCCAAATTGTCCCTGCTGACAAATGCCCAGCAAATACCCCTCTAACACACAGGACTGCTTCGTGGATGCTGGGGAAAAGGACCGCCTCTAAAGTCACTTCCCTAGGCTGCCAGTTGTGTGGAGCCAGGCCCCAGGCCATTCCCTCTGGAGCCTGCACAGAACAATGACCACAGTAGCCCTTGGCTTTGGCTGGAGATACTGGTCATAGCTGTTCACACCTGCCATGTGAATGAAGCTCATGTCATGCTCCACACAGTTATGCAGGGAAGAACTTAAGAATGAGACTTAAAGTTTAAACATGTTTTAAGTTTAATTAGTTCTGTGGTAGGTAACACATAGATTGGATGGGTGGGGAGGTGGTGAATGGAAAGGAGATGGGGTTGGTCAGAGAACTCTGTCAGGAGGCAAGCACATGACCCTGGAAGTGACCCAGACCACATCTGCATGTTTAAATCCCAGATTTCAGGGAGAAAAGGAAGGCCAAGAAATTTTTGGAGTAGGAATGAGGAAGGAGAGGAGGAAGAAAGAGAAAGGAAAGAGGAAAGGAAGGGGAGAAAGGACAGAGGAAGGAAGGAGGGAAGAGGCAGAAAAGGCACACTATCATACTCTACTTGGAAACAAGCATCAAATATTATTTAAACATCAAATATTATTAAAGGAGAAAAATGGCAGGTTTCCAGAGCACTCCACAGTCTATCTTGATAGGTTGCATTGCTCTGGGGTTAATATGAGGAAATAGCATTCTTAAGAACCCATATTAACCTGTCTGTTGTTCTATGGACTGTGACAGCTGCATTTTATATCTTAATGGCTAACCATTTGTTTCACGACAAGAGAAAGAGAAAGAGAGAGAGGGAAAGAGAGGCATTTTTTAGCCCAAGAAGCCAGGACTCAGGGCTGGAAGATTTGATTTCAGAAAGAGGTTGTGAGGCAGAATCCCCAAGTCGGCCTCCAGCGGCCCCATGAGAAGCCCCCATGTGTCCCCTCTCCCAGAGACTCAAGCTCTTTCCTTTCCTCCAGCCCCTCTGGTTTCCTCTCAGCCTTCCTCTGAACTGCTCTGGTCTCCCAGGAGAGACAAGCTACTTACTTAGGTAATGGCCAAGCCACAGTATCAAATAGCACGTGGAAGGGCCCAAGAGCAGAGAAAGGATAGGGAGAGCTTGAGGAGGGCCACGCTGGATCCGCCTCAGGAAGCAGGAGGGATTTGGCCTGAACTGAAATGTACTTATTTAAAAAGGATTGACTGAGCCCCTACTGTGTGCCGTGAACTGGTCTAGAACTATGAACAAAACAGAAACTGATGAGTGTTCACTGTCTCTGGCTCCCGGAGAACACAAGTGGGCCTGCCCCAGAGGGCTCACATTCCAGCCAGGGAGGGGGCCAGTAAACATTTGCATAAAGATGAAATCACAGGGCTTGAAGAATGGACAGTAGAGGAAACTGGCCTGGTGTGGGGGGTGCTGCCGAGTAAGCCTTCCCAGGAAGTGACTCTAAGTCAAGAGCTGCAGAGGGAGGGAGCTCTCCCAGAAGAGGGGACAGCCTTTGCTCCCTGAGCAGAAGGACGTGAAAGAAGGCTGGTGTGGATGGTGCTCAGGGATGAGGGGGGCAGACAGGGAGGTAAGGTCAGTGAGGTAGACAGGGAACAAAGTAGAAATTTAATGCTTATTTAAGATCAATGGAAGGCTCTTGAGGGGCTTGAACAGCAGAGGACATAGTACTTCAGTATTTGGCACAGCCTTCATTTTTGGGTTGTAAAAGCTACCTGGTAAAGCAGGCAAGCCTGGGATCCTCATCCTGGCCTAACAGAACTAAATGCTTAAATTGCCAGAATGAGTGACTTACCCAAGATCACTAAGAACTAGAAGACAAGGGCCCAGGTCTTCCTTCTGAAGGGCTGGTGAGACAGACCTCACAGACCCTTACCCAGTGGAAGCCATGGCACGAAATGGTGGGGGTAACTTTGCATGGCATGAGAAAGGCCCAACCCTGTGCCTGACACTGGCAGAGGCTCACAGTACCCATGCCCTTTCTCCAGCTGGAACAAGCATCCCCTTGGCCTCACACCTTCCCAGGCCACCTTCACTCAAACTCTGTGTCAATGGGTGTTTGGGTGGATGATTGGTTTCGGGAGGGGTTTGTCAGAGGGGAAGCAAGTTCTTGCTCTTTACTGGAGTCTAAATCCTTTTTCCTAGCCCCAGAGTGCTCTGCTGGGAGACCTGCCTCCCCCAGCAGTTACAGGGAAATCGAGACAACTTCCTCTGCCTCTGGCTGGCTCCCACTGCAATATTTTATTGGTCAGATAAAGTCCCCAGCAGAAAGAGCTACTGTGGAAATGCATTCACTCAACCAGAATCTCAAAGCTAAAAACGCTTTTCATGTATTTTTTCTCACTTAATCCTCATAACAAACTTGTAAGGTAGTTACTCATTGTGGACATTGTTCTAAAAGGGACTTAGGAGGGTTGTTACTCATGGCACACATAACAAGCCAAAACCCAAACACAGGTCCTCTCTGATTCCTGTCTGGTCCCATTTTAACTGCATAACAGTGTCTCTTTTGGCAGCATCCTTTGATGTTGCTGCTCAGAGACATCACAACAAACTTTTCCCTGTGGTGAGGCAACTGGTAGAAAGCAATCCTGAAGATGTATCCAATATTCATAGGGAATAAAGCCTTCCTCAGAATTCATCTTTGGCATGTTTTGTCCAGCTTCTGTATCAATTTAAGATGGGTAGCTCTTTTTTCACCAATAGTGAATGCCCTTGGGTCTCCCTGAGCATCTACAGGGTGATTTTGGACGTCATCTTGGTCACTGGAAACCTGAACATGGACCCTGTTGGAGGCTCTCTCTCAGAAGTCATATTTGCCAGGGAGTCCAGAGCTCAGAGTTGTAGTCACTTCACTGAGGCCTGTCCTCTAGACATCAGTAGATGGATACCAGCCAGCATTAAAATAGTGGCCTTGGAAGGGGCAGGAGGAACGTGGCTGCCTCCCAGCCTCTTATTTTCCCATTCCACTGGAAGGTCGTGTTCATTTGAGCTTTTCAACCAAAAATAAATTATTGTAATCCATTTGCTAATTATACCATGTGAAGTTCTAGACGCTGTAAATTGCAGGCGTGATATATCTAGATGAAGTTTCTGGGAGTTTATTTTTAGTGATTCACAAAGCACTCAATTTCCTAGAGGCTTCATTTGCAAGTCCTAGGAGGGGATAGGAAAATGCATCTGCAAAGCCCTTCTTGCCCTGGGACTCGGAGCTGGTGCACCTCTGGTTCTCCTCTATAGAAGGAGGCGGTTGAGAGACTGGTCAAACTCCAACTCTTATGTCTGGACTATGGAAACTAGAATGGGTCCAAACACCTAGCTCATCCTGGAAAGTGTCACAGGTCACCACACCGTGTCTGTGAGCCATGGAACAGAGGCCTTTAGAAACCTCAGGCTCGGGGGCAACATTTGGTCCCACTCTTCTGATCCTCATCTTTTTGGAGGGTGGAGAGAAAATGGAAGGATTCTATATTTACTTATCAACCGTTTTAAAGTTTTTGCATAACATACTGCCTGGTGCTTTCATTTGAGTGATTTTTTTGGACCCTACCTCTCCAGTCAAAGCCAATGTCATCTCATTTCAACAGTTGTTCATTGAAATTTGTATGTCTAGCACTAGGCTTGTCTCTAAAGATATCTAAGGTGAATTGGACACAACTTCTAGACCCAAAGAGACCAGTGAGAGGTAAAGACTGTAATGATCTATTGAAGTGCTTTTGGAACTGCAGTACTAGCCACAAATGATGAAATGCTTCGTGACAGCCAAAATAACAGAGATTTTGGGGTGCAGATCCAGGTTTGTTTCTGTGTGATAGAGGAGGAGAATCAGAATATTTTAAGAGTATGGAGGCATTTAAACCAAGTTTGATGTGTAAATAAGATTTTTTGAATGTGGAGATTGGGTAAGGGACCTAGGCTAGTAACCTTGAAGACTCTCCTGGCCAGATCACATGGATGGCTGTCCTTGACCAATCAGACATTCACAAATGCCACACACAGCACAGCCCTTACCCAAGCACCATGACGTCTAACAAATTTTCTTCAAGTTTAACAGTAGTATGATATATGTTTTTTAAGACTAAACATAAGGAAATCCTTTGAAACAACCCTTTGTTTAGATGCTTTTAGAATTTAAACTTCTGAATAAATGAACTTCCGCTGTATTCGTGTGATTCTTGGGTGGGTAGATGGGTGTATGGTCGGAGGGGTGAATGGGTGTTTTGTTATCTTAGAGAGCTTCCACAGCCAGGAAGCACTCACTGGGCTTATGACAAGCTTAATGGGAAAAGGGACCTCAGAACTGAGCCTTGAACAATGAGCAGAATTTTCCCACACACAGTGTGGACTGAGGCCTTCTACTGAGAGGGAAGCAAAATAGAGGGAGGAAGCGCATGGCACTGGGGGAGGACAGTGAGTCACAGAAGCCAGGATCTAGGAGGGAAGCATGAAGAAGTACAATGGCTGAGTGCCCATGCTCTGAATTAAATGCATTGTACTTTGGATCTCAGCTCTGCCACACAGTAGCTAAGTGATCCTGGGCAAATTATATAACTCTCCTAAGCTTCTATTTTCTCATCCATAAAACAAAAATATTAATAATGCCTACTGCAGGTACTTATTGTGAAAATGAAGAGAAATAAAATTATTTCTAACACAGTAATTGGCATGCACTTAGTATGCACTTAATAAATGATAGTTTAGGGTTATTATTTTATTGAAGTAACTCTAATTAAATTATGGAAATGTCAGTTCAAACCACAGAATATAAAGATGAGGTAGAAAAAGTCCTTGGAGAAAAAGGACAAGAGTCAAGAGACTAGGAATATGGAAGTTGAGGCAAGAGAGTTTCCAGAGGGGAGAGTGGTCCCTGCTGGCAAATGACCCAGAGAGGTCACTGCAGGTTAAGAAGTGGTGTCTGGAATTTGCAGTGACAACATCATTATAACTCTGAAGCGAACATTCTGGGGGTAAAAGCCACACCACAGGGACTTGTGAAGAGCGTGGGAGTAGAGGAAGTGGCGGTCTAGACAACTCTTTCAGGAAAACTCTAAGAAGGAGGAAAAGAACTTGGGGTGAGCTAGGGGACAAGGTTATGGGAAGGGATATTTTTAGGATGAAGAATATTGGACCCCAATTAATACAGAATTTCTCTGCCTTTGTAAACCCATGGTCTGTTTGATAGACATAAACATCTCCTCTCCTTCAGGACTGACAGTCTGGCACCCACCTCAACCCAGCACCTAACCCTGGCCCTGGTCAGGAATCACATCTGCCAGGGTTTTATCTGAAATTACTTCCTGTGGTTGTATTTTTAAAACAGTAGGAATTTTACAATTTGGAATAAATCTGGTAAGAAATGAAGGAGGCCTTGCACAGCCGCTGTGTCAGTGAGTGCAAGGTTGAGTGGCAGGAGGGAGGAAACCTGAACTGCTCACACCCCTTTTCACAGATGAGGAAAGGGAGGGGTAGTGAAGTCTAAAGAAACCAGCCCAAGACTACACCAGAAAAGGCACATTCTAAACACACATGAAGTGTTCACAAAAATTAGCTGCCTCTTAGGTCATAAAATAGGTCCCGATAAAGTTCAATGAATCAGATTCTTACATAACCACATTCTCTCACCACAATGTAGTTGTCAGAAATCACTAATGAAAAAACAACATTCTATTGATTTATTTTTGGAAACTCCCCCCCTTTTTTTTTGATACCTGGGGTTGAATTCAGGGGCACTCAACCACTGAGCCACATCCCCAGCACAATTTTGTATTTTATTTAGAGACAGGGTTTCACTGAGTTTCTTAGCACCTCACTTTTGCTAAGGCTGGCTTTGATCCTCCTGCCTTAGCCTCCCAAGCTAGAGAAAACCCTGAAAGGTAGTTGCAAAAACGCTAACACTAGTAACTAAGTCATGGGTCAAAAAGAAATGATACAAGAAATTACCAAATATTTATAAATGAATGATAAAAGAAATATGAAAAGTTATGGAATATAGCCAAGGTAGCACTTAGAGAGGAATGTTTGGCCTTAAATGCTTATATTAGAAAAATAAAAGGGCTGAAAATTACTGAATGGGTTAAGTATCCAATTCAAAAACAACAATGAAGACAAATAAAGCCAGTCCACAGAGTTGTGCAGTTATAAGTAGGAGAACAGGATTTGAGCATAGCTAGGGCTGGCTCTAGGCCTTACCCACTTCCCACACCATGTACAAGTTATTATTATTAATTATTTTTCATGATATGCCCAGTGCCTGGAAACTCTATTTCTCCCTAAGAGTTGAGGAGATGAGCCTTTCAGCACCTTCTGCATCAAAGGTAGATGGTAAATCTCACAGCTGTTCATCTATCCTTTCACTCATTAACTCTGTAGTGAGCATTTGCTTTGTGCCAGGCACTGTGCTGCTTGCTACCTGCTTTACCTCTTCCTTCTGAGTTCAAAACCCAGCCTTCAACCTGGGGCGAAGCTAGCTGCAGATCCCCCTGCCCGCCCCCACCCAGACCCACCCGCAGGCTGCCTAAATCTTCTCTGCAGCTTGTCAGATCAGCATCCTCGTCAAAAAAATGACTGATTTCTCTCTTGTCTCTTCCAACAGGTAGACTGAAATTACCATGTGTCCAAATTAAAATTGCATACTTCAAGGATTATTTGAAGGACTATTCTTAGACCCTTTTAAGAAGATTTAAAGAAAAGTGAGTTCATTTTTTTTTTTTACACTTCAGAGAGTATTCATGATTTAAGTTAATGTTATGGGTGCTTTTTTTCCTCTACCTCTTAAATATGCACTAATAGGTAGACTTTTTCTCCATTTATTTTATAATAAAGGGTTTTTTAAAATAAGAACAATGAGCAAAGAATACAGGATTACTGCTTTAATTATTTTAATACATTTCAAAGGCTCATGGAATCTTCGAGACGAAAGGGCTTTAAAGGGGTGGACCATTCCCTCCTGGATGCTGGAGAGCTTGACCAGCATCCCTGTGGACCTTGGGCTGTGCTTGGAAAGCTCCCATGACTGATGTTGAAATTGGTGTCTCCTCACATTTAGGACTTTTAAAGAGCTCTTCATTATCTGGATTAAAAATCTCCTCCTCCTCACATCTTGCCAAGCCTCTTTCTTCTCTATCAGATAGTTCTAAAAATGGTTGGGCATCCAGAACATGTCCATCCTTGAGATCATTTCTTGCTCCTGTTGTTCTAGTAACTCTTCAGAGCTGCACTTCAAGAACAGCTCTTGCTCTACTCACTGTCTTTCCAATCCAGTCAATGTTTCCTAAAAAAAAAGAAGTGGCAGCCCAGAACACAGCCCAAGCACAGCCGTGTCATTTGTCCCGGTAGACTCATGAGAATTTGAGGTGGGTAAACCCAAGAAGCACGCCTGGATTCCAGCCCCTGCTCCACGCTCACTGTGCCCTCAGGAAAGTCACTTTGTTGTTCTGAGCTCAGAGCAAACAAGGAAGGGAGGATGAGATGATCCCTAAGGTGCCTCACACCTCCAGAGGATGGTTTTGTTGACACAGTAAGGAAGTTGCTGCTTCTCACTGTCCCAAGCACTGTAGTGATCCAGCACTTGGGGATCAGTGGGACCTGGGTCCAATCCCAGCTCTATCACTCGCTGACTATGTAGCTGTACACTGTCGCTTCTCATTGCTGAGCATTTATTTATGTCTTCACTTATGAGATAAGGATGTTACTACATGATGCAAAGGATCTGTATAGAGATGCACTGGGGTAAGTACATACAGCACAAAGTATGTGGTAGGTAGGAAATGCTCAGTAAATGGCAGTCCCTCATGTGACTATAGTGATAGAACTATTTACCTTTAGCCAGAAGAGAGGATAAGAGGTGCTAGAGGCTCTAATGAGCAGAGAAAAGATAAGATGTGGCATGCTTATTAGGGATAGGGGAGAAATGTCCACATCCCATAAACTCTCATCCAAATGTCAGCCCAACTCCAGAAAGTTCATGAGGTTAAAGCTCTACTTCTCAGAATCTGACAAGGAGGGACTGGTTGCTATGGAAATATATAGTTAAGGGGAAACTTTCAGAGTGGTTCTGCAGAGCTGCATAAATTCTGCAACGAGCTAGCACTGCCACAGCTCCAGACCTGGACAGGGAGGACGGCTGTCCCTGGAAAGAGAGTCCTAGACCAGCCTTGTGAATCATCACATATTGATATACATTCAGAAGGCTAGTTAACAGCATGAAATGAGCGAGTGATTGTAAATATAAAATGTCCCACAACTTAATGGGCTTTTGTGTTATTTGTACAGTATATACTGTTTCAATACTTTGGAAATCAGGAGAGAGAGCCAAACACAGAAATTAAGTAACATGTAATGCACTAGTAGACTCCAACCTACAAAATTCTGAGTAAAATATCAATGTGTGTGTGTGTGTCTGTGTGTGCGTGCGCGTGCGTGTGTGTGCAGGTACCCATCTGCGTGTGTGCACGTGTGTTTAAGCATGTGTATGTGCACATGTGTGTCTGTATATGAAAGCCTCTGTTCATTTGAATGTGATCACTCTTTACACATTGCCTAGCTGCCTGTAAGCAATATTACCCAGAAATGAAAACACAGGCCATTGAACCAGTTAAACCATTGTATGATAAACTGGGCACACTAACTTAACTGTGTGACCTTGGTCACCCTATTTGACAAGAGTGGCACAGTTCCTGCCTGCTTGAGGTTCACAGTCTGTGAAGAGGGCTACTCTAAAATGATGCAAGGACCCTGCGTGGATTCTACCCTTCACACTAAAGAAAGTGCCCAGGACATGGGAGAGCCTTCTGCCATGACTAAGGGCCTTTGCCAGAGTTTAGGGAATGTCGTCTTAACCTGTGGACTAAATCTTTTTATCAAGATACCCTGAAAGTATCTTGCTTCCTCAAGACCGTGCCCCTGAGGACCTGGGTACCTTGGTGGATGGACAGCCCATGTGGGCAAACACAACTAGGGCTGTGCTGAAAGGACTCATTCCAGAGGGCTCCCACACCTTAACCATCCTTCTAAGTTCCCTCTCTCAATCTGGGCTGTGAGGCTAGCCAATTATAAATCCAAGAGAATTGGAAACTGCTGTCACTTAAGGTACAGAACAGGTTTTTTTTTTAATTAAATATAGCTAACATGGGCTTTGTTCTCCAGATCACTACTGACTATGGATACAGAGATATCCAGCTAAAAGCTGCTGGGATACCACTGGCCAGAAATGATACCCCGTTCAAGGGTATCCAGACCTAGGAAAGACTGCTCAGTTGTATATTGCAGCGTTTTTCAAACTATGGGTTAAGATCCATTTGCGGGTCATGGAATTAATTTGGTGACTCAAAATGATCATTTAGTAAAGTGAAACAGAGTAACCCATAGACTGGGCAAAGATATTTGCATTATATTCAACAGAGATTTCTTATTCGAAATCTATGTAGGAGGAAAAGAAGAAGAAACTCTTATAAGACAGACATCCTAATAGAAAAATGATCAAAAGACTCAGATACTTTACAAAAGAGGATATCCAAATAGCCAAAAGCATACAAAATCATTACTCCCCATGTAATCACAAATTAAAACAACAGTGAAATGCCTCTATGCACCTATCAGGCTGCAAGGAATAAGATAGCCTTTACCTAGTGTTGGCCAAGATATTCAACCACTGGAACCCTCACACACTGCTGGGTCAGATGGAATTTGGTATAATGACTTGGAAAACTGTTTGGCCATATCAACTACAGCTGAACATATGCACACAAGCAGTTCTACTCCATGATATATACCCATAAGATACACACACATATGTGCATAGGAGCACTTGGCCTTAAGCAACTGGATGGATTTAAAAGTGCAGCATATTCACATGGTGGAATATTACACACGGCCATATTGATGACCCTCAGAAGCATAAAGTTGAATGAAAATCCAGGCACAAAGAAACTTTATGACTATAGTTGATAAAGAAAAAAAACAGGCCAAACAAATCTATGTTGTGAGAAGTCCTGGTAGTAGTTACCCTTAAGGGAAGGTCTGGCATGGCAGAAGGAACGTGAAGGGGCTTCCAAGGTGTTAGGATTGTTCTGTCTTTTGATCTGGGTCTGGTTACGTGGGTGTTTTCAATTTGTGAAAATATATCAAGCTGTTCAATTATAGAAGGTACCCTCTATATGTGTTATACTTCAGTAAAAGCTTATAAATCAATATAATGGAGGAGAAAATATAACCAGTCCTAAGTTTAGCCTTGTTAAGTGAAAGCTGGGTTACCTGTCTCCTGAAGGTTTATGGCAAGATGTCCAGTACACTTGTCACTGTGTCATGGGGAGAAAACAAGAGCCACTGACTTGACCCAACCCTCCGCTTTTCAGGAGAGGAATCTGAGGCCTAGAGAAGAGGCACTTAGGAGCAGAGCTGAGAGAAGCACAGAGATAGGGAGAAGCTTCTAGGTGTCCAGCAGCTGCCGATGGTGCTGCAGGTCTCACCATCAGTGGGGAAGAGTGGTACATTCAGATGGGTAGCTCTGGCTAGCGCCTTGATCTTTGGGAGGCACCTCTGTACTAGGGGAGCAGTTGTTTTTCCACACACAGATGGCAGAATCAGAAGCCCAGCTACCTCTAGAGTGGTCTGGCTCCAGCTGCCCACATTCCCTCCCTCCTCCTTCCTGCCTCTTCTGCTTCAACCTGCTTCCCTCAGAGCTCTGGAAACACCATTGCACCAATCACTTTTCCGTTGTGTAGAAGGCCTGTCATGGCAACGCTGTGTGATGGTTTCAGAAGTTGGAAAACTGTGAAGAAAACACATTGGGTGGGTAATATCTGACAAAGTACATTTCCGTCTAGTTTTGTGCTTTGCTTTGTTACAGAATTGTGAGTCCATTCAGTGAGGCTCTTCTGTGGGAGCTGAGGGCCTCCAGGCTCCCAGGGCACAAAAACAAGGCAAGATGCAGCCCTGTCTCTGTCAGGTGGAGCTTCCCCGGAGAGGGAATTGTGGTGTAGATTTTATTAATCGTTTTTACTAATACACAGAAATATAAAAGTTGTACATATTAGCAGGGTGCCCTGAAATGTTTGATACATATATAATCGCATCATGCTTAAATCAGGTGAAACATATTTGTCTCCTCAAACATTGGTCAGTTCTGTGTGTGTTGTGCAGATTTTGAGTGGCTCCGTTGGAGCCTTGCACAGAGCCTGGGACCATGTTTAGTAGGAAGGTAGATGACATTAGTGGCTTGCCACCATCCTGACTATGACCTGCATCACAAATACATGGGAGCTCCTAACTCAGGTCACATCCCCATCCACACAGGTGCAGAGTGAAGCTTTGGGATGTAACATCCCAGAAAGGGTAGGGAGCTAGAGGAGGCTTCAAAGAAGCTTCACAGAAGCCAAGAGCCTTGACGAAGGATAAATGACAGGGACGATGCACAGGTAAGACTGCTAAGGATAGGCCACCAGTTCACCTTCTGGAAACTGCCTACAGTTCCGGGAGTTACAGTGGAGAGAGAGAATGTGGGGCGATGTGGGGGAGGGTGCAGCAGAGATGGGCAGAGCAGATGAAGAATCTGTCCTCTGACAAGGAATGTCCAGGGGAGGGGAGAAACCTTGCCTAAGACTCAGAGAAGCAGGAAATGCCTGTCGCCTAGGAGACAGAATAAGAGAATAAGAGATGCAGGCAGACACTGCTATGAATGTTGGTGCAGTCCTAGAATTTTGTTTTATGGCACTTGCTTATGCCATATTTGGCAAAAATCTTCAGAGGCCCATTCTGATCTAGGCCAAGCTGAAGGCAGGAGCTAGAAAGATGAGGAACAGAGTCCCTAGCCTCACAGTCCTGCCAGTGGGCCACCAGTCAAAACCCAACACAAACTGGAGACAGGAGTTATTATTCTAGGACAAGATATCCCCAACTGTGTTCTATGATACATCAAGCCTACAAAATTATTTTTTTAAGTGAGAGGATTTCCTCATTGAGTGATCTGAGGAGTACTTCACACTGAGTCCCTCTTGGTAGATCTCAGTGCCACTAGCCCACTAAAGGCTCTGAGCAGGCCTGCGGTGAGGATGTATCCCAAACTTATTTGCCCCAAAACCACTTTCACCTGTCATTCAGATCCCCCTGTTCTTCGATTGGGAAATTCTGTCCTGGAGAAGGCCCCAAAGGCTGGTTTGGAGCTCTAAGCAAGGAGAGGGGACAAGGCTTCCCCAGGGAGGAAAATTGTGTTCACACTACCTAAGGCCCAGTCAGAACCTAACCACAGGATATGGCCACTCTAAGTTCCCAGGTGATCATTGATAAATGGAGGAATGGCTGCTGTGTGTGCCTGGTGAGAACAGATCTCTACAGAGGCTGGAGACAGAGGATGCATGTACCAATGACACTTCAGTGGGCATTTTGCAGTTTCACAGAGGGTCTTCTTTCTTTCTTGATTCCCTCCCCCCATCTTAACAATTTAGGAAAAGGCAACAAGAAGCAGCAAAAGCAGCTTGGTCACCAGTTCACCTTGGTCAAAGGGCACAAGCCAGAGTGTGTGAGTGTGGATCCCAGCTCTGTTATTTCCCAGCTGGTTTCTCAGAAGAGTAGTCGTCACCTTTTTGTATGGGGTACCCAGGATGGAATGTGTTCCTGTGTCTGAGAAAGGGCCTGGCCAGAAGTGAGCTCTGTGGAAGCACAGCCTGTCTTGTCTCGGCTACCTCTGGGGCCTTTGTCTGGGTCCCGAGCACGGCAGGCAGTCTGCCCATTGGCTCCCCCTCAGCATTGGGAAGAACCCTGATGAATCTTCTTCATTTTGGTAGCCAGGGCTGTTGGAGGAAGGCTCTGGTTCCATTCCCGGTTCTTTGTGCTCAGCCACACCGGCTGGGTAAACACTTCCAAGGGACTCCAGCACATCTATTATTAACTTACTGCAAGCAGATGCTGCACTTTCCAGAAATGCTTCTGCCTACAGATGCTTTTGTAGGCTGCATGAAGTTCTCCTGACCTTAATGTTGTCCCTGGGGCACAGTGGGAATCAGTCGCTCCTGCCCTGGTCTCCCTGCAGAGACAGAGGACAGTTGTGTGAGCAGGGAACACAGGGCACAGGAGGGACCTTGTTGGATCTGATAATGGAGCTACAGGAAGCTTGTTCTTTAAACTCCCCACTTTCAGCCTCCCATTAGGTTTACAGGTAGAAGCATGGGTATCATCCTTGATAGCACCCTTCATCATCATGGCCCTATATCCTATCAGTCACCAAGCCCTAGTGACACCTTCTCCAAGATGTCATGAGGCCAATGCTTTCTCTGTACTGCCTGACAGTGCAAGCAGCTGCCTTCTTTCACCTTATCTTCTAAGCTCCAACCTCCTGACCACTGAGCTAAATCAGAACCCCTGCGTTATGTTCCCATGGAAGACACAAATGCCTTTAAAAATCACCTGTCAACCTTCAAATTAGCTGTTCAGACTCTGACTTCTCTACTGGACTGGATGCCCATAAGGGTAGTGACCATGTCCATCTTAGCAACTGTGCTAACAAATGTCAGTCTTCTCCCCTAGACGATGGACATGCATATGCCCTCTTCCTCCTTCTCTCCCTCCCTTCTTTCTTTCCTTTCTTCCCTTCTTCCCTCCTTATTTCCTTTCTTTCTTTTTCTTGATTACAGTGGAAAGGGAAATAGCAATTACTTGGTCGAATTGTGTTCCCTGGAGGAACCCCAAGGCTCATGGTGGGAAGAAAAGGGAAAGATGGGCAGACCCAACCCCTTATCAACCCAGCAGCCACCCTTTATCTCTCTTAGACATTGGAATTTTATTTTTTATATAAAAATAAAAAGTGGTTCTTCTATGATAAAGGGTTTGGACAACATTGATCTATTCATATACTCTCATTTGTTCAGAGTAGAAATGTGCCAAGTGCTTCTTACATATTCATTCAGAAACAAGGAAGGTGTTATCCTCAGTTTATAGATCCAGAAACTGATCCCAGAGTAGCTGGGAAATTTATCCATGGTCACACAGTCAGTGTCCAGTAGACACAGAATTACTATCCAGGATTGTTAGACTCCAGACTCTTCCCATGGACACCTGCTGCCTCCCAAAGACCTGTCTTCCAACAAACAGTGGTTCCTGAGCCAACCTCTCAGTCTGGCATGGCTGCAGTGGCCAAAGACAGATCACTAGGGTTTAATTGGACACCACTTGCTCAGAGGAACAGGGCCTTCATTCCTGGGGTTTCCTGGCACTGCAGCTATGAGATGCTAATTAGAGAGAAATGAAGTCTGTGTCAGCCAGGAAGAACAGAGCTGCTCCATGGAATGGTCATTTTTTTTTTTTTTTTTTTTAACCTAAAATGAAGCTCAGTGAGCTGGGAACCCTGAGTCCCAACTCCTTCCATACAGCCTGAATCTTCCTTCCATGTGTCAAGAATTTCTTCCAAAGAAATCCTAGACAAGCCGGGCGCGGTGCCTCAAGCCTGTAATCCCAGCACTTAGGGAGGCTGAGACAGGAGAATCATGAGTTCAAAGCCAGCCTCAGCAATGGCAAGGAGCTAAGCAACTCAGTGAGACCTTGTCTACATAAAACACAAAATAGGGTGGGGATGTGGCTCAGTGGTCGAGTACCCCTGAGTTCAATCCCCAGTACCAAAAAAAAAAAAAAAAAAAAAAATCCTGGACAAAGTAAGGGCAAGATAACTGGGCCCAGATTCTATAGGAAGACAGTATTTATCTTACCTTGAGTTCTAAAGTCTTTTCCCTTTCTTTTGTCCCTAAGACCAGGTTATTTTTACTTCCACTTGGGATGATGTTTGGCTTATTTAAACAAAAATGAAACTACAATGGAAGATGGGAAAGCTAAGTTCCTACCCCAGATCCCTTAAGAACTCACCGTGTGATGCTAGGTATGTCACACAGCCTCTCTAAATCTCAGTCTCCCCATCTTTAAGATGAGAGTGTTTTGGGTAAAATGATCATGCCATGACGACAGGGACAGTTGAAAGCACTAACTCTGGAGCCATCCTTCCTGAGTTTATAGCTCAGCTCTGCCGTTACTAATGTGTGACCTTGAGCAAGCTGCATAAGCTGCCCATGCCTCAGTTTTCTCATCTGCAAAATGGCATAATAGTCATGGCTCTCTCATGGATTTGTTTGGAGATTAGCAAGCAATGCACTTAGAGTAATTCCCCACACATAACAAGTCATGTAGTTAGTAACTGTGGTGGTGATTGTGGTTATTGTCATCTCTATTCATGAAACCATACATTGTGGGTCTGCACTACCGTTTGCCTAGAGCACATCCCAAATCTCCTAGTGATTAGTACTTATTCTTTTTACTTTCATTGGTTGAGAAAATATACAATGACAAAAAAGATGCTATGGATTCAGGAATGTTTTAAATCCATGTGTACTCCTCACAATACCCCTATGTTGTACAAGACATTGACTCCTATATAGACAACACTTGATGAGAACACACACATTCCCAAATCCTGCCAGCAATGATGTGTTCTCCAGTTAGAAACCTCTGAACCACATTATTGTTTCTTCCAGCACAGTTCTTGCTATGGTAGGCATTAAATTAATATTTGAATAAACAAACAATGGATGAATGGATGGATGGATGGATGGATTGGATGGATGATTGTATTTTGCATTTGTTTCTTGATCTAAACTTGATCAAGAATAATAAGTGTGTGCAGAATGATAAGTGTGTGCACGTGTTAATGTGTGTGAGAGAGCATTTGCAGAGAAGGCCCTAGCTGTTTCTGTTGCAGGGAAGGAGATGGTCCTAGTTACATATTTTGCATATTCCCCCATCTGTTAGTTTATAAGGTCATTTTTCATTGCGGTCCTTTCAGCTGTCCATCTTTGACAATAGATAAGCAATCCCTTGCCTCCCCCATGCCTTCCTCCTCCAACAATGAGGGCTTTGTGCTGGGAAGATTGCCTGTGATGCCTCTTTCCCAAGGCCCCAAAACCTCGTCTGGCTTTTATCAAGAGTATTGATGGGGGAGGGGACCAGACAGTTGGACTCAGGGAGCTGTGCCTATGGCCTCTTGCCAACCTAGCATGTAGGCCGAGGTAGATAATTCAAAGTTGGTTCTGGGATACAGGCAGCCTGGGGACCTGAGCTGGTTATCCAGACATTTGGAATTACTGCCTTGGAAGTTCTGTGCTTTCCTCCAGGCCCCAAGGGGGATGCAAATCTGAAGAGGATGGGTGGAAGATGGCAGAGGGGTACATAGCCAATGTCAGGGTGTGAAGAATCTCACCCCATAGGGCAAGGGGCTGCTGTGGCTATTGCCTCTTAGGGCTTCAACTCACTAATGAGGTTGAAATGCCAACAGCCTGCTTGTATGCACACTTACTGAGGAACGCATTGACTTGGGTTGCTTAATGAGTGTTAGTCAGGAATCTAAGAAAGGTCTGGGCAGGCGCCTGGCTGATGCCTTGTTGATTAGAATACTAAATGTGTCGTGCTGTGAAAGCCAGCAGTTGCTGGAGAGTGTGTGCGGGGTGGAGGCTTCCTGGGTAACCCTTACATTCCCACTGCTTCCAGATGTTTGCAAGTCACAAGCTGATGTGGTATGGATTGGTAATGACAACAATTTGGATAACACCTAGGAGGGAAATGACGGTGTTATCACAATCATAAATAATGATTATGAAGCCTAGACACCCACCAGAAACCCACAGGGGTCTGTTGGTTCCTTTGCTTATTGGTTTTAGTTGCTTTAAAAATACGGACTCCTGGACTGCTTTCCTAATGATTCTATTTCTCTAGACCTGGAGGTCCAAAAATCTATATGGTTAAGGAGTGTGCTGTGTGATTCTGCTGCCTGGCTGAGCCATGGCTTCGGGAATTGTAACTCAATTGGACACATTGACTCAGAGTGTATCTGACTGTCACTTCCTAAACTGTGTGATCTCATGCATACCGTTTAGCTTCTGAACCTCAATTTTATCTTCTCTAAAAACGGATGAGGTAAAATGGTATAGCTATATGGTAATTCTGCAAAAAAAATAAAAAATAAGAGACAGAGAGAAAGAAAAACAGAATTACCATATGATCCAGCAATTCTACTTCTGAGTCTATACCCAAAAGATGTAAAAGTGGGGTCTTGAAGAGTTAGCTGCATATTCATGTTCAGAGTAGCATTATTCCTAAGAGGCAAAGGTGGGAGTAACCTAGGTGTTCCTTGGCAGATGAATGGATAAGCAAAATGTGGTATATCTATGCCACGGGTTATTATTCAGCTCTAAAAACATGAGTTCTGACACATGCTATAACCTGGAGGACATTATGTAAGTGAAATAGGCCAGTCACAAAAAGACAAAGACTACATGATTCCATCTGTGTGAGGCAGCTAGCATGGTCAAATCCACAGGGGTAGGAAGTAGAACAGTGGTTCCCAGGGGCTAGAGGGAATAGGAACAGGTCTTTTTGTCTAATGGCTTCAGTTTCCATTCTGCAAGCTCCAAGTGTTCTGTAGAGGGCTGGCCATGATGGTGGCACAACGATGTGAATTCCTTTCTGCCAGTTAACCGTACCCTTGAAAGTGGCGAAGAATGGTAAATTTTATGTTGTGTGAATTTTATGTTTGCCTGAAGTTTTTAAAAAGGGGATTTGGTATATCTTCCCTCCAGTGTCATTTTGAGGATGGCATAAAACAACAGCTGTAAAGGGCTTAACACAGTGTCTGACACATCTTCCCGTGCCAAAGTGTTTCTTTTTCTTCCTTTCACCATCTACCGATGACTTTCATAACCATTTTCTTACCCAGGGTCCTCTTTTCTATTTCTTACCTGCACAGATAAGTCTCAAGGGAAGATATTATGGTTTGGATGTGAGGTATCCCCCAAAAGTTCACATGTGAGACAATTCAAGAAGGTTCAGAGGAGAAATGATTGGGTTGGGAAAGTCTTAACCCAATTAATGATTTAATCCCCTGGTAGGTAGTGGTAACTGAAGTGGTAGGGTGTGGCCGGAGGAGGTGGGAATTAGGGCATGGCTTTGGCTATATATTTGTATCAGGCAAGTGGAGTCTCTCTGCTTCCTGATCACCATGTGAGCTGCTTCCCTCTGCCACACTCTTCCACCATGATGTTCTGCCTCACCTTGAGCCCCGAGGAATGGAGCTGGCCTTCTATCACCTAAGACCTCTGAAACCATGAGCCCTCAAATATACTTTTCCTCCTCTACAATTGTGCTTGTGGAGTCTTTTAGTCACAGCAACAAAAAAACCTGATAAAACAGAAGAGGAATGTGAACTAAGGTTTGGTGATGGCAAATGATGACTTTTCCCATTTAACCTTCACTTATCCTTGGGAAGTAGTTCTTATTTTATGGGTGAAAAAACTGAGGTATAAGAAGTTGCATGACTTTCCTAAGATCACAAAACTAAGACAAGGCAGAGCTGGGCTGGCCTTATTGACCTTTCCAAGTGGCCTTCAGCCTGCAGATGGCAAGGAAAGTGGCTGCCGCCCTGCAGGGAGAATGTGTATAGATCCACACTTGGCAGTTGTCTTGAATGTCATTTGAGGCAGTGGGAAACTGGGTTGAGACTCTTCCCAAGAATCCTTAAGGGAAGCAGAGCTTTGATTGAGCCAAAGCCTTGTCTGGCCACCATCACCTGCTGGTGCTCGGAGCATAGCCCCAGAGAAACCCTCCAGTCCAGGCTGCTTAACTATGTGACAAGGCAAGTCCCAGTCATGCTCACAACGTGAAAACGTGAGCCTCTCCTAGAGACTGCAATTGGCTGACACCAGACAGGCTCCAAATCAGCCTTGAAAATAGCCACCTGACTCTGTAGGCCAACCAGGAAAGATGGATGCCCCTCGGGTACAAGGGAATGCAATTGCCTTCACAGCATGTCTAGTTTGTGTCTGGCTCCAAGACAAAGAGAGCTGATGAAGGGGGAAACCACCACGTGAGCGCAGTATGGTCTGGACCCCAGGGGTGTGGTGACTGCCAAAGTCAACATTAGGGTTAGGGTTTTATTACAATGCAAGAATTAAATCAGACAGCAAATGAATATCTGTGTTATCAACATCATCATCATAGCAAATTGAATAGCTCACTCAGCTGAATAAAAATGGTAATGACGACGACGATGATGATGATGATAGTGGTGGTCATAATGAAATAGGCAGCTGGAATAGCTGAATTGCATAGCAAACTGGATTCTCCCCAAGAATAAAAAATAAATAAAATTTGTACTACCATATGCAGGGTCCATGCTAAGCACATTTTACCCATTTCTTCCATTTTTTCCTTAAAATGTCCTTTGAGGTAGAGATGACCATTTCTGCTTTGCAGATAAGGAAAACTGAAGCCAGGTGACTCCTGTCTAAGCATGGCTGTGTAGATCACTAATGGAACCAGAGGTCTACCTGGCCCCAGATAATATGTTTCTGACTTCAGGAGATTTACTATGTCGTTAAGTAAATCAGGGTTGATTATGCGTTTTCAAAAACAAAATCATTTACTTGCTTTACAGGAGGAGTCCTTTAAAAAGTAGCTCTCACCTAGTGCATTTAACATAAAACCCTGATTAAAAAAGATTCATTTGGGAGAGAGCATTTTCAAGAATAATCTTTCCCATCTGTATGGTTGCGATAGTATTTCACAGCACTGTCATGGGTATTATGTTAAACATCAACTTGATGTACACAAAAGCTCATCACTCTTTTCTCTATGGCAACACCATTTATTCAGTATCTATCAGTGGTTAAATAAGCAGGTGGTGCTGCCAAAGTCCTGAATTTGATTCCCAACTCTGCTACTTACTGGCTCTGTGTGAGCAAGCTACCTAGCATTTCAGAGTCTCAGTTTCTTTACCTGTAAACTGGGTGTAGTTAATTGGGGGGGTATACATAAGGAATGCTAAGCTCTTGTCTTCCTGTGCCACAGAATAAGTGTGGAATGCCACTTGTGATTTTCTATGCCCACCACAAGCTCCTATGGACAATTTTATTTCCCTTGTAGAAAGTTCTCATAATACTACTATAGACAATTTGACATCAATTAACATACTGACATTCTGTCTTGTGCTTCAGTCTCAAAAGAACTTTCCAAGCATCTTCAGGTCCTGTTAGCACTGGGAGGCTGATGAATTTGAGTTTCTGGAAAAGCTAAACTATCATGCTGACCCCAAGGTGGAGAAAATGTCCCCAGACTTCTTCCTGTCCTGTCTGCCCATCAAGGACCTCATCAGAGTAGAGAAACCCAGAGGTTTGCGGTCAGAGTAGGTACTAGAGATAACAGCACAACCTAGCAGGCAGGCGGCTTGGCCTCTGAGGTATAGATGAGGTGTCTGGCTGGTACCAGAGAAAAGAACCCTGCTCGCCCCTGGAGGCCTCTGCAGCCTTCTCCCATTTCTGCCTTGTTTTTCTTGCCTTGTTCCTAAGGTTCTGGTATCCTGGACAGGCACCTTGGAAGGCCCAAATAAGGGAGGCATGGAGAAACACAAAACCACGCCTTCCCTCTTTCAGATGCTCAGCATCCTTAGGAAGAAAGCCAGTTGGATATTCAGGAAATTTAAGAAAGAGGTCAGGACTAGAGACCAAGATTTAGGATGAAGTCTCAGGAGTACCCATGTGGTCACCCAGGATTGGGTGTTGCATGAGAAGAAAAGAACAGATGGAGTTTATTGCAATGACGAGGAGGAAATAAACATCTGATCTGGTCCATGGTAGTGAAAATGAAAGGACAATTACTGAGATACAGTCAATAGGATGTGGTTTCTGCTGATCAGAGAGTTAGGGAAAAGATAAAGAGAGGTGATTCCAGGTTGACTAAATTCCAGCTCCTTCCCAGCCCCTCCTCTGCCTACGCCTGGCTGGGCAGGTGGCTTCTCCTTTATGCTCCCACTGAGCCTCTACCATGGCAAACCTCGTGGCCTACTGTGATTTTCTATGAATGTGTCAACATCTGTGTTTCTGTCATCAAGTGCTGGTTGACTTCATTTGGGGTCCAGTGAGCCCCTGACTCCAGCCCTCACTCTCTCTCTTCCTGTTGTGTTTTTCTTCATAGCACTAACCAGCAAAGATACTTGTTTATTTATTTTCTGTCTCCCTCAGCCAGCACTTAAGCTAGGTAGAGCAGGGACAGATTGGTCTGCTTTGTTCACAGCTATATTCCTAGAACCTAGAAGAGGGGTCAAGATGCTCAAAAACCATTTGCTGAATATCTCCTGCCCTTTCATGTCACCAGGTTGAATGTCCCTCAACCCAGTGCTGCACACGTGGCCTGGCTTCTAATTATCCTGAACATAGCAGTTCAAAGGGTATCTACATTTGCTCTGCTCTGAATAATTGGACTGTTACTGGATAAAAACACTGATAAACAGGACCAGTTACATAAATTGTACGATACCATGCAAAATAAAAATGTCACACCCTTGTTCAAAAGTTATTAAGAATCTCAAAATGACCACTGGAGAGCAGAAGCACTTTGGCTTCTGAGCACAGGCCCCATGAGACTGACTTCAGGTCCCCAGGCCCTGCGGCCAGCCCTGATGATGAGGACCAGGCCTTAGAAGGCTGTCAGTCTCAGGCACTAGATTTATATTTTGTCATGGAGAAAATAAAAAAACTGCAGAAGGATTTTGAATAGAGGTGACGTTTAAACTTTTATGTCATTGTTTCCTGACTATAGGTCATAATCATTGTGAAAAATATGCACAAGTACAGTAAAGTATAAAGCCCTCTTAATCTCCTCCTACTGCCTCCTGCCCTGCAGGCAACCAATCCCAAAGGAGCCAGTGAGCATTTAGTTAATTTCCTTCATCTTTCTGAGTTTATTGTTTTTTTTCCTATGTCACGTAGTTAAGAGGGCACTTCAGCAACAATTTGGCATCCTGCTTTGTTCATGTGAGGTTGATAGAGGAAGAAGGAGACTTTTTAAATGCATGTCTAGAGAGATCAGTGTGGACATGAGTTTATGGAGTGCTGGGCGGGTGTATGGTTGGTGGCAAGAGATTGAGAGGGAGGCGGAGCTAGAGCCCTGGAACAGGGAAAGCGGAAGTGGAGGGGCAGTTTGGGAGCTGGAGCCACTGTGCCAGGAGACTGAGCACAACCCCCACACCTTCTCAAATTCCCCGGACTTGTAGGAAAGAACTTCAGGGTCTGCCAATGTCTTTCAGGTGTTCTGCAGGTGACAGCAAGCATTAGTAGACATTTCTCCCACACAGCTCTTTCTTTCCCCCACTCTAAGGCCAGGCTGGTCAGTGCCCTCCCCTAGGGCTCCGCACTGCCTGCTGGGCAGCAAATGGGAACTCACCAGAGAGCTGGCATGACGGGGCCAGGGTTCCTGGTGTGGGAGGCAGATGCCGCAGGGTTTAGATTTGCCCGTTTTGTTGGTAATCCCCAGTGCTTGGGCTGGCAGAGGAGAGAGTTAACATTGTCATTGGATCCTTAATTGTGCGTTTCATGAATTTTCATGTTTCCGCTTGCAAGCTTAATGTTGCTTTCTCGGTGAGTTTTTTTATACTTGAGCATAAGAGACTTGTAATTACAGAGTGTTGTGGATTGCAGAGAGTGATTAAAATGGATTTCATGAAATCTGAAGCGTCCCCTCCCCCTCCCCCCACATCTACACACACCAGTCCAATAGGCGGGGGGAGGAAGTCAGACAGAACCCCATGAAGTTCAGAGAATCGGGATATGAAGGGTATGAGTCTTCTTCATGCTTTTCCTCACTGGATCATGGATCTGCTCCAAGACATCCCTTCCCCCTCCTGTCTTCCTCCCTTCCTTCTCCTCCTCCTCCCCCTCCTGAATGAAGTCCACCTCTGTCCCTGATCCCCCCAAACCCTTCCACCCCCAGCAAACTCTGACCCCAGGACTGGCTGCTTTCTCACTGAAGAGACCAGGAGATGAAGGGAAGGTTTTCGTTTTTGCTTTAGTTGGCTGCTAAGGGGTTTCATTACCTCCCCAGCCAGACTCTACCCATCCGCAAGGCCCTTTACTTTCAATCAAGGCTGAAGATCACTACAACCAATGAGGGCCAAGAATTCCCATTTCGGCTTCTCTCCTCCTAAAACAAGGCAGTGCTGGATAGATGGCAGAGCTGATCTTCTCTGTCTGAATTAGGAAGAAACTGGTTGGTGCTCAGATGACATTTAAAACACAAACAAACATCCTCACCCACCCCTGGAGTGGGGAGAGGGTGGATGGAGGACTTCCTGGAGTGGGAGGTGCTCTCTGCCTTGAAGAAAGAGGAGGATTCTGGTGGGATCCTTGGAGAAGGAAAGCAGGGCACCCGGAGTCCAGCCTGGCTAAACTAGAAGGTGACTTCCCAGGAATGATCCCCTTGACCAGTGGGAACCACATGCATGGACCTGACCATGCATGCATATCCGCTAGTGCTGGAAGGCTTGGGGAAGACTACTGAGACAGAGCTTCCATGTAAAAGGAAATGGCCCCTGCACCCCAGCCTGAGCCAGCCTGCACCTTTGTGTGACTTATGAAATGGTGCCCCCGAGATCACCATGGGTGAACGCAACTCTGAACCAACACTCTGAGCTATACGTCCTTGAAAACCTGCCCTACCACGTGCAGCAGTGAAACCGCCTCTCTTTTCCTCTCAGTTCTCTTTGCCCCCTTCCCTATCTTATGTTGCACCCCCCTGGATTCTACCTGGTTTTCTAAGAATTGCATACATCTCAGAACTCAACCACCCACATTCTAGAATTTAATCATTCATCTGATTGATATACAAGTATAAACAAATTAACAAGCACAGTTATACCACGTGTGTGTGTGTGTGTGTCCTTTAAATATTTCATAATAGAACTGCTAATGGCAGAACATCATGGTTTGTGGTTGGGCAGGGAAATCCACCTTCTCCACCCCAACCTGAGGCCCGCTGGCTTCTGCAGCCTCATCCACCACTCTGCCTCTCCTTGCTCACACTTCGCCCTCCTTCCATGAACCTGGAGTTCCCTCACAGATAACATTTCTTGTAATTCCATATCTTGCTTGATCCCTCTGCCTGGAGTGCTCTTCTCCCACTTTTGCCATCTAACAAGTTCCTTCCCACCAGGATCCAGCCACATCTGCCCCCTGAGGTCTCCTTGACCCAGCCACCCATCCGCCTTTTCCTGTACCCTTCTTCCTGGTGAGGACAGCCTCAGTGTGAGTGAGGTGCCGTATCCTATTTGATTCCTGAGGGTGGCACAGACCTCATCACCTCTGTGTCCCCTGTGCCCAGCACAGGTTCTGGTCCATTAAGGAGACTCCAACAGTGGTTTAACAGCACAGGGCCCAGGAAAGCAGTCACAGCTTCATAGCCAGGGAGAACAAAAGAGGCTTCCCTGACAGAGACTGTCTCTCAAGTACCATGTCCCAGATCTCACATCACCCCTTCAAAAGCAGACCCTTTTCCCTGTCCTTCCAAGTAGGGACCTATGCAGACCTCAACTCTTGGAACTCACCAAAAATGCACATTCCCTTGCATCTGACTGGTTTCTGCTTCTTCAACTGGTGGATCCTGAAGCCCTAAAGAGACAGTCCTTCCTATTCCTAAGCCAGCACTGTCACCTGGCCTGGTCAAAATGTCTATGATACTTTATTTGTTTCCCCCCAGCAGCACCTATGTCCCTGGGCCTCCTGAGTGCTGGGTCATAGACTCCAGGTACTAGGCTAGAGCTGCCCATCCAGGGTGCTGTGAATGAGTTAGATGGGGCACTACCATCCATCCCCTCTGCTCCAGAGTGGCTAAGGAAAGGCTCCTCTGGTGCCAGACCAACTGACACTTCCTGCTGGTGAATACCTCTTTGTTCTTAGAGTCTAGTTGAAATGTCACCACTTCTATAAAGTCTTTCCTGATTCCCATTAGTAGAAACGGTCCCTTTTCCCTCCTCGGCTGCAGGGCTCTTGGTGCATGGCCACGATCACCACTCACCAGCCCCATGCCCACTGGATTTTGAGGAGACCCCAACGTCTGCATCACCTTCAGGATGGGACTAGGTTCTGTCTGCTCTTGCCAACCTGCCCTAAAGCTGCCCAACCCTTATCAACTCACTGCACAAAGAAGGTGGTGACATTGATCTGGCACTGGAACCACCTGCAGCTGGGAAGGGTGGCTGGCACCTCGCTTCCTTGAACCATCACACATCCCTGCTCAGCTTCGTACACGTTAACATCCTGTGTGTACAGATAAGCAGCTGCAGCAGGAACCCACAGATGTGGGCACAGTGACAACGACACATGCTGGCTTCATTCAACCAAGGAGATGGAATTGTCCTAGGCCTGCTGGGTGGCGGAGAGGACATTTTACAGGAGGGTCTTTGTGAGTCTGGGGAAGGGCAAGGGGAGAGAGAGGAAGAGAAGAGAAAGCAGACAGGGAGGCCAGGCCCAGAACAGAGCCAGAGCCCACAAGAGCCTCACATGAACCCGTTTCTGCACCAGGTGCACCACGACTACCAGGCTGAGCAGCCAGCACCACTGCGAGCCTGAGAGCTGAGGAAGGAGGAGAGCTCTTTTTTAAGTTTCAGTCAATATTTCTATCTTTTCTCAATTCCAAAAGTAATACTCCACAATGATGTTTTGTCCTTCTGAGGCTATAATTTGGAGGCACATAATGCCCTTTTTTCTCTTACTGGTGATGTTAGTTTTGAACAATTGGTTAAAGCAGTATGTCAGTCCGTGCTCTCCAGGGGATCAGAGCCAAGAGAACGTATGTGTGTGTTTATATACACAATATATCGAATCTCTTAATATATATATACATATTCATGTATTTGTAATCTCTTAATACATCTGTATATTTATATGTGTATATGTATATATGCATATATATATTTTTTGTAATGGAACTGGCTCATGTGATCAAAGGCAAGTCCGAAATCTGTATGGAGAGCTAGCAAGCTGGAGACTCAGGCAGGAGCTCATGTGCAATCTTGAGGTAGAATTTCTTCTCTGAGAAAACTCAGGTTTTGCTCTGAGGGCCTTTCGACTGATTAGATGAGGCCCCCCACATTATGAAGTTTCATCTCCGTTGCTTAAAGCCAATGACTGTAGATGGCAACCACTCCTACAGCCCACCTTCAAGCAGCACCTAATTAGCCTTTGATTAAACACCTGGGCACTAGATTCCAGCCACAAAGACACAGATGAGCAGCACAGATGGTGTCCAGTTTCTCCCATTGCCATTTCCCCTTTGTGATACGGAAGAATGTTGTTAGGGAGATGCTTTGAGATGATGCTGATACTCTGTTCCCCCTGGAGCTGAGCATCTACTGCTGATTCTTGCTAGAAGGAAGCAGTGTGCGTTGGGTTCAGTATATAAACAGCCCTTCTTGGAAAAGAGGTCTGGGAAGCAGGCCTTGGATCCCAGCTCTACCAGTCAGCTGGCCATGGCCTTGGACAAGCTCCCTAACCTTCCCTATCCAGGTCTTCCTTGCTCACCTAAGATGACAGTACTTGCCCAATAGCTTAGAATGTCCACTAAAAATAGCAACATATGTGCAAATGCCATGTACAAGGAAGTACTCCACAAATGTGTGTGGCATTAAGGGGCCATGGCCAGTGGTCTGAGGCCATGAGGGATGTTCCTTGAGGAAAATCGTTGTTCTTCATCATCCTCATCATGGGGTACAGTGTTGAACCCCACTGAGGGCTGTATGCATGTTTGATAAATGAGAAAGAATATGCTAGAGATTTACTTTGGAATTTAAACACTTTTTGTTTCTCTTAACTACCCAATAAAATATCAGTTATGCCGTCATTTCTATCTTGTTGACTTCCATTTCAGCTTAGTTGGCTACTGCTTAGAAGAGGCAGATCCACTAATCTGCTGGGGTAGGAGAAGCAGAAGACAAGATCAGAGGTGTGAGTTTTCATCTCACCTCTGCCATTGTTCGGCACTGTTGGGCAAGTTACTATCCCTCTCTGAACCTCTGTTTTCCCATCTGTAAAGTGGGACAGTTGAGCCAGTTGATACCAAGAAATGGGTGCAACCCTAAACCCCGAGAGTTGGTGACCTGCTCGGCAGCTTCCCTTTGGGGACAGTCAGGAAGTGGAGTCACCTGCCAGGCTCTCTCTTCACATACTGCTCCATAAAGTCCCCACAGCAGCCCCATCAGGGAGGATTATCTTCTCATGTCACAGTTGGGGCTGCTGAGGATGAGGTCAAGTGGGCAGATGGTCACCCCTGGTAAGGGGCATGGCCAGGATTCCACCTGGGACTGCCTTTCCTTAACACCTTCTTTCCTTCCTGTTAGGCTGGGCTTCTTTCCCAGTGGGTATCTAGCAAAAGTTTAGTGCTGGAGTGAGGGCATGAGCGCACACAGGAGCCCTTGCTCAGTTACTGTGGGGCATTTCCTCCCCTTCCTGCCTCCAGGGCGCTGCTTGGCCACTTACTAACTCTATGCTTGTTATTTTATTTAACTTTTTTGGGTCCCAGTTTCCTGGCCCAGAAAGGGAGATAATAATTTCTATTTTATACCATTATCTGGTGGCTTTAAGAGCACAGGTGAAACGTTTGGATAGTTGTTGAAGAAATCAGTGCTTTTTAGATTTTGAGATTTCATGGAAAAGCAAAATGTCAAAATCAAAGTTGCCAATTTTATATTTTGCTAAGAAACCTTTAAGACGGAATTAACATTTTCTAGCAACATTAAGTCATAATAGTAAATTGAGTATGTCCAGCACCAAGCTGATTCTCTCAACCACCCAGCTATACAATCACCTTGTGAACTGCCGCTCAGAGTCACCTCTTTACCTAGCTAGTTTAGAGCAGTAGTTAACAAGACAAAGTCTAGGGATGCCTTGAGGTCAGCACCATAGGACTGAAACCAGCCAGGGGAAGAGGGACTTTCCTTCCTGACCTGCCTGGCACATTCAGCAGACCCCCTCTAGCTCTGCCCAGATACGATGGAAAAGACTCAGAATTGAGCTGGGATTCAGAATGCATAGGTTTGAATCTTGACTCTGTCTCTTATTTGCATTGTGACCTTGGACAAATCCCTTCTGTGCTCTGAGCCTCAGTTAACTCATCTGTAAAATGAGTTCAATAATGTAGTTGGGCCAGTCTCCCAAATGCTGTGAGAATTAGAACAGCAAAGGATGGAACATGTGTCTAGCTTGTGATGCTGTTTACATATGAAGAATTAGCACTACTCTGATATCTGACCTCAGTGAAGGCAGTTGAGGGCACAGCCAGGAGGGGTGAAAATCAAAATTTTTAATATATATATATATTTTTTTTTAGTTGTAGATGGACACAATATCTTTATTTCATTTTATTTATGTTTTTATGTTTATGTTTTTATGTTTTTGTTTATATGTTTTTATGTGGTGCTGAGGGTCAAACCCAGTGCCTCATGCATGCCAGGCAAGCGCTCTACCGCTAAGCCACAATCCCAGCCCCCAAGAATCAAATTTTGATGGTGTGAATCCTAGCGGATGGTGAAGTCAGTATTTCAGACATCCTTTGCTCCTGGATTCCCAGATTGGAGGCTTTTGCCCAATGTCAGACTCAATTTGTTAGGGAGCACAGGTAGCATGAAGTTAAAAATTTCAGCTCAATCAAAATTATAAGAAAGCAGTAACAGAAATGGGAGTTACAAATGAAGTCAAATTATATTTATTAGTTTTAAACTAGCTGTTAAATAGATTGAGAAAGAGAAAATAGTGATTTTACCCCTTTCAACTAAAATTGGGGTTAGTTGTTTGCCCACACCTATGCTATATTAAGTTGTGGGATCAATCAGGTATAATTATAGAACTTAATTATAAATTGTACCTCACTGTCACGTGCATGCATATATCTGTATATTACAAAACTTTTTGACCCAGCTATCCCACTCCTTGGCCTATACTCTAAAAACTTAAAAACAGCACACTACAGTAAAGCAGCCACTTCAATGTTTATAGCAGCACAATTCACAATTGCAAAACTGTGGAAGCAACCCAGATGTCCTTCAATAGATGAATGGATAAAGAAACTGTGGTACATATACACAATGGAATATTATTCAGCAATAAAAGAGAATAAAATTATGGCATTTGCAGGCAAATGGATGGA